>OX403622.1:29716620-30404120 GCA_948107755.1 Campoletis raptor | reverse complement strand
ATCCTACGGTTATGGACAACAGCAACCCTATCATCAACCTTATCCTCAATATTCTCATCCTTATTATCATCAACCTTACGCCCAGTATTCGCCTCACGCAATGGGACGACCTCACCCTCACGGGCCTCACAGTCCTCATAGCCCACATTATCATCCTCAATCGCCTCATGCTCCTGGAGAAAGCGGTCCGGGAGGAAATGCTGGACCTGGACCTGGACCTGGTGGCAATCCCGAAGGTGGCAATCCAGCATATCCACCGGCACCAGTACACGAGGGAGAACGTTCCGGACAACAAGAAAACCCCGGAGATGGTCAGTCCGATGCAAAATCCGGATCTGGCTAAAGTCGTGTGGCATTTATTTGAAAAATGACATCAACAATTGATTCAATTGATTCTCTTCCCTATTATGTCCAATGAACTTTGATCCGAAATTCTCAATGATTTGTACAGTTTCGAGAGCGTTCCAAATACTTACGTTACTCGTGCTCCACAATCTATTATTGTTCTCCCTTATCTTTTCTATTCTACGTGGATTACTGTGGATTTATACTGTTATTTCGCATCAGCGTATTATAACATACTTTTAAATATACTATCGAACAATGGTGTGCAAAGAAAAAAATACATATTTGACTCGCAATGGCGATGGTATGATTAATTTTTTTTTTATACATAATTTTTTTCCACAATTACATTAACAAGCCGTATGGAAGCGGTGCGAAAATACGTTGTCTCAGACGACGATCGGAGGCTCGATAATATGAAACGGATAATATGAAGAAGTTTTCACTCTGTTCATTTTACTGCCTTCATTTGCCACAAACCGTCATTTAGGTAGTGACAATTTTCAACACCTACACCCTTGTTTACTTTGGCGCTGAAACAATTCAACATAAAATGCCATGAGTTATACACTTCGTGAATTATTATTGGTGGATAGTTCTAAGAAATATTTCGACTCACATGTCATCAGTGGATAATGTTGTTACACCAACTGCCAAAGCGTGCTGTTTACCTTCTGCCATAACAGCCTGTTTGTCGGAGTTAAGGTAAGTTTTTTTGCACGGATGTACATTCATAAATCAGTTACTGATGTCATGCATCCAAAAAATTGTAGTTTTCCATGTAATTTTTGATTACCAACAGTTTAACGGAATTCGACAATCGATGAAAGTTGTGGTATTCTTAGCTTGGGTTGAGATTTTCACTAACAATCATTTTTTTTGTGTGGAAAAAATTTTATGGCTATATTATCAAATAAATAGCTTGAGGGACTGTAGACAAAATTCCGCGCTGTAAAATTAATTTCTTTTATCGTTACAATGTTGTCCACAGGTGGAATTTGTAATGAGAATTATTTTCTGTACAAGAATAAAAATCAGTTTTCTAGAAAGCCTGGACACTGTAAATCCTTGAAAACTTGGAAAATTCAAGAAATACCAAATTTTTCATAGGAAAATTCTAATGCGGAACAAAACCTTGTTGACGACATTCAATTCATTTAATTTTATAAGTAAATATTCATTTAAAAATATAAAAACGAATCGAATTTTGACAGATAATAATAGAATAGTGTTGAGTTGATTTTAAACATTAAACAATTATAACAAAAGTTCGGTTTCAAAGGATACAACTACTGTGCCTTTCGGCACAGGTGTCATTTTTGCTCCCTTAGACGTCAGGCCTGGACACATGATGTTTGCGCCACTAAGAACAAATCGTATTGCTCCCTTATCGACTTGCTCAAGTGGTAAGAAAAATGGATCTAGAATGAATAAATTGATTATTACATTAAACTAAAGGAAATAACTATGATTGTCAGGTTCAAATATTTTTCGTACATTTGTGTAGAAGACGTAGAGTAGGCATCCATGGTCCTTCTCGCTGACGGAAGAAGAGTAGTTCTCCCGCAGCATTTACCATTATTTCAATGTGATCGTGGCTAAAGTAAGAGAATTTGAATAAATATTCAGCGGGAATGTTAAAGAAAAAAAATTATAGTTAAACTCACCATTTTACAATACGAAAAGAATCTTTTTTTGGAATGATTTGGTCCACGTAACTTTCGAGGAAGGGATACAATTCTAAAAGTTTCGATCTGATTCCCTTCTGCACTGAAGATTTTAGTTGTTGAACTCCAGAAACACTGTCTTTCTCGTCGAATCTTTAAAGTAATTTTTAGGACAATTGTTGTTTTCTTGTTTTTGTACTTTTCACGGAAAATAGCAGCGTGTTACGAAGAAATTACAAATGTATTGACTAACCGTGCAAGAATATTGGAATACTTACTTTTTAAACATTTTTATTTATTACTGTTGAGGAACTTGTGTAACTTGACTGAATCTACTGGACACAGTGAAGGGAAGAAATTTATTCAATTGCAATCATCAGTCAAATAAGAAGGTTAATCCGAAGAAACACGAATTATAGGCTATGTTTACGTCTTTATGTCTAATACAGGTTAAAATAGAACCAATAGAACTGAGTCTCCATGTTGAGATTGTTGAGTCATTGGGTAAAACGTCGCAGATGTTACGCTCCATTCGAATATTGTCGTACAGCTTCGCAGTTTCGCACGGGATTTTGCTGCAACCTATCGGGAGAATTTCAAAGCGAAGTTACATTCATGTGTATCCGAAATTTATTTGTTTAAATTGGAAATGTTTCTCATTTGACAATCGCTTTTTTATCATTCGAAATTCTTAACACAAACAAAAATTATAGTCTCTGAAATGAGTATTAAAAATTATAGAGAAATATGAATGTCGGCCTGCGCATAATTCAATGACGCAAGAAACGAACACTCGAATCCGCAAAAAAAAAGTGCGTCAAGTCGGAGCTGTCTGGCAGTGATTACCGTGAACATAGATTTTATAAGTACTCCGTACCGCGAGCCATTTTGTGCATCGTAGAAGAGGAGAGAGCCCCCAGCTGTGTGCAATATTACACGTCCCTTACTGAAAAACCCAGAAATGTCAAATCCCGTGAAACAGTAAATCGACATTTATTATACGAGAAGATAAATAGGGAGTGAGAAAAATAAAAAATAAATATTCAAAATAATGCTTCGCAATTGAATGCGTGCGCGAGGATAAGCTCTCGCCACGTTAAACGTAAACATTACGAATGAATGTTTGGACAAACGACAAACTTACAAGTCGTGAAGTATCTGTGGGGACAAAGGAAACGTATCGGTTCTCGGTTACCTTTATTAACCTTGGCCTCGTCGTCGTCACCGAGGTGAGTATTTCGCCCTCGGAAGTTGAAAGTTAAAAATAGCATTCGAGAAGAAATGCGCGACGACGAAATCTCGTAAACGTGTGTGTGTATATCATTCGTCTTTGCCAACGAGCTCGGGTCTTTCGTGTCATGCTTACCTTTATCGTTCAACGCAATTGAAAACTCATGAAAAGATTAATATTTTCGTGTTTTCATCGAGTGGTTAATACCTCGTGACTTTTGATCCATGAGACCAGATGGTGAACGGAAAACCAGTTATTTCTTTTCCATTTTCGTTTTATTATACACAAGAGGCAGACAAATTCTTCGATTTTAACGTATGTGCATTTCAACGTTAGTGCAAATTGAAAATAATCATAATAAACAGATAAAGCGTTGGCTCAAACATAAGAAAATAAAAGTGTTTTCAGTGTAAAATATTGATACGATGATGCGCAACACGAAAATACTGTGGAAAACATTGCCATTATTTGCAACAAGTATTGTTTTTATTCCTTTTCTTGGACATTCCTAAAATCGTAACAAAGCAAACTGTAACAGCAATTTCTATTCACTTACCTAATAAAAGAATTCTGTAAAAAGCAAGATTGGCTAAAATTTGATCACAATAATTTATTTCATTGAGATCAATGAATCTTTCCACAAATTATAAGGGAACTATAACTATTTTCAAGAATATTCCATTTTTTTTGGATAAGATAGAGGTCGTTCGGATCAGTGAAGAAATAGAGCATTGATTAACAGCAATAAAAATATTACATATTGATAAATACTGCGTGTCTTTGTACCAAAAAATCATGGAATTCATTAGATAACATTTTCTCAATAGTGCTTTCATATTAACTGTACTCATTAAAAGAACAAATTTTTTTTTCTTCTGGGATATCGTGTGCGCATGAGAAAAAAACAATTATGCTGAAAATAAACTTGTATTTCTGTTAATCGCCGTGACACGGCAAATAGAGAAATTTACAAAAGTTACTAAATTTTAAACAATCCATAAATTTGTTTTTCTCGATTATTTGATCCAAGCATTCGGGCATAGTATTGAATAATATTCGACTAAAGTGAGGAGAGATACAAAAACCTCAATTCAAATAATATGTAAATAAAATATTGACAAATGAACTACGAGTATAAGGATAAGAATGAGAATGAATTTATTACATAAACAATATTCGTTGTTTGGTGTAAAAAAAAGTTTGAATAAATAGCAACATTCATAACGTTTGATTTAGTTTCAGCGACTCTGTTGGAGCAGAGTTGAGCCATTGTCGGAATGAGCGCAGAGAGGATGCAGACGGAGTCCCACAGGAACATGGGGAACGTTGAGCTCTCGCCCGTTCTCCCGGTGTTCCCAAATTCGAGCAAACCGTGCGTTAACGTATGGATGGATAAGATGAGTAAAGGTATACTTACCTCGACTCATTTTAAGGAACACTGGAGAATATGGGTGCCAAAGATCTACAGTCCAGAGCCGAACGGTAATTGTTTAGATTGGAGTTTCGACGAGGACGAAGCGCAGAAGATGCTTTACCATACGTTGGAGGAGTTTATATGCAACGGAGATCCTCGAGAGGTTCTAAAACAATTGCGACAAATGGATAATCCGCCGTCTGTATGCGGACGAGTTTTTAAAATGGGGGAACCAACATATTTTTGTCGCGAGTGCGGTATGGATCCGACTTGCGTTTTGTGCGTCGATTGTTTCAAGGAATCGGTGCATCCAAATCACAAGTACAAAATGGGAACTTCGGGAGGTGGCGGTTGTTGCGATTGCGGTGATGCCGAAGCCTGGAAGAAAGAACCGTTTTGCAAGACTCATCTGCTTGGTACGCAGTCGAAGGAATCAACGAGCAAAAAATTACCGGAAGACATTGCTATGAGAGCCGTAGCGACTTTCGAAGCTGTTCTTAAATATTGTTACGAGTTATTGACTCTGGAACACTCGCCCGGTTTACCGCCTGATTTGCAGGTGAAAGAGACTGACGAGGATCCTCTCTCGCTTCTCGGCACAACCGACACATATTGCACGGTACTATTCAACGACGAGACACATACGTTTGAGCAAGTTATAAGTACGTTAACCAAAGTAATTAAATGTTCGCAAAAAGATGCTATCGAATTTGTCACGAATATCGATCGGGATGGTCGGGCAGTAGTTAAATGTTCCGATTTTCAACACTGTAACGAACTTAAATCGGATGTCGAGAGATTTACATCAAGGCACAATAATCGACCTCTCAAAGTATTAGTCGTACATGCGCACGTGGTTGCGCATCAGATATTCGCGATGAAATTACTCGGTTGGCTGCAACAGTTCATCAGCCTTTGCGAGGGTTTCCGAATAATATTCAGCGACGTGGCACTCAACACTAAAGCCGGTGAAGTGGCAATAGTCGCAGGAATTTTAATGCGAGACTCACAGTTATGGAAATCAGCGAGAACTGCCTGGCACCGATTATTCATTTCGGGCATGTTGATGGAATACGAGAGTAAAAAAGCCCTCGCTATAGTTTTCACAAACAATTATGGACCTGTTATGAAAGATTTTATTCGGGATGATCACGATCATTCGTTCTCCATAACATCGCTGTCCGTTCAACTCTTTACTGTACCGACTCTGGCGCATCATCTTATCGCACATCACGATGTTCTCTTTATTCTACTCAACACGTTTATGTCCGAGAGCTCAAGGAAATGTAATTCTGCGGGAAAATTGGAATTCGAGAGAAACACACCAAACACATCGTTCAAGAGAGCCCAGTACATATTATACGATCTTAGATATTTGTTGACTTCGAAACCTGATACTTGGACGGAAGAGCTTAGTCGTGGATTTCTTCAGGGTATATCGCTGCTTCTTACTTTTTTGTGCAGTATGCAATGGATGGACGCTGTTTTGCGTCAGGTTGGACAGCACATGGAATACGAGCCGGAATGGGAGAGTGCTTTTAATCTTCACATCAAATTATCACCCGTTATAAGTCTTGCATTGGAATGGTGCGGTTCCGACAGGATAGCACTTATAAAAGCTTTTCGTTTGGTACTTCGTAAACTCTGGGAACAAATTGGCAACTATCCAGGTCCAGGACAATTGCGCGAAATAGCCAATCATTCAGCGACTTGTTTGCAATACGACGTTGCCTCGGAACCAGTTTCTATTCATCTGCCTCTATCCAGATTTCTAGCTGGTCTTTTTCTTTATCTCGAAAAACACGATCTACACTTTCAGAGTACCGAATTAACCATTCGCAGTCGTCCTACTCCCGAGCAAATAATCGAACCTGTACTTCGTGCACAGGCGATGATATCCCAAGTTCACGCTGGCATGTGGCGAAGAAATGGTTATAGTTTATTGAATCAACTATACTTTTATCACAATGTCAGATGCCGAACTGAGATGCTTGATCGTGATATTATTCTGCTGCAAGTTGGCGCTTCGTTGATTGAGAGTAACGAGTTTCTTATACACGTGCTCAATAAATTCAATCTTATTAATTGGGCTGATCCAGAATTCGAGACAAATTCACTAAAAAATCCGGAGGAAGACAGTACAAGACAAACGATTAATCTCGTTGAGGAATTTCTCGGCTTGTTGATCACCATTATCGGCGAGAGACACGTGCCTGGTATCGGACAAGTGAGCGCTGATGATCGTCTGAAAAAAGAGATTATTCAACAATTGTGCATAAAACCACTGTCACATTCGGAACTTAATAAAACATTGCCCGATGGGATTCATCACGAGACCGGTCTCGAGAGGGTTATTGACGATGTAGCCGAATTTAAAAAACCCTCTCAAACGTCAGCTGGCAAGGGTGTGTACGAGCTGAAACCTCATTTGTTTGTCGAATACAATGTATTCTTTTATCACTACACGAAGGAAGAATTAAGTCGATCGGAAGAAGCGCAGAGAACACGTCGTAAGGCAATGGGTGAGCTGGAATGTTGTCCACCACCAAAATTACCAAAACTGACCGAGTCGTTCAGCTTCGTCGCTAACTTACTTCAGTGCGATGTTATGCTACACATTATGCAAACTGTTCTCGAGCGAGCCCTTAATCTGCGAGCTAGAACATTCTCCGAGCCACAGGTACACAAAATTCTTCACCTCATTGGTTACGCTTTGCAGGAAGAGGAATCTGGTAATTATCCATTTTTCATATTTACGGAGCAAGCACAGAAGTGGAAGATTTACAAATTGCTTGAGGATCTTTCGATGAGTCCACGAATCGATGCACACAAAGATTTGTTGACTTGGGTCCTTGGAAAATATCGGCAAGTTGCTGGTTCCACAGTGTCCGGTAGTGAATCGTCGGAACCAACTGCCGAATCTGCAACAGCAGCTGCTGCATCTTCTTCAACGCCTCAATCCGAGCCAACGGGTGATGGTGAATTGGCTAAAACTAGTAAAGAATGGCGAACGAAAATGGCCGCTCAAAAAAGAGCTAAAGTAATGGCACAAATGGCAGCGATGCAAAAACACTTTATGAAGAAAAATGCCACCTTGTTTCAAGAAATTTCTCTCGATTTGGGCAAAAGCAACGAACGAGGCTCTTGGATGGATCTTACGGAATGCACAGAGGAAACACCTGCTCCTGTTGGTCTAAGACAAACAGCAAGAGTTCTTGAGGAAAAAACACACACGTGCATCCTTTGCCAGGAGGATCAGGCCGTCACGGTTTCGGGTAAAGCAATGGTACTCGCTGCATTCGTTCAACAGTCAACGGTACTTTGTCAAACTCGAACAAACACCGAAGAACCAAATCCTCTTTATCTGTCCTCAAAACTCGGGGCATCGCCTCACACGAGTACCTGCGGTCATGTGATGCATGCTGATTGTTGGCAAAAATATTCTGACAATGTGCTTATAAGAGAAACACGAAGACCTTACAGATTACGTCAACTGGCGAGTTTCGACGTTGAAGAATACGAATATCTTTGTCCGTTGTGCGAGTGTCTTAGCAATACGGTTCTTCCGTTATTACCAGCACTTGGAACAATAAGACCAACGGAAACCGATCAAGCAGATATGGATTTCGAGACGTGGCTCAAAGCAATGAGAATAATCTTAGAATTCTCTACCACAACGGCCTGCAAGAACGAGATTGAAATTGATGATTGTGGATACGGCCACGATAATTGTCGTTATTGCGAAGAGATGAAAAAGCGGAGTTTACTGTTAACGGATGAAGGCACCTCGGAAGATATTGTAGAGAGAAAACAAATAACTTGTCCGATAAAAACGATTTATGCTCACATGTCGGAAGGAACGGGTCAAGCATTAGAATCGATGTACAGAAGTCACGATCCTGGACTGTCCGAGCAGCTTATTTCGATGATCCATCTCTTTGCCAAAGCACCATTTATCAAGGGGCGTGGTATACCTAATCGAATATCTCGCGACGAAGATCCCAGAGTCCCTCTCTTAGCCTGGAAATCTACGGCTTATACGGTCCACGCGATTGAATTTATGCTTCGTGACACGGACAAACCACTTTTCGGAGCTCTCTCATCGAGACAACGAGACAGTCTCGAGTGTCTCGCTCGAGTATCTGCTGTTCTTGGGTCAACATGGCCCAGCAATAATCAAGGCTTTGTTTCAGCGCTTGGTACAGATGCGATTAATCTTTTGTCAATGATTCTCTCCAAATCTAGTAAGGAATGTTTTCTCGATTGGGATCCATTTGGAATATTAATACCACTGATGATGAGTCTGCCGAGTTTATTGAACACGAGCCAGAACGAGCCAGCTTCTGTGGTAACCGGTGGATCGCGAGAGGCTCACGTACTCAAACTTGTATTTATCATGGCGATTGCTAAAATTTTAGCTACCAGTGATTTTGCTGTTTGCGAAGCAATGGACGTGGATATGCCAGAGGAGAGCGAAGAGACAACAATGACGACGACGACGGCGACGACGACGGCGACGACGACGACGACGACGACGACGACGTCCTCCCAAGGGTACGAAGGGCTCGCAAGCTTAATTGATGTTATGGGGCTTAAAACCGGTGGTCTTACATTTTCTCAAATTTGGTTGATCGTCAAGGAAGCTGCTTCACCATTTTTGCGCTGTTGTGCTTTATATTTTCATTTCGTTACCGATGTACCAGCACCCGCTGTATTGACAGACAAAGGTGGCGATACCTATGAAAATATTTGCACTTATCTCGGACTACCAACCAGTTGCAACGAACTTTTAGACTCAGATGTTGTACGTGAACTCGCTAAAGGATGGATGGAACATCCGAACTCAAGATCCCCAACAGCCGTCAAGGAACCATTGAGGGTCAACAGACTCGTACCATTACCGGATGATTATAGCGAACTAATCAATAACGTATCTCTGTTTACATGTCCGAACAGCGAACGCGAGGATTCTAGAAATCCAACAATGTGTCTCGTTTGTGGTGAAATGCTTTGCTCGCAAAGTTATTGCTGTCAAACCGAACTCAACAAAACAATGGTCGGTGCTTGTACCTATCATGCCAGCAAATGCGGCACCGGTGTTGGCGTTTTTCTCCGCGTACGAGAATGTGAAATACTCTTTCTTCGCAGTCCAAACAGAGGAGCTTTCGTGTGTCCACCGTATCTCGATGAATATGGCGAAACTGATCAAGGACTTAGACGTGGTAATCCTCTCAAACTGTGCACCGAAAAGTACAAGCAGCTCAATCAAAAGTGGCTTGGACACGGGCTCCACGAAGCAATTGCACGTGCCATCGAAGCATCGAGCAATCACATGTCCACTCAATGGCAACATCTATAGACTCGAGTTACGAGTAAGAAAGAAGAGAAAAATAAACGAAAAGAAAAGAAGAAAATATAAATATTCAAGTTATCAGACTACGGAAGATTGTTTTGTTCTTTTTCTTTTAAAAGGATGTGCGAGACACAAAAAGGAGGATCGGAGCTTGAGGAAAGAAACAAAAAGACGATAATGAAACAATGCACGACTTATAAGAGTTTTAGATTATTCGATTTAAACATTACCGCAGAATTTTATGAAACAAATTGAGGATTATATTTGCTGATGACAATTGGTATATGCGCGCGATCGTAGATGCTAGTTGTGTCCTTGGATGACGAAGAAAAGATGGGAGAGAAAGAGAGAGAGAGAGAAAAGAAAAACCAAAATTCAAGCGTCGTTGAATCACGTTATTTATTTTGGATTCGTCGGCTGTGACCGGGTGAACTTATTGAAACGAGATAAAATT
The DNA here is from genome assembly GCA_948107755.1 of Campoletis raptor. Classification (NCBI taxonomy): domain Eukaryota; kingdom Metazoa; phylum Arthropoda; class Insecta; order Hymenoptera; family Ichneumonidae; genus Campoletis; species Campoletis raptor. The sequence continues at coordinate 30,393,656 of OX403622.1, read as the reverse complement.
ATTTATTCTTTTCCCTCTTGTACGACCCCGCCGCCCACCCTTAAACCCTCGAAACATCGCTACATACGATCCTACGAAACACACCTGTAAGGGGAAAAATATGCTGACAAACATCGGTGGCTTTGTATATTTATACGATTCGATGTTATTCGTCGTTGTGATGCGACGTTGAGAAAAAGAAAAAAAATACATTTGTTTTTCATTCAATTAAGATTTTCTATTATTCAAAATGTAAATTGAGGAAAAGGAAAAAGGACACGAACCAATCAAAGCGAAATGTGAAAGTTATACTTCATTTTATTTTTTGATTCGTCGATGTAAACAAAAGATCTGTAATAGTCGATGAGAGAGAGTGTGTGCGATGTTTTTAAAATATGAGATGAAGAAAAAAAAACATGAAAAATAATAAAAAAATATTTGTTTCTTTATTTCTTTTGGCGTCGCCTTGAAATTATAGATAACACTCGAGAATATCTACGAGACAGTTATGCACATCACAAAGTGATTTTTTAATAACGATAATAAGTTATTTTTTATTTTTTTCTTTGGTGACGACGATCCAACACCTAAATCGATCCCGACTGAAAATTGACTCCGTGTTCTGTGAAAATTCAATTGTTTTAGTCGTGTGCGACAAAATAAAAAGAAGAAACAACGTAAACAACAGATATCTAAAACTAAATTCATGAAAAACGCCGGTAGATCTAGAGTGCTTTCGATAATAATATATATTAGGATCAATTCTACTGTTACGTTTAGCGAATAAAGTTTTGAAAATAATTTCTCAGATGTGTTTATATAATATACTAACTATTAAGTTTTATGTTTGCGTCTATTGGGGTATAAAAAAAGAGATAGAGCGACAGAGCGAGAGATTTTATTTTTTGTTTATTCTCGCCGTGTTTTTGCCAAAACTCATCTTTACGTCATTTTTTTTCGTCTTGCGCAATGAGACGAAGAATTAAAAAAAAGTAATACCTTCTTCAAGAAACTTGTATAGAAACGAAACTTTGAAATTGCGTAATAAAATAATGTACTTAATTTTAACAGACCACAATTTGTGTATTACGTATATATCAAATATATGTTGTACTTGTCACTTTTTTTAACATTATATAATATATATTTATGTTGTCGATTATTACGCATTATCTTAACCGATGAAATAGTTTATTTTCAGAAATCTTTACCTGCTTTGATGCGCGTATTTTCTACAAAATATGGTCACGGGTGTTATTGAACTCTTGGTGCAATATCCACAACACGCGACGTTGATACGAATGATCCATATTGAAATTTGGATTATGTAAATCTTTAACTTCTATATACACACACAATTCGCCGTGAGCTCAGCTACTTTTCCACATCGAAATTCTTAGATGATTTACAATGATTGGTAATATTTGATATTCATTGCTCAATGTTTGTTTTACTTTGCTTTATTTACTTCCAAAAGCTATTCCGTTTCAATTCATTTGCATAATACTATGGAGTGAAAGTAGTGCAATAAATTCCGAAACGAGCCAACTACGTTTTTTTTTTCAACGTTTTTTGCAGACTAGCTTAATTACGTATAGTTGCTTTAAAAAATTCGATGGATTTTATTTCTAATATCAGGACGATTTAATAGATTCTGTTATAAAGTTTTCCGTTACGATAGCATGGTCGTAACTATTGATTTTATACCATTTTTAGCATAATATTAAGGTTATCGCATCGAATAGAAGTGGTTTTGGAATTTATAAATTTTAGCAGCTCCAATTTGTAAGATTGTGAGAGTTTTCAAATTTGTTCATAAATTACGAACGAAATAAGAGCGGCCGGAGCAAGACGCTTTGACAAAAAAGTGACTAGAGTCACGGAGAAACTTTCTTGCCGAGCGAATTTTTTTTTTTTTTAAGTGTGCGCTTGCATCAAGATTGTGTTTAGTTTTTAAAATTGTTTCGATGCCGTAATGTGAATTGAATAATGTATTTAAGAGGCGGGGTGCAAGTTCCGGAAATGCTGAACATAATAAATGATTGTCGATATTCTGAGTAGATTTGACACTCCCTTTTGTCAACTTGACGATTTTAAAAGCATTATCAATACCTCCTTCGAGTGATTTCTTTTGAAAATATGTGCGAGTTTTCCACATATTGAACACCGCGAATATAGTTTTTGAAATGGCGTCGGAGTGGGGGTACGCAAGTTTATAAATGTGGTGATTGTTATGGCAGTGGATATGAGAGAGAGTTAAAATATACGAGACTTAAAATCCTGGCAATTTATAAATTTACATGCTTTTTTTTATCAAACATTTTATCAACTATTCCGCAAATAAGAAAAACTGTAGGTAAAAAAACCACAATGACATTACGGCGATTTCGACTGTAGCGTATGAAACGATTTGAGTAGTCATCGGAAGCTGCTTTTCTATTCAAATTTCAATACACATCCGTTGGAACAGCTGCTGACGAAATAAGGAAATCACATGAGAAAAACCTGATCTCGTTTGACTAGCTATGTCAAGAATGCGCGGTTTAAAAACATGTAACTGTCAAACGAAAGCATTTTCGTAGCGATCTTGGTATGACATCACGTTTGATTTGACAGTGTTTTTTTGTTAACCGTAAACTCGGTGTTTCTCACATATGTTTTTTTAATTGCTTCGTGCAGTGGTGATTTTTTTCGTCGCACTTTTAGATTATTAAGAGGTAAATTTATGCAAACGTTCCGAGGTTCTTTTGTTCTCTCTTTTGCACGAATGTTTTTGTCTGTCATTATGACACACCGATATTTTTATTAATTCGATAAAAAGTATTTTAAACAAACTATTTTCGTATTTAATATACAGGCCGAAAATGTTAGAGAATGCTTGTGATCCGAGCATTGAAAAGCATCTCAAAGGCCACTTGGATGCCATTACTGGTATACATTTTCATCCTGACACGAACAAAGTCGCATCGAGCAGTTTGGATCGTACCGTGATGGTTTTTAATATTGCATCCTCCGTTAGAGCATATCGTTTTTTTGGTCATAAAGATTCTGTACTTGATTTGGATTATTTACCTTCCGGGGATGTTATTGCCAGTGCTTCCAAGGACAGAACCGTTAGAATTTTGGTTCCTACAATTAAAGGAGAGTCACAAGATTTTAGAGCTCATACCGCAGCTGTTAGATCTGTTCAGTTTAGCCCAAATGGAGAAAAGGTAAATATCATTTTTTTTTTAATTATCGAAAGATACAATTGTATATGAAAGAGCCCAAAATCCATATTGCTAGATATCATTCTGAAAAATGTATCTACAGTGAAAAAAATTCGGCAGAAAGCGCATTAAATTAGTTTTTCTTAAATTATTTCAATTTTCCATTTTTCTGTTGTCATTCTTGAAGTTCCCTACATTTGAGTTTTCACGAATTACATATAGTTCATGATTTGACATGAAAAATTGACAAGAATTTTTTTATTCCAGCTAATAACAGCTTCGGACGATAAGAGCCTTAAACTGTGGATGCTTTGTAGGAGACGTTTTCTTTCTTCTTTCGTAGGACACACAAATTGGGTACGTCGAGCTCGTTTCTCGCCCGATGGTAGAACAATAGTATCTTGTAGCGATGACAAGACAATTAGGATTTGGGAAGTTTCTAGCGGCAAATGTGTCAAGACATTTGCTGAACCAAAAGGTGAGTTCAATAATTCTATAGTCACAAAAATTCATTTCAATCGATATTCGAGCGAAAATTTGAATTTTAATAATCTACAAATGATTTTGCGAAAATCTTATTTCAATAGGTGCTGCTGTAGATGTTGAATTTCATCCAAGCGGAGTTGCGATAGGGTCTGCAAATACTAACGGCTGTGTTAAAATCTACGAATTGAGAACAGCTTCCCTTCATCAACATTACGCGATTCATAAAGGGATGGTCAACAAAGCAACTTTTCATCCTAACGGGAATTTTATGGTGACTGCATCTGAAGATTCTTCCATGAAGGTAAATATGAGCAAAGTTTCATTAAAAAATTGTCACGGAAAATTTAATACTTTTTCATTTGTGGACTTGTGAATGAAGGATCATTAATTGTTTTTCTTATTAATTTTCTAAAATACTTTGATACATAGAGATACGAACTAAATAATTTCAGTACAAAACGAGAAAGTTTTTTGGTATAAAAAATGCTTACAAATGAGTTGATTTCATAGAAAATTTTCTGGTTTTATTTTTAAGATAATTATTGAGTAAAAATTTTTTTTCAATGTTATAATACATCAGTTGTTGTAAAAATAAAAGTTAGTAAATCGTGTGTTTCGTTGGAAATTTGATAGAGGAAAACATTTTTTGTCTAGATTCTCGATTTGCTAGAAGGACGTCCGATCTATACACTGAAAGGTCACTGTAGTGCTGTAACGACGGTAGCATTTTCGCAGCACGGTGATTTCTTTGCTTCCGGTGGAGCCGATCGTCAGTTACTGGTTTGGAAATCAAATTTCGATTGCGACGAAGCTGCATTGAAACATCCGAAAACAGTTTACTCGCCAGGAGGGAAATTAAAGTTGGATTACGAATTGTCCGAAACTGTTGAAACGCCAGAAGGCGAAGAAGAAAAAGAAAGTGTTTCTGAGGTTGATTATAAGGAAGCAACGATTGCCGATAAAGTCGAGGTAAATTCATCCTCATGAGACATTTGTTTATATCTTTCTCTCCTTTCTCTTTTAAATTCCACGTCTTCAAGAGGTTATTCATTTTTTCATTCAATCTTAGACGTTTTTTGAAGCTCAGGACAATATCGTAGCGAGGGATGATTCGGAAGAAGAAAAAAGTGAAGAAAAACCGAATGCGGAAATGCCAGGTGAACGCTGTCGAGTCGAAGTGATTAATCTTAGAAATACGAGGCCACGTGAAACTGGTCGAATTGCACAGCTCACCATTTCATCAGAAAGTCAAATGAATAACACTTCAGTTGATGCCCTGCTCGAACAGGTTGACTCCTTACGAGATACAATATCCACGTTGGAACAAAGATTAATGAGCGTGGAGAATGAACTCAAAACCGAAGAGGTTACAAAGACGAACTAAAAAAAGGATGTGCCTTATAATATCATATGCTCAATAATTATGCAAAGGAATTCGATTTTCAAGTATACTTTAAGGAGGCTAGTCTTTAATTTGTTATTACATTTGAATTCCGGAAGATTGCGATTTCCCTTCATCCACGAAATCAAATAGTGTCGTTGAGAAGTATTTTATTTTATTTTTTTATTTTTAACTTTGTTCTTACAGATTCGTCGTCAATACTAACGATTTTGTCAGAATCTTCTTTTCTCCTATTTATACATGTGACGTATATGTATTAATTTCATCATCGTAACATTGAATAGTCATACCATTTTTTTTTAACCGTCGCTCCAATCTGTATATAAAACAAATTTGGGATTTTCGCCCGATAAAAAAAAAATAAGGCTTTCATTTTAAATACAACGTGATCGTCCTTCATTATATTATATATTAATATTTCATTTGTTTCTTACAACTATTGAATCGCCTTGAAAAATCATTAAGGGAGTTTTCTACGTGTCTTACCAAAGCACCATAGATGTGTTTGACAACAATGATTCAGTCTATTATATTAATGCTGAAATAAAACTTTTTTCTAGACTATAAAAATGATTTTAATGCCAAGTTATGGCAAGGCATTAATATTTGAACTTCACATTTACTTTGTACTGCTCAGTTTATTTTGCGCGAATAATATTAAAATGTAGCCAATAGGATGCAATGTAAAAATTGTTTCAAAGTATATGAATAAACACAACAATAATCAACTGAAAATAATAAATCAATCGAAAGTCTAAAAAGAAAAAAAAAACTATGAGAATTATTTTCTCAGCTGTCAAAGTAGAAAATTCCCTTAATGTTGATATAGTTTTATGAAAAATTGATTGAAAACATGTTTGTTAAGAACGACAATAGTAATAGGAAATATTTATATAGAGCACGAAGCTTTATCAAATTTTTCGTCGTCATTGATGGATTGGCTCCAAAATGAATTAAAAAAAAAATATTCATGGTAAAAAAACGAAGTCATCCTGTTTTGGATGCTTGATAAGCTGCAATCTGGTATTTTTCCAATATGAATATTTATCCTTGAACACCAACAAAGGACGCTGCCTTACCAGTTTTTTTAATGGACTCTAGAATCTCCTCAGAACTCAGGGTTGAGGTAACAAAAACTTTTTTGCCTGGGAGATCAATATTGATCTTGTCAATCCCTGTAAAAATGAACAAAAAAAAGGTTCATAAGACATTGAAGTAGTGCAGAATGAGCAAAAATCTTTTTTCAAATTGGGTTTGTAGTGAAAAATCTGTGGGAATTTTTTTTTTTCCAATTGTACCTTTGTTCTTCAAACCTCCACGAATACAAAAAAAAATTATGAAAATATAGTCAGGATATTATAGAAACAAGTTTGACAGTTAGCAGAATTACTGAATGGATTTTGAATTTTTGGATAGAATACGAGTTTTTTAAAGTCAAAAACATTTTTTTAAAATCCACCATAAGTGAACACTATGTTCTTGCAGATAAATGTGAGAAAAAAATAGCAATAGTTATGTTTACATTTCACAGCTGAAGAGAAACATTTTTCGTTTGTTACTAGTTAATTCTAAGAAATGTACAATGTCAAATTGAAATGACAATTATGACAATATGTTAACAATAATTGATCTGGTTTCAAGACTCACCTTGTTTTTTTCCAAGCACTCTCTCAACTGCACCGGAACAACCTTCACAGGTCATAGCTACGTCAAATTCATAAGTCTGTAACGATAAAAAGTAAAGTGAACGATGATATATTGTGAATTAAAAATTGATTAGTTTCGATTCATTGTATAATAGTATAATAATTGACAGCAATGCTCGGCTCACCTTAGCTGCCATCGCGTTTACTTATTAACCTCGAATTTTTACAATTGGAAAAATATAACACGTAAGCAGTTCGAGATACAAAGTACAACGGCAGCTTGGACAGTATAGTGACAGTAAAGAGAAATTATCAGGAGAAGCGTGGGAATAAGCGTCCGTTATTCGTCCGTTATCCGGCTTTATTTCTTCTCCTTTATTTGTTTGTGGTCGGCTCTGGTCTAGGCTCTGAAACCGTGTGACCATACGGGCCATTCGCTGCCAATGCAGCGTGTTGTTAAACCCACCGCGAGAGGCGTGAAATGTTAGTTGTAAGTGGACGCTTGGCGCCAGAATTTAAAGTAACTAGAACTTAGTGGAGTAAGTCAAAAGATGATGCTATATAGCCTGGCTCACCGATAAAGGAATCGGTGAGCCAGGTTTCGCATAAGATGATTATGTCGTAAGAATGTGCGAAGTTAAGTAAGAGACCGGTTTTGTTGTGGAGACTGCGGCAGTTCCACTGGAGGATTTTCAATTTTTTATTGGGAGCCATGTTGAGCTTGCGGAGTTGAGAGTGTGTAGAGTGATTTTTAGAGTGTTGCAAAGAAAGGAGAGGCTGAATTAGACAAGCCGAGAGAATTTCTTCCATTTCTTACATTTTCCAATTTCGAGTGATTCATCAGTTCATCATACAAATTTATATATATATCGTCAACAAAACATCGAGATTACTGGTTGGTAAAGTAGAATCGACACATTTATTCTCAGTTCTGCTCAGTTCTGCGAGATGACGCTAGCCGTTTAGTATTGCACGAAAAACGATTCCATTTTTCACAACGCTAGTCGTTTGCTGAAGATTGTCAAGTTAATTAACACCTTTGTCGGATAATATTAACGTCAAACAATGAATCGAAAATCATTCTCGAGAAAAATGTGAATCGCAGCTTCCCAGCTGTTTTTCTCTTGCACTCATTTAACATGACCGACTGATAGATCACCTCAATTTCATATAAAAGTTAAAAAGACGCCACGAGATGGAGTTACGGATCTTTTTCAGACACCTTTTTCTCTGGACATAATTTCACGTCTCATTGAATTTCTATCGATAAAGTTTTGGCTAACGAAATGAAAAAATTAGACTACGATATTCACATGATTGATAAAAATAGTGCATTATTGTAAATACTTTGGCTTCGCCTTCTTTTTTGTTTTTTCATTTGAAAATCTGTTCGCGCAGACGTTTTTATAGGACTTCGCTTTATTATAAGATTTCATTTACGGAAGTGACCTCTGCTTTCGAGACGTGAGTAACTTCGCCACCAAATTTCAGCGGTCAAACTTAGGATGAGAGAACTGCATATTTTTATATTTCTATTGTTCCAGCTTTTTAGAAACGTGAAGCGAGGACAAAGGACATTATTCTAGGCCTGATGTTTCACTTGCATCATTAAAACTGTAAGTTTTTTTTGCTTTAAACGACAGTTAATTATTTAATAACCTTCGATGTCCATGCCATGGATAAATATTTGTGGCATTGGTTAAGGCTGACAAACCTTCTGATAATTTGCTCTCGAATATACATAATTCAAATGCTTAATATTTTATTTATTTATTGGAATATAGAAATTCCAAAAATAGCCATACACATATACAAAACTCGTTATACAATCGCGCTTCTTTATTACAACCGCATTTTTTATTTTATTGACCAACAGGTTGTCATCGAGTCAATAAAAAAAATTGAAAATTTATCACCGCTCATTTATTCAATGACAGTGAATGTTTTTATGCAGGAATAAACTCTGAAAATTCCATTCCTGTTTTTATTATACTCGGATGAATGAGTTGATAAGGTTTAATTAACTGTAATAAAGTTTAAATCACGGTTTATTACATTTTTGGATTTTCATTCCTTCTGCTTTCTTTAATCGATTGGCACAAATGAGAGGAGCTTTGAACACTTGAAGTAAATAATGTTCAAATTAATGTTATGATTAAATTTATTGGTATGTGTGATTTTAAGGTTACTGACATGCTTCACGCTGATCAAATGAAGAACGCGTAACGAAGTTTGTTTACAAAAAATCAAGAATGTGTATGTGCAAAAAGTGGTTATTTCTCAGACTCTAAACTTCGTATTAAACATATTCCCCGAAAATTTATACGTTTCTTACATTTCTATAAAATATGACAAACCAACATTATCACAGTTTATTCCGCAAGTTATATATCCAAGTTTTCAACAATTAATCAGAGAGTTAACCTTTGAAGGTGACCTTGGCGAGACTACTATGCTACGTTAATATGTCAACGTCTTTTAAGTGTCGAGTTAGCATCCGCATGATAATGAAAATTTCTGTTAATACGATAATTCATGAAAAAAAGATCATCTAGTTCTCAAAAGATTGAAGGAGAGGTCCCTCTCTCTCCAGTTTCCATAAATTATTCCAAAAACCTTTGTATATGAGCACGAAACGCGTGCGAGTGGAGGACTTAAAAAGGGGGACCTTTATCCTTCAAAGAAAAAAAAAAAAAAAAACAGAATCCCTCGGGCTAACAATAAGTACGTGTGCTTGAAACTCGAGTGGCGCATTATTATTTTGTTCGAGTGATCTTCGGAACGTCACAATAAGAGTTTTTCGGGATGTTGGATGGATGACTATGGATTAAATTAATCAAAAATTGACTACCGATATTTGTATAAGAGCAAGTTTTATATAACATTTTTTATGAAGGTTAATTTGGGTCGATGAATCCGAAGTATTAAACGTATATATTAGATATGTATATAAAATGACGAATGTATTTAAAAAATACGACGTTGACATTTTTCGTATCTCTTTCGAGTGACATTGAATCGAACCACAGTCAAAGGCCGCTGTTTCGTTAACATGCCGTTAATTTGCGTAGACAGTTCGTTGCTTTTCAATTTTTCTGCTTCTATTGTTTCTTAAGTTCAACGTGAATGGCGGGCGGATGCGAGCACCCACGAGAGAATAAGAACTGATATAAAAGGTATAGAAGAAGTGAAGTTGAAAAAACAAAACGAGAAACGGCAATCGTCGATGTTTTGTTCGAAGATGCGCCTACGGTGCATTATAGATGGCGTTGCTCACCAGTGAGAACTGAGAACTGAGAACTGTCCAATTTGCTTGACAATGGCGACGCCTATATTTTTATCTTATTGTGACCATGAACGTCCCTCTTCATTGTAACTGACGGACGCCGTACATGCCACACAGTTCTTAAATATTCATAACCACGAAAGTTAGGATTCGTTTTGTAAAAGATCACAGAAAATCGTCTAAAAAAAAAGTAATATTTTGATATTAATAGATAAATTTCTTTGTGGACCGATTTATTTTTATGGTTAGAAGGAAAAAAAATAATTCGAAAATCACAATTATTTAGTCATAAGTTATTGGTGATTGAGTTATAATTTTCCATTAGGAAAAAATAAGAAAAATTATTTTCATTATTTCCAACAGCTTAGATATATGAGATTGATGGAATAGTTTTGATATCCCGATTTCTTTCGTTGACACGTTTAGGTTATGTTTGTTTTTCGATCTCAAAAAATATAAGGAATAATTATTTTTGCTGTGAATTTTTTCATAAAAGTTTCCTAAAAGATTGATAACCGTTGGTGGAATGTAAATGTCGAGAAAACACACACGTGCAACTCGTTGGGTGATAGGCTACTGAAAAGAACCACGAGGCATATCCGTTTTTGTTCAAATAATACATTAAAAATATATACTCGGCAGACTGTGGCTCCGAGTGTTCTCGTTGTGAGGAGAAAAAAAAGGTTTTAGTCCATGTTTTCACACAGTATTAACACACATTAGCGTGAAGAACTACGTGCTCACCAGGTTTTTAACGCTGACAGGGATGCTTTCATTTTTTTTCTGTTTTTTTTTTTTTCCAATCGACATAACCGTAATACATACAGTTCGTGCATTAAACGGTGACTATCGTTGAGTGGAAATGACTACTTTATGTCGAAATAGGACAACGCACACAAACATTCACGCATAGGCACAAAACTGTTAAATATTTGTCTTGCTGCCAATCAAACCAGTAGTTCCAGACCGTGTAAACTGTCAAACAATTGTTTTTTTTTTCAATGACTGACTTACTTATGAATTCTTATATAACATCTATTGAATAACAGTAGCACCATCAATGTATGAACAAATTTTCCATTCCACATATCTCTATATATAAAAAGTATTATATTTAGGACAAAATTTGTGCTCGTTATAATGAGATAAGAATAAAGATAGTGAAAATAGAAAGACTTGGCGGAGTTTCGAATATTTAGATACTAACGTAAACTATCTAAAAGAATATTTGCAGAGAAAATATTGAATTCAAACAGTCATTATTTTACGTTTTAGAAACTTTAGCCACTGTTCATTACATTTTTGTCGGAAAAATGAAATTACGGTGCAATAACAATGAGATGTTACCATCATCAATTATTCGCATTTTTTATGGTGTAAATATATCCAGATTTAAACAATTCATCCCAAACACGTGTCACGCTATAAATCTTTATCAGTCTTACAAGTTGATGAACAAACAAGATTCGATTTGTAGAATGGTGGCTTGAGACCAGACCTCAATTCACTCTAACACGTGCAACTCTTTTAAACGAGCACAGATAAAAAACATGAATATCGAGAAAAGCAAATCCGATAAAAATTTTACACGCTTTATAGAATTGAATATATTTAGTCCAATGTGTTAACAATTATAAATACGAAGGATGGATCAAACGATTTATTATAAATTACTAAAAAAAAAATTATTATTATTAAAATAACTGTTAACATGAATTATTATTAGTATCGCATTAATTAGTATTTCCGAAAATATTGGATCGGGCTTGTCTGTTTAATAAACGGTAAATGCTTTAAACATCAACAAGTTTGACCGCTTTCAATTTAGGTTCGGGTTCAAAAAATTGTTCAACACCTCTTTAAGTATTTATACATTCGTCCTTTCGTGACGAATTGACTCGAAATTTCCTACTCGAAGGTTTCTAGGTTTACGGATTTGAAGTAGAAATTTGGAAATGCAAAAATCAATTGTTTCTTTATTTTTTTGAACGAAAATCAGCGTACGAGAAATTAAAAAAAAATTGTTTAAAATTCTTTTGTTTATAATGTGTTAGTGAAAAAATTGCCGTAAGAAACTAATTCCTCATGGAATTTTCACGAAATTAAACCATTCTCTACGAATTTTTAAAAAATCCGGTATTTCTCGATAAATCTATAGTTTAATCATTTAATAAATACCAAAAAATTAAAAGGTGGGGTAACATAAGGCCCTCAATGACGTAAATGGTGAAGTATCATTTGCGTAAGTGCAGGAGAGATAACTAAAAAGTTTAAACACGTTTGTCTCGGACATCTTTAGAATATTTCGTGAAAAATGAACGGTAGATATTGTTTTCTGACGAAAAGAGAACGACAGGTATCCTAAATATATTTTTAAAAATTTCAAGCTTCTCGGAATAAATCGTTCAGCAGGATTTTTACCGACCGGGTAACTGATAGAACATTTTAAAGAATAAAACAAAAGAAGAATATTATTCTAATGATTCCATGAGATAATAAATTTGAAATAAATGAGTCAAACCTAAGCTTTTGCTCCATCAAATTGCGACGAATTTCAATGTTCACTTTATAACTACACAGCCACAGCAATATGAAAAGAAAAGGGAGAGAAAAGTACAGAGAAAAAAGAGCGTATCGCACGAAAGTAACCGGAAGTCAATGAAGAATGAGGTTAAGCTTTAGAAAAGTCGCCGGGAAGAAAAAAACGGTTGAAGTTAAAGAGTTGAAATTCTGTCAAAATTCACTTCTCAGACACACCGCTCAGTCGTTGCTTACAAAATGGTGGACGAGTGTGTTTCAAGAGAAAATGTATTAATAGTATTTAGAAGGGAACCAAGTACAGGAGAATCAACCGGAAGTTGTAGAAGATGAAGCCTCGAAGAGGCTATGAGAAGAAAAAAGATAAAGGAAAACGTTTATGAATCGAACAGGAAAGCGTTTTTGTACCGGTGTATATATATATATATATATATACACAAACATATGTACCACTAAAATATATCCCGGAATTCAAAGTAAGCACTGTGTGTACCAAGCGAGGTTCACGCCTATTGAGGAAACAATGGTTGGTCGTTGCTCACACATGTAGATATCGATATATTTGTGAGCGCAATCTATCTTCACATATGAGGCATTCCATACGGATTCGACGTACTCCTAACCCTTTCATTCTTAAATTTCGCTGAAAGTTTTACGTCTTGTTAGAATGAGTATTGTGTGAATCGAGAAAGCCCGGAATTTCGAAAAAATGGAAAACGACCATAAATACGAATATTAATCATATGATCGTAGTTTTTTTTTCAAATACTACGATAGAAAACCAACATTTTTAAAGAAAAAAAAATTCGAATAAAAAAAATTGAATTTTCGAAAAAAAATCATATTTCAGGCATGGATGGACAAATGTATTTGAAAAAAATTCCAATAGTTTCTTTTAATGGGTCTCACAACGCAAAATTCTTAGTGAAATTGCAGAATGGAAGGGTCAGACACGATTGAATCGGTATGGAACGCCCCATATGTATATCTATTTATATATTGATAGGTACGTGGGTGAACTCGAGTAGAATAGGATACAATCGTATTATGGTCGATATAATAGTTGAAGAGATATTTGTGTAGATGTGGCTTAGAGTTTGCAGTTTCTGCTCGTTGAGCAGGAGACTTCCGGGAGTCATATAAGAGAGAATCGTTAAGAAGACGTTCGCCAAGTTAGAGTTTATACCAACCACGCGACACTCGGAGCATTTATGTTTTAGCATTAGCTCTGTCTCTCCATAAGTGTAAATGTAAATGTCCATATACGTGTGAGTGCTTACTGTTGGGAGCATCGATCGAATTCAAAGAGCACATCCTTCGAGGCAGTCTGTCTTTCTCAGAAGGAAACGACTGACGAATTTATAATTAGCCCAAGTATAACGACAGCGGTTAGTCCATAAATACCGTGCATATATATTCGTTATTACAATATTATCGTTTAATGGACGAACAATAAACCGGAACAAAAGTTTGGCTAAATGAAAAGGTATAAGAAACGAGGAAGAATAAGAATGAAAAAAAAAAAAAAACAAAACAAAACAAAACAAAAAAACTGACAAATAAAAGAACGTTGGCAACTGCTACCGTTGAATATCACGTAATTATGATTGTATGCCAAGTCCGGAGGGACTTGCCCATAATTGCGAGAATTTCTAAATGATTGTTCCTCCGTTCGTTCGTTTTTTTCTTCCTTTTTCATATAGTCTTATCATACGACACGTGTAACAATGATGGTACAAAAATTATTGGCTCATTCGTGGGCTTATCACAAATTTAATGTGAATCATAATTTTTTATCGTGGCTACTCGGCCAATTAAATTATCGCGATCATAAGTTGTACACTTGTTATCAATTGTTATGACACACATGTGTTTATACATGTTTTCGCTTAAATGTTTTTATCCATTAAATCGAACTATTGAAACGAGTGGAGAATTTTGTGACGGTATTAGACGCTTATTTGTACTGCTTGAAATCGTGAGATTGACCTCATGGAACATATGTTCGTTAAATGCTCTTTTTTTTTTTTTTTTTTTTTTTAGGAATTTAATTGAGAAAATACTTTTTAGAGTTAGAGATTAGAGTCTCGTCGTCATATTTCTTCGTTAGTCGATCGATCAATGTGCAAGGAAATTCCAAATTCGAACTCAGACAATCTGCCCCCATAAAGAAACCTTGAAAGTGTTTTTTCAAATAATTTTTTACAGACTATCTAAAAGCTCAGTAGCCCTTTTAATTATATCCAAAGAATGATACGGAGATGAAGGACATGCTTTTGGCATGACCTTCAGAATGAAACTAAATACACTGGAAAAAAGGTCCTGCGTGTGTATCATTCAACCAGAAAGAAATTCCATTTTCATTCCCTCTCGTTCTCTCTTTTGCTCCTTCGTTTCGTTGTATGCTCTTGTTCGGTAAATTTCTTGGAGTTTCTGGGAAAACGCTGTTAATGGCAAAGGAGTCAAGAGGCGCATAAAATTCGTTCTCGTGCGAGTGAGGAAGCGAAGACTTTCGAACGCGAGGAGTTTTTCAAATGGCCTCGAGTGTAAAACGTTCGGTGGTGCGGCTCTCATGCCTCTCTGGCATAATGAATATTGATAACCGCTTTACCAGGGCGCGAGAAGTGTGTAAGGAGAAAACGGCATTGTAATATACCAACAACCTTCTCCTGCTAAACACATTCACATCTATATACTTATGAATGTGTTAATATGTTGCTGAGTGTGTGTGGCTTCAACAAAAATATACGGGCGGAGCGTGAAGCATTATCATACTTTAGATCTACCTCTTGCGAGCCTATAGCCATCGAGTGCGGTGTACCTAAGCGCCTATGCTATATACAGTTGCCTATCCATATATCTACAGATATAATAATTCTAGTTCATTACTCCAGAGCACGGATATTATTCCAAACTTTCTATGTATATATCGTTGGCGTATAAATACGTGTGTTTCTCGTACCCGATCCCTACGAACGGCTAAACCTTTCAAATTAACTATTAAGCTTTCTTTTATTTCGAACTTTTCTCGTGCTCGAGATGTAATCCATATCCCTAAAAAATCATTTCGAAAAGAGCTCTTCCGAGTAACTTGAATTTAAAGGCTTTCAAACGCTATTATAATAATTAAGTAGAGCTTTGCAAATAAAAGGGGAAGCTGAGCTTCTAGGCAAATAAAATTTTCTTCGAATTTATTAAATGTTTATATAGTAAAGATAATACAACGTAGTTTTCCAATATTCTAGTCTTCGAACGTGCATCACTTGCTTCCAAACCACCCTGTAAAGATTTTTATTAATGAGGTTTGCCCAATTTGTATTTTAAATAATAGCTTCAGCGATAACTCGACAACTATTTTATCGAACGTGATATTTTACACGCTTTTTAATAAAAATATTACTTAGTTCCGGAAAGATTTAATGAATAATTGAAAAAACGTATTTTTATTTAGTACAAAATATCGTGAAGAATTTTTTCGTATAATTCAGATCTTACAAAGCCTACGCTTCTGATGATTTTCAACATTTTATCCCCTTTTTAAGTTCGCACTGAGCAGAGACCAAAGATTATGCCATTTTACAGTTAACTAGAAGTCAGCATTCTAATGCCGACCTTTTTGATAATATTTTTGCGAGAGATACGATGTAACAATGAAAACGTGCAAATCGTTCGAAATTAGAACGAAAAAAGAAATCGCAACATTTTTTTAAATCCAAAAATATTGCCTGCCTCAAATACTGGAGGTATTTAAAGTTGTGTGAAATATAACAGGATTTTATTTTTCGAAAGTACGAGTTATGACAAATTTCATAGTTTCGCGGCTTTTCCAAAAACGTTGCTCAATTTTTTTTAAAGGAATTGACCTATATTTTGGTTTCTCATCGATAATTTTTGAATATAAAAAAAGTGTTTTAAAGATACGTCGAGATTAAAAAAGTATAAGCATGAAAAATAGTTTTTCTCGAGAATGGGAGTACGTTTGGGTGTGTACAAAATGGTTAAACATGATTGTATTCAAAGTAATAATAATTTCAATATTCGGGTTGCAACGGACATGATGATAATTCTAGTATCGTGCAAAGTGTAAGAGAAACATATTCATAAATTCTTGAATCGTATGGAATATCCTTATGGAATTGTGTATGTGACCTAACGATTGAAAGGTGAAGCGAACACACGAGATGTCTGGATTCTTCCGTGGGCGATTTTCAATAGTAATATATCGTGTTACTGTTCGTAAACGTATGAAGAAAAAAAAAAGATAAGACAATGTTACGGATAAAGACGTTGCAGGTTCCAAATTGAAATATTGTAGGAGTCGCACCTTCGGGGGATCGTTGAAATAGTGATAATGGATATGTATGCTTATGGAAATGAAGAACGAAACATCTGATCTCATAAAATAGATAAACTGACAATGGCATATATAAACTCGCTAATTATTAATGACTACATAATGAACTTGATAAAAAAAAAAAAAATGGAATATTTTTTTCATATTTGAATATCATTTGAACGACTTTATGACTATATGCGACTGGAATGAATGAATATCTCTGTAAAACTTTCAAGTATTGAAAATAAATGAAATAAACATTTTTGGTCTTTGGATGAGTAAGAAATAAATCTTCAATAATTTATCTTATCATATAATTTGACGAGGTATAAAAAAATGGAAAATTCTCAACCGGCTGAACACGTTTGTAACCGAAAGTCGGGGAAGCCTTTTCATCTCTTTGCATGTTACGACCCTCTCAGGGAAGATGAAGTCATTGGCAACCGTTGCTCGAAGTATCATTCCAAGTAAAAGAATACATATATTTCAGACGAACAAAAAACGCAACACATATGTATGCAGATACTTATGTCGTTACACGGAACGTGAGTTACAACGCGCATTAAACTCTGGTGGGCATCACTTTTCCAAACGCGAGAGAAGAAACGTGTAATGGTTTGCTTTAATGGCAGAGAACTGAACAGATACCTGTTTGCAAGTTATGCGGCTAGGGGGCGCGGTACAACCTTTGCCATGGTATACGCGTGAAACCGACATGTTTATCCAATAATGTATGATATTAATATAATATCCTTATAATAACCAATCCTGCACCCGCATCTCATTCCTAACTGTTCAGTATATGGATGAGCAAAATTCATATGGATTATAAGAAAATAGTAATTCTTTATATAAAAATTCGTATAGAAAAATAAATATATATGTATAATTATTGAAAAATATTTTAATGAGGGTGTTGAATGGTATTTTCTATTATATTTTCCGATTTTATTGCTATATTTTTATAAATCGTATCATTACGAATTGAGAAAGTCAATTCATTATCGTCATTTTTATTATTATCATAATTATTCATCGGCTCGTTATTAGAGCCACGAAGATTATCAATGCAGTACAGCTTATTCAGAATTTAGCCATTTTTAGCCATTTCCCGTTGATAAAAAGTCAATTGATAAAAAAATATCAGCCTCCCCAAACGGAATACAGAATTCTCTATAAGTACAATCCCATTGGAGAAAAAAATCATTAGCAACTGCTTAGTTTATTCAAACAGTGATAAAAATGAAAGTTAATTCTACTCAACAACTCAAATTTGTATCAACAATTTAATAATGTCGAAATAATCGATTTACGAATAAAAAAAAATGTCATGTATAAAATGGTTCAAGCCTAGATCGGAAGGTCGTCTATTAAAGTTCGTAATAAATCCAGAACGAGACCAGTTTGTATGGATATTATATGAGAATATTAAAAAAAACAGCATAAAACTAGAAAAAGGTTTAGATAATGATGAAAAGATCACGCGAATGACGAAGCAAAGCGCGCACGCTAAGAATACGTGCATTTAATAAAGGCTTATGGTATTTGTGGTGTGCAAAAAGGTCGCGCCCTCTGGTATCGTTTTTCTGTTCCTTGGCCGTGGTGAGGTGCGATACCACGGATTGTTTGTATATCGCTTAACCTAATGAGGTACAGATGTTGATATTGTGTGTAAGGGAGCAGCGTGAGGCTATACGAGCGTGAAAGAGTGGAAAGTTAAAGGGGAGAAGATGAGTATCATGTATGTATACATAATAGGATCGTGGTATAAATGCAAGCCACGAGGAGTGCAAGGTGGCTGAAAAAGCCGGACAACGATGGGATAACTGTTCACAAAGAGTGTACGTTTGAAAAAAAAATCATATACACACATGTGTGTAAGCGTGCTCGTCGCTCAGGTCCTTCCGAAAAGGGACTTGCGAGGAGTTTCGATGATTTTATCTCGTCCAGCCGGTGGCTACTGGCGCGTCCGATCCTATCTTCTCCTATGTTCTTTTCTTGTCTTTTGATATGCCTTTTTCTTCAGTCCTCCCCTTTTTGTTTTCGTTCTTTTGGTTTATTTATTCATTCTTCCTCTCCCTCTTTTTTCTTATCTGTTGATTTTTTTGCTGTTCTCACACATCCCTTTCGATTTACGCCCTTTCTTTGTTTCTCAATTTGGCGCCCGACCCTTTTCGTTTCTTCCCTTTTCGTGTACCTTCTTAACTCTTTTTAGGCGCAGATGTCCGCTATGTAGCCCGGAAGAACGAGAGAATAAAAAGAGAGGGACACGCTTTCGTTTTAATCCGTTGCAGCCTTAAGTCTCCGCGACCCTACTTTCATCTTAATATACGTTTATTTGCTTTGGAGAATTGAGGGAGAAAACAAAATTAACGGATCCTGAGATCTGTGAACTTTTGTGGCGAGTGACAGAACTAGAATTAAAACCGTACGATAGCTTTTGTGGAGTCTTGACTCACGACAGGTAACATTTATACAAGGTTCGTCGTAGCCCTCGCCGTGGTTATGAAAACGAGACAAGGGTCCAATTGGATTTAACTATATTTTTCCGGAAAATTATGATGGATGGCTCTTCAGGTTTGGACAGTTTCATTGAATATTAATGAACGAGAAGGCGAAATAGACGGAAAGATTCAGTCTTTTTAAACTCTGTGGTTTAAGGAGAAACCTATAAATTTTTAATACTGAAGTTTTGGTAGAAAATAAAACTTCACTTGGGAAAGTGATCGGGAAATCTTAAATCCGCGTTGATAAAATACTCGTCTCATTGTTCGAAATTTCGGTAAATTATTATGTGACGCGAAAAAGAAAAACGTCGTAATTACCTGATGATTTTTTGTCTTGACATTGTATTGTAAATGTTTAAACTTTTCAACTAAAGTATCAATTGTCTTGACTTCAGAACCCCTCAACGGGGTAATTCGTTAAACCCATAAAAATTTCAAAGTTTCTTCATTTTTATGTATTTTCGTAACTTTGTCTCATTTTTTTTAGAGTTTTCACAATCAAGAGTTTATCTAATTTGACTTAATCGTACACTGCTGTGTAATCCTTATGAAGAAACCCAGAAAATCGTCTGAATCAAAGTCTATTATCGTGCAGTATAAGGAACAGTTGACGTTTAAGAAAAGTTTGAAGTACTTAGTTATCCCACTGTAGGGTTTACTTCCGAAAAAATGGATAGTGTGGTTGTTTAACAACCAAACAACAAAGAACAATATTTAACAAATCCATTATTTGTTAAACTTCTTTTATATTTCCTTAAATCTACGATATCTGAAAATTTCTTTGATTTTGTATAAATACGTTGACCAGTCAATATTTATTTAATGAACGATTAAATTCTCGTTGAATTACTGAATTAATCCCCGATTTATTTGATACAACGATGTATTAAATCGTTGTGATAAATGCAATAAAGCCGATGAAAATTAAATGTGTACGAGCATCTGGAAGAGTAACTCGTCATACACGATAACAAGTATAACCGATAATCAATATAATGCACTTCAGAAATCTTTTAAATATGCAATTACGTTAACGTAATCAGTGCAAAATTGCAGCAGGCCTGATGAGAGTCGAAGAAAAAGAGCAAGAGAGAGATATATATAAAGAAAGAGTGAACAAGTATTTTTTCGCGTGCCGCAGCGGTTAACCGAAAAAAAAAATCATGGCCCATTCGCGGGCCACCAGCCTTGTCTTACTTTCCATTGCACGCTTATTAAATAAAGCATTACGATGAGAGAACCAGTTATTCAATCTGAGCTCGTTGGTGCATCGACGACGCGTATTAAAATAATAAAAAAAGAGCAAGAAAATTTGGCAGGAATGAGAACACAAGGAACGAAAGAGTGTAAGAAAAAAAATAATAAAAAAAAAAATAAATAAATAAAGAAAATAAACACGAAATCCTGCAAGTCGAGAGAGCGGAGTTTCGAGAAATTATCATAAAAATGAGAAGTCCAGATGGCAAACTTTTCCTCGGTTATTTGGTCTGGTTCAGGTCGCGGTTCTTCGACGTCACCTGTACATTAAAAAAAACGTAATTAGCGCGAAGCGAATAGCGATCGTAGCATCGCGTCTCGCTCGTTCACGGCGGGCCCCATCAATTTAACGCCACGGTAAAAGGGACACGTCCGTCGACGAGATTACGAGAAACGTCTGTTGTATATAAAGCTGTGATTCGCGCAGCCGCCAGGTCGCGCACAAGCTGCATCGGGTACCGGAAGTGAGCCATCATACGTTTATGAATATCTCTTTATACATATATATAAATATAAAATCTGCATCAGTGCAACATAAATACCAATAACTGTGTCAGAGACGAAGCAACTTTCTTGCATAATGTGAAATCGGGAACGCGAGCGTATACATAGCAGCATCTTACGTACCCGAATCGTTACGGATGCACGAGAATTTTCTGCGTACGCAGCGAGCCTGCGCGCAGCTTGCTCTTTTGTCCGGATATTAAAGAGTCTCGTCGACAGCGCCTGCAAAAAAAATCCAATGTTGACCAATGAAACAATTACTCATACGTCGACCCAAAACGAATAACGGACTAAAAAAGTTTTTCTTTATACAGCTCTGTCTCCTGTCCTTTGCATCCATACGATTCTTTCATTAAATCGACCGGATGTGGCTTTCGAGAAAGTTTTGTATTTATTCCCAATTTTGGGGGTTGAGACATTTTTTTTCTTTTTTTTTTTCTTTGAGTGACACTCCTCCTCAAATGAAAACACCGCAAGAACAGTAATCGACCGTCTTTGTATTCTACCGATTTCCATATGAAATCATTTGTTTCTGTTTTGTTTTATGTTGATTTTAGTTTTTTTTTCGGTTGTCCAGCTTTTATTTATTTATTTTGCTACAACTGGTTACAATTTTTCGTAATAATTCGAAAAATAGTTCTTTTTTATTTCAGACTATGACAGTCTACATTAGGAGCAAAATTATTGTCAACAGTCAGTTCGGTGTCGATTCAAATTTTGGATAACTAGATGAAATAAATCTTTCGAATACGAATCAATTTATTGTATCGTTCTTTAGGATACAGCTCACATAATAATTGCTAAACAAAACTAGTAGAAAACATAGAGTTAGTATGAAAAAATTTAAGCTTTTGGGCTGCACATAGATTTCCATCGTCGCTTTTCAAACGCTCGTCCAAATATAATTTATCACCAGTGATGATTTTCGAACCGGAAATTGTTCCCAAATTGTTGTTAATCATTAAAAAGGGAACCTGAACTTAAGTTTTACACAAAATCAAGAATAATGCAAAATTCAAGGTTCAAATTCTATAAAAATAAATAAAATATAATGAATGTTGTAAATAAATATAATAAAATGTATAAAAATATCGAAAAGTACCACAAGATGTTGCAACTCTCATTATAAAAGTTTATGATCGAATTAATAATCGAATGATTATAAGAACCAAAAAAACAATAACAACCATTAAGAATATCAATATCAGCTACAGTTATTATAACAATGAATTTACGATAAAAAAATTATATTAAACGTTTAAATAAGTATTATTATTATTAACGACATAGAGAATTTTTGTTCAAAGTGCTTTTTTTTTTATCACTACGTAAATAGATGCTCTTTGTCCCCTACATGGATAGTCGATCCCTTCATCGATCACGGACTGCATATTACAGGTAAATGTTGTTAGATATAGGGGCATAAAGTTGCGTGATGCATTGAATGGTGCATATGTACGTTTCGAGCGCCCCAGCGAATACTCGCTCTTGCAGCTCTCGTGCAATCGATGCTTCTTCGTATACTGCTCTCCTCTATTAGATGTCCGCGTGTACATAAATACATAACTACGTGAAATTATTCGTACACGTACTGTGTACATCCCGCCAGTCTACTATATTTTAGACATAACTAATTGTTTTTTCTTAGTTTTTATTTTTATTTTCATTTACTTACAGTTGTTTTTGTGCTCGTAGACTTATTTAATTGCGCATGTAGACCTCATACGTGGACGATTTTATAGACGTGTAATCTAATTACTTATTCCATTATCATTCAATGTAACTTGGAAAAAACTGATTCTTAAACTGTCGTTAACAAATGACAAATTACTTTCTTGTCTGCCAATACGATTGTTCAGTGTGAGATTAATCAGAAGTTCATTTAACGAGGTTCATCTGGCTGTCGACTTAATGAAGAGATATCGATTTAATAATTTTTTTTAAATACAGTTATTAGTATCAATGAAGTCACCTGTTTAAATTTTAAGCCCTGAGGATACCTTGTTCGTGAGAAATTAATAAAAACAGATTTGCTCAAGCAACATGAT
Organism: Campoletis raptor; assembly: GCA_948107755.1. Taxonomy (NCBI): domain Eukaryota; kingdom Metazoa; phylum Arthropoda; class Insecta; order Hymenoptera; family Ichneumonidae; genus Campoletis; species Campoletis raptor. Next base: position 30,370,458 of record OX403622.1, on the reverse strand, counting down.
TCCTTAGGGGTCGCAGTGGTTTGTTTTGTCGGTATTAATGAAATTTGCAAGCATTGACAAACAGTTTCAGAAGAAACTTCCAATATCGATGAAAAATATCTAAATAACGTTTGTATGTTTTCCGAAAATCCATTATATAGTTATGTCAGTTCGAATGAATGAATTCGTCTCAGAGAAGACCGTTAAACCAGTCAAACTTTGAAGGTTAAACGCGCCAAACTGGATGAGCAGACTACAATCGTCACAACCGTTTTTTGTTTTGACTTTCTTGATACCGGATGATGACCGTCCTCACCTGATTAACATTCGGTAGAGATTCTCCAAATTAATATTCAGTCGAATTTATGATAACGAAAAAAAATGAGGTTTTTAAGTTCGAAGCCCTTTAGCTAAAAAAAGTGTATCAAATCACTTGACTGTTTAAAATCGCGTCTTTCCTCATTTCATGAAATAGTATCGTTACTCGTTGTGATTATCTTACTATATATCGAATCCGTTTCAATAGAGAAATGGAAAAAAAAAAAAAAATCAGAAACGAATGAAAAATAATACACTTCCGACCATATAACTGGATTTCCAGTAAGGTTTTTTTCTTTTTATTATTTATTTTTTCATCGATCAGCAAGAAAGCTCGCATCCTCCAAGATCGATTCGTGTACGATTTCACCATCATATCCTCTTGACTCGCGTGACGATTCTTGACGATTCCGGAGGATATGAGTATCAAGATAAGTCTAAGGAACGAACAAAAATCATCACTCGTCTTGTATACATACATAAATGCAACGAAGGTCGAAGCCTTGATTAAAGGCTTCGGGTATATCTCACCTTGGCTATATATTGATGACTGACGATAATCGACTACTTCGTATTTTCTCAAAGTCCTACTCTCGCCCCCACCCTATTTTTCATATAGTATTATATATACTTGTATTTATTATGTACTAATGATACCTATCCTTCATTCTTTATATATAGATATACAGTCACATTTTTGTATTTTAATCATGCGTGCGTAATAATGAACGTCTAACTACACACGCATATCTACACATATATATATTGAGTTTTACGTACACAAATATACTCACGATGCCTCAGGTGTATTCGTATTATCCAGATACTTGAAAAGTGCATCCCGGACGGATATATTTTACGTGAATAATATACGTAGAAGGTCCAGCATCCGTGCGCGAAAACGTGAACACCAAGAGTCACGCTCGCTCTTGCTCGCAACCTTCGCCTCATCTCAGTTCGTCAATGGCTGATATATATGTATATAAATATCCAAGAAAACTTAACTGATGTATATATACTGGGTGCCCTGGCTATAAAGATCATGAAACAAGTAACAATTGAAGTCTTTGAAAGCTTTCGTTCGTTTCGATGGACAAATAAGTTTGCTTCGAGGTAAGTGGAATGGAAATTTTTGTGATAAGCAAATTAAAAACACATGATCTATTCGTTTTTGTTATTCGAATATATATTGATGGTTTAGTCTTTTACTCCTAGATACGAAAACCTGTTAACGTTTTTTGTTTTTCGTTTTTTTATAATCTCTTGTTTTATTATTAAACTGTGTGTGCGCGTTTAAAAATGTCGGATACTTTCGTGAATTTCCCATGGGACACCCTGTACATTTACGTTTATAGAGATATATTTATATATAGTCACTTATTTATGTCTGGTTTTCTTTGAGTTTTACGTAAATAATATTGGAAACGAAGAGGAAAATTCTCGTTCTGTTCTCATGTGTTTTATTATGTACATGGGTTTAGTTATGTTGGTATTATGTATATATATATAAATATATGTATATTATGGATTTATACATATAGATATTTTCTCCCTGCGGCGTATGCGTGTAAACGTGTGTAATGGACGGGGAGGGGCATCATACCAGCTGGCGTCAGAGTGACAAGATCTAAAATTAGAGCGTTCGCGTTGCGTGTCGATCGTCGCATGCGCATATCCATACGCCCCTTTCCGGCTTCGCCTTATTTTCATATAACTTCTTTCAATTCATGGCTATAAATGTGCAATTCCTTTTCTTCTATTTATTTGTCTCTTTCCTTCTTCTAATTCTATTTCCCATTGACTTCCACCTTCTCCGCAAATATTGACAGCGGAGCGCGCGAATTTTTGAATTCGCGTTGTATCGCCGTCCGGTTTCTTATTGTTCATTGATTCATGGGTTCTCTATAATTTAAGGAGTTTGCAAGAGAATATGGAAATTGAGACTGTGACGTGTAACAAATTTCAACTATTGATTTTTCATTTTTTTTTTTTTTTAATATACGAAATAAGTCCCGGAAAAACTGAGGCCTCTCAGAACCAATCACTGCCTTAATGGATCCCCTTCTATAAGGTAACCCAACCAATCGTGACTATATATACGTAACTACCCCTTTTATAGAACGTAACGATTCCCATTATGTAGACAGGGAAGGTTTTGGACGATTCTAATAAGTTCGTGCGAAGTTCGGACTTTCCTGAAGTGTAATCTATAGTGTGTCGGGCATATTTTTTAAGGGCGTAGCGTAAAATAGTCTTCTTCTTTGGCTGCATCCACTAAAAAAGTTGAATTAAAGTTAAAATAGAAAACTCATCAAAATGAAATTGTTTGGATATACTTTTGGATTTGAAGGTTTTTTATAAAAATAAGGAAAAAAACATTAATTTTGTCAATATTGAATTACAATTCTGGAGAAAAAAATATCATGGAAATGTCGCAAACATATTTCTAAGGATCATTAAATTCAATATAAATATACGTTGCAACTGTTGCAGCCGTTCAAAGTTGAATAAAAAAAACCATTTTTTTCAATCTAAATGGCAATCTTCATGATAAATTTTCACAAAGTGTTTTTTCTTCCATAGAGTATTATCTCTGATTAAAAAATCTACTGAAATCAGATTCTGAGTATTCCTTCCATAACTATACCAGCGTTTCTCATATGACTTTCAAAAATTTCAAGTTTTGTGCTTATAAACTGACGAGTATAAACTTTATTCAAAAATCCATTACTGTTTTTGAAAAAGTGTTATCGAATTCTGGATAAAAAGATATGTCACTATATATAATGATGAGTGGAACGTTTTGATTTTTTTTTTGTACAATAATTAATCTATTATTCTTTATGGTCCCATAATTGATGATCCTCTTATTATTCCTCCTGTGCTATCCTATTTTATTGGTGTTCTTCGATAGAGCTGCTAATGCTGCAAATCTCAGTAATTTGACACACAACAATGTACGAATATTCGGAGTCAAACGAAACATGACGATGAATCACAGCCATTCATTGTTCCGTACTTTAATTTTCTCAAGGAACAATGTCCCGCAATAATCAACTATTATTAACCCTTGGGCTGTATACTGCTATTAATCTGCACGTCAGGTTCTCTCTATAATGATTCAAAATCATTCTAAAACATTCTGGGGTTCGAAAATCCTTCATGTTAAATGAAATTTGGACGATTTAAGCGGAGCTTAAAAAACCAGCGTAAAAATCGATGTGCAGCCGAAGGGTTAATGCATTATTATTAAAAGTTATGAAAACCAGGAGTAATACAATGTCTTATTATTTATTAAATTTTGAGGGAGTATAAGAGCAGAAAAAATAGATACTTCGTACATGAACGAGCTTTTATTTCATGTACGAGGTGTTTTTACCCTGAATGAGAGAGCAAAATGTAACTGGTGAAGAGAAACCGTGAGAGAGACACGAAGATCGATAATGCGCCGCCGATGATGACGGCTCTTCAGACGGATATACATCTACCTGTAAATTCATATACGTATACGTACGTGTATAGATGCCAAAGTGGAACTGACCGCGCGAGAGCCTCGCCCACGAAACGCCCAACGCTTCGCGGCTCTTTTGGTTCAAATTCTAGGTATATATTTATTTTACACGACTTTACATATTTCAGGTAAAAATGTATGGATATTCGTATGTATATGGATTGCTGTAGTGTGAGTATCATAAACGGTAAAACCAACGGAACACAAGCTTTTCAACATCGATTTCTCGTGTTTGGCGTTTTTTTTTCTTACTTTTTATATTTCTCATTGTTACCAAGATCCGGTAGGATGTGTGCTTATTCAGGAGAAGAAAGAAGATGTGTACAGCCAAATATAAGTGAATGACTGACCGACTGACTGACTAACTTCTGCTTCTGCTGCTTCTCCGAACCATCACGCAATTGGACAAACAGCAGGACGACCGGAAGTTACCGATTGTGTTAAACTTCGTTAATATTTATATCGTATTAACGTAATTACGTATTAAGAATTAACGACCAAAGACTCCGATTAATTTTCGGTCAGCTTTATTTAGTTTTTTTTCAAGTATTTATTCTTAGCGTATATTTTGAATGAATTATTATAGTGAGTAAAGAAATAAATAATAGTTTTTATTTTTATTTTGTAAATCAGCGAAGTGCATCATTGTTAGATATGATCAGAGAATGAACGTCTGCAATATTTCAACTGTGTACCTGAAAATTTCGAGAATTATTAGATACTTTACGATTTTCCATATATTTCGAAATCATCGAATAAATTAGTTCAACACTTAATTTTGAGAGCTGTCGAAATCATGGGTAATCCTTGTGTTTGCATGCAGCAGGACATCCAGTAATAAAACAAAAAGAAATTCAAGAAATCCGTGCGTCAGTTCTCTCCCAATCATCGTTTTATTTTGTAAATCAGCGAAGTGCATCGTCGCTGTTAGATACGATCAGAGAATGAACGTCTGCAATATTTCAACTGTGTACCTGAAAATTTCGAGAATTATTGGAAACTTTACAATTTTCCATATATTTCGAAATCATCGATTAGAATTAGTTCAACACTTAATTTTGAGAGCTGTCGAAATCATGGGTAATCCTTGTGTTTGCATGCAGCAGGACATCCAGTAATAAAACAAAAAGAAATTCAAGAAATCCGTGCGTCAGTTCTCTTCCAATCATCGTACACCATTTTAGATTAAAAATAATCGGGACATCTCTTGTTTAATTATAATTTACGTCAACAGACAAGAACAAGATTGTTTCCTCTCTGTTCATTTCCGGTCAAAATTTAATCGTTAATGAGAGAATTTTGATCGCTAAACAAGAGAATCACAACCGCGAAATGAGAACGTCTTGAATGACGAACTTCGTCATCTACTCATTTCGATTATCATCTAATAACGATAATGATTCATATCCCGAATAATTCATAAGTAAACTCCATATATTTTAAAATTCTAATCTTTGTTTATCACATCGACATCGACATTCAAATGAATTGTCATGTTCGGTTGTCAGTTTCATCAAATTTGATAATTCGTAAAAATAATCATTAATTAATTAGACAAACAGTGATCATAGGAACTTTTAATTGATTTTTTATCAACATCGTCCTTAAAATAGTGATTCCAATCTTTTTTTGAACGAGGGCTTAATCTAATTTACGTTCGAAGACTAAAAAAAAAAGTGTGAACGAAATTTGCGATAATTAAACGATGACGAGGAAGACGTTGACGTGTTGGATGTGGCAACGTTAGTAGCAATCTTCTGATCGAGTTTATCTGTTACGGATATAACGGTAGGCGGTTTAGAGACATTCTTAGTATATATCTTAATATACATGTGTGTATATTCACGCTACAGCCGCGAATCGCGATATCGCGAGATATCTCGATCGCTTCTCGAGCGCAAATACTCGCGCTCCGCCCATCGTTCTCTATAAAACGTCTCTCTCTTTCTCTCTCTTTTCGACTCTTTCATTGTTCAAGCGTCCTGTGGAATCGAGGAAAAGGAAGCCGAGTTCGTTGGACCTTGACTTCCTCTCATTGTCTTAGTAAATATAATTCTAGTTGCACTCTTCGTTATTCGTCTTTCTCTTAAATGCCCCTTTCTTTCTGTGTATCTCATTCTAGTCTGCCTTTCGTCGTTAGTTATACAGAACCGCATGGATAAACGTTTTCCTCATTTGTTCGTTTTGATGATGAATAAAAAAAGCTTCCCGCGCGTCTTTCATAAAAAAAAATCTATATACACACAGGCCATACTTTCAATAGAATTAACTTACACGATGAAATTGACCGTTTTACACAGTGTTTTATACCACGAAATTCTGTGAAGTAAAACGCTCGGTTTTACCGTGCGAATCGCTCTATATTCACGGATACATGTAAAGGTATGTGTTAATGTGGTAAATACAACTCAACGTTTGCTTTTTTTTAACGTCGTATACTTTGCAAGAGGGAGAAGAAAAGGGACGGAAAGAAAGAGAGCGCCACACAAGAACGCAGCGATATAATACATCTGATTAGCTTATTATACGAAGATCCATTGATAAATTTAGCGCTTCTTGGACGCAAGGATAGTGTGTTATTATCGAGCCAAACGAGACTGAGAGACTGAGAGAGCCTATAAGAGGGAGGGAGAGGGTTGTAGGATAAGAAAGAGCGAAACAACCATCGAAGGGAAAACAAAAGAGAATCGAAAAAAGAATTATTGAAGGAGGATCAAATGCTGAATATACGGGAAAGGAAAAGAGAACGAAAAGGAAAGAGTTTCGGATGTTATGGCGTGGAGGAGTCGAGCAGCTGGCCATGAAGGAGTTGGACTTAATGTATGACCGCGCCAAGGAGCCAACATCTGGCTGCGGTTTGGACGTTTAGGCGATGACGGACCGCAGCTCTCTGTCTTTTACGTTATATATATACGTATATTACATAAATAAATGCATCTGTAGATACTTTTATTAATTCATTAATTTTTTATTGTATTTTTTTTCTTTTACGCTTATTTTTTCATAATTTTTATTTCTTTGAATCATACACATCAATATATTTTACTAGCAATGAGAAATCATCAAATTCACTCTTCAATTACACAAATTTACTGATTTAGAAACTAGCCCTGCATTTTACTGATCATCGATAACATTTTTATTTTCAAAATGACTTTTACCCCAGCAGTGCTGCTATTTTTTTTAACTGAAAAAATATTTAACCTGTTGATCGAAAGATGGCCTGAACCATTAACCGCACGCGTCTAATCGGCAGAATCATTTTTTTTGCAAACGATTTAGTGAATATTAAATGTGTAAATTCAAAAGCGTTGATATGTACAAACATGTTTAAGTGCCATTTAATATGGTCATTTTATTAAAATGGGTCGATGTATGCAAAAAAAAAAAAGGTTTTGAGAAACGGTCACCGCTCTTTTTGCTTTCTTCCTCGATTTTTATTCTCTTTATGGCACCTCCCCCTCTGCCCCATCACTTCTCGCCGCAGGCCGGAAACGGATGATGAGGGATCAGAATGGCATGAGAGAAATAAATTGAGAGGGAGAGAATAGCACGAAGAATTCAAGAGGCGCAGAGCTTATCGACTTTCCATCGAGAACAGAAGTTCGTTTGGTCGCGCACACGTTCCACTCGATCATGTTATAGGCGGAACGAGTTTATCTATTTTTTTTCTTTCTTAATTCTATTATTCAGCACTGTCTTTGCATATATATATATATATATATATATTTATAAATTTATAAATGCAAGTCGCATCAATAATATGATAGACGTGATATGATTCGATCTTTGAGATGATAATTATGCGATTGTTAACAAGGATTTGGTTTTGCATTCAGCCGTGAATATGTTTTTCTGCATAATTCCTGCGTTTTTTAAGGAGAATCACATTTTTTGTAAAAAAATTATGCCGTGAGGATTCTGTAGTTCTTTAAATGTGGGTGAAAAAAGTTTTCATGTATATTCGAAAACTAAATAAAGTGTGATTCTAAAATAACTTCTGATAACATCTAATAAAGTAACTTCTGAAATGTAACACAATAACATTTTATAAATTGTAAGGCACTAATTAGAAAAATTATTTCAAAATTTTTTTAGACTTTTAAAGTTCGTCATTTCATTCCTAATTCTGAGATTTTTACCTGTGATAATATAACGAGAAAAAAAGACAGAAAATTATGATTAATAAAGTATTAATGTAGCAGTTTCGCAACAGTCCCGTTCAGGAGATAACTTTCTGGTTAATTTTTGAAAACTTTTATATAACTTGCGGAAATATCGAATAATGTTGGTATTTGTATCTTATAAGAATGTCAAAACATATAATCTTTCTAGCAAAATGTCTAGTATGAAGTTTATAGTTTGAGGAATATGAGTTTTCCATATGTGATAGACAGAAGTTGTTTTTAAATCTTTTGATTTTTGATTTTTCGACGACAAACTTCGTTACACGTTCCTCAGTAATTGAGAAAAAAAATAAAGAAAACTGTAGAAAAGTTTCGAAGTTATTGCCTATTGCTCTCATAAGAACGCGTTCAAAACTGCGCAACCGTTGATTGCCAATATCTCGGATACGGGAGAATGAAATCTTTTTAAATTTTGCACGTACTTTATAAAAGTGGCTTGAATGCAGTGACAAAATTTTCCAAAATTCTGTAGAAAAACGCTTTGTCGAGGCTACTATCTTAAGAAGTAGGTGAATCAAGATCAGAAGATCAGAAGATCAAGAGTAGACGAATCAAGATTACTCGACCTTTGTGAATATCTTCGCAATAAAATTTTGATTTTCCTATGGGAATAATTCGTCTCAAAAATACTTAGCGTGTCGGTTTCGAAGTAAAAAATTTTCAAAATCTGGATGGTACGATATCATCGTTCGATACATTTCTTATTCGGGGTCTGTGCTACTAATTAGGCTGAAAAGGTTAAAAGCCGTGTAGGAAAAAAAAAAAAAACATTTTATCGGACGTTTCGGACAATGAGAATCGTTTTGAGAGTGTTTTGATCGAACGTAGTTTTTATCAGTTTTTTTTTTTTTTTGATATAAGAAGAGAGCAAACTCTGTTGGTCAGCGAGCGTCAAAGAAACAAAACACATGTGTTCTTGGGCACGTGCTACGTTATACATATGAATATATAGATATATATGTTTATATAATACAAGAGGGTTATGGGGAAGGCGTGCGTCGCAAGAACCCTCCATGATTCTTCAAGCAGGGCCCTCTCTCTTTCTCATGAATTAAAGTCAAAGTAAAGCGGTGAGACGGCCACCGGGCGGTCGAAGTCGAGAATCCCGGCTCGCGCTCCATGAGCTCTCGAAGGTTTTGCCCACCTGTTTTGTCCACCCGTTCGCTAAGAACGCGCACACATCGTATATATATTAATGTCTGGGTTCTTTAGTCATTCTCTCTCTCTTTTTCTCTTAGTACGAGTCGGACAACTCGGATGCGCCCCAGTTGGCACAGGTGTTCAAGTTTATAACTCGTCGAGAGTCTTCTTCTTCATCGAAGGGCCCATCACCAGGCCTCCGTGTCCCCCTAACCCTTTACTTTTTTTCATTTACCTGTACACATCTGGATTTATAGGTATTTATGTGTTCGAGTAGTTGTCTGTGTGGCTAAAACGTCGTCTCCTTCTTCTTTGCCACCCTATTATTCATTACGCGCTGTCCCATGGGAGAAAGCGCCACCGGATAAACCCCGTGGGGAACCGAGAGTTGACGCCCGAGAACACGGGCACTTCCAATAGATAAAGATGCATATGAGCAACGACATTACACATGTAAATGTGAAAATTTATTCATGAGCCTCGAGCTCGTTTATCATCAAAAGATGTGCAATTTTTTTTTACCCCTAAATCAATTCCCGCTTTTAATTAGCCGCTTGACTGTATGAATTGTGTGGTTAATAGTAATTATATAGATAAATGAAAAAAGTGATTTGTTGTAGAGTCAAATATTTCCAATACATTATTACTTCGTTGCAATTTTTTCATAATTCTCAAAATATGTTGTTTATCGTTGAAATTTCTGTCATTTATTTTGAAGCATATATTTCGGTATAAAAAAACCGAATAAAATAGATCCATCACTGATACTGATAATTTTCTTATTTTTTTTTCGTTGAAATGATGATTTAATTTGAAGGTTGAAGCACGATTATTTTTGTTGAAAATTTCAGTATTTTTTGTTGAGTTATGAATGAAATAATGAATATTGTAAAACAGATTTTTTCTTTGTTTTCGATTGAATTACAGCAAAAAACAGCTTCAAAAAATGAAATGTCTATGCAGATATGGTTTAATATCAGATGGCCGTTATTTCAATCCTTGGGCATTGTAAGTTTAACGCAATGTGTACGTTTAAAGAAAATAAATGACGCTGCTACAGTTGACAGAGAATTCTGTGCTATTACGAGGGAGCGAAGTGAGCAGGCATAGCAAAGAAGCATCTGTCGATCACCATATGTGTAGGTGTGTGTGTGTGAGAGTGTGTGTCAAGAGACTTTGGAAGGTAAGAAAAGAGCTGTATGGAGAGGATGAGAGAAACGAAAAAATTAAGAAGAAGCCAAGAGTATAACGAATTTATTGTCCAACTCATATGTTTTGCTTCGATGTAAGAAATACGTGAGTTCGAGTGAATGAGACTACCCATCGTGTGCAATTTTGACTTGGATATATATACGAGTAAGCTGCACGCGGATATGAGTGATGGACTTTTGAGGTAATTGATGGTTAGGTACTCGTATCTTTATCTTCGTCCTGTTCCCCCTTCTCTCAGCCTGAAGGAAACTGATATATATTATCTACTTCAAGTTTCTTTTGTTCGTACTCCAATTATTGGTGAGTGAGGGCACCCGCAAATTCTTACTGCAATTGTACACTTTGTTATAACAGTCACGCGACACGATTTTTCTCATTATATTTAGACAATGGATTATACGTTTGAGAACTTGAGAAATGATCAATGTTCAACAAATCACGATTTCAGAACACAAAAAAAAAGACAGATAAACTCAATTATTTAAAAAATACTGACTTTCGACATTTTTATCCCAATAAATAAGTAGAAAAAATCCTCTGCAATTTTATTTGTTTATTCAATTTCATTTCTTTTTTATTAATTTTTCTGTATAAATATTTTCAATGGATAACCTCGAGTAAGAATTTAATCATGTCAGATTGTCTTATTCGCCATATAACTTTGTAAACTGACGATCAAAAAGTTGCTTCTGACCCCACGTTGCATGTGTATTCTGAAATATTAAAAGTTATGAAAAAAGGTCACTCGTTATTGATTAGATAGAGAAATGGTTTGCTACGCACTTGCGTTTCGTTGCAATCGATAAACAATGCCATATAACTCATATCGATTTGAAAAATTAAATTATTATGTTAGGCCTTCCTCATGGACGTTACTACACGGTCTTCTTTCGTGAAAGAAACATTTTCCAATAATGAAAATCGTGGAATAATGGTTTTACAATTAAATCAATTATTTCTCTAAAGTTTTCTTTGCATTGCTCTACAAGCACCGTCTAAATGCAGAAATTATTTTGCACTCTGCCTGAAAAATTATCGTACAATGTAATATTTCGATACCTAATTCTTGAAGCTTCAAAGACACGAAGTGACAATCTTCCAGAGACAACATATTGAGCTTTGCCATCTAAATATTTTTTAGCTGATATAAATGATGGGAAAACTTTGTATTCCACAATCTTTTAATAAATCTAATGTACACGGTCAATTATTAGTTGTTAATTAATTATACGTGTCAGAGAATCAATTGATTTTTTTTTTAATCGATCTCGAAGATGAAACATGGCTGGAAGTACTTTCGAGTTCTCCCAAATTACAACCTTTTACTACACGTTGTCGTGCCCTTTTGTATGTTTTATAAAAATCAATACATAACGTTTCTACAATACAAATAATATATTACTACATATATAGTTCATGAAAATTCACTAGAAATTATGTAGAGCTAGCTGTAAAGTATTCACTGTTAGCTGGAAAATTATTTTCACCGTTCGGACATCAAGTCCAAGTCGAGAAGTGGAGATGTGTATATAAATATAACAGACAGGATGTGAAGCCATTAGTACGGTGAATATATCTATTAAATAAATGTATGCATAAAGAGGCTGTGACTCAAAATGCAAGATACAAAATCCGCGTGTTCTCCGGTTTCCTTTTGAACTTTTTTTCGCTGTTTACCGTCCATATATAGACATGACATTTATATTTAACTGAGTTTGATAATATAAAGATATATTTAAAAAGTTATGCAGTAAAACTTGCTGTGGAAAGTTACGACAGTCTAAATTTCCAACGAAATTTTCAAAATTACGATGAATTATTATCGTTGTGAAATATAAATTATTTTCTCAAATTTCTAGAAACATAAAAATCCAAATACAATTTCAAGCTGCCAAATGAATCTTGACATGCAAAAAGAAAAAAAAAACAAGAATAGAGAAGAAAAAGATCTAACTTCGTAACTAAAGAAATTGCTAAATGTGGATTGTTTTGTCTTTTAACGTAAAAAGCTCGAGTGTCTTGAACTTTTAGTATTCCTGATGAAATTATTTTGGAATGGTTTATTTTCTAAATACTATAAACGATCGAAAAAAGTACACAGTAGCACATTGTGCATAAGACTACGGCAAAGGCCTTCGTGATGGCAAGCATAACGAGGGCACGAAAGAAAGACAAAGAAAGAAGATCGAAGGAGGCCTGGTGAATGATTATTATGCGTATCCAAAGGGTTATCGCGTTGCTTCTAGCTCTGCCGCAACGATCCATGTATCGTATGCTTATATTTATGTTTGTAGTCTGATAGATTCGAAATGATAAGCGTGTAGGCTGGCCCATACTCTAAATTCATATGCATGAGTCCTTATTATATGGTATTAGCTATGCGCACAGGTGGTTGCCTTCGCGGGTATGTTCGAATTCACCTCTTCGCGTTGTAGTCTCGATATAAACGTGACCTCAGGCGAACCGCGTGCTACTAATATCCAACATCCATACAAATAGTGTTTAATTAGAATAGTATTTATTTTGATGATATTAAAAAAAAAAATGAAATAACTTTGAAGTTCTCTTTTATCTTTGGTTACGTTAAAATAATACGAGAGGTAGTGATGGGTCGATGAGCATTGAGTACATGTCCAGTAGGTGATTTTGGTGATCCCCCAAATGGGGCAGGTTTGGGCACAGAGGTCGATACTTGGATGGGTGAACACTGGATTTTTTTGTAGTTTTGATTGGATCACGTGCAAACGCGTTATGGTTGTGCATCAGGGCAATACTTTATGGGAGTCTTACAGACACATAGATTTTAGTGGATGAAAATTAGATTCAAATCTATAGGATATGGTCTTGTGGAAAATGGCAAAGTTATTCAAAACCAAGGAAGACAACAAACAAAAAATATTATAAAAATATAAACAGAGGTCCTTGAAAAAAAAAAAAAAAATTTGCTCACGATTTCTCTACCCATTCGCTAACTTCATTGACATTAGCGTGGAAATTTATGTTTGTAAACAATATGTAACTTAGTTTTTGAGTCAAATTTTTTTCATTTTTTTTCACTGCCAAACCGACATTGAGTGTCTTATTTATGATCTTCGTCTGTATTTTTCCGTTGATACAGTTTCGAGCAGATTGCATTCTACTTTAGATTTGTCTGTAGTGACGACGAATTTGTTGTTGCATTCGATCACCTCGTCACGTTTTAGTGTATTTGTGAGGATCAGAGTCCTGCTGAAACCTGTATATTTTTATGGAACATTTATCTCGTTTAACGACAATGAATGAATGAATAAATGAATGGAGAGAAAAAAAATTCTTCAAAAATTGAAACGCACAATGGGAGCTCTTCGAATTCCGAGTAGAAAGAAATAACATACGTTTAATAAAATCAATAAAAACACAATATTTGCTTACTTATCCCACTTTGCCTTAGTCTCCCCTTGTATAATGGAGTCTTTTTGTACACATTAGGAATTTTTACCCATCAAATGTATTCCATTGTGTGTTATATTTGTATAAATGGCAGATACATCCAGATGGTTGTAGATTAGTGTATTTTACGTATAATATAAATGCGTTTAGTTGTGTTTATAAAACCCATCGGTTTCTTATAATACTGAAGGCACTACCGTACCACGCTTTTTATTCGAGACGACCAAACTATGTGACAAAACGAATAAGGTTGCATTGAGTTTCCATGTGTTTAGAACACCCTGGATACTCGATATGATATTTTCAAGCCACGAATAAATTATATGTCTCGTGCGATATATATATATATATATATATATATAAATATTTTGTGTCTGAAAGAGAATGAATGAGTCATTTCCATTAAAAATTAATATTCAATGTAAATAATGTTGAAAATTTATGATAACTTGGAGATAAATATATATGAATAAAATGATATTTAATAATAAATAAATCATTGAACTATTTGGATGTAATTCAAGGACAAGAATACGATGGATGAAATCGTGATGGCGTGATTACTTTGATTGTAAGCCTCAAGTTTTTAAGGAGCACGGAGGTTGACGAAGGTTAAGGAGGGTTAACACAAGCAGATTGTATACGAACACGATATATCTCCACTAGAGTTTACGCACACATATATACGTTTTTACGTATATACATAAATATGCCAAGAGGAAATTACAAACACAGTAATAACCAGAAATCAGAGGGAACGACGTGTGAACGTCTGTTTTACTCACGAACTCTGAGCTCTCTCTTTTCACAGAGCAGACTGTTGGCCTACGATCATGCACCCGCTGTACGAGTAACATTATGTTCATACTGTATTACTGTTAAACGTTCGTATCACGTGCACACTGAATAAACCCAACGTGTGAATTACATGTACATGTAATAATGAAAAAAAAAAAACAAAATAAAAAATAAAAATCGTGTGAAGCCAGATCAGTATAGGGTTAATTATTGAAAAAATACATTTTTACATTTTACACCAATGAGAAAACATTGAAGTTTAACCCTCATAACTTCTTTAAAATAAATAAATAAAATTTACAATCACATTCTTTCGAATGGTTTGTTGGATAATTAAACAAAAGATTATGAGCCCTAATTCGACTAAGTTTCACACCATATCGTCATCGTAACGAAGAAATATAAGATTTTTTTATTAATACAAACCGCGCAAAGTTGATTTTAGTTGGTATTAATATTCGAACAAGATATTTTAACGGAACTTGTGAAATATGTCTTTTTGGCATTAAAATAATAAGCACGTACGATTCTCGGTGCGGTAGACGGCAGGAACGAAATTTCCAAGAATGTTCATTGAACTCGTACCCATAAAGGACCGTAACCATGACGTTGAAGGATGTCGAACCAAATAGAAAGAAGTTGGACAAAAGTGATGACACTGAAATATGCTAATGAGTGCGAAGAGGAAAAGTTTTCTTCATTGCACACGTCACACGTGTTTTGGTTGGAATATAACGCAGTAATAAATATATATAAGTGCGAGAAACAGACGACTAACGAAGTAGAATCGTTTGTAATTATACGTGTTATAATTGATATATTTTTTAAGTTTTTACTTAGGCACAGAGTGAGAGAGAGATCAAGGCCACTTAAATCGATTTGATCCATTTATGGTAATTACTAACAATATTAGTAGTCAATATGCAACTAACTTATGAATAAGTAACGACAAGAAACCTCATTTACGCGCTGTATTTGTTTTTATAGTATGACCATAAGAAAGAACGTCAACACGTAATACATTTGTCGGATAATAGGAGTGTCTCAAAAGTTACCTTCAATCGGGTTTGTCAGCGAAATTGCAAAATTGTAAAGACAAAAGTCCTCAAGTATTTTTATTTTTGATGAAAAACTCATATAAGACCTTGGCTTAATAAATAAAAATCGTAAATGAAGTACATGGACACAAAGATAGGACCACGTCCAACCTCACTCTGCACTTTTACTTCTCAATTCATGGGATTGGTTGATTGTCAATTTTTATCTCCGAGAGCGATAGTTTTATGGACACTGTGTATATATGATGATGTTATTTCGATAATTTAACGCGATGTCGCATGTTACGATATTTAAAATCAATGACGATTGCGACATTTGGTCACCTTCCGATCCGGCAGGGCAGTCACGACATCTATCGTCATGTGTACGTCGTGAGTCTTTTATAGAAAGCTCGTTCGTGAACAATAATTAGTACTTGACGGTGATGATACGTGCACGAGAACTGTCATAATAATATTATGATAAGTTACGAACCGTAGTTTGCTTGACGATTAACAATAGACCATTTGCTAACCTTTTGATCTTCATGAATCATGAATCCAGGAAATCCTCGATCTTGAAACGTATTTTATTATGTAGCCGTGACCAATCCGTGGTGTCTGACATGCGATTAACATGTTCAGCCAGTGAATCAACGTATTTGGCGACAGTTTCCTGCATATTATTTTACCAACAAATATTCAAGAGACTTTCAGATCAGAGTTAGATTCCATTTTGTCGCTGACTGTCGCTGTATTGGTAATAGATTGGAAGATTCTAGATTAGATTAGTTTCGGTCTGTATTTATTTAGTAAAAGAAGAAGAAGGTAGAAGGAAAATTCTCGTTCGTCGTATATCGAAGAGGAAGGTTTTCAATAATAATATTCAAATAATAATCTTTTCAGTAATAGATAAGAAAATTCTACATTAGATTAGATTCGATCTGTATTTAATTAGTGGATGGATAATGTAGAAAAAATGGCATAAGTCGTACACCGAAGAGAAAGCTTGTCAACGAGATATGTTAAATGATGGAGATTGAAGGTAGTCATGTTCGATCTACAAATACGTTGGAGAGCAGGCAGTTTTTTTACCCTAACAAGAAATATAGAAGTTATTACATCGAAGGGCGGCCATATTGGTTTCGTCGTCTCTGCCTAAAGGTAGAGCCGTACTCACGAGTTGGAAAGGGACAACTTCTGTAAATTTGATAGTCGAGTACTTGCTGATTAACTGTTATGAGAGTAGGATTCATAGGTTTACGAGAGTTTGAGGGCGATGGGCACTCTTTTGCTATTACGAAGGGTGTTGCTGTTTGGTGTGGTTACCGGTGGCGACCAGCATTGTAATATTAGGGTCAAAACGGTTCCCTCTTTCTTTCTCTAGCCTTCCTTCTCTTTTAATCATAAAGACACTTGTTTTATTCAAATGGATAAGTATAGCTCACATTGCAGTGAGCCATTTCGTTCTTAATCATGCTTCTCGATTAAGGAGGGTGCGTAAAACCGGTGGCTCCGTAACTAGAAAAAGAATCGAGACTAAAAAGAACGAAGAACAAACCCTACCGAAGGTTTTTATTCCTACCAGTAGCGTTTTAATGGGCGTGGTTTTGGGAACTACCCACTTCAGCATGTGTCCATTCACGTGCAGCACTTTCCACACGGTTGGTCCGGGCAAACCCACTCGGTAGGTGCCACGCCAACCAGAACAGCTCTGGTAGGGAGAATCGCAGTTAAAAGTGGGGGAAAGTCCGGTTTATAAACTGTTCTATCTCTCGTTCTTTCTCCTTTTCTCTCGTGAGGAGTTGGTCGCTCCTTTCATGACGTACCCAACGAACAAGGATCAGTCTATATGGTCGAGAGCTCTATGCCTGAATCAATAGACCAATGGCTACTAGCACGCGTGCGTACTCTCCC
The DNA here is from genome assembly GCA_948107755.1 of Campoletis raptor. Classification (NCBI taxonomy): domain Eukaryota; kingdom Metazoa; phylum Arthropoda; class Insecta; order Hymenoptera; family Ichneumonidae; genus Campoletis; species Campoletis raptor. Next base: position 30,352,930 of record OX403622.1, on the reverse strand, counting down.
GAGACCGGCATTGCCCCACCCACAGCGTATACCGGATGAGTACTGTACATATGCGGGAGTATAAATGCGATATACGGAAAAGATAAAAGGACGTGAATCCCACTAGTTTACCTATTGAGTGACTTGGGTTACTGGCCTTTTGGATCTTAACATTGGACACCGATTCGCGCGAGTACTTACGCCATATTATATACTTATTATTCCCATCGCTACCAACTCTCTTTTAATTCTTTATCGCATTCAATAGTCTCCTAGTTATACATACTCGTATATATATATATATATATACATACACTGTTTTATTTTTTTACGAGCGTAATCACCCCTTAGAACGCGGACTTCTTGTCTCGGGGTCGCGTTTCATGTTCTATAACCTTAGCTCGAGCTGCGGCGTAATCTTAATGTAGAAGTGGGAGGAATGAAGAAGAAGGGATATGGGAGTACGACCTCTACTCGTGCGCGCGGCCAATTTATCCGATTCATTCCGCTGTCGCATGATTTATCCAGGCTGCTTCAAGCCGATTTGCGTGGTGAGAAAACTATGTGTGTTTGTGTGTGTTTGAACGACTGTACTCTCGTACACATGCATTTTAAAGGACGATGCGTGCTCGTGGAGGCACGATGACGATGAAAAATTGACCGAACGGACTTGAGGGTCTATTATACGAAGTTATACATGGCGGCCATTATATATATTTATATTCTGTATACTGCCAGAAAATTTCTACATGGAATCTGGAAAAAGACGTGAATCCAAGTCGGATGGATTATAACAACGCAGTTGAATTTGCTTTATACGTTTGTTTGCCTGTTTGTAAACTTTTCTACATTTTCATTTTTTGGCAGATGACGTAAATATCAGGTTTTAACTAACAGAAATTATCGTCACTTTAGGTTTGAATATGCCATTCAATATTAAAACAATAACATGCAAAACATGCAAAAAATGAGGTTGATGATCGGTTTCACCGTTCGTTAAAGGTGTAAAATCAAAAACACACAAGACCTAAATGTTTTTCAAATGGACAAAAAAATCATGATTATGGGATTTTAAAGTTCCATTATAGTTTTTTCTACTGCATGAATCAAAACACTTTGCTGTGAAAAGGATAATTCTAGACATATGATTGTAACTGCATAATCACCGTATCTGTCAATTAATTTCGTTTTCTTGAATAAATCATTTTTTGTGGCTATTAACATAAAATATTGTCAATTACATATTAGAATTAATGACAATAATTTATCTCTTCATTTACCTTTAGCTCTTTAAACCTTTGATAGTTTGTTCAAAGAGAATTGCAGTGTATTCCCGTATTGCATACGCATCGTTTTCCTTTTTTCCTTTTACATTTTACTGAAGTATTATTATGTTTATCCATTTCAAAAGCGTACTATTGTGACGTCAGTAAAAATTGAATTATAATTTGAATTTAGTCATGTAATGGTTATACGTCAAATAAGGCATAAGCACTTTTGAGACTGTGCGTACTTAAGAAAACAATATATAGCTCGTCGACGAGCTTGACCGTATCGTGACGAATAAACGATAATAATGCTGCTAGATCGTCGCGAATGTGCATAGTAATAATCGGATTGCATGATGTCACGCTGTGGTAAATCGTCTCTTCACCCGCACCACTCCGTGACATTCGATCTTAACGACTACCCACGTAAGTCATAATTTCTCGTGTTCTCGTGGAGCAGCTGCTATATGTTTATATAGGAGATAAAGATACAATGAAAGAATAATGCGTAAACAAAAGGATTTATTTCTCAATTTGATGATTTGACAGAGAAACAAATTTTAAATATTGCTCGTGGCAATATTTCTGGCAGAATATGAAAATGTGCATGGAGAAAATATTTAAACGATTTGAATTAAATTATTTTGATTCGAAGCCATGTGAATGATGCTTTTTCAAACTAATGATCAATTTTATTGGATTTTAAACTAATTCACATTATCAACGACCAATTGTAGAGCCAAGAAATGAAACGAAAAATAGCCAATTACAGCTGTTGAAAAAAATACTTGTATGAACTTTTGCAAGCAAAGAAACACAACTATAATAACTCAAGTTGCATCGCGTTACGATCTAGAGAAAAAAAATATCATATCGTGGCTATAAGAAGTGCACGTAATCAGCGGACCATTGAAATAATGTCTATGAAATGACCAGCCAAGAAACGAGACGATTTAAAGGTGGAAAAAAAAACGATAAAAATGAAGGAAACGTAAATCGACAGACACAAAAGTCCAATGTATTTGAAGGGGAAGAAAATATTGCCTGCCCATTCTAACGATTACTACTTACAGTGGTAGAAGCTGTTTCTTTCGTGCAAATATATGTAGCGAACTATGAAAAGCGGGCTTTATATACTCGATACACACACGTACCACCTGCGTAGCGTGTAATATTCGAATAGAGTCGATTCCAACGTAAAGACGTTCAGTTATTATTTACACACCAATCGATTTATAACGATATTCGTATACTGTAGAATTGCGCATAATGTGTTTTTAAGTCTGTTTTTCTTTTAACCAGATATTCACGATGAAAATTGCTGTTTTTTCCTTTGGATCTCAATAAAATAAATGGAGTTTTTCTCATCTCGATATATTATTAGGAGCACAGTAATTTTATATGAAAAAAAAAAATTTCCGATCAGATTTTGATATTTATTTGTAATTATGAACTTTTTTCTGAATAGAATTGAGCATAATACGTCTTCAAATATAATTCGAAATACTCTGTTCGAGAACTTCGATAAGAACAATAAAATATTTCATCAAAATGGTCGTGTTTATACTTTGAAAAATCGTTTAATTAAATAAAATGTTTACAAACGGATGTGTGTGAAATTTAGTTGCTTAACAAAAAAATATTCCCTTGAAATCGTAGGGATATTTCGAGTAGGCGATTTAATCGAAAACCGAGAATTCGAGAAACGTGCTTTAATTTAATGAAGAAATATTATTTGTTCATGAGTATTTTTAATTGCATATAATTTGTACAGAAATGAAAAACATCATCTATTGAAATAATCTAATATTATGAAGAGACTCGCAAATATGCGATAGAATTGCTCTCTTTATTGCACGAAATGGAAATGTCTGTATGTTATACGTTTCGAGATCAATAGCCTTTTTTCTCGTTCATGGATATACGCAGACAAATGGAAGGTGAGTTTGCCGCGTGCGGAGAATGACCTGAGTACTGGTTGATTTTAAGTTGTTATATAATCGTGTCGTTTTTTTTCTCATCGTTCCTCATGTTTACTGAGTGCCTTAAAGCTTTTCATCAATCGTAAAACACTAATCGAAAAACTTCAATCTAAAAATGAGTTCATAGTATTCTGTAAAAAAAAAAAGTCTTGTTGTGACAAATATTCTCAGCGGCGGGGAATTGCTCTTTAAATAGTTTCGTACGAGGCTCTTAAGATTCGTAAGATTTAAAATTAGACACGATGTGAAAAAAATATATATCTATAAATTGCTCTGAAAACAAATCATACAATACGAAAGATGGGTTTGAAGAATCAATGAAATTGCGGGAATGAAATGAAGTTGAATACGCAATTTTTTTCGGTTAAAAAGTGTCGAAAATTGAATCTTCATCGCAGTTGACTTCGTTTTTTTTTTCTAAACAGACCATATCGGAAAGTAACTTACAGATTTTGGAACAAAGGGTGCACGAAGTTCAAAGAATATATTTATTTTATTGTTTATTTGAAAAAAAAATCGACTATCAATGACAGCCCAACATTGCATATCGATTTTGGGCCCTGGCGAAAAAAAAAGATTCCGTCACCATTCAACAATGCCAACTCGAACATCATGAAAAATACGTATTTGGCTAACGTCACAGCCGCATTTATGACATATATTAGTAAAAAGTGTATCAATCGAACATACACACACGATTTTTGCTCTTTCCATAGTTATCTCTTTACATTTAATCTTCTTACACGTTGCTACTTTTAGCAATCGCGCATCGAGTGGATCCGAGAGCTCCGAGCACTTGATCGCGAATGTAATAAGACGTTTGTCTGGGGATTAATTATCCGTCTGTTTGTTAACGAATTATTGATGACGTCGATGTTCAAAATGTTCGAAAGAGCACATGACGTGAATTCCAGGCATTGTTATCCAACAAGAATCCTGTCGCGGTTTTTTTTTTATCATTTGAGGAATCATTTCAATAATAATCGAGAAAAATAAGAATAGTTATGAAACCGTTGTCTCAACAACAAAGTAAATATAACTGCTATTCGAGTCATTTCAGACTAAAATCCCAACTTCCGACAGAACATATTGCAACTGACAAATTTCTTCACGCATCGTTGCTCCGACTTGATGTAATTTCTACCAGTATTCGAAAAACCTCACAAGAATTCTCGTTAAATATACACCTCATAGTAATAAATGCACACAGCAGGATTTAAATATACATATGTAAATAGATATTTAATAAATATACAAAGTGCGATATGAATATAAAAAAGGTAGAGAGCATCCCGGACGCACGTAGTAAACGATCAAAGTCTGATTCCGGGATTAATTGTCCGTTACGACAACATGATGTATTTGGAGAGTTGATATGATAATATATTCGTAGTTCGGATGAAAATAATACGAAGAGAGGCTTTTCTCAATGTGTAATAATATCGTTAGTGTAGTACAAAGCTGGCATAACTTCTACGAAGAAATGTATATAGCTCGTTAAGTTGATTCTGTTGAGTTTTTTGTGCACCAAACGCAGCTATGTCGAATGAGTATCCGAATCCAAATAGTGTAAGAGAATCGACCAGTGCAAGTCGCAGCAAAGTGGCATTTGGAGGGGATGAGAGAAAAAAAAACACTCATGAAAAACGGGAAATAAGAAAGGTGAAAAAATAAAACGTTGAAACGCACACGAAGCGAGACTGACCGATGCGATACGAGTGCAATGCTAACGAGTATATAACCCGAAGGAACAATGAAGCATATATAACCGGGAGGGTCGGAGCAGGAGAAAGGGTGAGTAAAAAACGGTAGAGAGGAAAAAAATCAAGGGAGAACGAGGAAAAGAGCTACTGGGCATCGACAGTGGCAAGAAAAAACTGTAGGGAGATTCCAAAGAAGATGCAGTGGCTATAACAGGAAGGGAGAGAAGGAGAAAGGTTGAAGGAGAGATGGAAGCAGGAGAAATCGTGTGAGGAGAATTGATGCAAAAAAATATGTATATGTGCTTTTAAAAATAGCTACGTTGAGAAGTGCAGTATAGTCGAAGTCTTGCGGGTGTCCGAACGAGTTATACTCATCCCTGCCGGAGGTTTCAAGTCCAACGGTCTATCATCGGGGTGGGCGTCGACGAGGTCATCCAATTGGCTGATCGGTGGGTAATGGTCGGTGGGCGGTAGGCGTACCGACGATATCAGGCTCGCGGATGCGCAGCGGGGGTGCGCAACTTTAGTCTTCGTCGTGCAACTCTCGACTCTATATACAAAAGCTCAATCTCGATCTCTTTTTCGCTTCACCACTTTTTACAGTTCCCCTCTTTCGTTTTTCACACATTAAACTGCTGGTGATACCAGTTTGTCATTAGAATCTCTTTGGTTTCTTTAAGTGTTTTTTCTGTCTTTTTTTTTCATTCATTTTCGCTGTAACTGTCTCCAGGGATCCTCCGAAACTTTTATCCGAATCGGTTCTCATAAATCGGTTTCGTATTGATATCCTTTTCCACTTTCCATTTCACCAGGATCAGGAAATGTTTTGGTTCAGAAACTTAACTATAATTTTCTCATCAATGATATAAGCAGTGGTGCTAATTTTACGTAAACAAAGATGTTGACCTATGGCTTTTGTGTGAAATCATATACCATTGAAAAACTCAGGTTTTGGGAGGCTGAATTCATTATTTATTTTTAACTGGTTTAATGCGTTGGAAAAGTGGTCAGAATCGATGATAAAAAAATGCCTGAAAAAATTCAGATACAGTCATTCAAAAAATTCTATCTTTTCCTATATCTATTTCTTTCCGTATATTTGTGCACTAGTTCTAGTAATTCTTCAAGTACTTCTCATTGGAACAGTACTTGGGTATGTGATGGTTTCGATAAAAGAGAATTCATAAAAAGCCGAGAAGCTATAGACAGAAAAATTGGAAACAACCAAAAAATAACTATTTTTTTCATTCATTAAACAACATTGTGACTTGCAAATAATTCTATTGCACAAAAAACTATTTTATTAACGTGATCTCTAATGATATTTTTTTTACAGTCAAAGTCTCCTGCTCTCAATTTTTTTTTCAATGTTAATAATTAACGAACGATTTATGTTGTTAATTATTAAGCGTGCTTAAAAAAAATGAACGTAGTAAACATTTCCCACTACCGTATGATAAAAATTATACAAGCATGAATTTACAAATTCATCTAATACTTTATTTTATCTGTTAAGCTGATTTTTTTTTTTTTAAATATTATGGATGGCTCTAGATCTGTAGAGTTTGCAATTAAAAAGTTAAGTAAGATCGCGATAATGAGATTAAAATAATGCAAAATCAGACACAGAGGTGTAACGTTTTTTTTTTTTTTTTTTTTTTTTAATTTTATTGACGAAATTGTAATCCACTTCAAATAATAAGATCGTTGTGTACATTAAACGTTTTCTTTATCATTATCAAACACTTCAATTTATTTTATTTGTTCTCACAATCCAACAAAAATCTTTATGTCTGAAATGAAGATCGATAATTAAGAACAATATGCCAAGGGATTTCAAGATGTATCCGGACAGCAGGCTTTTTAAGTAATCGACGCGGAAGCACTAAATAAACATTAAGGTTGAAACGTCCTTATTTTTGAAGGTTTCTGAAAAACACTCATAAATTTGTTTCTGTCATTGACGTTGTTTTACGAACCATTTTAGGTACATGTCAATTTTTAGGAACTTTTTTTTAGCAACGAACGTGTCCTGATCATAAATCTTTAGATGAAAATGCAGACTTTTACAAAAAAAAATTTTTAATGTCAAAAAATGCAAATACGAAGAACTATCTCTATTTATTCGACAGTCAAACTGACAGATGAAATATTATTGTTGGCTTAAGCCGTGGTTTACTCGTGAATATGGAACTAAATCCAATTTTATCCAGCAGTCTATGCGAAATCTATATTTCATTGTTTCGACCACTGTTTTCAGGTAATTTTCATGGCTCCAATTAACGAAATAACAGTGAATCGGTTTCAAGTGATGTCAAAAATTAGGACACTAAACATTAACACGTAAGAATGGACGTGTTTGTGTACGGTCTCTGTATGTGAAACGAATGCACACGTCTCTAGCTGGGTTAATGCCGTGCGCGAGTCTCGCTCGCCTTAAATCTTGATCTCACCTTTGCCGTGCTGCTGGCAGGTAGAGAGAAGAGCATGTATAGTTCGTGATATATAAATATATAGATGATGGAACTAAGTGAAGAGGTGGAGGTGAGAGGAGGTGAGACGACGCGAAGTGGATTGCGGTGGCGGTAGCTCGCGGTGTGCGCCGGTGGCGGTGGATGTAGGAGAAAGAGGAGGAGGGGGAGGGAAGGGGGAGGGGGGGATAGAAGGCAGGTCTGGGTGAGCTTCGAGCCGGCGAACGGAAGCCAATCTGCTCGAATCCGGCGGAGCGCGAGCAGTCGAGGTACCCCTATAGCGTTCAAGATATAGTCTTCGCCGCCTTCTCCGCGTCTCTTTTTACCTCCCTCGATCGCGGATTGTGTGTCGTCGTAGCTGTTTGTTAACGTTTGTGGTACGTCGTCGTCGGGACGCGGTCGCCGCCGTAAGGCCTCTCCGTCACTAAAAATATAGGTCGTTTGACCACAAATTCAACAAAATCTCTTCGTTTTCCTTGATCTGTTTTTCATGACGATTATTTTGAATAAAATATTGATGATCGATCGAGCTTCCGAGTGATTATTGAGATTGAAATATTGACGCGGAATGACAACTACATGCAACGTATGTGAATTGACAAGCGTCGAAATAAAAATCTACGTCGGTTGGAATTCTGTATCCGACTTGCGCTCAGTTAAGACCTCAACGAATTAGAACGCTCCCAATGGGAGCTGAAAAAAAAAAAATAAACTTCTGAGTAATACGGCACGTCGTATCAGTGACTTCTATTGTTATCTAACGTGAGTCAGGTTTTTCTAGTGACTTTGGAGATGCGGTACGCATAGTGCGACGAATATTAATATTGCGCTTGCGCATCTTAGAGGATATACACATCTGTACATCTGTATTCACATGACAGCGTTCGTGAACGAGGTCGATGTACACGAGTTCACGTAGCGTCGATCGGTGGGACGATGAAATTCGATCCCGATCCTTATAGGGTCTTCGAGGAAACTTTTTGACAACGATAAACATCACATTTTAAATAAAAGTTTTAACTAACCGCATGAAAGCTGAGAAATCGTTGTTCGTTAGTCACACCCGTCAGAAATTTCCTCGATATAGCAAAAAGAGGCGTTCGATCGTTAAAGAAAATCTGTGTTGATTAAAAACGCCGAGAAAACAAAGAGGAAAAGAGCTAAAGGTCGAACTAAACGTACAGTTAGTGAAATAGAAGGTTGAAGGTATGAATTAATTTGAAACAGAGAAGAATTAAAAGTAATTTGAAGTGGAGGGGACAATAGTGAGACTGGGTGAGGAGCGAGGGTGCGGAAAGGAGTTGACCGGTCGGTGATGATGATCGGCGGTGGTGTCGCGACACCTCCGGGTACTGCTAAAACCGTGGCTGCAATAAATAACGAAATGGTGGTCGACAGCGTAGGCAGTGGTAGTGTTAGTGGCAGTGCTAGTGGCAGTGGAAGTCCGGCTACCGGCTCAACTCGTACTAATAACAATAACAACAATAACAATGATACTAGTAATAATAATAACAATGAAGGACATGTTATAATTTTGGGTAGTGGTACAGCACCTGTTCCTACGAATACCGCAAATTCTGGCGGTAAAATTTGTTGTCAGGACGATGATCCTAGCCCAGGAACAGGCACTACAGTCACCAGACCGTGGGAACCACCCTCACCAACTTTGGCACAATCACGGGCTCGTTTGCTACAAATTCATCCGTCGCATCATCATTCGCAACACCCCAATCATCCGCATCATCATCAAAGGCAGATTGTTCAACCGGCAGGAATCATTGAAGGTGAAATATCACTTTAAATTATTCTGACAAGACTCGCAACCTTACAGTATAACTTTTTTTTGTTTTCAGTTGAAAAACAAAAAAAAAATGAGCTATGAATAGGGGAATGTTGATGGAAAAAGTAATTTTTTAAAATCAAGAACCAACTTTATTGTAACATTCTGTTCGATTTTTTATTCCCTAAAATCATTTTGTTTCGGTTTTGTTTGGGTAAAAAATTATTCTCGAAAATATTTATTAACGTGCAAAAATTACATGAGTATCCTGTTCTTACGATAGGTTTCTTTTCTTTATAAAAAATACATTGTTGTTGTATTCCTCTTTTTATTTTTCAATTATGCTCCAAATCGACTGTGTCGCTGGTTATCGGGTCTGTGTCGAACCACTTTTGCTATTAATTTATTTGATATGATCGTAATGTCAATAATTCTATGACGTATACTGGCAAAAAAATGGTGAAGCCTGTTTCAAGTTTCTGAAAATATATTTGTTGTGACATTCACGTCACTGTACACATGGCTTTGGAATAAATCAAAATCGATACAATTGATGAATTTTGAGGGTCGATTATGTTTATAGCAATTTCTTCAAATGTACGTGCAGCCCAGAGTTTTCGTTCAACGAAGGCTTAGCATTCGGAGTGCAGTTATTCATCTTGACTTTTTTTTCCACTCGATAGATTAGAAAAATGAAAAGATGACATGATGATGTTGTTATAATTTTCATTGAAGAGCAGCTTTTTCAAATATGCCAAAGAAATTAAATAGCAAATAGTAAACATTGTATTTACGTACGAGTTTTGCACAACCAATGAAATGTATGCGGGTGAATGATTCGTTTGTTCATAACAAGTGACACGTGACATGTAGATAACATTAACTGTAAAAGGTTTACTTGCGTAAAATTCTTTATTTGACTTGATGATTCAAAAGTATATCCAAACAGGAGTATCAATAATAAGATTATTCTTGACAGGTATAAAAAACTGAAGAATCATGAAGATCGAAAAAAATTATTCATGCGTTAATCCAATTAATTCTTATTGAATGTTATTATCATTGTGGTTTTGGACTCGATCGTACAGCGCATAACAAATCATTTCATTTGAGTTTTGATAATTTTTTTGCACATTTTCAACACTTGTTAAACTCGAGTTTTATGTTAATCATGAACTACTCACCGATCAAAATACTATTCCGCAAGCAAGAATTTACATGGTTATCAGTGGCTCGGCAAGTTTTTATCTGTATAGTACGATGAACACGAAACGCTTGTAAAAGTCGGCTTCAAAGCACTGCCGGTGTAATTTCATCGATAATGGATTTATCCGCGATGTGATCGATGATAAATTATTCCTTGACGAATATAATAACCCGTTACGTTAAGGGGATCGTCAATTTTCAATGTATCACTGCCAATTGTAATTAACCTGACAAAATTTTAACGAGAGAAAATGTAAGTAAGTACATTATAAAAAGTGCATTGGTTATATGCCAAAAGGATTCATACCCATCTGGTCTCGTTCGTAATAAGCATCTGGAACAATCAGAGCAGATTGTCCTGATTCGAGACGACGAGAAAGGCAGAGAAACCTTTTTACACACACACACGCATGTACACAAACAAATTATCACACACAATATATAACTATATATTCCAATATGATATGGATTTATGTACATACGTGTGTTACATACATGGAGAATTATTGGGAAGAAATCACCTGCGTTCTGCCACTCTCTTCCGCGGACTCTCGACTGACGAATTAATTCCAGGTTTCGGCAGGTGCACCCTTTACGATGAAAGGCCCGAAAGAATCCGCGGACACACACTTATATATTTATATACGGATAAACACACACACACACAAATACACACAAAGACGTCTATGTATTCGCACGTAAACTCACAATACACAGACAAAACCTTTTGAATCCACAGATAAAGAAAAAGTAAAAAACTTGAATGCGTTTCCGATCGTCAAGCGATAACAAAAAGTAGCTCGTATTTTAACGTAAGGGGGATTAACAGGCGGCATTCTCGACGAGATTGAAAAAATCACGATGCGCTTATGCAGTACATGAAATTATAGTCCCATATATTGCATACATGTGTGCATTACACAAGTTAAATTAAAATCCCGTAATAACAAGCAGTAAATTTCCATGAAATGAGGACATTTTTTTTTAATGGGCTAAGAAAGTTTGAATCTCGTCGAAGCACCTGTTAATAAATTACTTTTCGCCAGTTCCCCCCTTTTTTTCCTGATCCAAATATAAATCTTCACCCTATATTATGACTTCTGTTTTTTTTCTCTTTAGTGTAAAAGTTGTTGAAACAAACTTGAGAACTTGACATTTTGCTATTGTCCATAGATCCGGCTATAATATCGTTCACCCCTTCCGTGAAAAGTGTTTGTGAGTTTCTTTTTCCAATTATTTATGAAACTTTTTCATAAACTATTTACGGTGGTAATAATTAATTTTATTTACATTGAGTTGGTTGGAGGCGAACATAATTTGTCGTTGCAGTAGGAATGTGAACATCCATTCAATCATTCTCATTGAGTTCTTTTACAACATCAATGTTGTATTTGAATCATTTCCCAAGGGGCAGTCACTGAAGAAATAATATGAAAATGCATTTTGGAAAAAAAAAACTTGACATTGAAGATCGGATGCGAAGAAAATGTAACAATTTTCTGAAATTCCTTAGCTTGCCTTAGATGTAACAATATTTCACCCTAAATGTTTCGTAACCTGAAGCACGTATGCTCAAGAAGAAAAAAAATGAAAATAAAAAAACTACAGCTTTGAGACTATCATTTCGTCGGTCAATTAGTTCTCCCTTGGCTCTCGAAAGGGTTGCATAAATATCCAGATAAATGGTGTGAGATCGAGTGGGATACCATGGAGGTGTCTAATTGGCTATTAGGTAAATTATCTCGTGGCTGATGTGGCCTAACATCGTAAGCACCTGCTGTTCCTCGGAACCCAAAGCATAAGACAGAAAGTGAGGGGTCGAGTAAGACGAAGAAAAACAAAAACGAGTCTGAACGGTCCGGGATATCCCGCTATGATCTTTTTTTCTCGACTCTATCTAAAAATCTTTGTTCATGTCATTTTTTTGTATTGAAATTATTTAGATCATGATGTATGCACAAATTGATAACTTTTGATCATTTTTGGAGCATTCTTCTCATCCTTTCCCTCGGAATAATCAAAACACAATTGTGCTCACATTGATAAATATGCAATATTGCAACAAAATGAGTGAACCATAAACCAAATAGATTTTGTTCCAATGCTAATTGTATGTAATTTTTTCGTCATATTCGAACTATGCCAAATTATTGTCAGAGCAATCCCATTTATCTTTGAATCTAAATATCCTCTTACTTATTAATTATTTATGAAATTGATGGATCTGTGAAGTGAAAATGGAATTCTAAGAAGATTGGTTGATTATAAGAGGAGTAAAAATGGGGGGAAAAAAAAACATAAATCGAAAATAAAAAATACGGAAATGTTGTTATCAGATCAACAAGATTGAAAAATTCGTGAAACTATTGACCAGTTCATGCATACAATGTTTTTTGAATTTGAAACCTTATCATTAATCGTGATTTAATGAACGTCTGACTGTCTCAAAAAAAGTCCCCATTCACGAAATCGTCCCTGCTAAAGGGCATATTTTGCTCTCGTATCTAATCGACGATCTTAAACATGTTTCACGTGCGTTGCGAGGCTAAAGTTGCCAAACACTTGGCTATAATACCGTGGGAGAGAAAGAGAGCGAGTAAGAGAGTATAAAGAAGGAAACGATGAGTGCGAAAAGAAAGAAAAGAGGGGGAGAGGTGTAAGATGTGATTTGTCCGGTGCAAAGAAAGTTGGGGAAAAGCTCACCTGTGCAAAATATTTTACCAGGTGTTTCAAACGGATCTTTATACATAAAATCTCATGCATTAAGTCTGCATATATATGCAACATCTGGTCTTCTTTTGTCAGTTTGTCAGAGCGTTTGTCTTTTCAAATTGGTGTACAAAAGCAATTTTAAAAATGTTCGTATTGTCCTAAAATGAATACTTTTCGTTGTAATCAATCCAAATCAATCAAAAGTCAATGAAAAGCCATTCAAATTTATTATACAAACAAACAAAATAGTGGTGCGGTGGAAATTCTTCGAAAAATGAATTAGAGGTTTTTAGAAAAGGGACCAAGAGAATGTTGCTTTCTGGAGGAATCTGAAGGGTCTGGGGGTTCAAGGAAATAATATTAGAAATTGGAAATAAAATATAAGAAAAGTATTATAAATTGAACCTCTAAGCAAAAAAAAATTTGTCCCGGCAGTACCGACAGTTCATAACTCGACAATCACCGCAAGGATCGATTTCGATAAATCTTTTTAAATAAATAAATTTTTATAAATTTTTGCTTTAGTGCAAAATTGCCAAATTATTTTCATTATATTATTATTGATCATATAATTTAATTCGAATTCATTCGTTTTAAAATATTTCAAATAATTTTATTATGTCTGCTGTATTTTAAATCACTCAAGCCAATCGCATCAATCTTATTATGATTCGACTAATATGTTCCCATAAAACCGAAGTGTGATTTCGATTCTTTTTTTTCAAAAAGGCTTTCATGTTTAATGATTTTTTAAATTAAATACTGTAACGAAAGCTTCAAACAATGCTACTCATGTCAACAGATGTAGCAAAAAAAAGAAACATCGAATAATCCACAACGAGAAAAATTAAGGGACAGAGTTCCGTGTCCATGCGTAGGTTTTGCAGCCATTTGGCTTCTTTCGACGATGTTCCGTCAACCATACTGCTTCACGATCGACTTTGTATGTAACAGTGATATTTTATATATATATGAATGCACTATAGTAAAAGTACATGCATATATATATATAAACATGTAGCTGTCTGGCAAACTGTGGCCATCGTCACCTGTCACGTTGGCCTACAATGATGTGACTTCTATCTATTGTAGCTCGATAATCGAATACCGGATTTTCGCACCTTCGTTCGTCTAGTCTAATGTCTGAGTTTTTTAAATCTCTGTTTATTTTTATTTTTCCCAGCTGAACCTCGTAATCCGCGGCACGAATGGTTGTTTTTTTTCTTCTTTTTTTCGTGTTCAGTGAACCTGATGACGTTCTTTTAAATTGTTTGCCCTCACTAAGCTAAATTAAAACCCGCTGCATTTTAACGAAGCCAAATAAGATTTAATAAGTCTTTTTTCAATTTTTTTAGCAGAGTATTTTATTCGCATGGACTTTAATTTATGAAGTGTTTAAATAGATATCAGATTTGGGTAATTGAATACTCCTCAACCAGTTCTTATAAGTTAGCTTCGAATTCATGTCTTTATCATTCGCGTAGGAGTGTAGTCGTGCGTAATAATTGCAATTTCCTACATGACCATGAATATCGATATCGAGCAATAAACTTTCATTTGCATTATGAATTAAACTGTGTATGTTTTATTTTTATATATATTTTTTTTAATTCCGTTTCCAATGCGATTAGAGTTTCGTGAAGGCCGCGCAATGTCATTCGTGAACTTGTCTCTATCATTTTGTGCAAGAAAAGAGACTGATGTAGAAATAACCAGTCAAACTTCTCTTTTACAATGCAGAGATGAAACAAAATATGGTTATTAAGGCTACACACAACAATGTTGCCGTGTTAAAAGCATAAGAAAATTCGAAATGATTAGAATTTAATGAAATTTGGTGAGTATATTCTTTAGTATTGAATATGAATATACAAATTTTTTAAGATTTTTCTTCTACATAGTTTTCGAGTAATTGAACAATAGAGTTGACATGCATAAGCATAGGAGTCAGATATATATAGGTATATCTTTAGCATATTGTAAACTTCAATTATTCGACAACAATGCAGACGAAAAATTTGAAAAAATGTGTGTCATCGTATTTGATGCTAAAGAATGATATCAGCAAATTTTATTTAATGCTTGTCATATTGTCATATGTAGCCAACCTCTTTAATGAACTCTCGAATGATTGTTTTATTTATTCAATCGATTTGTCGAGGCGGTGGAACTTTCTAAAGCCTTTTTTTCAATCATATCATCGGAACATTGATTTACTTCCCATACTCGGGCTGAAAAAAATCGAGACGAATAAGAATAATTGTTTTTTCTTAAATCTGATACCCAACCTTTAAATAAATGTTGTATGGTAATTTTTTAAAAATCCAGTATAAAGCCAGGAACGATGAAAATGAAAAAAATCATGCGAGACCGATTACGGTCTTGTCTGCATCTTTTGGAATGTCTCATACGCGGTGCAATTTTTATATGCAAAATTTAGTTATCGGAACAGATCAGTAGTTAATCCGTTTCAAGACTATCCACACCTCACTTACTTCTCTTTCATTCGTTCAACGTTATATGTATATAAATAAAAATAAAAATAATATAAAATAAAAATAAAACGAACTAGCATTATATTTCAATCGCCAAAGGAATGGTTCGAGTATAACTATATATTGACAGTATACACATGCGTGTCTTTTCGAAACGTTCTAAATAAACGTGTATATAGTTATAAACGAAGCCATGTCCATATATCTATAGCTGGGCGACATCGCGACAATTTTTAATCGACATTTTCGCACCGTCTCGTTCGCCAGTGATACTGGAAATCCCGCCATACTCGTTGAGAGAAAACCGGTTTCCCAGTTTCGTGAGAGACGTCGAGCCACACGATCTCAACACAGTTCGTGTATGGCACTTACTTCTTACTTTTTCTTCAGTTTCTTCGTCTTCTTCTACTTTTTCTCTTGGTTGCCTTTAGCCCGTGCCACAATTCGCCAGAAGTGCCTACTTTCGGTTTCACGGACGAATTCGCCCACAATGTTTTTTTTGTTGGTCGTTTTACCGAAATCGCTATTTGGAAAAAGTCGCTCATATACTTTTTTCGTTCAATCAATGTTTCTTCGATCCTTCAAATGAGTTTTTAAAAATATATTTTATTTAATCCCTATAATAATAATTTATATTTAATGCAATACTTGTGCAATAAACATATCACAAAAACTGGATATTGGCGTAGTTCGTTAAGTTCAAAAATATGTACATGTTAATCGGTTATTTAAGAATAAAAATACGAAACATGTTGGTGTTCCTGTTAAACAGTTTGTTGAAATTAAGCAAACATCCATATGCTGATTCTTTTTTTGTATTTAATTATGAACAAAAACGTCAGGGCCATAATTTCAAGTTGGTTTGTCTGGAAAAAAGACACTGCACTTGAAACGGATTCGAGTGTTCAAAACAACAACGATAAAATAAATATGCAACGAATACGAAGAATAGAAATATATTTAAAAAAAAATTGAATCCTCGTTCATGAGTCGATCGAAATATGAGGCTTTTTTTTTAATTTTATGTAACGACAGCTCGTGAAGAATTAACTTAAACTGGGGTGTGTTTTTTACGACGCTATCGCAACGAATAATTTTCTGTATCTGACGCATAAAGCTGTGGGATTTAGCTTTTATTGCTGGCAATTAATGAACATTGATTTATTGATATGATTCTAAAAGCTTAGCACTTATTCGACTCAGCCCGATCGCATTTACGTAAATTTACATATTTTCAAAGGACCGTAAAATCGAGACTTGTATCAGTCGAACCTCGCAAATTCAAGGATATTCATTGCCAGCAACAAACTGACCTCTTTCAACGACAGTATTATTTCTTACATTGTCGTGAAGTAACTTTGCTGCACTTGCGAAACGGTAAAAATATTAATTAGTGAGAAGTCGCACTGTATTTTAGGGGAAATTATTTTCTATACATGTTTTTTTTTTATTGCTTCAATTCTTGAGTGTAAATCTGGTTATTGCAAAAATGTTCTTGAAACTGTACTAAAGATAATCTTCATGACAGTGGATGGAAATAAAAATAAAAATATTCTCTCTGCTACTGCGATTACGAGGTAAATAGTTCGTATATGTCAGTTTTGCTAAATTCAAATCCCCAACAAAGTTTCTTCTTTTACGAAGTAAAAAAAATATAAAAGAAAGAAAACTTAAACGACTTTTAACAGGATCGTAAAATAATGAGCAAATTATTCATTTATGCACTTTTTTTCTTTTGTATTATTAATTAATGAGCGTTATCGTAGTATAATGAAAGCCCAATTTTGTAGGAAATGCAAATATTTTGTCAAATACGGCCAACAAAATAATTTTCCAAAATTTTCCAAATTTTTGGTATCTCAATATTACATTTTGTTGTTTAAGCAAAAATACTGTTGAAATGACAAAATTTTAGATAATTTGTGAAAATCATTTTGTTGGACATATTCGACAAAACATTTGCAGTTCTAACAAAAATCAGATCTAAGCGGCGATTTCTACGACTCGATCAAAATGACCCAATGGTCATTTTAATTGATAAGTACTCCTTACTATTGAAATCACCGCCCATTGAAATTCAATGGATAATAAAAGAAATGATTTTCATCACTCAATATATTCCCATTAATCATGACAATGTGATGATTGATTTACATTTTTCTCAACTATTCATTGAAATTTCATGGGTTCTAATAGAAATGATTAAACATTGAAATATTATGATTAATGAATTATTTTTAAATTAAATATTAGCATCTGATCAAGTAATGAAAACTCTTGTGCATTACAAACGAAAAAAGAACATTATTTGCAACCCTGATAGCACTGTCCAAACGCAATGCCTTTGAGATGTTCGTAAGGTGCAAACTAACAAAAATATAGACTTGAATATGGGTCATTAGTCAACATATACGGTAGCGTCTCGAAATCAGGCGATTAAAGAAAAATTCAAGAGATACGCGTAGAGAATTGTGAGACCCTAACCAGTCAATTGGGTTTACGAGGTGTAGCGATACATTGAGTAGTTGAATGCTAATTCTCTACTAACGAAGTTTCCTCAACTGTCTGCAAAATGAAGGATCGTGGACTTGAACCAAGACCTGCCGCGTCTGTTTTTTTTCTTTCATGTTCAAAAAGATTATATTCTCGCCGAAATACATGAATCTTTATGAGCGAACGAGTCGAACTAAACTTGAGTATTTAAGCAACGATTATTTAACGGAGTAATTTTTGTTTTTTTTTTTCAATTATCACAAAAATTATTAGTTCGGTTAAATTTGCCTTTAGGATACAAAATGTTGTTCCTATGAATTTTTCCAATCAACAAAATCTCCAAACAAAATAAAAAAAACCCAAACAAAATCAGGGCGTTAATAAAAAATGATAATTTGTTGCTGGAAGAAAATATCTCATTCAAGTTAATATGTCGATTGATATTGAATGAATTCAAAACAACATTTTCTTCGTTTTTGAGAACTTGTGTTAATTCAGAGTACAAAACTTTGTAAGTAATGAATAATGAACAAAAACTAAATAGATCGTTGAAATAATTTACAAGGTAATTTGTTCGAAGTGTTAAAAAATATGGAGTTTCGTATGAAATATCGTTAGCTGTCCTGAACCGTTAGAATCGCAAACTCTTAGAAGAAAACGAGGTACAAGTGGGCCTTTTTACTATTTCGAGGCGAAGTATAATTTTACACTAAGCAAATTAGTAGCGAAAACCCGTTAAGTTAACAAGTCGACTGATAATGTGCTGTTAGTTACCATTTCCGTCTTTTCGCAAGTGCATGCAATTTTTCTTATCGACTTTAAACAATGATCAGCGACTGAAGAATACAACAAATATGGCGTAACGTTAAAAAGCCATTATTGGAATATTATTGAAATAATAATTCGATCATATTTTTCACGTACGGATTCACTTTGTGTCATTTATGAGTTATATCAATGTTATAGTATTTACCATAATAATAAAACGTTCTGATCAGTGGTATTAAAGAAATACTTTTGTTTGTATACATTTAAGCAGTTGATCGCCAATATGTTATTATTTAATAAAAAGTGTATGAATAAAATATAGTTCAATTGAAATATTTCCTGTCTATTCTTCTACTGAATCCCATGAAATTTGTTTGTCACGTTATTTCCCATAATTCTGTAAAAAATTTCATTAAATATTTATGTTTCAATGTCAATTTTGTTCATAATTCTTATAAATATTGAAAGAAAATTAATAGAGACAGTAATTGAAATAAAAATCAAATGAATATCTCAAGTTTCTACTGTGCAAAAAACACGGAATGAGTAAACACTTGATAATTCAAGTTCTTCTTGTTGGTTCGTAGGCGTGGGTCTGCAAAATTGCACCGGTAGCCCGTTCAACTCGGCTGGGACAGCAGGTAGTGGTGGAAACAACGGTGGTACGTCACGCCAGCGTTTGCTCGAGCTTTCGCACGGGCTTGGTGCCCTGAGGCACTACAACGATCTCGCGAATCACGTTCTTTCGTTGAATCAGCAAGGGGCCGTTGTCACCAAACTTCTTGGTAAGTGCATTCACAAATCAAAGTCTCTTCCTCGATTGGATAACTAAGAACGATAGTTGGCTGCTCGACAGCGCTTTCCAAGCCGTTCTTTTTCTTCTGCCTTTCTATCTCTCTTCTTCTTTCTTTCTCTATTGAATTTAGCGCTTTCTTGGGATGATAATAAATAATAATGAACAGGGATGAGAAAAAAAGAGTGCAAAATTACGGGTGTGAGAACGTCAGACAAGTGTGTGTTTCTATGTATATAATAGATGTGTAACTATCAGAAGAAGACTAAGAGGAACAAAATGACCGTTAGTGAAGAGTTGAAGGTCTTTCTGGTTTGCCAGGGCAGAAGAGGCATTTTTTTATCGGGTTTGTGAAGTGTTCGCGTGAACAAGTAGCCAGAAAGGTATTATTAGGGCTATATATTTTACGCCGTATCTAGATATTTATACGAAAAAAAAATTGAAAAAAAAAAACATATTTCGATATAAGCGCGAAGAAGACTTTTAACTTTTTTGGGACAATACGATGTTTCTATATTAGAATTTACTGAGGCGTGAATGGACGATAAACGATATTAAGGCTTAGAATAAATGTGCATTCATCATTAGTATCGTTTGAGGACCCATTTGTCGATGACAGAAAACTTTTTCCGTCTCCAGAATGTCTCCAGAATCTATCCTCATGTTTGTAGTTATAAAAGAATGAGAAACGATATTTCCGAGTATGAAGCATTACCAACAAAAAACTCTTGTCGTATAAATTTTACCATTGGTTGAAATTGTTTTCGGTGAAATATCATTTACAATACATTCTTGAGAATGTTATTCGCACACGGGTGCTTCTTCATGATATTTCGATTTCTTGTCCAATATCGTTTGCTCCTCTTCTAATACAAGAACTGGCTTCGTTCGTGGTAACCTCTCATCGAGAGGATTTACGCGTTGGTGATCCTTCTTTTTTGTCTCATTTATTTTTATCTTTACTCAACGATGCTGCTTCGGACAAACAACGCGATTGTTCAAGACTCGCGAAGAACATTTTTCACGCTGCTAACATTATATGTACTTTTGCAAGAGATGAATTTCACGGAAAGTGCCTCGTTTTAGCGCGGTAATAAAGAAAGTGCCGAGAGAAAAAACCAAAGAGGGATGCAGACATTTTTTTGGTTTTTTTATGAATGTTTTTTTTTGTTTTTTTTTTTTTTTTTTTTTTTTTGTATACAGTGTGTTATCTCTTCCTGCTGGGTTATTGCCTCAAAGAGAAGGAGGATGCTCTCGAGGCGCGCGCTTGTGAATTGCCCCCTCACGTTGTTGCGGAGAGTCAAAGCGCGAGCGCGAGAAGTTCCAAAGAGTGGTGTAATAAAAAATGAAAAAACTATATATCTATACAAGTCGATATAGAAAGAGAAATACATTTCTGTTCAAGTCTTCTTCTTTTTCTTCGAGGTCCATGGACGAGGGTGCCACGCTCTTCAGGGCTACTCGACTCTTTCTCTCTCTTTGAAAATCTCTCAAGTCTTTTCTCACTACAACAGACCAAGCCACGAGAAACAACATTGTCATATATATATATATATATATATATAAGAACAGAAGCAAAAGGGTCCAGAGGCCCAAGTTTCTCGCTCCTCGTTAACTTTACGAGTAGCTCGTAAAAATACCGTTCACCCCAACTCGCGTAAGCCTCTCAACCTCACGGATAATGTCTTCATTTTCGGAATACCAACCTCCTTAGGCGCCCAAGGTGAATATAATGTACCATAATCGGGTGGGCAATTACTTAACCGAGAAAAGACAATTTATATCACCCTGGACAATAATATCAAAAGCAATAATTTATTTTGTGCCTGGTCTTCCCAGGAGACAAAGCTTAAAGTTTACGAATTTTACCATGGGCTTCTTATCGCCATTTCCTACGAATGTCTTTGCTAAGTCAAAACACTTGCACAACAAATTATGGCAATTTAAACCTTCAGGGCTTCGCAGGCGTGGAAAGATTAATTTTTTTCTCCATTTTTCGCTCATTCCTTTTAAATGCTTTCCTTACGAGATGTTCAGTGTTTTAATAATATCGAAACAACATGCTATCCGGTAAAGTATCGATGAATTTTGACGGAAAAATTAATATTATTCGCATTTCGCCATTAAAAGGACAAGTGGAAAAAATTTCTTGATTTTTATATTTTTGTTATCATTAATGCTCATATCTTGAATAATTAAAACTACTCAAATATTTTTCTTCTTCATATTAAACTTGGAGTTACGCATGGGAAAAATTACCTCATCTTAAGTATTTCCTTTAACGTATTCCCTTGAATTCATGTCTTCACTGCCAAACACTGCATCAATAACGTTCTTTATTGTGAGTTTGAACGTTGAACGAAAAAAAAGAAACACTACATCAGTTCTTTGAAAACGCTTTCCTTTCGTGTTTATATTCTCAAGATTAAATTTTACAAAATTCCGTTATTCGTAACCAATTATGTATGGATGTGAGTGTTATACGTAACCGCTTGTACACAAAGAGTCAAGAAACATCAATTCGTTGTTCCTTGATCCCCAAAAATTTGCCAAAGGAGAGTGGCTATCGGCGGTCATCGATTGATTTCGGTTCGTCAGTCACGCGATTTATGGGGACCACAGACGAGAACCTTAATTGTCGGGCCTTTTGCTCATGGGCTTTCAAGAATAAAAAATAAAAATAAATGAAAAATATTGATTTCAACACATTGCTTTTATTATTAAAAAATGAATAACGTGTCTCTTTATGCTTCCCGTTCATTTCCGTATACGAGATACAAAAAGACGTACACCGTTTTATGTAATTTCATGCATGCGGGTTCGAGGTGGAATTCAAAGGATTGTGTGATTTAATTTTTTTTTTTTTTTCACTAATACGATTAAAGAAAACATAAAAACCGTTGGTCAATGAATTTTTAGTTTCTTTCGATTATCAATAAAAAGTTGAGACTTTTTTTTTGCACAAGGAGAATTTTACACGGAACATGATTATATGTTTACTCTGTCGTGTGGTTTCATGTCGACGATTGTGTTTGCTATGATTTTTAATACAAAGCAGTACATTCAAACTCATTTCAAGCTGTCAAAAAGAATTTCTAAAAATATTTGTCATGAATGAAAAATATTTGAATAAAACTTGCAGAAATATGACCTCGCTATTTTCAAAGCGAACAATTTATTAGTTTTTGGAAATTACTTCCGTTTCGGAATTATGGAAATAACAGTGCACTTTGGTATTTTAAAAATTATTATCATAAAAAAGTAAACATATGGATCGAAAACAGTTGATTTATTAGATAAAAATTCACAAAAGTGTTTGTAATATGACAAAGTATTGATTTGACTGTTAACCTTTGACCTGTTGAGAATACAAATTTTTAATATAAATATGCAAAGCGCGTCCCGGTGACATAAAAGTGTATAAAACCCTTTTTTCCATGGCTAAAGTCGTGGTACACTGTCATTAAAAATTAAGATGGTGAGGACACCACCGAAAATGTAGAAAGAGATCCACAATGTTAAAAGTGGACCCTGCTGCGTTTCAAGTAACCTCAGCATTTGATACGTTTATACACAGCAATGCAATTGACTGCGTGCGGTTTCTTTTATTAAACATACGCACGCGGTCATATTAATTTAGTACGTAATATATATTCACCGAGAACTGTTTAATATTCATATATTAGGAATAAAGGAGTTGGAACATGAGGGAAAAAATTTCTGCAGCTGATGAAAAGAGTTGACTGAATGAAGCATTGAAAAAGAAATATTGTGTAAATGTGTGTGTGTGTGTGTGTGAGAGAGAGAGAGAAAGATCGGTAGCCCGAAGGAAGAAGAGTTTGCTTGAGGTACAAATATACCTATTAGGTCATTTTTTTTTTACTTTCTCCCTCTCCTTCTTCGCGTTGTTTTTTTGTCTTTTTACATTTGTTGTCTTTCTCCTGATCTTTCATTTAGTTTTTTTATTCTCTCGCTCTCTTTTGTCCGTTTTGTGGTAACTCGTTTATTTCTTCGGCACGCACTTGACTCTCGTGGGAGCGCACGCGATATAACAAACCATCGAATCGCGTCCCTGGCCCGTTTTCTTGGTGCTCGCCCGCGAATAATCCGCGAACATCGCAACAGTCTCCCTTTTTTTTCTTTCTTTCCCCTTTATTATTGTTATTGATAATGGGGATACGTAATAACGATCAATAATTGCTTAAGTCTGCCTGCGCCTCTGGTTTACATTAACAATCACGTAAGGAGCTCGCACGATAGACCTCTTTTATACCTTCACTTGCCTCTTTGACCGTCTTCTTTTTTTTTTGCCTTTTTTATCATCACACGTGTGTGCTCATATCGAAAGATAAATCCTCCGAACTTTTTCAGGTTCAAATACTTTCTTACCTCGCAACCGAATTGTTCGCAATTTTACAGAAAATTTTAACACTCTCGAGTTACGATCTCTAATTTCTGTATTATCCTAACTATTAATTTACTCTGAATTTTCGTACGTTGTCACACATCGGATTTTCTTGCATCTGCTAATATTTTGTCGGATACGTTCAACAGAATTTTCTGCGGATGTTGACCAAATTTTCTTCACCTCCACAGTGTTTTTTTGTTGCTTAACCAAATACACTATTGAGATGACAAAAGTTTGGTTAATTTCAGCAACCAATTGTTTTCAACGTATCCGACAAAACATTTGCAATTCCAGCAAAGTCCGGTTTTCACTGGCTGAATGTCTTATTCTTCTGACACAATATTGTTTAATTTTATTCACAGCTAATTAAGAAGTAACTTGTATTGAAAGGAGTTGAAACCTAGAACACAAAAGTTGAGTTTTAAGACGATTAATGTGCTTCATAAATTTTTTTTGGTAGACTGGGCGCATTCATATTGTTGAATCTACGAAACCATCATCAATTGCGATAAATGCAAATTTTCATGATCGCGACATTTTCTGCGGAAAATAATCCGTATTATTTAACTTGATTATCAAATTACAGCATTTTATTAATGAAATATTTGAAGTACCAGTTAAACAATGAACTATAACGAAAGAAATTATCGAGATATAAAAACAATCAACGTGATTTATTCATAAAAGATCTCTGGATGAATAAAATACGATATGATACATCGAAGCGGCTTAAAACAAACGGATTATTCATTGAAAAATCTGCTCAAAATGTGGCATTGTGAAATTTTTTATTCTACAAATTATGGTTTCGTTAATCAATCGTTAACAATATTTTTCTAAATTACTAAACTTGAATCTATAGAGAGTAGTGAAGATTGAGCATTGATTTGACTATAGTGTTGAACAGTTTTTCGACCTTAAATTATACTCACATGATAGAATCGTCGTTAAGGCTGTGGATCGGTCTCTCTTTTTCTTTGAATTTTCCAAAGCCAATTGTGCGGTCAATTGTATTTAGTTGATTATATTTCGCTTTACAATGAGAAACAAATGTTTACCGTTTTCTGCATACTTACAAAGTCTATTTTCGTTATAATTTCGAAATAACAATCGTGCAAAGCATGCGGACCTACTTACTTATTTTGGGAAAGTGATCAATTTTTGAATACTTGTTTTTGTAGTATCTAATATATAATTAGAGGCTGCCACACGTGTATCATGGATATTGGTGTTTTTA
Organism: Campoletis raptor; assembly: GCA_948107755.1. Taxonomy (NCBI): domain Eukaryota; kingdom Metazoa; phylum Arthropoda; class Insecta; order Hymenoptera; family Ichneumonidae; genus Campoletis; species Campoletis raptor. The sequence continues at coordinate 30,327,635 of OX403622.1, read as the reverse complement.
TGATAATTTGTCCTTGACGAATCACCTGGAATAAAAAACAGAGAGAAAAAAAGCGAATGAAAAGATAATGTCTATCGTCAGGTACGTGTCAAAGCTGAGCACGCTTCACACGAGTAGTTTTTACGCCGTAGCATTATTTATTGCAGAAAGCATAAGGGATAAGTCATTATTTAAGTAAACGAGACAACGGTGAATTACATCCTTAACTCTATTAATATAATTGAAAAAATCCAAATCTTCGTTATTTATGAGAATCATGTAAATAAAATCGACAAATTTCGTACAATCTAATTAATTTAATTATCTCAAATGTTTAATTGCGTAATAATAAATAATAAAAATTAAACAAAACAATTCCGTATTCACGTGTTGCAGGAACTTTACGACCGCCCGGACTGATAGGCGGCAGCAAACCGAAGGTAGCCACGCCCGCAGTAGTAGCAAAAATCGAACAGTACAAAAGGGAGAATCCAACAATCTTCGCATGGGAGATCCGAGAGCGGCTCATCTCAGAAGGTAAAGTTTTATTCCAATTATCAAATCTTGTAGAATTTCAGTATTTTTTAAATAATTACAACATTAATCATCCTTCAATTATTTGTTTAAATTTTCACTGTTTTTTTGCTTATTCTATCTTCACAATAGAAGTTTCATAATCATAGTTTATTGATATTTTGTTCACGTATTGGTTTTGAGTTGAAGCTTCGACAGATTCACATCTTATGTTTAAAATTGTGCTTTCATACTTTCAAACCCGTTGATCAGACCACAAAAAAATAAAATAAATAAAATATTACGAAAATTTCCGCGTTCTAATTATTCGTAATCTTCATATATCCTGGTGATAATTTAGATCAATCGAAAACTTCAGTCTATTTTGGAGTAATATCAAGTGGCAGAAGAAATAATGTTTTTCATTTTGATTCACAAGTGTTGATTCAATACGAATAGAATTTCTATTGATGTAGATTTCACATATGTCTCTAATAATCATCATTAGCATTAAAAAAATATTATTTTTGAACACCGCTGATATGGGAATTAGGACTTTATTGATAAACAACTATTGTCATCGATATCTCGTATATTAACACTAGAATCCTCTAATAAAAAGTTCGTGAGTAACGACCTATCTCGAAAGTCGATGTCCCCATTTTATTCGTTCTGTGATTGGTCGGTCGGTCGGTTGGTTATGTACCGTGCTTCAGGTCGTTTGGCAGTCGCACTCCCGCTGTCATTTTGACATTTGCGTGAATACGCCTGCGGTTATATGTTCCTCTCAGAACAAAACCCTTTTTCACATGTATGAGAGTAGTAGTAGTAATAGTAGTTAATATAGTAGTAGTTCATGAAAGTAGTATATTTTTGAAATATTAATTAATTTTAAGACAAATTAGATCACGTCTATTCTTATCAACAGCGTGTAATGATATGGCCCAGAGATAAGCAGCACATTTGGATAAAAAAGAATTTGTATTTGTGTATAAAATAATATAACGAATAGTTTTTCAGTCTCCACTTTTTTTTAACTCGAAATGAAAAAGAATTTTTCGTACATTTCAGCTTGAAATGGAATATCATGTTTATGACGTCATTCACATTTCAAATTGAATTTTTTTTTATTATTTTCGAATAATAACAGATTCATCGTAGGATAATTCTGAAAATACACGGATATTACAAGGAATCGAATTATAAATCGTCAGTATGGAGCAAGAGGAAAACTGTTCATAAGGTGCGAGGTGAGATCGCAGAATCCAAAATTTTGTGGTCGAGGTTGATTTTTCGAAATTTCAGTGATTAGGTCGACGGTTCTTAGTTGCTGAAATCCAGATGGACTTTGTCATGGTTTTTGATGACCACGTCGACAACTGCGTGGTTTTCGTTGTCTAGGTCACCGACTTCATGGTTTTTGCTGTCAAAGACGACGTATCCACAGTTTTTGCTGTCTAGGTCGACGTCTCCCATAGTTTTCGATGTTTATATTTCTCCATGTTTTCCCATGTCTAGGTATATTTCTGCATAGTTTTCGCTGTCCAGCTTAAGAGCACCATAATTTTCGATATCCAGGTACGTTTTCCCGTGGTTGTCGGGGTGTAGGTATATTTCTCTACAGTTTTCGATGTCCAGGTCAACAGCTCCATACTTTTCGCGGTCCAGGCATATTTCTCCGTGGTTTTCGATGTCTAGATCGACGGCTCCATAGCTTTCGATGTCTAGGTATATTTATCTATGGTTTTCGATGTCCAGTCATATTTCTCCATAGTTTTCGATGTCCAGGTATATTTCTCCATAGTTTTCGCTATCTAGGTCGACGGCTGCATGGTTTTCGATGTCTACGTCAACGGCTCAATGGTTTTCACTCTCTAGGTCGACGGCTCCATAGTTTTCGATGTTTACGTATATTTCTCCATGTTTTCCCATGTCTAGGTATATTTCACCGTAGTTTTCGCTGTTCAGGTTGACAGCTCCATACTTTTCGATGTCCAGGCATATTTCTCCGTGGTTTTCGATGTCTGGATCGACGGCTCCATGGTTTTCGATGTCCATGTATGTTTCTCCGTGGTTCTCGATGTCTCGGTATATTTCTATACAGTTTTCGCTGTCCAGGTTGACAGCTCCATACTTTTCGATGTCCAGGCATATTTCTCCGTGGTTTTCGATGTCAAGATTGACGGCTCCATAGCTTTCGATGTTCAGGTATGTTTTTCCGTGGTTTTCGATGTCCAGGTATGTTTTTCCGTAGTTTTCGATGTCTCGATATATTTCTCTCTAGTTTTCGCTGTCCAGGTTGACGGCTCCATAGCTTTCGATGTCCAGGTATGTTTCTCCGTGGTTTCCGATGTCTCGGTATATTTTTCCATAGTTTTCACTACCTAGGTCGACGGCTCCATAGTTTTCGATGTCCAGACATATTTCTCTGTAGTTTTCGATGTCTAGATCGACGGCTCCAGAGCTTTCGATATCTAGCTATATTTCTCTATGATTTTCGATGTCCAGGAATATTTCTCGGTGGTTTTTGATGTCTTGATCGACGGCTCCATAGCTTTCGATGTCTAGGAATATTTCCCTATGGTTTTCGATGTCCAGGTATATTTCTCCTTAGTCTTCGCTATCTATCGGTCGACGGCTCCATGGTTTTTGATGTCTAGGTCAACGGCTCAGTGGTTTCCAATGTCTGGGTATCGACATCATAGTTTTCGACATCCAGATCGACGACTCTATGGTTTTTAATGACACGGAAGATGTCGAAGTCACGGAAGACCATGAACAAATATCAACGGACGCCGATAACTGTGAAGATGTCGACCTAGACATCGCATACAATAAAACACCCACCTGGACATCGGAAACCTATGACAGTGACACGTTGATCTCGACCCCATAATAACTATGACGGCGCCGATCTAGACATCGAAAACCATGAAGCTGTCGATCGAGACACCAAAGACCATGGAGACGATCGACCATGATAACATCAACATACAGAAAGAGAATCTTGAGAAATCGGTCAAGCCACGAGATATTCGACCCCGTGCGAATTTGCTTCCATGGATTCACACCTTAGAGATCGCCTTCCTCTTGCTCCTACCTAGCAAACTTTAATCTATTCTTTGCTTAGGGAATTCAAACTTATTCATATGAAAATACTTTAATCTTCAAAATAATTGTGCTGTTCCCCAATGTACTTCGAGAAAATTCAAGAACGAGAAACACTTTGAGTTTTAATTTGATTTCAACATAAAGTTAAATCAGAAAATAAACATTTGAATCAGGTGCGTAATAGTATATTACGTACCTAGGGAGGAAAAGCCTTCGGCTCGGTTGACAATTCTGCCCGCGGTTTGAGGTAGTCTGCTTTAACTCCCGTGGTGCGTATACAATTTTTTAGTCCGACGTAGGCGGAATGCGGCAACTTCGGTCCGCGTAGCGGGCCGAAAGTTGCCACTTTCCGCCCGGAGGGCTGAAAAAATATATTTCGCCCTCGAAGTATCATAGATTTGTGAATTAAATAAATTTCATGATCCAAAAAAAGATTTCACAAAGTGAGGAGTGTTGCATCGGCATTGGTAGTTTATCTAGACTCTACTGCACAGCCTGAATATGCACGGATCGGATAAAGGGTCGTCTTACCCTACACATTGAGTGGCTCGCCCCAAAATATGATGCAACACTACCAGGATGCCATGGGAATCGTACGAAAATTCGGAAAACCGGATCCCTTTTTTATGATGATTTGTAATCCAACCTGGCGCGATATTTATTTGACGATACTTCCGAAAAACTGTATACTAGCGTAGACAGTACCGAGGATTGTGGTGATAATAACGCGATCAATGAAACAATTTTGCCCGAATATTTGAATACACTTTCACCTTCAAGTTTACCGCCTCGCGACCTCCATTTCAGGAAGTATGGCATTTTCATGCTTATTAGAAACTTGATCATCAATGAAGGTTTATGCAATGGTACGAGATGACTAATTTTGAAATTAGGTAATACGGGTTTACGATGAGAGATTTTGTCTGGTGACAAAGAGAGCTACATCGTTTTCTTGCATCGCATTACTCTTTCCTGTGAAAATGACTGTTCCTTCTCTTCCCAGCGACGTCAATTTCTTGTAAAGGTAGCTTTTGCTATAACTATCAACAAATCACAGGGACAAACTTTTGACAAAATCAGTATCGATCTTCGTAAGGGAGTATTTAATCATGGCCAACTATACGTAGCCTTTTCGCGGGTGCGTTCTTGGGAAGCACTCAAAGTTTATTTTGGAACCCAACGAAATGGAAATATTGTTGAAAACTATGTATGCAAGGAATTGTATCGTTGATAAAAAACGCCAGATTGTTATCCACATTTTGGATCATTTTGGACATCAGTTTTGAATTCATGTATATATATTATTGTGAAAAGAAATAACCACATTCAAAATGAAAGATATTTATAACGCTCATTAAACTTTTTTTCGGGTCGACTACAACTATCCCTTCTCTTTTTATTTAAAATTTGGTGCAGAGAAAAAAAATGTTAGAGCGCTGCAGCGCCACTAGGAAACCGTTCGCGCGCGGGAGCGCGCGTGATGAACCCTAGTTTATATAAAAAATTCGATATGTAACACTCTGGTTTTCGGTGTTCTAGGCGTTTGTAGTAATGCGACAGCGCCATCTGTCAGCAGCATAAATCGTATATTAAGGAATCGGGCTGCGGAAAGAGCCGCTGCTGAATTTGCTCGAGCCGCTGGTGTCGGTCTTTACGCAGCGGGACCTCATCCGTATTTCAATTCGGCTCATTATCATCCTGGATCAGCCCATCATTTATCAGCTGGTTGGCCAACGCCTGGAGCACCAGGACATCCCTGGATGATGCCACCTTTGGCTTCGGGACTTACCGGAGCTGCTTCGGCACTTTTACTTCCTCCGTCGCTGAGCCCCGGTACAGCAGCAGCTTCGGCGACCGTCGCCGGAAGTCCGGAGCATGCACTTCATGCTGATTCGATAGCTCGCAGTTACCTTCAAGGTAATTCTTCATTCAATTCAACTTGAAAAGAAAAAGAAAACTCTATTTTTTATCTTTTTCTGTTTTATCTTTTTTATCTGTTACTAAATCTTACAAAAGAATGAGATAAAATTTGTAGTATATTCCAAAAATTCGTACAAATTTTTGAACAAACAATAAACATGTTTACAAAATTGGAAGAAATAATCAACAAAGCTTGAAACTTATTTTATTCTGACAGAGAAATTGTACAAAATATTGCAATATCGTGAGACTTGTTTTCACATTGATTTCTGTGGGATATTGAATCCCTAAAATCCCTTTGACTCTATTTTTGAGCATATTTTATCCCAGGAATAAATGTTTCCATTGATTTTTTTCGTTCAACTTCGCTTTTCTGGACCAAAGATAAGGCTGGAAGAAATAATGAATATTATTGTATAATATATATACAGCGTACAGTTAAAAGGATAGGAATTTGAGATGTAGCCACGTGTTAGTCGTATAATAATGTTGGGGGGGCTTCATATCGCATGCCACCTACACAACGCACGAGTTCGATGAAATGTTGGAGGCAGACATAGAGAGTTTGGACGAGTAGCTCTGTGTTTATAAATACACGTACAAACATATAGTTATATACGAATTTAACATACTAGAAGTTTGGATATGATCAGGCAGTTTATAACGTCAGACAGCACGCTACTTAGTGATTCATTAACGACCATATAAACAGCGAGTAAGAATGCACGTGACATAAATTATCGGGACAACAGGGTTCTTTCGTCGCGGAACTCTCACGACGTTTGAGATCGCGCTCACCAATGTTTAGCTATATATATGTATAATCATTGGGATCAGTTCCCTGTTCTGTGCATACAGAGTAAGCCAACTATTTTGCTTCTTGTTTTCCACAATTTCATTATCGTATCCGCGACGTCAAGAAGTATGAGATTAAAATCACGTTCGTAACGATCTCTGACATTTTGTGCTGTACAATAGTTCGTGCTTTTGTCGTTTGGAGTTACACTACGAGTTCAATGATTAATTAATCAGGACTAAATGTTGGAAAGCGAAATGTAACGATATGTTATACGTATGAAATGGGAGCTCGAACAAAAGAGATTTTTGGAGACTTGAGCCACATTTTTAATGCTTTTTGTTTGTTTGTTATTTTCTCAATAATTGTTTGCCTTCCACATTTTTTATTCGAACGTTCGAACGATTCGGAGTTCGAACAAACGAGATGTTTCGAAACTTAAGCTACATTTTCCGTTCCTTTTTTTTTTTTTTATTTTATTGATTGTATACCCTTAAAATTTTCATTCGTACTAAAAGAATAACACAGACGCACGTTGTTTTCTTTTTTTTTTGCTTCTTTAGACGGAGACGGTGATGACGGAAGTTTGGACGGTTCTGAACAACCAAAATTTCGACGTAATCGAACAACTTTCAGTCCTGAACAACTGGAGGAACTGGAAAAAGAATTCGAGAGATCACACTATCCTTGTGTCTCGACTCGAGAACGTCTTGCATCCAAAACCTCCTTATCCGAAGCCCGTGTACAGGTGAGACACGAAATTTATTTATGTCATCCAATTCCTTTCAATCTCTTTGTCTCTTTCACTATTTTTTTCGTGCATACACCGGGAGAGCTCTGAATATTAAATGCATTGTTCAAATTTCAGTCGTTCCTGTTTGGCGAACATTTGCCAAATGATTCGTTTAGTTTATTGAGTTCGCACGCAAATTGCAATTCCCGTATTCGTAGCAGTTTAATAAAAAATGATTTCATTTCATGCAAAAGTACGGAATTCGACTATTCATTTAATGTGATATTCGTGCAATTAACAAATAAGGACTATTCATATTTTTTCACATTCGTTAGTGTCCGAGGGTCCATTCAGGACCAAAAAATTCGGTATTTATTGATGAAATAGTAGTGTCACAATGAGAAAACCGCAAAAAAAAAAAAAACAAACAAAACAGACGAAACGACGTAAGTCTTGATATGACTCGAAGGGTCAAAAGTTAAATTAGAATTTCTGTGAAGTTTTTATAAAAAAATAATGAAATTCTTCCTAAAAACAGTTGACACTAAATAATACAATTTATTCGATCTATACCAAGTCTTTCTACACATTATATTCGAATGTGTATCTCTGTCACAGTTTCTTCAGTTCTTTCATCTTCTCCCGGTTGTTTTCGTAATATAATTCTTCCTAAGTTGTATATCTCGCTGAATTACCATTATCGTTAAGTCACGAGCCTTCTAACGACCTAACTCGTGACTCTTAGGTTTGGTTTTCCAACAGACGGGCAAAGTGGCGGCGTCATCAACGAATGAATCTATTAAAGCGTTCGCCACCGCCGCCACCGCCACCGCCACAGCAGCAGCAGCAGCAGCCGCAGCAGCAGCAACAACAACAACATACTGTGTCCGCGACTGGTTTAGATATCGGCCGTACGGTGTCGGGATGTTCGATAGGAGGTATGGGAGGCGAAAATAGTGCATTCCGAGCAGTAATAACAGGCACAACGACGGTACCAACGACCTCATCATCTTGTGACAGATTAGATAGTATCGGAATAACAACGCGACAAGTTGAGAGAAAGCCAAGCGCGTTTAGAATGATAAGTCAATTGGTGGGTGATGATACAACGATTACGAATGTTACACCATCGCCGACAAGTCCAATCGAGCGTGGTAGAAGATCCGTCGGACCTGGACCGATGGAAGTAGAATCAGCGGACGACGAGGATGAAGAAATTGACGTTCAAGATTCTGACCAAGAAATCGTTAATTCGTCTCCGTTAGCCTGGAGAGATCATTGGAGCGATCAGCAACCCCTTGAACTTACGAAACACGATCGTTGACCAATCACAATAAAGAAAACAAACATAGAAGACAATCTAATTTCAATCTAAATTTAAAAAAGTGGAAACAGCTACCAGCACAGTTGATTCAAATTTCAATCATTTGTAAAACAACGTTTTTGATCGTAAACAAAACTATTTTCAAGGATTCTCTGTGTATGGAAAGTATAATTATACGATCTTCGATCGAAATTCATTCAGAAAAACAAATAACAACAATGTGTTTCATATCGAATTACCGATGGGATAATGTGACGCTAATCTTCACGTTTACCCTGTCAATGTTTTGGGTGATCGTGTCGAGATCTCTCAACGCGTTACGAAATACTGCTGAACTCTTTGTGAATCTGTGAAATGGTGAATCTCCTTCGTCCATATTGTAATCTTGTATCGCACGATCAACCCCTTTGGATTCGAACAATCTACAGCTCTTATATTTCTCTCTATCTCCTCCTCTCTTTCTTATTCTCTTTTTGGATCTTTCTATTGTATATTTACTGCTGTTCCGATTATTATCAACAAACACTTCATCACGACACATCATTTAAGTCGCCGGTACCACTTACGCATACACACTTTAACGTATTCAACTGGAACAATGTTATCCTGTACTTTTCATCGTTACACTCGCTGTTTTCAAACCTTATTAATTCAATTTATTCGATCTTTGTTTAATAATCTAATACTTTGAACTATTTGATTCTTAAAGAATATTTGTCGTTTTTATTGATGGATCCTTTTAACTTCCCTTAAATCGGATCTATCAATATATTTCGAAATAACTTGAATTATTCCTCAATTAAAATTCAAATTTTTCAATTTTATAATACAACGCATTTATTTTTTACGAAAATAAATAAAATTTCGTTGCTCGAATTTCTAAAGTAAATAGTGAATTACAAAATATATATCAACTCCGAAGGACTCATCAGGAGATTGAAAGTGTGGGAATGGAAAATAAAATTCGATTGTATCTGTAACGTTATCGATCGAAATTCTTACATGAACTACGAGTAAATTTGGAATGAAGCAAGTTATAAAAAAAAAAAAACATTTTCTCTACCGAGCATATTATCAAATCTCACTTTAATCAGAAATGGAGCAAAACACAGAAGTTTCTAAATACGATTTTTAAAAACTGTCGAAACAACGTGATTGCCACGAAAGTTTTATCATTTCAATCGAGTCTTTTAAATATTTTCAGTTACATGAATACATACGCGAGTATGTTAACGCGTAAAAACATTTGTAATCCTAAGTACGTACCGCGGATTAACGATCGACAAAGTGAAGATCGTCGTAGCGATGAATAATTTCCTACCCTGCCTGGGGCTGACTCTCGAGCCTATCGGCGGGTTAACCAATTAAATTAAAGCGAGTGCCGTGGCGATCTTTTGCGCTTGCGCCGTGAATGATTATTCCGTGTTCTTCGTGAGAGAAGGTGGCAAAACGATCGAGATATTCACCAATTAAATTGAAATAAGTGGTGCGACGATCGAGTGTGTATAAGTAAATCGATATTTACATGTCGGACTAATGGCAAATTCTCGGTGAGTTTCATATAAATGAGCCAAAAGTGTACATAAGTAAAAAAAAAAAAAAAAAAAAAAGAATGATTACGTCTCTCTTTTCATCTCTTCAAAAGAGTGAAACTAGTTACTCATTCCCTTTTCCCCCTTAATCCTCGACGCATAAAAACTTAAATGACCATTAAATAAATAAATAAATAAATAAATGATCGAGTTGATCAAAACTAGTCCTAAAAATGCAAATAAAACGAAGATTAATCAATGGATTTTCTGGATATTGTGTATAGTTCGTAGGAAATATGAATATTCATTTAATGAACACAACACACACTCTGTTTTATGTATTTTCATTATATAAAATATTATAAATATGTATATTCACACATATATTAATATTGATACACATATGTGGGTGAATTTACAATAAAAATTTAGTTTAGTATACATTATATACCTCTGTACGAAAAAAAAACTTTCCGTTGAGATAATTTTATTTAAAATTGAAATGCAAAATGGTTTGTAAATACTTTTCGGTAGTTATTTATCATCCAATGGAATAAAAAAAAAAAAAAAAAAAACATCTATATATTCAGAAGCCAACGCCCAACCGAAAGCAGGCAAAAATGTCAAATATCGCGAGAACCAGTGAGGCACGTAGTACAAAAAATAATAATAATACTTGAGAACAAGAAGCGACCACTGCAGCGATTAACTCACGAATTCTCTAGATTTGCAAATAAGGGTTTTCACGCTTCTATCTCTTTCTCTCTTTCCCTCCTTCGTCTGAGTTACAAAGAATGAGAGGATAAACTGGTTCTCGTGCTCGGCGACACTTGGCGCGAGCCGTTAACGCGTCTCTCGTGTCGATTTGATTCTTTCTTTCTCTTAGTCTCGTGGCAAGAAATCTTTGAAAGTCTCAAGAAACATTTCTATCAACTCCCATCGAGAGGATTCGAATTATCGTTACTATTGGACTCGAGAGATTCGCAACGAGTGTTGGACATGGTGGCGAAAAAGATCGATGCAGGAACATGGTGGAACTTCTATTATCGAACAGTACTTCAGTTCGAATACGGAAAAAAAAACTGGTTGTAATAAAATTATTTTTTATGTGCTGAATTCATTTGAAAAGTTTCAGTTGTAAAATGAAAAAAAAATTGCATCGATTTTGCTGTATTCGAACAGTTTGTTGTTTTCTGCTCGACAGAATAAATAATCAGCAAATCAATAAACACGAAACATCGTTTAGTCTTCAAGAATTTAATTTCCGGCACAACAATGATGTTGAATCGAAGTTTTTTGTGGTTAAAGGAATCAACATTTTAGTTTTGGGAAGAGCTCGAATCAATAAATGAAACGATTTAAAAATTTGTCTGACTCTGAGGTGAACCAAGATCTGGAGTACTCAACCGAGGTGTCAGAATGTTTCTATAGACTTAAGAACATTCTAATAATCAAATTTCACAACGTTGGCTGAGGTTACCACTGAAATAATCCGAATAATCGATCTTTTGACAGGTACGTAAAAGGAAATATAAAATATTTGAAAAATTTAACGAGCAAGAAATATTAAAAGTTTGCTTGAGAGTTCGAAAATAGTTGAGAAAATAAGAAAAATAATGCAACTTAAATACAAATTTCTCAATTTAACGAAATTATCTTTTATCGCGTGCTTATACCCAAATACGCCAATTTGCATAGGTTGTAAAATACTTTTGAACGTTAAGTGTATAGTATACATATATATATATATACGTTATGTACGTTCAACACGTCGAGAAGAGAGAAGATACAAATACCAGGACTCTTCTCGCTTGGGTTGATAGTCGACTCTGAGGATCAACTCGAAACAACTATATAGTACTTATTTATATATATATAAATATATATAGAGATTCTGCTACTCGCTGCCGTTCAAGTTTTCGCGTGGTGTTTGCTGCTGGTTGCTGGCAGTCAGGCGCGAGAAACGAGAACGTAACAATTACTATCTGAGACCGATCGGCGCGGAAAGATTAACGATCTTACTCCTTGCCGGCACGTCGGGTGCCTCAACGCGATTGCCCACGAGACGAGGGGCACATTAAAGTCACCCTCCTCCTTTCTCAATGAGATATTGCTGGACGAGTGGCCGAGGCACCTCTCGGCTTCTTTTTATTTTTATCTTCTTCTTTCTCTGCTCTTCTTCCTCTTCTTCGTCTCTTGTTTTTCTTTTCCTTTTCCAACGCTGTCCAACTCGCGGGGTCTCTCTTGGTATAAAGGCGAATGTCTCTCTTTTTCTTACTTCTTTCTATCGCTTTAGTTGCTCGTTTCCATACGTTGAGCAATACAGCTTCGTATGTCCGTAGTCTTTTCCTTTTCGTCTCTCAGTTTCTTCTCCTTCTTTCTCTCTCTCTCTCTCTCTCTCTCTACCACCTCAAATTCTTTCCTTTTCTTTTTCATGGATCACGAGTCATCTCGTTGTCTCATTTATTTCACTCTAAAAAAAGCAGCCCCAAAATTCGTACTGCAAAAAGTTCGTGTGCTCTCTTTAAGATACCACGGAGCTTGCCAACGACGAGTTTTATGGGAACCACTTTTGTGTTTCTTTCGATGATGTTGGGCGCACGCGTCCATTGTTTTCCTTTTGGTCTGTATACGCGTGCGAATCTTTGTTAAGAACGTCCCATAAGAAATGATAGAAAGTAATCAAGTACGAATTTATTTTTCTTTCTTTCTGATCCTTGTGTGAGGAAAATGGTACAAAAATACATGTTGGAGGTTTGGCGAATTAGGACTACGTATGGGACGCTTTAGAAAGAGAGAAGGAGTATCAGCGAGAGAGAGAGCGAAAAAAAAGGAGAGAGAAAGGTGTCCTCGAAGAATGTCGTTGCGACGCGCGGCAGAGATGGCTTAATCGCTTTGGGATACACGACTGGAAGTATAAATATGGTAGATCTCACGCGCGGGAGTTTTTACGAAAGCCGAAAGAGCCGACCACGAAAAATTCAAGTTTTTACACGCGTGCCTGAGCCTCTGTATGTGTGTATACATCTGTATATATTTATGTAGATAGAAGGAAAGAATGATTTCTACATTTAACTCCGAATTATACCGATTTGTCAGACTGGTGAAGAGTTGATGCCTTTATATGCGACTCGATAAAATCTTGTACGAGATTGAAATTTCGGTAAACGTAATTTTCGTTCAAAAAAATTATTACACGCTGTGAGAATATTTCAGTCAATTTTAACGAGATGGAAAATAACCGTTAAAAAGACTGAATATAGATAAATTTTCTTATATTCAGTACAGTAATGCTCGTAAACACGTTAAATTTTTTTTTTTTTTAATTTCCACTACGAGTGTTGCAACAATAACATTATTGGAAAATGTTAATGTATTGTCACAGCAAAAAGCTTATTGAAAGTATGGAAATAGATGTGAAAATGGTTTACATATGAGAATAAATAATTGGAATAATTTTCCACGGACCAGAAGGAAAAAACATTATCAAAAAATGAAGGGACACAGAGAAAGTGGGGAAATAAGAAGGTGTGAGTGAAAGAGATGGAGGATCAGTATTGGGGATGGCAATAACGTGAGGATCTTGAATTAGTGGTGTATTTGACCGTGAACGTAGGAGAGGAAAAGGAGTGCCCGATGATTTCTCGCCCAATTAGAGTCGACCGGGCTATAAACTTCCTCGGGACCGGATAAGATAGGACTGTATCCTCTCCCGGAGAGCTGACTCTTGGGTACGTGGTCCTTGTTCAACGGCGATTCCTTCATCACTACGGATATACACGGAGGAGTACAACCGATTGCCTTTGGTAGAAATGTCTTTTTCTTGGGCCCGGAAGCCTTCCAGGTCACTCGTGAGAAGAAGACTAAAACTTTAGAAGATCTCTTTCCATTCCATTTCTCCCTCTCCCTTTTATTTTCCTCCACCGTTCTTTTTATTCAGAGTAGAGAAGGCAGCACATACAGCTTTCAGTTGGCGGGAGATATTCTTTCGCCTCTGTGTAGACCTGAGCATTGGATCGGAGCTAATTGGCTCGTCGACTGACCATCGCCCTTTTCGTCGATTGAATTCACGTTGACCCACGTATTCTCTCACATCTCGAATCCAAAGAAACTTATAACCCCTCCATCACACACTCACTTCTTTTTTCTCAATCCACCCTGTTCAGTTTTTTTATTTCTATTTTTTTTACTTCTTCATTTTGATTCTCACCTCTCAGCCGTGTTTTTTCTCACCTAATCGTACGAATCGACAACTTTACTCGAGCGTGGGGGCTTCACCCTCGCGGGATAACTAAGACAGGGCCACGTACTCTCCTCACATTGGAGTATATAGCAATCAACTAAACTGGAGTTAAAGAGGAAAAGAGTTAGTGATCGACGGATACAGAGACAGAAATCTACCGAAACGTCCGTATTATCGAACCAAACTGCGATATCAAACTGTACACACCAAAGATTTCAGTCCAACATCTTATTTTTTAATACCTTTTCGTTCTACAGCCTTTAAATCTTTGGTGGCTACCAAATTACAGAAGTTTTAAAACTTGTTTCATTTCTGAAAGGAAGATTGATTTTTTTTCACTACGTATCAAAATACTGCAATCTTCAGTTAAAATTACTAGATAACTGATACATAAAACAGAAGAGGCTTTTATTGACGCGATTTTGTTATGAAGTTTCTCGTGGTGCATGAAGAAACTGAGCATAGAATATCCTGCTATTCGCTCCAGATACTTCAAAATCAGTTACTAATCAGCTCGTTCACAACTACTTAAGGAAGTTTATTGCATCACGAGTACCTCCGATGATTGCACACCCGAATGAATTCTTTATGCCTAACATTAGGTAGTCGCGCCAAGTTTTTAATTTCTCTCAGATACTAATAAAATTTCAATTATTACGGGCATTAAAAAGGAGATATAACCGGAAAAAGGAAAGAAAAAGTAATTTCAATGAGATAGGAGAGGCAAGAGTGAGCAGGTTTCGTCTAATTGATAATAATCTTTATGGCACATTCTCCATGAAACCTTGTGCTCGATCGCAGCTCTAACATTCAATCGAAATAGATATGTAAACCTGTAGGATTTAAAAAAATGTAATATAAGTATCTGATAAAATGTAGAAACATCGAACCAAGTTGGAACAATTAGAAATTCACGATAACACTCAACAACGCATCGTCGAGTATTCCCTACGAAGACCTGTTTCCTACCGTTGTCAGAGTTGGGTAAAATTCAACGACTATACAGTCCAGAAACATGTAAGTTGTTCTATTCGGAATTCTTATATGGAAACTCGTGCAAATTTTTCTTTTTTTCCTCTCTCTTTCTCTTCCTCTCTTTTGCTTCCTCCTGTTCACGGACGTGTATCGAGCAAATTCTAGTGAAAGCAATCTGAGACCATCAACCAAGTTGTACACGCTCAACTTCGCTACCAGGGCAAGAAGCGCGTATATACACATTTGAGTACCTGTACATGTATATATATACCACAAAGTATTATCCTCTTATACATCCTCGCTGTCAGGACAACGCTATAAAAGCTTCGCACCCGTTAAATCGTTTCTCCTCCCCCGCAGTGCACCATGAAGGTTGTGGTAGGGGTGAGTCTTCAGCTTCCGTGGAAACCCAAGACTCTCTCGAGTGTTCGGTTCGCACGCGGCAAAAGCATCATCACCTTCCATTTGGGCACCTCGCACAAAACCCTCCACACCTCCCGCAAAACCCACTCTTTTTTATTCATATCTTATTTTTTATTCGATATCTCTCTTTTGCCGTTGATCTTCCAAGTGGCTCTTTTCTCTACCTGTGTATTTTTATACATATCTATATATGTATACAGCCATCAGCAAAAAACGAGTCTCTCGCTTTATCTGTATCTATCTCAACTTTTCCTTCTCTCTTCATTTCATCTTATTTTTTATTTTTACATTTCTCTTTCTTTCTTTGTCTTTTATATATAAACGTTTGTGTCAAAATGGACCTTGACGTTAAATTATCAATAGTAGCTTTTCCTTGGACCCGAAGTGTGTTTCCTGGGACTCGGATTTTTTATACCATCCGACTTCTATGCAGAGGTTGTTCTAGTGTCAACATAAGAGCCAAGCGATTTTAATTTTGATCTAAGCCAAGAGAATGAGCTCAGACGAGGCAGGAATCTAAGTGAAAATTACGCATTTGGAAAATGGTACAAAACCCTTTCTCAGTTACTATGAGGTTTTAAACAAAAGTTTAATGCAGTCTGCTTGAATATTTCGATGCATAATTTTCTAGTTTTCGATAAGCAGTTACTTCGGTACTTGTTTTCCACGTTATCAGACACACAGTGGTTTTTGACCACTTCTGACGTTACAAAGAGTTGATTATTTATTCACATCATGTTCGACTTAAATTGTACAATTCGATTATCTAGTTGTGCCGTCACAGCGGATGATCTTTATACTAATCGATGTTGAAGTTAAATTGTAGAGATGACAAAAAATCCGTCTCCTGTAGGGTCAAATCCAACACACTTAAAGGATCGACGAATTGGATACATTGGTCAATTCTTTTTTACTATCGGATATTCTGGAATTTGAACAGTGGTTCAATTTTACACCAACTGTCCCATGTATGTGTTTTATAAAGATGTTTGTGTGGCAATGTGTTGGTGAGTGCATGTATGTACGAAGACAAAGTGGCAAGGATCGGGAGACATCCGAAATAATGGCTGGAGTATATAGTTGCTCGCTACTCCTACTACGCCCTGAAATCGTGTGGTATTCCTTGTGTTGCTGCTGCTTGCTCCTGCTCCTGCCTGAAAATGAGCCGACTAGGATGGTGTCGCGGTGATGTACAGCGACAGGGTCGATAGCGTTACAAGAGCTACTAACCCTTCTCTCTCTTTGCCCTTGTGTCTCACTCTTTTCTCTTTCTTTCTCGATCTCTTCGTCTTCCTTACTCTTTTTTCCTTTGGGGATTTGCAGCTCTTCGTGCTCTCTCACTCTTTGTCTCACATCACCGACACATTTTGCATCTTTTCAGCCTCGTGCTTGAATCCTTTTTACTCATTTTCTCATTCGCTCTTTTTTGATCCCTTATACATGTGGCCAACCATTCTCTTACGTTCCCTCTTTTTCTCGTGAGATTTTTTTATATATTTTTCTTATTTTTTTAATCGTTTTTCTTTTCTCCAACGTACTCCGTACGTGTATCGGGCACCAAAAGTCACACGCACGACTTTTTCTCCTTTACTTTTGCCGAACATCCTTTTTGTGGGTGAGAACGATTTTGCGTTGATATCGCAATTCTTCTCTCGTAAAAGGTAGATCATTATTTATCAATTGTATAGAAAGAGGCTGGTGGATATTTTATTTAAAACCTTTCTTTTGCATCTCCGTTGATTGTCAATAAGTCTTTGCCGATTTAACCAGATCGTTGTTTCTTTGATTATACACTTCATTGAAAGAGACAATGCCCATTAGGGAGGTATCGAAAATATACATTTTCACTAAGTACGGAGATTTTCTTGCTTTCTTTCATGAATTATCATGCCTTAGATTTTGTAAAAGAGGAACACGCTTTTCATCACATTATTTCGTCATTAATTTAGTTCAACAATTCGTTCTCGAACAACAGTCCTTTAAACGGTTTTATGCCACTGGCTTGAAGTTTAAAAAATTATTTATATTTCGAAAGAAAGTCATATATTATGGGATGACAGAAAAAATTGTAGATTGTTAAACATACATTGTTTAAAGTAGTCATCGCTGAGTCACCTTCAACAAGATCTTTATCCTGTTATATAATCTTTGTTAAATGATTACATTCAGGTTTCAATCTAAGGACTGATTTTAGGGAATTCGGTTCTTTATTTTAATTAAATCTTAATAATGACGTCTCACTCGTGACGTTACGTAGACCCGTGAATATTTATCCATCCTACCCTGGCCGTCATCTAGATTTTTTTCTCCTCGCATGGCTGACATGAACATACGTTGATTTTTGTATTTATTTCTTTTTACATTTCGATGTGAGCTGGAACGTTTTACGTTGCATTACTCTCTCGGTCGAACGTCTTGCTTCGTCGACGAAAGCACAAACTCAACGTACTTGATATCGCGCCACTAACTTACTATCGGAAACCGCCATTAGCATGTTTATAGGAGTGACCGTTGGACATGCATATATGTACTTTCATCCTACAAGAGGCTCATCTTGATCGTTTTGTGTCTTCCCGTATACGTATGTCCATAAATTTATTTACCCACGTATTTATACGAACGATTATCGAAAACGTCGAGTAATTTGTCGTCCAGTCCTTCGCTAAAATTCATACCATTTTGCGTTTCAAAATATCCAATGGAAGATAAAAACACGAGAAACAGGCAAGAAAAATTGTCCTGTTTGAAATTTTAACAATTAAATCATTTATAAAAATTTCTTGTGTAGAAAATTTTCCTAATTTTGCACTCAAGTTGTCGGCTCTATGAAAAATCTTATACAGCGTGTTTGACAACATATGGATCTCCATTTTTTCTATCAGTCATTGTGTAAAAGCTCACATATTTTTTATAAATTCGTGTGTAAATTGGAATCTTTAATCATTAGTTCTTCTTATCAAGATAATAAACAGGTTGAATTTAATGTATTAATTATTCGGAAAATTCAACTTGGCTGATCCTCATTAAGTTCCACATACCTTTTTTCTCTTTATCACTCATTCATTTTCCTTTTTTTTTTCGTGCTCCTTTTTCTCAGTCAATTTCGCGTGCATATTCTGTCGCATCCTCGCTCACGAGAACATAATATACGAGAAAGTGAGGACGAGCATATACAGGAGCATAAAGAGTCAGTTTGATCTGATGAATTTACGACCAATTATTATCGTTATTTCTTTCTCCGTTCTCCTTCGCCAATGCACTAATGGCTACTCGACCGATTGTAGTCTACTTGCAAATCTGTTTCAATATAATATTTTTTTTTCATCTTTCACCATCGAATAAACCAAAAGTTTCGATTTTGAAGTAAAAAAAAAACGATATGTTTTCGGTATTTTAAAATAATAATGTGCAGTTAAAATCATTGCCAACATTCGAATTCTTCACAATTTATAAATAAAAATAAAAATAAATTTTGCTGCGTTTCCACGGTTTTAAACAGAATTGGAGCCTAAACATTGAAACCTTAAATAAAATGTGTGGCGTCACAAAGTCCTTCGAAGTCAAAGAATTGTCTGGATATAATAGTTAACTTATATATGCTTATAGAGAAAATTGTGGAAATGCAACAATAAATGAAAAAACATTTATATGTAAATATGCATACTCAATATCCCTCTTTTATAAGACGGTTTTTTGAAAATAATTTCATAGTATTAAAGTAATAGTAAAATGGAATTGTTTTTCAGGTTCAATTTTCTGAATAATTAAACATTTATGTCCGCACACATGCTTTTATAAATGTGTCTACTCACGCACACTTTTGACATATGTATCTCGATGATTCTTTCATTTTCGCCGTTTCTCTTTTGTCCATCTCCGATGCTCGTGGAGGTAATATTCTTGGTCCATGAGATACAGAGATAAGCTCGAGTATCGATCAAACGGAGATAACTTTACCTCAGCAAAAAATCTTCGCGGAGGGAAAAGAAGAGAGAAAGAGAGTGAACGAACAGGAAAGAGTAAGCGGCTCGTTCGCAAGAAGAGACGCGTGATACTTGGTGCGCTGTAGGCGATAGATCGATCTTTATTGTTCCTCGTCCAAATAAAGCGTTAATGGCTTGGAACGCGAGTGTTACACGCCTCCTGATTTTCTCTCTTTCTTCCTCGTTTTTTTCTCATACATCTTCGTAGCGAGATGTCTTTTGAATACTTTTTTTTACAACCAACGAGCTCTCTACTCTGCTCGATTATACTTCGTACATCACATACTTTATTTATACACACACATAAATATATATATATATATATATATACTATGAATACATATACAGAAATATATATATATATACATATATGTCCATATACATATGTATAGGAGGTCCATGTATAATGGCAATTCACCTTCGTGAAATCTTTCTCGAGACAAATAATTAAAGAATTCTGATCAGCGATTGGCTCACAATTAGCGTATCGAGTTTAGTCATCGTGTCGCAATTAGCAAATTTCTTTTCTCGACATCGTAAAATTATTATTCCGAATTTTACTCATGTAGTAAAATCTGCTTCCCATGCCTCCACGCTTTACAACGACGTATTTGTGGATGCAGTCGTTTCACGTTCTTTTGAGAAAAAATTCTGATTTTCTCATATGTTTTCCTATTTAGATCAAGATCCTGACTTGTAAGACTAGAATTTTTGAATCCGCATTTTGAGGAATTTCACGAACGTCTAAAACATACATTGCACAAAACTTCTATCCAGCTCGAATTATAATTTCTAAATAATTCCGTTCAAAAGTTATTCAAAGAGTACAAAACCCCTTGATACCAATTTAATTCAAAAATTTCCAATAAAATCTCTAAATTTTTCAATATATATTTTTATGAGATTACTCAATAAAAGATTTTTTTAATTTTCACATAAAATCACGTCTTTTTACCATTTTTTTGAAACTCATTTCAACACAAGGCTCGAGTATGAGCATAGAACAAAACATGACATTTTACCCAATCGTCGACCATATTTCCAATTGAATCGTTCAATTATTTTAAACGTTTGGATACGCTCGTTTTATCGACGTTTGGATTTCTTTTACAAAAAGAAAAAAAAAAACATATTTGCATTGATAAACGTGAATAAGATTCCTAACACGAGTAATGCAAATGAGAATGATCATTTATTCATGATCGTACGTACGACTCGTTTGCTCCAGTATTTGATACGAACAGGGTTCGTAATGTGAAAGACATGAGTTGACTGATTACCGTCATACGCGGAGCTCCTCACGTGAGGATCAGTCGCGATCGCGTTCGTGACGAGACTCAAAAGAGTTTGAGCAATTTTTTACCCCCATCCCCTCTCCTCCCAACCCTCATTGCGTCAAAAATATCATTATTCAAATACGCAGAATAATATAGTAATCGTTTGGATTTGTATTTTATTGGTGATAGGGAGACCTGCTTAGTTTCGTGACAATCGATCATTTTATCTGGTAGGATTGACTGCATGATTTAGAATGTAGATTTTTGGTCGAGATATCAAAAGTATCTGACAAATTTGTCTTTGTAACTTGTAACAAGTAACTGACAAATCTTTTATACGTTTCAAGTGGTACGATAATATTGATTAATCCAAAAATTTGAAATGTGGCGTCATATTTTATTTCGTATAGAAATTTTCTTTTATCGTAAGCAATCATGTCTGGTTGTAATATAAAAATAACTGTGTCTTTTCAATTGTATTTCCTTGAAAACGATCGATTTTTTTATTCAACAATTAATTACGTATTTTATATCAAGTTCACTTCGGAACGGACATGATTTTTTCGTCATAAAATATGTTTTAATTGGTGTCTCATTGCAATTTATGGGATTCAAGAGTTTTTGAAGGAGAGATTATTCAAACAACAATTACAAATAAATGGCGGATGTGCAAAGTAAAAAATGCGACGTTCAATGAAAACGGTGCTCATTTTTCGTCAATGAAGTTAAAACGAAATTAAAAATCCTCCTTTCATACTTATGTTAATATTTCTCGTCTTTTTCACATTTTCATTGTAGCCTAATTAACCATCACGAGTGCATTATTTTCCGAAGCTCCCCACCAGAATAGCTATACTTTTCTTTTATTTCAACATATTTCATTTTGGAAAAATTATTGATGTCCCGTTCAAGTATACAAGATTCGTCGAGATCATTTGTTAAATAAAAACCATCGTTTTGATGAAAGAAATGGAAGAAAAAGCTGTTTTATTATTTTTTTTCAACCTAACATAACATGACGACGCTTAAAGGAAAAGTTTTCTCTTACATTTGGTATAACTCATAATTAAAAGAATGTTTGTTGAATTAATGATTGCTAAATAATAAAAAAAAATTAGGTTGAAATAGAAAAAAAGAAAGAATTTCTGTAATTAATTAGAAAAAACGGGAAATGTCCTAATTCCACTTGTGTAAAAATAGTAATTGATATTTCATGCATAAAAATATATACTAATTACTTAAGAAAATAATCGTGTGAAAAAATCAACTATTTATCTTTTGTGGAGGTGTCAAATAAGCGAGTGTTTAAAATATTCAAAACATTTCCCTATTAATTGATCCTGAACGACCGACTTGGAAAAAAATGTCCGAAGTCGCTCCACGCTTATCTATGCGTAAGCAATTCCTAAACAGAGATTCTCGAAGCGCTCGTGCCTAATTATACACGCTCATGAATTAACCAGTCGATATAGGAGGATAGTGAAACGGCGGCCTCGATATATATATATATTGCCCATTGGAATATAACGAGGGATTCCTCTATGAGCCAAGCACCAACTATACCGTTTTAACATAAAAAATCAAACGACGTGCTTAATCGATTTTCTTGTCGCCTTCTCCCTCAGCCTTTTCAAGCAAAGATATTTTTTATATGAATCTTCGCAGCTTTCTCGGAAAAAGGATTTCGAGAGCAGAAAATAATATGGAAGAATTATACCCTCAACGCAGGTAAAGGTGCGTAGATGTAATTTCAACTATTCTGACTTCATGAGATTCAAAAATTTGAACAATTGAAATCGAGTTGTCAATGTTTCTCACTTTATTTAGAACAATGTTTTTTCTTTGTTAATTTCCTTAACCATCTAATCCATTGCCTTGAAAATTCTGTAGACATAAGCCATCATTGCAAAAAAAACAACAACAAAAGCTACCGAACTCTTAGTACTTTCTAAAAGTTATCTTGTGAGCCCTTCAGGGCCCAAACCTTTCATCGTTTAACGAAACAATTTCTTATCGAAAGAAAAACGTTGCAACGTTTGGATGGTAGCTAAGTATCGTTGTAACCTTGGCTCGTTTTGCAATAGAAATTATCATAATCTTGACTACCATGCAGTGGTGAGAGAGGATTAAGGTTGTGATGAAAAACTACCGTATCGATGCTCTCGTTTGCTCCTCCAACATTTGACTCTCGATTTTTTGCTTGCTCTTGACGATACCGCATCGTGAATCATAAGTCAAAGACGGCCAGAAGAAGAGTGCGAAAGAGCGAGATATGAAGAAAAAAGGAAAAGATGAAGATAAAGGTCTTAAGAATAAGGCAAGCGTAAGGAAGTAGTTGCGTATAACAAGGCCATGCCGGAGGGCTCCTTATACACATGATGAAGTTTCTATCTCTCTGTCTCTCCACTGTCTCTCTCTCTCTCCACTCTGTCTCTTTCTTTCGTTCTTAGCTGAACTCACACATAGACACACGTTTCAAGAGATACTTGTGGAGTCACCGGGTTCTCATTATACGAACGGCAAGTTGGGTTTATTAGGTACGCAGCGGGGGTGGGCCGAGGCACATCGTGTCGGCGCGCGCGGCATCATCGACACCGCCACCAACATATATTACCTTCCCGATCACTTTTCTCTTCTCTCCATTTGTACTCTTTGATTTTTTTTTATTATTTTATTCATTTTGTTTCGTTTTATCTTTTCTTTTCTATCCCAACAACTACCGAAGATCGCAGAAGCGGCAGCGAATCGGTCAGGCTTGTTACCGGTGCTCTGCCTCTCCTTATTTTCGTTTTTTTTTTTATTCTTTCATTCTACTTCGTTTTATTTTTTCATCCTCCCTCGTCTTTTATATTCGTAACAATTATTAATGGCCAACTCAACGATATCTCTCACCCCTCACTTTTTCGCATTATCCTCTTTTAAGATGACTTTTTGAGCTGCAACCAATCTCTATTTTATTTTTGGTTCAACAAACATATACTCATGCACTCAACATTTAAAATTTCTTGTTGTGCTCTTCCATCATTAGCGATCTTTTGTGAAAATACAACGTTTCTCTTTACAACAAAAATTCTAAGCCTCTCTTGCAACGCGAATTTTCGATTATTGTCTCGGGGTCGTTTGTTTTCACACACACCATCTGTAACCGCGTGTGCTTTTCTTTTGCTCTCCTTTTCACGATTCTTTCATCTATTTCTGTATCGACGTTTATAAGTATTTGGTTCAAATCACACATAAGTCGTTTGATCTTGTTATTACTCGTATCATGCAGCTATACACGTAGTGTGACGAATTTTTGAATCTTTTGGACCTCGAAGAATTTGTCTGTACAACAGACAACCGACTCCACGATCAATTAGTTTTTGGTGCTCGCGATCTTGGAACATGTTTGTCGATTCGATCGTGACTCGTCATTTCTTGATTAACCTTTTGGCTTATTTGAAGCTTGTTGCTCAACTCTTTCATGTTAGTGTTCGTAAGAGTGTAATAAAGCCTTTCCTTTTTTGCTAATTACATCAGATATGTAATGAAACAAAATATAATACATTTTTTCTTGAATTGATCGAAAATCAAGCCTGTCAATTGTTGTTTCGTGTCCGGCTAGTTTTTTTATATAGTCCAACTCTAAAAATTACTGAAGATGAACATGCAAAATGAGTAAAAAGAAAACAAAAGTAAAACAGTGGCCGCGATTTAGTCTGAAAAGTCCCGCGTTCATGTGGTATGAATCGCATGGTTGAATTTGAGGTACTTATAACATCCGACAAGATTTAAATCGAATGATACACCAGGGTAAGATGTAGTATCAAGATTCAGCTGAAATTCCCATCGCCTGCTGCTAAAATTCGAATAATTTTTATTCCATTCGGTGAGCATATAGCAACTGAGCGTTCGGGAGCAACTTTTTTTTCAAAACGTTTCGGTAGATCACAAGAGAATAAAGGGTACAAATGGGAAAAAAATAAAGTATTTAAGAAAAAAAAAACAGTGAGGAGAAAAAAACATGTCCGCGTTGGTTCACGGGAGCCACATTTCTCCGAATATATATTTACAGATCAATTCTTCTCTCCCAGCTGAGTTTGCTGGTGTATTATAAGTCACGTTTTCTTTCATCTATCGTGACACATATATGTGTGTATTTATATAAATATATTATATATATTTTGAACTAGTTTGGTACGAGAATTCAAACGTGTATGAGTACAAAATAATAAATGGGAGAAGGCGTAAAAAGAATTCGAAAAATATATACACAGTGAAAAAGATGAACTGCTCTCAAAAATTTTCTATCAATCCGGGCGAAGGAGTTGACGAGGAAGAAGAGAGTTGTAGACACGAGGAATTTTTATTATTCATTATTCATTCTATATTTGCCACGTCGATTCTTTCAGTCTCGGTCTTAACTCTCGCTTTATTTTCTTATTCGTTTTTGTGTTTGGTAGTTCTTTCATGCAGGATCGCGTGAAACGATGAAACTCCATATCGCATGCCAGTTTCTCCAAGTAAAACAGACATAGAGCAAAGAAAAGGAATAAAAAGAGAGATAGAGCAAAAGGGAGATACATTTTGACGTGACTTCGATTCAGCGATTTCTACCCTCACCAAACCACAATTTTGATGTTGCACAAGAAGAATCTCCTACTGGTTTAAATGGCGAGAGAAAAAAACGAAAAAAAAATCGTACATTTCCTAATACGTTAAAAAAACCACAAACAAAGGCTCTGAATTGAAATATATCTGCAACTTACATTTACAACTTGCCAATGAAATTTTTGCAGCAATCTAAATCTCACCAAATATCAAATTCTCCTCCTGTAAAGTTTTTCAAAGACGCAATTACAGTTTTTTTTTGTCTTATTTGAATGGTTCGTTATTTTCGTGTGTCCAGTATATTGAATTCTGCATTACTTGTGACCCATCAACTTCCAGCTCCTTGATTAGAAGTCATAGACAAATTAAGAAAACCCTACAGAAAAGTTTTTTCTGGAGCTGCTCAAATATTTTTAGGTTCCTTTAAAATTTTCACTTCTTTTGGCTCGAAACTATGTGCCGCTATCTCGAATCGACATAAAATATAGAATGTGCGAATGGATTTTGAAAGGCATAAGCATCGATGGCTCAATATCAAGAGCAAATAGTTTTTTTTTGGTCATCATGTGACATCGATTCTTTCGCATAGTTCGACAAATCGTAACACAAAGTTGGGCGGAGAAGTTGGGTTGTGAATGTGAAAGAAAACGAAGCGCGAACTGACGAGTAGCCTTAGCAGAAACGCAAATAAAAAAAATCGTGAGCCAAACCAGCCGCTCACCGGGACCATCGAAGCAGGCGGGTAAAGAATGGTACACATGATTCCTGAGTTATATACCATGATGAATTCAGAGAGAAAGAGAAGTATGAGAAAATGGAAGAAAGAGGGAGAGCAAAAGAGATCGAGGCGTCGTTCGGTGGCTGTAGACTTTCAAGCCTGGTTGCTCATTGTTAAAACCGTGAAGAGCCCTTGCCAACTCTGTCTTGCCTTCGTATGGAGGCTGTTTAGTTGTTGCTCCTTCTGATCTTCGCTACCACGAGAGACTTTCAGGAGCACGAAAAATAAGGTAAAGGAGCCATTGCTCTATCTCTTTCTCTCCCTCTCTTTCCCTCTCTCTCTCTCCCTCTCTCTCTACTCCATGAATCGCTTATTCCTCTACACTTGCTGCTTTTTGTGTGTGTGTGTGTGTGTGTGTGTGTGTGTGTGCGAGGTTGATGTAGCTATGGATATATTTATTTACATTACTGTATATGTAAAGGTTTTTACAAGTATATAGATATTTGTGTGTGTTTATACATTCACCAGGTTCGTATCTTCTATATAGACTGGTCGTAGCAACCCGCTGCGTAAGTTATTTGCCACGATCCTCGTTCATGATTTTTACTCTAATTTGTAGCGACAGGGATGAAGCACGCGAGCCGCATTCCTTTTCTCTCTCTTTCCTTATTCCCTTCACTGTATTTCTCTTTCTCTTATTTTCTTTAAATCTTTCACCCTACATACTTCATCGTACGGTTTTTCCTTTTTTACCGTTTTCTCTCACTTCGACTTTTTTTAAAATTATCAAATGCTTATGCATTTTTCTAGGAGTATATTATGTTAATCGTGTTATGTTAATCGGGGGACTTTACGTGATGTTCCGCGCATCTACTTTCTGGATCACACACAATGTAATGAAGAAAAAAAAAAAATTACAATACTAGTCATTTTTGTAAGGTTTTTTCTTTTAATGCATACAAAAACTAGGTTTTCAATTTTGTATATACTTTAGATCACTTTCCAAAAAATCTGGGACAGTTGACTTTATTCACATCTATTGCGTGTTATGTTTTCTGTCTCTCTACCAACATCTTTTCGATCATTTTTATTGACGGAATTATAGTTTCCGTACCTCTGAATGATTTTTTGGCTAATTGTTATTTTGAATAATTAACAAATATCTGTGAACACGCACATGAACGTTGGATCGTTGTCTGTAATACATCGTTCAGGATTGAAAAAAAACTACCGTGGGAGGGTTTTCGATGATATGTGATCGCCTATATGATTTCGGTAGCGGTATTTTTTTTTTCCGATTCTCGATCAGTCAACGACGTGACCGCGGTGTGGCCATACAACCAAGAGCAAGAATTCTTTATATCAGTATAACTATTATACGAGTCCCATACGGGGTTTCATGGATGAAAGAAACTTTAGCTGAGTAAGCCCTGGTTTAATTAATTCCTTAATTACTTTTCACCGCCTGTGGTATGAGAAGCGGCGTGTGTGCCCGCGTTCTCGATTTAATATGTACGTGTATTTTGTATAGAGGTTAAAATACTGTGTGGAGGCTTCACAAATACGTTTCAAGCATCGAAAGACTCAAAATTCTGATCCGACAAGCTCACGGTAGCTGCGATTATTGCTGACCTGTTTCGTCTCTCTCGCACCGGGTGGGCGCCTCAATCAAACCCCCAAACATTATCGATAGATCGATATATGCAACAAAATATTTTCTATCAAGCATCGTAATAACACAATACACAAAAATAATCATCAGAATTTTCTCGTCTCTCACAATCGTTGCAGTGTTTCCGAACAGATGAACTTGAGAAAAATAATTTCGATAGGTAATTGATGAATGAAATTACAAATTATGTTAATCGAGTACTACAAAATTTAAGAGGGAGACACTATTTAGAAGTCCACGGATGAGCTGTTTTTGAAATCTTTTTTTTGTTTAATCGCAAAACTTGTTTGATTTATTTACAAGTTTTCACACTTTCTAGGCAACAGTTTGAGTGCATGGAAATATTGTTAAAATTTTATTTCTTATTTCAATTGAGGGGTGCATAGGCAAGTTTCGTCGAAGGTAGTTTCTAAACCGTTGACATCCTGGCTGTAATTCGAACGTTTCTTTAGAAGCTGAAACTATCGGTGAACCCGAAAAAAAACAAATACATGGAGAATTCGTAGAACCACAACGCATAAACGTCGAATTTAAATATTACAATGTCGGTTTTTTCGAACTTGCCAAAGTGCCAAATGTTTCTTCAAATACAGCAAATTTTTCTTCTTCTGATTATAGTGTTATTTCCTTGAGGAGCAGAATTTACATGCGAATGAAAATAGTATTAGCCGGATCTTATTATTATGCGGAGTATTAGTCCGCAGCCAAAACGTCCCAGTGAATTTTTCGTAGTGTCAAGAAAATGTCTTCCCTAAATTCATCAATTGTTACCACAGGCAAAAATGACATCAAAGTGTGTGCGATATTTTATAATGGATCTTACTTTGATGAAAATATGCGTTTTCACGTCTCGAACAATATAACAATACTAAACATTGATGGGGCAATCGCATGAGTACATGGACGTATAGGTGGGAGTTTATGAATATCAAGGAATCGAGACGGTTGTGACAAACCAACTCTAATCTTCTTCCGCAAAGCTAGGAATATGTTTATAACGGAATAATTATTTTATATGACGTTTTCGCATGCTTCAGATATCCGCCGCTATATTGACGTAAAAATTATTTCACCATGATCCCTAACCGTCAATCGGAATCGTAGTTCCGATGAATTTTTTCAAAACGTAAGAACGATCGTACGTTTTGCGAACTGTCAACGTGAATTGTCAACTAACGATGTGCTCGGAGATTGAATTAATTTTCGTTCACCGAACAAGATTCTGTGATTCCAACGTGAATATTATGTTGCGCGGGTCGTGTGTAAAGAAGAAAAGAATGTAAAATATTTTAGATTATGCATTATGATAATTTTTTTTTACCTCATTAACTAACTTAACTTTTTTTTTTATTTAGCCTTAAATTAACTTAACTTTACTGAGACAGTAGTTTTGTATCATTCCGCGTGCATGGATGTGTGTGTGGGACAGAGAAGGAGAGTGAGAGAGAGAGAGAGAGAGAGAGTACCTGTGCGTTGTTGCGCCACGCCTCGTTTCTTCGCAACGTGTACCGAAGCAATCTGACACCAGGCAAACACCGGACTATATACTTCGAGTGTTCCCTCTGTTCCAGAATACATACGTATGCACTGATGTGCATACACATGTATGATACAGACACATATTTCTTCGTTGTCGAAGCGAAATACCGCGATAGAATTATTTATTACCGTTCAGATTAAACCAAGTAACGCGCACACGGTTTTATACTTTTTTGTTCAATCCAGCATATGCGTTAAGTCTCTTATTCACCATTAAAAAAAAAACAAAAAAAAACCTTGAATCAAATAGTGCGATTTGACCCCAGAGAATCCATGTAATTAAATTATCACTTAAATTGAATTGTTGAATATTTACCAATTAATCAGCCGTTATAATAAACTGTAAATTTACAAGATACTGACATTTTTGTTATCTTACGGTGACTTCAGAATCTTATTAGCAATTGGGTTTAAATTAATAAGAAGTAATAGATCTGTATAGTTTGATGAAGAAGATAAAGTAGAAGGAAAAGATAGTTAAAGAATCTGGTGAAGAAGAGAAGATGATCAGATTTCTTGGATACATATACGAAGAACAGGTATACAATGTATGAAGACCGTGGCAAGGCAAATGGGGAAAGGACGACGAGGAAGCCTTCCAAAAAGCCACGGCACGCGAATGTACCTGCCGAACGACGGTGCCCCCCTGTTCAGCCTCTGAAACTCTTCTCTCTCTTTATTTTTTTTATCTTTTCTTGCGGTCTCATTCTGCCCTTTTATAATTCTTTCTTTTCCCGAAGACTTTGCGATCTAGCGTTCGGTCTCCTTCTTTTACTGGGACTCTTTTATTTTTTCCTCTCTTTTGCTTCTTCTCCCAAGGTGTGAAAGGTGGATTCGTGAAATTAGTCTTTTTTCGGGAGTCCGTTAAACATGAGCTACAACTAACTATTAGCCAGAAATTCCACAGGGGTCAACAAAACATCAACGCGCTTTGTATTATTTTTCATTACAATAGCCAACGTAATGCCATTCTACTCTAACAGCCTCTCAAACAGAATTCCATATTCCAAACATTATGATTTGTTGTGAGCTTCTGAGCGATTATTCTTCTTTGTTGTGGTACTAAATCAATTTTCAACGCTACTATAATGATCTTTCGTAACTTTTTTTTTTGGTAACTAGACGCTGCAGTTGGGATTCACGTAAATTTGAGACCCAATCATGTTCAGGCATCTCTTAATATTATGAACTCTTTCGATAATTCCGAATGTCGTGCTCAGAATCGCAGTTAAGATTTTCGGCCGAAGTATAATTGTAGGCAAAACCTTTTGTGTTATATTATTGAATCATTATTGCCAAAGATACATTTTTTTCTACTAAAAAGACTTGGTCTGAGCCTTAAAAGACAATGTTTGATGTCCATAGCCAAAGAATAAATTTGGGCTGAATTTAGGCTTGTATTTATAAATGGATGTGTATGAATAAAGCATCTGATCCTATAAAAATCCAATTCTCTTTCTCTTCGGCTAGCGAAGCGGTCATCCGTGGAGTTTCACGAATCTCATAAGATCTCGATTTCTGAGATGCCTATGTGTGTCTCGTTTATCCCGATCTTGTTCATTCGGATGAGTCATTATATTTACACACAGCCGTGTATCAGGTCTGAGGAAACTCATGTGCCCGTGAAAAACTTAGCGCGAAGAGAGACAGTTTTGATAATCGAACGGCCACGTTTGTCTGAAGCGCGGGGTTTTTTGGGTTGACATATTGTAAATGAAAGGAAAAAGAGAGAAAAAAAAACGAAGACGCAACATCATCAAAAAGTGTGAGAAACCAACATTTGCGGGTATTTGATGAGGAAGTTTAGTACAGAAAAAAAATATTTTTTCCATCACACCATGGTGTCATAAAGAAAATTTCTTAAGTTTTTTTCTATACTGGAAATTGACTTTTGAAATCAACAATTTTCAATGGACCGCCGGAACGTAATGTTCGAAAATAAATTGTTGAAAAAATCACGAGCGAGGCAGAAATTGTGCTCTTGTATGCGATCCATTGCGGCGGCAAAAGAGCGGCGGATTGCATGCACGCTGACGGACGACCATCGTGGCTTCAACGAAACTCCATACGTATAAATATCTATGTGTACATGCATTGAAGGATTACGTGATGGCTGATGTGCGCACCTTAGCCGTTAAGACAAGCGAGAAGCGCGGATACTAAGATGAAAGAGTATATACATAATCCATGTATATAAATTTACTTTGCCTTGTTCTTATATATATTAAATATCTATATGTCTATACATATGTGTCGTACTATAGGGTATTATATATATATATATATATATATGTTACATATCGTTTGTAGCGTATGAAAAGTCGAGTCTCCTTGGCGCTTCGTGCTTGCGTGCCAGTTCGCATTGGCGGGTAATTTCTTGCACGCAATTGCCCGCTACTGGAATTGCCCGGTAGGCGACCTCCGTCAATCATTTGCCCTTTTAAAATTTTACCCAGATATATTCATACGCCTATACATACGTTGCATGTACCACTATATATTCATCTTCTTTCGTTTTGTCCATGTGTTTGCATATATATTTAAAAACGTGTGTGGATAAGTATTGGTACGAGTTTTTGAGCCTAAAGAATGTATTGAAGTACGTACGATCGTCAGACGCGCGCTCCGCACACTCGCACTCTCAGAATCATTAAAGTTACGGAAAATAAAAAATATAAATAAGGATTTAAAAAAAAAAAAAAAGTAAAATTTCTTTCATATAAGACCCATGCGAAGTTGCAAAAGGAGTGGCAGAATATCTCGAAAGCGTGCACAACCGAGAGCCTTTCTTTGACGACCTGTGGGAACTCTTGATGCAAAGAACGGAATATCATCAGGCTTGTATTATTATTATTTTAACTCTCGTATAATAATTGTGGTCAAAAGATTTGACCCTTGAAAACGATATCTTCTCTTGAAATCTGGTGCTAGGGGCAAACGTAATAGGAGTCAACTCTTTTGGCTCAGCTTTTTCAAATACTTGGATTATTTGTTTTGCTGAGCGCAATACAAGCTAATCCTGGAAAATGTTTTCTGAGAAATTACAAATTTATTTAACTCGTGATTTTATTTGGGTTAAAGAAAGTTTACGCTTGATTGTTTGTTCATGTTAGAAGTTTTCTTTCACTAGGTTAAAACTGTGGCAATCGTGTTTGTAAACTTTTTGCAGATTGTTCGAATAGTTTAAAAATTGTTGCATGTAAGATCATACAGAGGAAAAGAGAGGAGCGGATAAATGGAGGGACACGAAGAATTTTAATTATATGCACGAACCACACTAAATATCGGGTGTTTCTCGTATTGACGTAGTTCCTTAAAATATAGCAGTATGATTAGTCGGCCATCCATTTATTCACGGCAATGTCCAAACGTTGAACTTATGTGAAATACACGAACAAACGTTGCGTGTGATAAGAAACCGTTAATGCTGAGAGGGACCCCTTTGCCAACAAGCATTTACATAATGTTCGAATATGGTTATGATGATGCATTATTTACTACGAAAAGGTGCGATAACTCCCGTGTTCGTCAATATCCCGTATAATACAACTATTTAAAAGCTTCGTACATTGCTTTTCGACATTGGAACCAACGTTTAAAAAAAAATCGAAATTTCACGGTTTAACAAGATCGTTGGAGCGTGTGAGCCCTTTTCAAAGTTCTCGAGCATGATGAATCCGGATGAAA
Organism: Campoletis raptor; assembly: GCA_948107755.1. Lineage (NCBI taxonomy): Eukaryota > Metazoa > Arthropoda > Insecta > Hymenoptera > Ichneumonidae > Campoletis > Campoletis raptor. The sequence goes on along the minus strand of OX403622.1, from coordinate 30,294,620 downwards.
TTGGAATTTCACGATCAATGCCAACCATGGTGGTCACGACAGATTTTTCGGCTGAAGGAGGTAATAATCGAAAATCAGAAACGGTGAATTAATTATCTTTTTTTTCTTAATTTAATCTCGTTCTCATATCAATACATATTACAAAAGCTTCGAATAACTTCTTTCATATCTAAGATTCATGGATTTTACAATGGAGTCTGCTACGTGAGTTCTAAATACGTTTCACAGAAATATTCCATTTGCTATCAATGAAATTAATCGGATATCGAACATCAGCACATTTTGGGGAAATTGCAAATAAATATTGTACCAACGGTACAGTAGGAGATAAAAATAAAAGTTATATTTGGGACCAAGGATGAACTTCCTTTTACACTTTACAAAATATGGTGATTATTGAACCGCAGAATGTTGTTTCTGTCGAGTAGCACAATGAAACTTGTGTAGAATGGGATGAAATTTTTGAAACACATCCTAAATTTTTTATTATGATAGAACTTTTTTTTCGTAAAATATATCGATTGTAACATTTCGTTAATTCGAAAAGCTGTCCAGACGTAGGAATAATTTTATCTATTGCACTGCAGAAAAATATCTGTCGAGTTGGCAGTGCACTATAAATTCTTCAATTTCATACAATACACAAATGAATTTTCTTCATTTCCGTAAAAATTTCCTTGTGAAAAAGTTTTATCTTAAAAAAACAAAAATTGAAGACAAACCCTAAACAGATTGAACTTTCATCAAAATAAAATCCTTCGACAAAATTTCGATACAGGATAATTACCGACTGGATGTCGTCGCGTTTTGAGTACCGATAATATGCTGTAATACATTTCTCAACCTGGAATGTATTAAGAGGCGGCAAGATAGAAATCAAACTTACCGAAGGAAGACAAGCTATTTTCTAAAAAAAAAAAAATCATAAATAGAAGTACGAAAGCATTTAATCATAACGATCACGGCTCATTTCAAACGACTTCATTGCCATAACTTTGCTGATGGCACCCCTTGTCCAAAGTATTTTGATCGATTAAAAAATTCCCCTTTTTACCGACTGTCAAGTATGCAAGATATGAGGAGAAATGATTTAAAAACTTACTTCACCAGCAGTAGTTAAAAAAACATCTCGCCAGCTGGTGACAGTCTCTTTAGCGATGATGATTCATTTGAGGAATTTTTCATGGATATGGCTCTTTAATGATTTTGTTCAATGCACGAGGAATCTTTCTCCAAAGACACAAACAGGAAATTACAAAAAATACTAGGAGGGGGGTGGCATCAACAAGGAAGATGCAATTTTTTTGAATAGTAAGAAAAATGCGTTGTGGTGGCTCAGAGAAAGAACGAAGATAAAGATTGCAGATGAGCCGTGAGAGCAGAGATTCATGAGAAGAGGTTTCACAACTCTGCTGTTGGTATATTTCGAAAAGCTGATTACGGTTAGGTTGGATGAAACAAGTCGAGAGAACTCTTCAGGTTTACCATCATATAATGAGCTGTAACAGCGAGTTACCATTCATACCGTGGATACAAATCCGCGAGTGGATGGATATATGTTACCCTAATAACTATATATCGGGCGGCTAAAATGAATTATGCACATACACTTACTTGAAAACTATTATAAACCCCAAGGAGGATTAACACAGATCCTATATCCTCGGTATTGACAAAATAAAAAAACACGCTTGAAGTTTAGATTACATCAGGATATAGTGACGTTTTTTCAAAGTTCATTTTCACCATCTGTCAATTCAGTATATCCGGAATAAATTGAAAATGGAGAACAATTGATTCTACAAATGGGTCGAGTATCTCAGTCCTCAACATTGATACACAGCAACGCAACGCTGAGTAATTGGAACTAAACATGCAGTGATCGAATCGGCGATGAGAGTAAATATATTGATGAACAATTATATTTTTCATACACGATAAAATTTCAAGTATTTGTGTATAGAATTCTTTGACCATATATTTAATGCACATAAATATCGATGATTAATATTATAATGCTCTGCAAATAATAATGTGAGAAAGATCATTGTTTGTATTTTGGAATGAAAGTCAAAATATTTTGTGGCGATTTGAATATAATTTTTTGATTCGTAAAGTTAATCAAGAACTACACTGAAATGTTCCGTTCTACACTGAAAATACATCCGAAATGTTCAGTGTGTTACTGGAAGGTTTAAAAAAAATGGTTAACGTTTTTTAAAAATAAATCGAACATAATAATGAATTTTTCAATCCGTTATATTAGCTTCATACTAAATTTGTCTGTTTTTTGACATTTTTATTCCACATTTTCATGAAATATACGCGAGCTTTAATTTGAGCTCGAACAATAATTGAATATGCCGTTGCAAACTTTAAACTCTGCATTCATTTCTGATTCGCAGAATGCTTATCATAGCAATTCGCGTGAATTTGCCGGGGCGATACAAATGACCACGTAGTATTATGTGCCCGAGTGCTATAATCCCAAGACTCGTCATCATTCAATCTAACTGTTTGCGCTGACAGTGTTGAAACGATTTTAATTTGAGAATTGTGAGAAACCGCTGACGGTCGACTCAAAAATCAAAGCATCTCCGTTAAAACAAATTATTTATATAATTAAAAATATCGATAATGTAACGGTTCATTTTTCAGAAAATATGGCAGAATATTTGGTTTGAAGGAGAATTACGAAAAGATGATTGTGTCCCCTCTTTTTTTTTTAAATAACATTTTGCCATTTGTTGGATATTGACCGTGAACGCGAGATCTCTAGCTGTGTCAGAGGGTTATCGAGTGATTCGTCGTTCGTCGACTACACCGCACTCTCGTTACGTGAGAGAAGCGCACTCGTACATGTAACGATAGCAGAGTTAGACGATTTTACGTTTAGACGAAGAAAAAAACGAAAACTATACACACCGTTGCGTGAACACCTATACGAACACACGAAGATACATTGATATACATATATATAAATATATACATTTACGTACTAAAATCACACATCGAGGGAAGGAACGAGCGTGAACGCGTATTTTATAGTGATCATTCGAGCCGGAGTTCTAGAGAAGGAAGTTTAGTGGTGTATAGTTGGTGTTACTTCGAATAGAATGGACGTTCGGCGTTTAATACTCCTGTTGCCGGTTTCGATGTTGATCCTAGTTATTTGTACAACATGTGCGAGCGCCTGGTCGTTTCGAAGCCTCGTTGACTCTTTCAACATCGGATTCAGAAGCGGTAGTGTTTCGCCGCGGGATGTGAAGAGTAACTACGAAACAACCACGAATTTTAATGGGGACGAAACGAAAATGGAAGAACCACATGACTTGGCCAAGATAATAACTGCTCCACGACGAAAAATAATTAACAATTGCAAACCTGGACAAAGAAAGGATCGTCGAGGCAAATGTAGAACTCCATGGTGACCAGCATGGGAATTCGAGACTCAATTACATTACATACACACACACAGTACGTAATTTTCCCGTTTACATAAAAAAAATACGTATATATCTATAAGGTTTGTAAAAAAATATAATAAAAACATTGAAAATGTTTATATACCAACGAGTCTTCCAAGAAACAAAAGCTGTAAAGGGGAACTTTATATATTTTCATTGAGCGTTGACTTTTTACGAGACGTAATTATGAAAATTATTACCCTCTCGTGTTACTCTTCGTTCGAACGGCGAATTAGTTAACGAGCCTCGTTGCCTGTTTCGTTAGACTACACGCGGATTGCCATCCATTGTTTTGAGACACACAGGAGGCGATAAAACGATGACAAAACGGAACTCTCATCTGAGTTGAAGCATCTGCGCTCAGGCAAATCCTTCGAATGTTTGAGTATCACCCATATCCCACGAGGAATCTCTCGAGGGGATAAGCGAGTCTTTGAATTCGCGGGCTTATAGCCTCCGTCCGTCTACTATTTCTGTGGCTCAAATCTCTCGGTTACCTTGGAATTGTCCATGAATCTAATACTTCTCGTTGAGAACCCTTGTAAAACTATTACGACCGAGCTTCGAGCTACGCATTTTATGGGAAACAAAATTCTTCTGATTTTCTTTTTTCATTCTCCAGATACATTCAGTACCGTGATTTTTATTTTTTTATTTTAGCGTTGTAAACTCTTAGGATTATCATATAGCAAGAACAAAAAAAACAATTCGTTCACCGAACAAAATCCTGTTTGGTTGGAAAAAAAATGGTGGATCCAACTATTTTTTCTTGTCGACTCGTTGGATTTGGCCTTTTTCATCTAACTGCATTATAATTTGTTTAATAAACACATAATTTTTTTTTTCAGTGAGGTATTTAAAATAATTTTCAAAAAAATACAATTTTCTAGCTAATTTATAAATCGAGAAGTTTTTCTGTTTCTTTGTCGGATAAACAGACGTAAAAAAAGCGTTAAAAACTCAATATTTTTATCACGGAAGCAAAGCCACGGCTATATCTATTATTTATTTTTATATGTCTGTCTGCAGTTATAAGCATGTTTCATTCTTGTGTCTCTGCTCTTTTTGGAGAAATCTTTTTGCATCCCGAAATGCAAAATAGTTAAATTTAATCGATTTTCCTGAGAAGGAATACCTTGAAGTTTATCTTTATTATTTAGTTGACGGATACAAAAGATTATTATTGCATTTAATTGTTTATTTATCAATGATATCCAGCACGTATTTTTATTTGCTATTTGTCGATAGTTATTTGGATCTGCAGAATAATATACAGCAATTTTAATTTCAAAGCATGACTCAAGAGTTTATTGCAAATTTATTGAGCGGCAAGGTTAAAAAACTATTGACAGAACCCCAGAGCTCATTAAATAAGGGAGCGATCGAATAATGTAAGAAAATAATCCTGACCTCCGGACGTATCTGGACCCCGTATCAGAAAAATGTAATATAACAAAGTTATATTGTGCTTTACACGTCTTTCACCTTCTCTTGATTCTCCACACACAGCGGGGGCCATTGTTATTAGGGTTGACGCTTCTCTTGACCACCGTCGACTAGACTGACAATTTATTGTGTATCTCACACCGTGGGGGTCGACGTGAAGTATCTTCGCAGCTAGAACGCCATCTAAACTATACCAACGCGTAACACGTTCACGTCGATTCAACCCCGGGTCTCCCATGAATTTTAACCTATGTGTTGAAATTTGATATAAAATAAGAATCCAAAAAACAATGGGCGGAATATGTCAGTCGATAAATTTATTTAATGTTTACACGATTTGGACAGAGAAGTTCATATTCTTTTGAAGACATTTAATTATTTTTCATTAATTACTGCTAAAATTATTACTTCATGGATATTATTGTCGATCGTAAAATTGTATCGTTAAATTAAATCATGATAGCATTTATTTTATCAGTGATTCATTTTCAATATCAAATTATGAATTCCTCAATTCGTGAAATATTTCTCGTGATTAATATATCCTGTTATGATAACGTTGAGACTCTATTCTTAAGCGTTTCATTGAGTTTCGTTCTATACCCATTTCAATCGAATAAAATTAGTCAAACACTTGATGTGTCTGATCTAAAATTGAATACTTCCAGAAATCACGTTTTCTAATCGTAACTTTATCACGAAGTCTACTTTTATTTACCTGCTTCTTTAGTTGAATTATCACAGGTCATTGAATCTCTGAAATTAATAGCAGTTATTTTTTATGATCCTTTCAATATATAATGATCACGTAAACGATTACGAGGATTAAACTGATAAAAGAATAAATAATCTTGTTGAAGTCTGCTTTTAACTGTTGAGACTCTCGTATAATCGCTTTCCTGGATGGCTTTGGTATCTAGATATTATAATAACTGTTACCGGTTGAATGTTCTGTCTATATCTTCCCTATAACGAGAATATAATAGAGGATGCATACATCGGGAAGCATTTGTCAAGTACTTCAATGACCCAGTTGTACGATCGTGATAACAGCCAGTCTGGAATCATACGAGAAAAATCACCGTTGTTGATAATTCCGGGTTCAAAAGCCATTAAAAAAAAAAAAAAAGTAGAAAAAACGAACGAGGTCATCGATGATCTGGATGTCGTCATAAAATGTTTTTTTTTTTTTTTTAATACTATTTTTAAGAAGAGAAATTACGCGAGATCGACACTTTTCTTACAACTTTGCATCTGCCCATGACATTAAGGTTATCGCAACATATCCGGAATAATAAATTCGTCCAGAAACATGGGTTGTTTTTTAATGTAACCTTGCACTCCGACGTAATTCATTAGTAATGAATTTAGTGAACAAGATTGTTACTATTTACATTTCTGTTTATTCGTCGCTACCTTATCAGCTTCCATCAATTTTCGGAAATCGCTTTTATTTCCACATCACAAAACATTTATTTCGAATTCGATAGAAAAATGAAAAAAAAAGAACAAATTTCACATTTCCCATTGAAAAGGACGGAAAAATCAGACAAATCCGAAGAGATTTATACGCACGATAAACAATGGCATTGCACATTCTCGATCTAGCGAACGCCACTAAATATGACCGAAAATTCAACAAATATTCGTGTGATACAAAATTTCCTGAATATTTTATTCACATTTTCGTATCGGAGGAAATGCTTGGCTATCGTTATCGAATATGAAAAAAAGTTGTTCGCATCTAAAAAAAAAAAAAAAAAAAACGCATAAAATTCGATGGAATGAAACATCAGTGGTGGAAATTTTTGCAATTCCGGCACTCGTTCCCACTGCAATAATCGTCGTAATAAAAACTAATAATAATGAATGACAGCTTCACTCGTTTTGATTTAAATGACTTCTGGTCCGCGCAGTATATATTCTCGACACAATCACGTTCAAAACTTAGTTCTCCGATCAATTTTGAAAAACTTCGACATAACTTGCAGAATAATCCAATTGGTTATTTCATATATGTTATTTCATATAAGAATATAAAAACGCAAGAACGTTCGGAAGACATGTTTAACATAAAGTTTAAAGTTTCGTGAAATAATCACCTAATATTAATTAATTAATTCATTAATAAATAATCGCCAATTCTTGATTGCATTGTATCTCCCAAACTAAGCTGTCAAAATTATTTATTTTTGTGTACAGATTTCGTTATATGTTGATCCGTAATGAAGAAAGAACATTAAAAAATCTGTAGAAAAGTTTTGGAATTATTCCGTAGAACGTGAATTTTTCTACTGCTCCCTATAACATCGAGTGAGAAACTGATCAATCTTTGATTGTCAATATCTCGAATATGGTAATGTGAAAGTTTCTGAAATTTTACAAGTACTTTGAATTGAAAAGTAACCTGGATGGGCCCGACAATTGAAAAAATACTGTTGAAAAACACTATGGCCAGACTACTGCTTCCATGTCCATAATATTTAAACAATTTGGAATACAGTTGCAGAACTGCTGCAACTTATACCAAATTTTCCCTTATCGAGCATTCTTTTATTATACATGGACAATATGATGGTATTCCCTAAAGTATAACATACAAGGTAATTTCTATACACATATTTATGTATCTAATGCAGAATACTTGAGAGTAATAAACTATAGAAATGAGTGGTCAGCGGATGACAGCATTCTGACACGTGGGCCAGTGCAAAGATTCGTAATTATACATATATACATTTTATACATGTATATTTCGTGTATATATGTATGTATATGTATATAAATGTATGGCTATGAATTAGATATTCGGCTATATCTGTATGTGTAATGAATGAGGCTTTTGGCGAACTGTATTACGCGACACGTACGAAACGTTAAAACCCGTCACGTACAATACGTTGATACGTGTCATAAAATGTTCATGAAGCTGACGTTGACGAGATACACACAAACGCAACGAAATATATACATTTATAGATATATATGTGTGTATATTAATAAAGTGTAGATATATCTAAAATACAGTATGTATTTGCTACCTTGACGAATGTGGGGCTAATGATGATGAGGATGACGGGAGGGGACTGAACGCTCCGTTTTATCAGTGTCTTCTTTCCAATCTCCAGTACGACAGTGGTCACTATAGAGACTCGATCGGACGTTTGTACATAACGACGGGCGTCATGAATTTCCGTATGCGCCGCAGTCGCAAAACTTCAATGTTCCCTTTAATCGTAATCGCTATAATCACATTAGTGCTAATACCACTCTCTTTCGGACTAAAAAAGGATTCAAAAACGTTCATACTATTTGAGAGCAGAGTGAATCAAGGCTCGTTCATCAATTTACCACTTCGATGTCCACCCGACACCCAAAAAGTTGGCAATCGTTGTAGGACCGTTTTTTAGGTAAGCCGAACAAAAAATATAACCGTATCCAATTTTATCAAAACATTTTAACATTACGAGCTATACATTCATATTATCAAGGAAATTTCTTGAAACGAGATTAATTTTGCAATTATTCGTAATCATGTGTTTTTATTCGGCGAAGATGATTACGTCAGGCGATTAAATAAGTTTACCCGATACTAAGGTCACGTTTATCTACATTGCTTAAGAATGTTTTGACTTTTGAAGATACTGCCGGAAGTAATTTATGAATTCAAATAGATGGAGATTTTTTGATGAAAAATCTCGAAATATGTTACGATTATTACTGAAACTTTTCCATTTTCCAAAGTATTTTAGCAAGTTCAGTTTTATTAAATCTGCTTTTTACTTTACACCGTTTTTTTTTTCAATATAAATGATAAATATACGAATGAAATTTAAAAACGATATATCTTTATTATCGATGCCGGTATCTCACCTCCTCTCACTACCGCTCATTGTCGTTGATGATATCGAGGAAGATAAAATGGACGATAACTCGTTACCGCTCGAGCGTTCATATAATTGAACCGTGTGGTGCAAACAGGGTGAAGTCTGGCCATGATCTATAGACATGCGCAGAGTTGAAAACAAAGATCATAACATTACCAAGAACCAAACAGCCAACACAACGACAGAGCAATGTCTTCCTGGCTCTTTCTATCATTCTCTCACTCTCTCTCTCACTCTCCCTTTAGTTTGATATGACGATATACGAGTTTCTGTCAGCCGCGAATTTGACGTGTCGCAAGAGAGAAGTTTCAGGATTCTCCAAAGCCGTTTGCTCGTAAATTTCCAACACCGAATTGTCATTCCCGGTGAGCCGAGGCGGCGGCCCCTCTCACGGGACACAACGCTGTGTCGCTATGGTGCTTGCCGCAACTGAACATAACGTACGTGTCATCGTTTAAAGCTGGTGCGTGAGTCGAATCGATCACCCACACAGATCACATCTCTGCACCTCCTTCCCTTCTCTTACTTACCCTCCGGGCATTATCGTATTACGCTCAGCTTGATTTATGTTACAGATGAGATTTACCGGATCGAAGATGTCTATGCAATTTTGTTATTGTCTCCGCAATTGGATAAAGACTATTTAGCGTATTGCCTTCGTCTTAATTATTGTTTTAGTTGCAGTTCAAATAATACCATTTTTCGCATACTATTAATAGTATAAATGAAAAATCTAAATCTGGGCCAAATTTTTAATGCGATTTCAATAAATTTGTATATATTAATGTATATTTTATAAAATAATGTCTCATTTAATACTGAACAAAAGCTTTTAAGATATCGGGAACGAAAGACTTGCTAATAAAAAATCGATTTTTCATAACCTCGTTATGAAGCCGGTCAATATATTTATGGCTTAAAACGTATTAAACTCTGGAATTTTTTTGCTGGAATAAACGCTACTAATTATCCTATGAATCGCTGTCACAGTATCTGGAAAACTTTTTTTTCTTCCAGCAATTTCTCGTTAAGCCTTGGAATCGGGGTAATATTTTATAGCTTTTGATATCCAGACTCTACCCCGCAATTTTCAGTGCTCAATTTCTTTTAATTGTACTTATGTGTTCACTGGATTCGACAATAATAATTATTTTTTCGAGACAATTATTGTATCGATAACTCGCGGTTTAATTTTATAAAAAGTTCAACTCAGATTCAAAACAATTCACGCTTTCAAGAAGCATTACCAACATGTTTTTTGTGGCACTCCGGCCTGAGTCCCCTCAATATGCTCAAAATTATAAATAATAGAAATATCTATTGTTTTTTTCTTGAATTAAAACTTTCTTGTTAATTAAACGTAATAGAAGAAAACAATGTCACAATAGAATGAAAACACTGCCTTTATTCTTATTGCGTGTGGATTCTTTTTCTAATTTGTTTATTCTTGATTATTCCTTGCATGATTTACTTGGACGGAGAATAATTTGTATCAAAGTGCGTACAGCATATTCATTGTTAATGGGAAATGACCCGACTAGAGCAAGCCTAAGGTGTTATAATGCCTAAATTATTGGCGTGATTGACCGTAACGTTATCAGAATGAATTTTCTCACCGCTAAAACAAGTCCGTACTGCCTTACAATCAGCTCTTTTCCATAATGCTAGTAAGAGAGAGAAGAAATGAGAGAGAGAGAGAGAGCGCGAAGGGAAGAGAGAGAAAGAGAGAGAGAGAGCGAAGGAAAGAGAGAGAAAGAGCGAGAGAGAGAGAGAGAAAGAGCGAAGGAAAGAGAGAGAAAGAGAGAGGTTTGTTATAAGAGTCAGCTATAGCGGCGTAAAATATATGTATACGAATGCGGATGCATTTAGCCGTTAATCATTCAATTACACGTGGCCTGAGTCAGGCTGTGGAAGAAGACGGCGAAATACTGTTCATTGTCTATCTCCAAGTCTAATGTTTTCCGATGTAACAAGTCCGCACTGCATCGAACCAGATTCTTCGTTATACCGTGAGACATACTTCCGGTTGTTAAAAAACATTTTATGATTGTTCATGACCGTGGGGATTGTCGATCAAATTGAATTATTTATACGGTGGGCGCTTTTCTGGTCCTTAAACGAGTCCTGACTGCTACGAAGTGGTTCCTTTATTCGCGTAATTAGCGATTCGATCGAGCAGGAAAATTAATACATTCATAGGACGACTTATATAGAGATATGAATGCATTTCTTGTTCAACCCTATAAGTTTCTATAATGAACATTTTTTCACGACTTTTGCGCTAAAGGTTTTGCACTCGTTGAAATATATGGCAGGGCTATAAAAAATTATTTATAATATCTCAAACACGAAAGAAATTATTTCAATAATCTGACGTTCATGTAATGACGTTTTTTTGCTTTTTTGAGACACCAATTCTTTAGTGCTTTAATATACAAATTTATATCAAAGGACTTGATGTGAATTTAAAAAAATTAACGATTTGTGGCTATATTTTTATTTAAAAATATAACGTCAACCAGAATTGTCTTGTACAAAAAAGTTCAAGAAAATAAAAATGAATAGGATACTCTGCATGCTAATGACAATATTATTGTTCTCTCTTTTTTTTCTTTAACAAATTTGCTTTTCAACGATGACAGGGATTTTCAAATTTAATGCGAATTTAGCTGGTTTTCAAAAACGCTTGAAAAAATATTGTCATATTAGTGTTTATTTACTTCATATTTATGAAATATCGTTTGTCTTTCAAGGTGCAAAACATTCCGTGTAGATTTTTTGATTAATTTTTTCATATCTGAGTTGAATGAATTTTGAAACCGCGATGGATGAAAAGAAATTTGTAGTGCAACGGATTTGGTACACAAGAAATGGCTATGGTAGACTTATGGAGTAAGTTCAATAGGGTTTCCTATATTCGTGGTAAAATGAGCGTTACGTGAGTGTTATCGACACCGTATTGTATTGGATTTTCCGATTTCCATAACGGATAAGGGTCTTCGTGGATAATAATACCTCAAGTGTTTCATTCAATCGTGCGTAGGGCGTTCACTCGACATCTCGCCATTATTGTACGATATATATATCCTAGAAGCGACATTATTCGTAAGCTACAATCCGCGAAGTGATTTATCAATATTCTAACCAGAGTCAGTGTTGCAAAGGCTATTTAATAAATCTGCATCGATTTTCTCAATAATCGATGTTCTTTATAATCCATGCATTGAGAATAACCGGATTCTCCGATTACAGATAAAAAATATGCGATTGACAAGCCAGGATTAAAATGCAAGAGTTTCGACTTAACACAGAGTTGATCGAATGTAAAAAATCTATTTTATTCCCAAGAAAATTATTTCCCAATTCTGTTTCCTCTTAACGAAACTCTCTTTTTTATCTTTTCGAATCCGATTAATATTTGAAGGCTTTGAATAGTTTAGAAAAATCGATTAACATGACATATCTAAAAGTTTTGTAACATGAAATTATTAAACTGCTTCTTATCAGTACCCAGAATTATTGACCGCGTATGTTCGATACGTGGTGAAAGGTACTTGGGCAGTAACAAGGGGTTTGAATAAAACATTTTTCAAACAGAATGAGTAATGTAACATAATTGATGTGTGGCAGATGAAAATTGGAACATTCTGTACACAAACGGTACTTAAATATCAAATAATAGGTCGATAAAATATTCATCATTTTACAAATTTTTTATTGCATTTATCGACTGTGATGAATTGGTATTGTATTTTGTGTTCTTTTCAACAAAAATAAAAAGCAAACCGTCCATTATCAGTAAGAAACATCTATAGAAACAATAAATTTACAAAAGTTTTGTGTAGATGTCTCTTAAATAATTTCGAAAAAATAAAAATACCTCTACAAATTCAGGGATCGGAATAATGTTCGACGATAATGAATAAATGAACTGTGAACATAAACAAAAAACGTACCTAAGCAAATGGTGTGCAAATAAAGGTGTGCCGCAGTAACCACAGAGTCGAATACACCGTTTTTACTCTACGAGGTGTTAAAATTGGAAACAGATACCACAAAAAAACAGGGAATTTTTAGTGATACTTTATTCAATTAAGATGCATTTTTTTTCTTTTTTTTAATGCTCAATGCTTTAAAGTCGTTGCTAGTCCTTGTTCATCTCTAATCAGAGCTGCTAATATTATTTTTTGATAACCATTGTGGAAACAGGAATAAGAGAGAAAGAGAGAGAGAGAGAGACTAATTTGTAAGACGAGTGAAAAATTCTGTGTTGAGAAATGCCTCAGGTTTGAGATTTGTGATGATACAAAACGCTTTTGCACATATACAGCTCGATAATATCTCACGAGTTATGCGTAACAACGTTCATTAGCATAATCTGAACCTAAAGGACACCGTATAAATCCTGTTTATCGAGCCGGGGAGTGTCTTATCGTGCTACGGGTACGACTACGTTTGTATATCTATATATATGTGTGTGTACGTATGAGTATTTATATATATTTGCTTCGTACGGGTGGATTATTTAGCGAGCGTTGGTAAAGATGCGTATCGCCGCAAACCAAGTAGCCCTGGGCTATCATAAAATTCGCCTCTCTTGGTTATATACCATAGAGAGAATTTTCGCCAACGGCTTTCTCATTCGCTCTCTCTCTCTCTCTCTCCCTCTCCATTTCTTTTTCTCTTGGCACATAAACGCTGAACGAGCACACACGTCCAATCTGCCTTTCCCCATTTGAACATTTCTCTCTCTTTCTCTGACCTACGTCCATTGCAAGCTTTAGGAGAGATTCTCGAGAATTCATGAGGGGATAGTCGAGACCCGCGGCAGACATACTTCCGGTTTTTTTCCTATTCTCTAGAGAATATCTGTCGAACGACGACACACTCTCATATAGTGAATCTCCGTGATATATACGAGATATTAGGCCTTCGAAGAAAATAGATTCCAAAATGATAAAACCACTTTTTTCTTTTGTGTTGATCAAGACAAAAAGATTTTGAATCATATCGTTTTTTGCAGAAAAGCAGGAAACATACGTAGATATTAGATTTGGGACGAATTTCGAAAAGCAATGAATCGTTCATTTTCATTAAAGATTTCCATCGCATTCACAAAAAATTCAACTGGACCGACTGAAGAAAAAGGGTTGGAAAAATATTGAAATATTTTGTCGTAATTAATAAAGTGCGAGTGATGATAAAATAGCATCAACTACGATTTCCCATTGATTTTACACGACAGAGTACAACTTTATCAGTTTCGTAAAAAGCTTTGAATGAAAAGAAAATGTTTCTTTGGTAAAGGTCTTTCGATGTTGCAACGCGATAAATAAAAACTTTTCTATACATGAAATTACTTTCGATCGGACAATTTTCTCACTCAGGAAAAATGTATTCAAACGTAATAACTGGGTTCGATTAATCGTTACAAGTTGAGAAATCGTATAACTCGTAACTGCTGTGAAGGATCGATGCTCAGCGTCGGCCTCAAGTGAACGAAGTGAAAAAACGTAAAAATGTGCAATAGAAAGGAGTGCAATAACGAATAATAACCGCTAAGCTCGCATACTCTTCATTTTATTATCTCTTTTACTCTTTCTTTTTGAACTTTTCTTTTGTTCTCTTTTTCCTCTCATCATCCGATTCTCACTCCTTTACTATCTCCCTTCCTGATGCCTCTTCATTGATCGTCTCGTAAAGTCGCTCGCGCAATATCGGATACAGAGATCCTAATTGGAGTTGGCTGCTAAGTTGGAAGCGGAGAATCGAGCGGGGCCAAACTTCGAAGAGCAGGTATATCGAGACGACCTCGACGTGCTTTCGCGCGAAGATCTGTGAGGTGTACGAAGCTAGAAGAGAACGTGTACATAGGAATATATAGATGCATTTATGTTTGTATGAATATACATGTGAATATATATGTGTGTACGTGTGTATATACGTGTGTAAAAGGCCTCGTGGGAAATCCAGGTCTGGCCATCGTTAATTGGCATGGGTATAACTTGAGTTTGAGGATGAAGCCTGAGCGGCAGGACGAGGACTCGAAAAGGTACAAAGATGTTCGTGCTGAGGATACAACGAGCGAGATCAGTCTTGAAAAGAAGAACAAAAAGAAATAGAACAAACGGGAGAGCAGCCGCTTCAAAGGGGAAAGATACAACATAACTTAAGAGAAGAAGAAGAAGAAAAACGATAGAAGGAAAAAAAACAACAACAGCAACAACAAAAAAGCATAGAAAAGTACGCGAGAGACCCTAGAAAGAAAGAAAACGCGTCAAACAATTATTTTCCATTCGCGAATCGACAGAAGAGCAATTATGAAAACAAGCGGAAACAAAGTGAGAATAAGGAGAAATCAAAATACCGAAAGGCACACAATAACCCCTTGAGAATCCACAAATGCATCTCGCGGTAACATTCTATTTCCCGGCTGTTTCGGCCAAGGTGTTGTAGCCCGCGATTGTGGAAATTTGCTAATGGGCACTCAGCGCGACGGGAATGGGTATTCAACAGCTTGATAGAGAGAATGGAAGAGAAAGGAGAATAGTCTGCATGTTTATGAAGTCAAAGGGAAATACAAGGGGGATGAGATTCCCCGAGGGCTTCAAATCCTTCCGATACGTACGTGCCGCCAGAAGAAAAGGCTCCATCGTCCCCCATCGACCAATGTTTCTTATAAATACCAGTTTTATTTCGCCTCTAGGGTATTTTCAAACAATCGCGGATATCAGTTTATCTTTTAATTGGTATATAACTATTATGTATCACGTTAATTAGAAGCTTCCTAATCGCATCTTATATCCTCGTTACAAACTTTACAGTAAATGATTAGATATTTTTTTTAATTGTCTGCTCAAAAATAACTTGTGGGAAATAATCCAGAAGATCTTACGATTTCAATATTAGTTCACGAGAAGTAATTGATGAAAATAAAGTTTGTCTGAATATGTTTATTTATAAAATTTTCTTATTTTTTAAATAAAAAATCACTTACAAAACATTCAAATAGTTGTAAATTGTCAAATATTCAAATGGTCCTTTCGATAACTGAAATTAAAAAATTGAAACTCTTCGAATTGCGTGTGAAAATGTTTCGAATAGTAAATAATCAAAAGTTATTTGTTCAGTTATTTGAACACTTTGAAGCATTTTAACACGTAAATTTCAGTGAATAATTTAATCCCTGTTTCAAAACTTTGTTGCTTTGATAGAGAAAAAAATGTTAATTTATCTTTTTAATCAGGGCAGGAGCCCGGATGATTCAGATTTTAAGGCACTTCTCGCGTCACCAGATATTTTTCGTAACGCAATTATAAACGTGCATGTTTAGAACGGAAATCCCAAACCACGAGAGACCTTGAGCCTGGCACGTGACCGTTTTTCCCAATACCACACTCGCGAATCGAAGTAGGATGTCTGATAAAAGTTCCATTTTGGCATGCTCTCACCGCAAATAGACGTAAATGACGTTCTCATTTCTTCTCTTTATAACGTTACAGAAGTCATTGTAGGATGAAGTGGTTAGTTAAGAGATTTTTTTTCTACCAAAAATAAATAAAATATTCAACATAATGTGTGGTCCATTATAAATTTTGTATTATCGTGTACAAAACGTACAATTCGTGAGAGAAAATATATTAATATAATAATATTCTTTGTCAATATTGTGTGAAAAGATTTTCTGCTACATTCACTTCTTTACATCGATTACGTTCCACTTTCAAATACTTGTGAATATGTCAGGTCCCAAAGCCTCTTTTTTCTCGTAGAAAACCTCGAAGGATTTGTTGATGAAAATGTGGCGTTTATGGTGTTTTGTTTCAGTACTTTGTTGAAAAAAAAAAAAAACAAATCTGACACGGTGCTTGTTGGTTGAGTACGTTGTGATTTCATTACTACTGAAGTTGTATGTGACACATCCGTAGCTAACAAATCTACTGTATGAAATCTTCCATGAGATGATGTAAAAAAGAAAATAAGTGAAAAGCTGCTCGTTAATCAAAGCGACACAAGCTCTTTTCATAGAGCCTAAAATATTCCATTGATGTATTTAAAAGAGCAACGTCACTCGAAATTTATGAATGGTATACGTGATGACTATGAAAATCCATGCCGATAAAAGAATTCATCACGTTAATATGTTCAGACGATTTGACTTTTCATTTCTATTTAGTATATACATGTTTACAATATCTATATATTAATATATTTACAAAAATATCAATATTTAGATTGATGTATCTATGAATAACATACTCAGCCATCAACGTACCTGTCATCGACGATTAATTCGTCAAAAAGTTAGTCTTCTAACACGTAGTTGGGAGGCTAGAATGAAAAGTGCTCTTGTCCAGCTCGAGTGAGCCATCGTTCCGGATCGGAGCTTAATGAGAGAAGGAGGACGAAAGCTTTAGGTCAACTTTCGCGGTATATGCGAGTACTAACTACTACACTCGTGCGATACGACACTCGACGTTTTACAATCCCTGATACGTTCGCATACGTGTGTATACCATTTACGTACGGTATAAATATATATATATATGTTCATTTTGTACATGTTCTCGTCTTGCTCCACACGTTCTCGTCTGGTAACCGCAACCCGACCGAGCTCTACCACCACCAGGATGACGTACAGTGGTCGCCAGCACATTTCTCGTTTCCGCATGGGACCTACCGGAAATGTTACTTCTCGCCATTATCGTTCGTCGCTTAGTGGTTTACTCGCGCCTACACCCTACCCCCAAAACCCACCGTCTCTCACGTTCAAGTGCCCCTCCTAGAAGCAGAAATTGCGAACAGAGAGCAAGAGAGAAAGAGAGAGAGAGAGAGAGAAAGCGAGAGAGAAAGATGAAGAGAAAAAGGAAGATGAAAGAGCATCATTAATCCAGTCGCTTGTGAGCTTAATCGTCATTCAATTACCGACCATCCACTCGTTCGGTCTCTTTTCACTCTACGTTTCTCTACACGAAAACTTTCGTGGAACAAGTTACTCTAAATAATCCGAAATAGTAAATGAAACATTCAGTGAATAAAATATCGATCGTGATTGATAATTAGGATAAAATACAAAAAAAAATTTCATTCGGTGAAAAAAGAAGTAATTAGGTTACAAAAAAGAGAGATTACTTCTGTTGCAAAAAAGAGAAGAGAAAACATGTCGATATCTTTGAGAATATTATTTCTTGTTGTTCTCGCGGTAGGATTATCGACACTCGTCGTCACAATGCCTGTGAGCTTTCCCAACAGGCGTCATCTGCACACTGATCATCATTGCCCCTCAGGATACAGACTTTTGCGAAGCGGACGCTGCAGAAGGATTCTCATAATACCCGTCACTTATTATCAGCAGGTGAGCAAAACCATCCTAATGAGGACACGACGGGCATACGATTATTCACTTCGTCGCCCACCCAAATCCACGACCAAATTCTCTCGTAATCCCGACGTTTCTCGCGAGGGTGTTTTAGCAACGTGTGTGGATTACCGTACGCCCATGTATATGTGTGTTTATGAGGGTTCATTCGAGCATCCACTTGGACACCGAAACCCACAGGCATTCCCGTGTCCTTTTTTCCCTCGTAGAAAAAAAAGGTTCTTCCCCTCGCAGACCATCTCTCACTCTTGTCTCTATCTTTCGTAGAACTAACAAAGAACATAAAAGCCTAGGACACCCCTTGAAACCCTCGAGAAAGCGTAAGGACCCGTCATCTCCATCTTTAGTACCCTCCCAAACCACCACATACATACACACATATATTTTTATAAGTCTATGTGAGTGCAAAATAGAGATGTCATCGTGAGGGAGGCAAAAGACGACGAAAAGTGGAGGAATAATAGGGGTCGAATGGGAAAGCATGAAAGAGCCATGAAAAAAAGTCAATCAATATTAGGACATGATACTCTCGAGATGAAAGTTGTGTATTCTGTCACTGAGAAAACAATAAACAACTATCTCAGTGATATATAGAAACACCTCGTCCTGTTTTCATTGAATCTTTGTTTGATATTATTTCCAAACATACTTGGATATCGAGCTACTGAACAAATTTGTTCTACGCCTGGAAATCACATACCTTGAGGATAAATCAAATAATTTTACTCCGTTTTCGTTCATTTATTTCAATGAGATTACTCGGGTTGCAAGATTACGAAAAAACTTCAATAAAAAGACAGTAATTATTATTACATGGGTATGTAGGTTGGATTAGATAAAATCGAGATTTTTTTTTCTTGGAACTTTAACATTTTTCGTTGGAATCCCAACAATGAGAATCAATTTTCATTTTAACCACCTTGATCGTATTGTGGTATTTAGTACTAAAAAGATTTGATGGCTGTACGGTCAGAGGACAAAAAATGCAAGTGGACTAAATTAACTTGTTGAGGAAAAGTTCTTATTAAACGTCTTTCACGTTACAGAATTTCATATTCATAACGCTGCCTATTAATAAATAACGTCTAATTTGAACGTGATCTCTTAAATGGATCACAACGTAAGATTTTCATAAAAAATCATTTGGATGTTAATTTAATAATAATTAATCATTTATTTCGCAGTATAACCACAATTTTTCTCCAAGTTTCAAACAATACGCAATATGGATAACTCAGCATGACAAAAAAGTATTATATAAAATCACCGTTCGTGTTTGGAGCTATATGCAAAATAATTTGATATATTCGCTCGACAAAAATCCGAGTTTCTTAATAATAAAACACAAAAGACTTGAGGACCGTATAAAACACAAAAGCTCGAAATAGTGAAATTACTTTGAAAGACGCTGAAAAAATACATCTCAAGTAGATTTCGTTCTAGTGACGTGTATACACATAAACTATAAGTACACAGATACGAAGTATATAATTCGTTTCTCGAGACCAAGTTTCTCATCGCGAATCTCCATCTCTCTCGACATTTTCTTCGCATATATTATAATTCCACGTTCGTTATTTGTTGAGAAGATGAGACTGCATTGCACATCACTAACGTTTCTCTGCTCTCGACAAAACGGATGATATTAAAATAAATAAATATGAAGGGTAGAATATAGGATATCGAAAAAAGTATACGACAAAATAATGTGTGAAAGTATAATTTTGTGGAGAATCACTATTTAAAGAATATTAAAACTAACGAATGATTGTTATTTTAAAAAATGTAGTTTATGGAATTTGAATGCATTGACAAGAATGTAGAACCAAAGTAATGTCAAGTTAATGTTTAAAACAAAAACTTTTCTTAAATCATATTTGCTTCTCATTATTTTTTATTGTTTGATAAATTTTGCATAATGGGTGAGTATGGGGATATTATTCAGAGAGAAATATCCGTGGCTTCTCCAAGGCTACGAATATGGTTTAATTTTATGGTTTATTTACGCATGGTTTAATTTTAATTAAACTACAAATTTGTCTTCGTGTAACAAAATTTTGGAATTTCTTCACAAATTAAAACAAATTTTGAATATGAATGGTTTGGAAAAAGTTTTGCATAAGGTACTGAGTAAAGATTACGTAATTCCAGCTACACATTAGGAATATTTATTTTTATATATAAACGTTCATATATAAAAGTTTATATATAAACCGGTGAACCAAAGAACGGACGTAATCAAAATGATTTGTAACGTAAATTTTAACGTTCTTCCATTCTCTTGCCTCTTGAAAGATTATTTTCGGTTTTTCTTATAATTAGAAAACGAATAAAAGATGTTTAATTAAATATCGAAAATCGATCACAATTTCATTCACGTTGTGGAATGAGCTATACCTCTTTTCTGTTAAAGATCGAGAAACCCAGCACCCCGTCAATCCCTTTAATTTCGTATTATTTTTCGATAGGTAATTTGGATTTTGAGGTGAAATTTCTGAGTTAAAAATCGATCTAAAATGAAAGTTTAAAAAAATGTTTTTACTTAATACTATAAGAAATACATCAAAATGTTATGCAGCATGAAAGCGAAAGCAGATCACTAGTTTTTAACTTGCATGTGAAAGATTTATTAAAATCTTTCGTAACTTTATTGAAAAAATATAATACAAAAATAATACCGAGTAATTGTTGTAGAAAAGGGTGGCTGAAAATTGTATTTGCGTTTCATAATTTGCTATTGTTTGATAAAGCTTGCTTCGTGGACAAGTACATTATTAAATTCAAGGTATCTCGAGGAAGCTCCATGAAAGAAAAGGAAAGGAAGGAGGAAGCAACGTGCAAATGTAATTTGGAGGCTTGGTTCCTCCTTTTTAATTCAATAGTCGGAAACTCGCTTGAGATGAAATGGTATTCATATTTCTATTTTTTTATTTTTCCGTCATATTTAGAAATTTTACCAACCCACGATCATTTGGGCGATTCTTACCGATAAGTTGTTGAATATCATTTGGAGTCCTTTCAATGTTTCGAGCAAACTATATTTCTGTACATAAATTATTTATTATTATAATCCTTCACATACACGGTGTTATATATTCGTACAAATTTGTTGATAGTTTATATCTTGATGACAAATCTATGATGTCACTTTTACCAGAGGTCGATCGATTTGTCTGACAAAAAACAAAGACCTACAAAGCGAAGATTGATAGAACAAGGTTTCTTCTGACATTCTTCGCCGTTTAGGGTGTATTCGAAAACATTTGTATAGCAGTTTTTGCTGGTGTCAGTCAGTGTCTTACATTAGCTTAAGTAAGGTTAGGGAGATCGGTTAATGAAAAAAGTATCCGAGCGTGGTACAGACTCCCCTATACGTAGTGAAAAACGTCCCTTCCTCATGTCGTCTTCGTTACATTATACGTACGGTATTCGTAGTAATGTTACCACGACACCGCGTGTGTGTTTTCTCGCCACCAAACACGCCAACCAGCCACATATATACACGATGCCACACAAACGGCACCACGAACTCACGCGCACTCAACCGCAAAAGCGCCTCTCGCTTACGTATTCATAAACACTCGGGTGCGGTGCGGTCTTCTAAGTGAGTTTATGCTGCCTCTCTCTCTCTCTCTCTCTCTCTCTCTCTCTCTCTCTCTTTCATCCTCCCCTTTTCCTCGCTTACTTGCCCTCCCTCTCTTTTTCCTTCTTACTCCATTTCAGTTTCCCTCTTTCTCCGGCTTGGCTTTCAGTGACATCGTTTTATTCGCGGCGTGACGCTTCTCAAAAGCTCGAACCTCAACTTCTTTCTGTGACATTACTCTGCAGTCCTCTATGGTCGAATCAACCGAAATACCAGCAGCCACTACACTTGATACTTTTTGTCTTCTAAAAGGAAATAACTAAGTTTTTACCATCGCCATTTAGTTTTTTTGCTTTTGCTTACTCATCTTTCCTTTCTTCTTTATTTGTAAGAGTTCAAGCTTGAAAAGCAACTTACGTATTTAAACAAAATGTTTGAATTGCTCGATTTCGATCATGACGATTCGATCAAGTCTGAAGGGCATCGATTCAAACGACCTCCTCATCCTGTATATCGATCCGTCCGCCATCTGTTGAAAGGAAACATTCAGACCATCTTAGCTTTAAGAATTGCAAGGTCAATTGTCCAGAGACTAGAGTGCAACATCGATTCACACGATAGCACAATTCGGTTCGAAATTATTTTAAAATAAAGCTTTCACAGTCTATGGTGTCAGAAATATGCCGATGCTATTTATACTGCTCCTGATTAATAATTTTAAAAAGAAACTCCTTTCGATGATGAAGTTTTTAATTCGTTGATTCATCGTCCATTGTTCAAAATTAACAAAAAGTCACTCACATAAAATTACCGATATTTCGAAAACCAGTTCATGCATCGTTGTGTGCAATTTGCAAAAATAGACAAATCGAGTGTAATCATTGGGAAATGACACAAGAGAAAAAAGGTCACCGATTTCAAGTCGTACGTGAAAAATTCAGAATTGCGATTGCGCGATGAAAAATCGACAAACATCATGCAGTGAAATCGATGTGTTTCCAAGATATTGAAGATTGAAAGTCAGTTCTCAACGTTAATAGTTAAAATTTGACTCTTCGTACGGGCAGCCGAATGACTGTGCATTGAACTAATTATAATTTGCCAGAAATATTAATAAATCGAAACGATATTAAGATCCAAATGAACCTAAAGTTGTTAATCTCAAGACTAACCACTAATGTTATTTTATAATTCACACTATTAGCTAATCAGTTTCTTATTATTGATTCATTGCAGAATCCGGAGTGGTAAGGACCATACAGTGTACGATCGATAGCCTAAACCGAGCGATAAGGTCACCCTAGGAACACGGCAGGACTCATCGAGGGAAGAGAACGTGACACACACACACACACACACACATATATGCACAAAGAAATACATACATAGACATATCTCTGTAGGATACAGACATCCAAGTATATACACACATACGGAGAACGACAGGGGTCTTCCCGAATTAACTCTCTCGACGTTACAGATCAAGATATATAGAAACCCAATTCATATAGATATATATGTTCGAGGTTGTACACATTTAACACCGAATCTCGTGCTTTCACCGATTCAGAACACATACGTAATCCCACACGCATACAAACATACACACACACATTTACAAATACGATTTAGAATAGTCGAATCCAACGTTGAATAATTGAGCGATGCTTATACCATTGGATAATAGCTATATCGTTCAATATACAAACCAATCTATATACATTGTATCTGTGTACATTTACCTAATATGTAGACAATATACATAGATGTATGCGTGCGTGTGACACGCATTAAACCGGATTTCCAAAATCGATTTATAACATTATATCAACTCAGTTTTCCTGTATATATTTGTTATACGTATATATGTATATTTATATGCATGATGTATGTGAATGTTGCCGATAGTAACAGTGAGGTCAAAACATTACCGAATATTTCGCCATCGGCGTTCGTATCCAGTGCATCAGCATCCAACAAAACAGCGGCAATGGAATATTCACGAGAAATTCATTACCTCCTGGAAGGCTCGGTGATCTTCCCTCTGCGGTTACACACACAATGTTGCCATAACGTTTAAGCCTGCTTA
Source organism: Campoletis raptor (assembly GCA_948107755.1). Classification (NCBI taxonomy): domain Eukaryota; kingdom Metazoa; phylum Arthropoda; class Insecta; order Hymenoptera; family Ichneumonidae; genus Campoletis; species Campoletis raptor. The sequence goes on along the minus strand of OX403622.1, from coordinate 30,270,769 downwards.
TGAACAAGATGTATCTTATTCTGCAATAAGCGATATGTATTTTGGATTGAACGATAGTATACATTAATATATGTAGATATATATATGTATATGTTTATATATGTATATTTTTTTGTACATTAGTAACTACCTCGGATGAAATATTCATGAATAAAAAATGACTTAGCACTAAGTACGCAAGATAAATGAATTTATAAAATTACAGTGACACACTTTTTTATATTTTAATTTTTCATATTTTTCATGTATGTATCATATATATATTTACATATTACAATATATTTGCGTATTTATTCATATATGACAACTCGAACTAATACGAGATACCTCGCAACGTCCGACAATTGAATCTTTCAGTGGGGTCAATGAATCGACTTTTACCATTTATGCCATTAATTATTTCAAATGCTTCTTCTTTCCCTCGTTTTGATATTGCAATTCTATATATTTTTTTTTTTCCTTTAGTGGATCTGTGACTCCAAACCACTTCGAATAGTTATCTTATAACATTGGTAAAAAAAGACAGTGCTTAGTTTTTTTTCCCTTAAACTTATTATTCACTTGGTAGAAAAATTTGACCCAGATCGATGGAGTTTCATTGCTGTTTTTTTATATACTTTGCTTATTGGAATAAAGTCTCGGTATGGATGGAATTTGACTGACAACTTTACGGAATTTTTTGGAATTTGCATTTCAATTTACGTGCCCATTGAAAAAGTTTTTTTTTTTTTCAAGAATACATACTTGATATTCTGGTGTGAATATCTCTCACACAAGCTGGAAACCAGGTTTTTGAAATCAACACTTTATAGTCCTATTCATTTTCCGATAAAAATCGTTTGTTTTTCTCAAAAAATCAATTTTTACGTCAAGAGAAATGAATAATCGAGTGTAACTTGTCAAAACAGTTTTGAATATAACGTTACGCGTACAAAATGGTAATAGGATCACGATATCGAAGACTGCGTCGCTACGAATTATATGAAGGTCCAAAGCTTGCACCCGATATCCTGCAAGATTCATATTTCAAAAATAAAAAACTTGATATCCCATGCAGACTAACCTGGGATGAAACAATGCACAAATCAGTTAGAAACAAATGTACATTTCTCTAGCATTCTCCGAGACTATTGACGTTTCCGGCAAACAAGAGTGTCATTTCCTCTTCGTTAATTGACTTTTTCGTTTAAGCGAGCAATTGTTCCCTGATTAATTCAAAGATAACATTTCACTATTTCACGAAATCTCTATTCTCTCGCAGGAAATGGAGTAACGGATTTTCAGACATTTCGTTCTTGTACTCCCGCCAAAAGTGTCGTCTTTCTTATTGCTCTGAGCAATACTGCCTGTTGCTATACTAAAACATGGACACGGATCGAGCAACCGTTGTATGCAGAAATGCTTATGAACTATATGAAGAGAAAAATAACATTCTCCTTTTTAGTTTCGTTATTTGGTGTTTCGTCTTTATTATTCCGTGGCAATTATCCTACAACTTTTCATGCTGTTGGTCTGTCATTGGCTTTAGGTTCGATTGGGTTTCAAACTTATAAAAGGTTTTTAAAAAGTTTACATTTTACTTCCTGATGATTCTTCTTATTCGTCGTCGATATGATAATAAGTGTTGGTGATATTATTTTCATTAATTTAATATTTTAAATGGATTACTTCAACAACGACTCGAAAAGTACGACAATATTTCTTTGCATGACCTTGAATTTATCTCTTGGTTAGTCCTTTCTATTATGGCCGTTGCCGAATTCCTCGACCGTAGCAAATTCTCATGAGGGGATAAGTTAACTCAAGAAAACCCGTGCCGATACAGATGATCAAATTTTTCTTCATTCTTTGGTGTTCGTATGAGCACAGCGACTAAAGCCTCAGGAAAAGTGGCCTCCCACTCAACGATCGATACCCCTGTCAGCGCACGACTAAGCGGTCACCCATCCAAGTAATGAACGAAAGGTATGAACCTTTTATAACCCGGACAACTGAATATCTGTCGTTGTTAGTTTTTTTTGTTATTATGATTATTGACCTTTTGAATTTGAGAAGAAGTCTCTGTAATAAGATTTAGTTGAATTTATCTTTTCACATATATATGGCATTCTTCATTGAATTTATTATGAGAATTTTATTTTCATTCTGCGTATGAATTTTTAGAACCAGCAAATTTATATGCGAATGATTTGCAATATTCTGGCTTCAAATATATATTTTAAACTTAGATTCAAGAAAAAAAAATCTTTTTTTCGAATCTAATAAATATCTGCTAGTGACCTAACTCAAAGTCAATAAATACATTTCTTATTTGATAATCATAATAATTATTTTTGTTTTACCATACAATTTTTAGTTCTTTCTGATTTTAATTATTAATACGAATGAAAATAAAATATACGAAAAAAAAACTCCCTTGTCAGAATTATCCTCTGGCTATAATGGATTATAAAAACGAATGTAAATCAAGCAGGTTTAATTCAGACGCATAACTAAACAATGTGTCATCAGATGAATAATTAATATCTTTTGACGAAATGTTCGTTCCCAGTCTTCTTCAATATTATCCAAGTGCAGAAAGATTACTATTTAAAACGTCCAATTATTCTGCACTTATAAAACCTGTATCTTTGGAATTCCATTTTTATTACTCGTTATTTTTTACGTTTTTTATTGTGAATTCGTGAGAAATAATTTACGAAGTTTTACACGAAAAATAACAATATGATTCTGATGTAAAAGAAATTTTTTCAAAATATAGAGATAACCGTCATTATCCCTGGACCCTCATTACCCTATTGACCCTTTTACACGTGTACGTAGTATAACATTGAGTGGATCTACGAGATGTATCGACGTTCTTATCTCATATACTTGGGTGTAGCTTATACACCGCCCACCTAGTCAGCTAGACACTGTATACTCTGTATAAGATGGCCCGAAACTATATATACCCGTACACTTTTCTTCGCTTCCACGCTCGAGCACGTATTTACGGGGCAAATGCAACGCCAGGCAAGCCCAGGGCCAGCTAAAAGTGAGATAGCACGACGGAGAGACAGAGAGAATCGCACCGATCGATGGGGTAGAGAAACGTTATATGTATACGTTCGGTGTGTCGACTGATAACGATAAAAAGGGCGTAATTCACATCCCTTGGAGCTTTGAATTCTGAGCGACATACACCCTTTAGATTGTAAGTCATCGATATATGCTTATGAGCTTCTATAAAGGTGGGAACGCGTAGTATACATTGACTCTATACCAACAAGCAAAACAGCGTAAACCACCGTTTTTCGATCTCAAAATCTTACGATCTACGCCCTTTTTTATACTCTTCCTTATAGCTATACATATATCTATCTACGTGCATAAATATAGGTGTGCCTATTAGAGTGGTTCAAAAGGAAAAAAAAAAACAAATACTGTAATCCTTTTTATTACGTTCCTCATCGAGATTCTTAGTACTTCTTCCTGTACAATAGATCTTTCACGAGATACCATTTCTGCAGTTTTTTATATTTTTGAATTATTATATTGAACTCATGTTTTCGAACAAATTAACATTTCGTAGCGTTTTTCCGAAACTGTCATTCTTTTTTTTTATTTTATTCTTTCATATTCATAAACACAACATTTTTTCTTTTGAATATTTTTAAAACCTCATTAATATTTTCTTTCCATATTTCCTGTGTGTATTACAAACATTATGACCGCTATGTGCTCATTACTTATGGGATTACATCAGCTTAATAGTCAGAGAATAATGCATATGATTGGATGGAAGAAATATTGTAACGAAACAGAATTTTTGTTCAATAAATTGCAAAGCAGAGATAATTAGAATTTTTGCACAAAAAAAAAAACATATTTACAAACTGAATGACGTCACGATAAAAATACGAGATTTTGATAACGCTGCTCTCACCAAAATGGACGTTTGAAGATCCAGGGAAAGTGCCCAATTTTGAGGGTACTGTGGTAAAGATGGCAAAAAGTATATGAATAGGTTTTGGATTATATGGAAGAATATCGAGGGCAAGGAAATTTGTTTTATATCGTTGTGACAAAAGGCGTATGTGAGACCAATATCTCTGCGAAAACCTGGCACATTACGGACTTTTATCGGTCAGCAGCCCATATGACAAAAAATACCATGCACCATGACTAAAAACAAGTTGAGATACAATCGTTGACTCGTGACAACGTTGAAGACGAACTTCAAATTATTTTTGCACACGTTTTAAATCTTGAAAATTTATTTTTTTTGTTTTACATGAATGCGATATTGTACATGTGCATGTTTCATGTTAAGCTGTACATGTGAAAACGAATATCGATTGGTAATTCACCTGATTTTTTTATTTTTAAACCTTACTGATGCGCCGTTTCGAATCTAAACTGTTGATACATGGAGATAGACACAAATGTATGTCTGTATCTGACTATGTACCTCATGCATATACTGCAGAATATATGTAGAACTGACACACGTGTACCACCAAGTCTGGAACGAGGATGGAGGCTGAGCTTGGGGAAACATCGCGGATGCCACGGCTCGATCACATTTTGGTAATGGCCGTGTCCCCGGCTGTGCCATCAGGGTCTCTTTCTCTCTCTCTCTTCCTCTCTCCCCTTCTCTCTCTTACTCTTCCTCTCTCTCTATCTCTCATCCTCTCTCCACCCCACTATACTCCTCGTCTTCTTTTCTCTTTGGATCTCTCTCTCACTCTCTTTCTCTCTCTCGTCCTCTCTCCGTCTCTTCCTCTCTCTTCTCTCTCTCTCTCTCTCTCTCTCTCTTTCTCTTGCTCTCGTTACCCGTTAGTATTTCCGCTTGCACGGCTTCGTGGTCCGTGCCGCGACTATTATATACACGACAAATACTGTTGTATGTATGTGGAGATGGCTTGTGTTATTGCTACTATGCTTCCGAGTACCATTTATATATAGACATATATCTATATAACATGATAGTAATATATATGTATGGGCCATTCCGTATCAAAGGATTTTTCTTATTTAGTATTCTTAAGATCTCTCCAAAACATTCTTCTACAAAATCTTTTAGCAATTTTGTCTGCACATTTGGAACACTGTCTCGAAACTATGTACATAATTTCGAAAAGATTCACCGTCTTGTATTCGAGATATTGACAATCAAAAATTGCACATTTTTACACCCGTTCTTATGGGGAGCTGTAGAATAATTCATATTTCACAGAATCACCCTCGTACTGTTCTACCATTTTTTTCCGTTAATTACAAAAGCAAGAATTCTGACCGTTTAGTTTCGGAGATACAGTCATATAAAGTGTAAGTTCTTTGAATTCGATATGGGAATAATCATTTTTTCTCAAACTCTAAACTCCAAATTTGACGTTTCTCCCGAAAATTTACAAGGTTTTATAGTTTCATTCAAAATAACAAGTAATATTCAAGTTTTATAAAATTTATGGTAGAATGAGTTTTGAAGGTTACTGTGACGAGAATTAAATCACGATTTCTCAATATGTTAAGCGTTGATTGAAAATACACGATCATTGGTTTTGAACTATGTTTCAGACAGAACTTTGAAATATTCGTAACATTGGATGATTGTTGGAAGTCCAATTTTCTGATAAGTTCCTAAATGATTTTTTAAAGCATTTTATGGGGTAAACTTTTTTGTTTTTTATTTACCGAAGCTTCCCGGAAGCTTCTACGTAAATTGGATTTATCGAATGAAAATATTTTGTAGAATATAAAAAGGAATTATGGCAGACCCGTGAAGAAAATAAAGATGACAAAGCAAAGCCGACGAGGATAATAAGCGGATCGACTTGGATCGAAGTAACCCGTATATACGCTCATATAGACATGCATGCATTACAGTGTGGTATTATACGAGAGAGTGGCTTGTATACGGAAACGTTAGACTATCAGCTTTTCATGAATTGCCACCACCCAACTATGTCCCTCGAATGGAGCACCCGGTGAATTGAACACGAATGATTATTTCATTGATATAGCATCTCTTCTATTGCTCCATGTGCATTTTGTGAATTTCCGGTAATGGCTTTTCTACTGGAGGCATATTCGTACATATGATTATATAGCAACAGTTCGAGAGACCAACTCAAAATATCTACTGACACTTTGATTTCACACTTGAATGACATAATTATTTGGTAAACAAATGTTTATCAATGATTAAAAGGTTTTAAAATATAAAATAAACGGAGAGATTTAAACCCTGAAATTTATCTTTAAAGCGATCGAACTTCGGGTTCTTCAATATTTAACTATTTTTACCCTGTAAAATGTAATTATTGACAAGCAGAAAAGAAAGTTATGTGTATTTTAAATAATAGTTCAAAATTATAGATTATTTTGTAAAATACAGTCAACTAAATATCATTGGATAATAACAATATTTTTCTCGTTTCAACAGTACATTTCGGTCGCTAAAAAAAATAATTTCTGTCATTTTAATGGTAAATTTTTCTGATTCTTTCTGGAGGAACGAAATTTATTGTTAACATTCTTTTTTAAGATTTTGATATCCAGCAATATTTGATCGACTGAATTTAACGAAATTATTGACTTATTTCATCAAAATTGGGTTTTCAGTGGAAAACTCAAGGGGCTCCATTTTTATCGCTGTTACAATAATTTTCCAGTTCTGTCCGAGGAATTAACAATAATTGCAATATAAGTGACGATTCTGTATTAAAGTTTACGAAATAGATGATGACATACTATAAATTTCGTGGATCAGATTATTTTGATTGTCTATTTTTTGTCTATTGAAGTTTATGACATTGAAAATTCTTAAAGCTCGTGCGATCATAGAGTGATCAACGTCTCGGACGACCTACCGAAATATTAAAAAAAAATTCATTTCCTTGAGACTGGATCACATATATTTCTCAATATGCCATATTTTTATTGATCCAGCCCAATTATTTGGTGAATCTGGACGGAGGTGCCATAAATTTGCCTTTTTTTCTGTCAGATCGCGTGTCACGCACATCGATGTTTTACGAGCCGATATTTCGTGCGTTTTCATTAGAGACGCAATCGGGAAAAAAATGTTTTATTCAACTCTATCAATGATTTATTGGATTGAAATTTATTCTGTTTAAAGGCAAACATTTGTAGAACGAAATTTTACTCCAATTTAAATTCTCAATGAAAAAAAAAATAATAATAATAAAGTAAGGAATTTCAATTGACTCAATTCAGTAATAATTCTCAGTGTGCAAGATGATTTAGTGTCAAGATTACGCGGGAGAATTCACGGGGGCATCAAACTGTGAGGAATTTCTAGCGCTTACAGTCGACTCCAAGGGGTTTTCATAACGACGACCTAATTACGCGTTATCGTGCATCCGACAGCAACGAAGGAGTCTGCACTTTGGTATGATAAGCCGATAACTTTGAGCAATCGGAATATAAAAATCAACTAAAATCACGTTCTTCGTATAATATAATAATAATAAAAACAAAAATTTTAATGTAACGAATTATCACAATATTTACAACAGATTGACAGGCTGAAAGACTGAAACATTTGCATTGATAAAAAAAAAAATGATAAGACCATCTTAAATTGTAAAAATTTCAAGAGCAAAATAATCATAAAAAGTTTTTTGTTACAATAATCACAACGTAAGTTTCGGATCCTCTGATAGACACGTTTATTTGTGACCCTATCAGTTCTGAGAGGCACGCGTACAAGCGGAAATTTCGATAGAACGCTGACAGACAAGATAACGAGATTGGAAACGTAACACGGAAGAGGGTGCTCTTTTCGTAATATTCTCGCATCAAGCTTTCTTTATACATGATTTCCGTATATACTTTCATAATACATACGTCCCTGTCAATCTCATCTTTCCTCTTTCTCTTTCTCTCAATTTATAAGCAAGTGTGAAGAGAATTACTGAACGAGGCCAACTCCCCGATGAACTCTCGTCTTTAATCACTCGTAAAAGTATATTTAACGGCAGACGCAAAAGTTTAGAGAGACAGAGATAAAGAGAGAAGAAAGATAAGAAAAATTTGGCAAACTTTTTGGCATATATCCGGAGGGGAGGAAACTAAAGCATCATATATATATGTATATATATTTTTTCGTATTTATATGTGTGTGAAATGTAAGAACATATAGTTTTGCAGACTATTGGGAACTGGGTCGTAGTGGAACGCTATTAATCCTTCCGGAAGAGTTGTAATCCCTCTCGAGTAACTCTGACGCGTGCGCCCAACGACTCAAGAATTTCATTTCCAACGAATTAAATGCTACCGGTACATAAAAAACTTTATGTCCACAATGTTATCTTGAGAATCTTAAGTATCACTCTATAGTAATAAGTATTTTTCATCCTTCCATCATTCAAGGACCGATTGATCGTCCGGAAAATTATTGAGTGAAGTAAATCGGCTTGAGAGTAGACAAGAATTCTCTAATGACCCCTGCACCCAAGCAATGTCGACAAGCAATGTCAGCACCCAATCTGAATTGGGTCTTTCATATTTTTATCGTATGGGTCGATATTGTGGAACAAACTATGGATAAAGTTCGTCAGCTACTGCCAAATTTTTTGAATTTACTTAACAGGACTGTTTTATTTTGTATTTTTTATTGAATTTATCTTCTAGTCGCAGGAAAGTTTATTTTGCGATGGATTATTTTTCAGTTCTGAGTGACAGTTGTGCTGCTGTGCAATTCATTATTTTAAAATCATTTTTCCGCAACAAATTTTCTTTTCTACGCGATTTTTCATTTTCGAGAATAATGTTTTATCACTGCTTCGCGTGGTGAAATGATTTTTCCTTGTATTCCTATTTCCCAGTGTTGTGTTATGACATCATAGACTAGAGCTTTTACCCCGACACTGTGTCGTTCCGAAGAAAGATCGAGAGACTTTTACAAGAGGGATTTTTCTTGAAAAGTCGAAACGATCGATGTGACGGGATAAACCGCATGCGGGAATACTAAAAGCAAAATGGTGCTGTCACTATTTTTGGGAAAGAAGGCGATAGAAAGAGGAACAACGAGAAAGAGAAAGAGAGAGGAGAGAGAGCGAGAGAGTGAGAGATGCTCAATTGACTGGAAACAATGACGTAGAATGTCGAAATCGATAATGCATTGACCGGAATCGATGTGAAGTGGAAGTGGAACGAATAATACGTTGACGTAGGTATCATAATGGAAACGTGTCCATTGGAATGGGACAATGCAATCATTGATACATTGAGCGAAAATGCTCCGACTACGATAGAGGAAGTGAGAGAAAATTATATTTATTAAAGAGAAAGAGTGCGAATGTTAGTGGGAAAGAGAGAGAGAGAGAGAGAGAGAGAGAGAGAGAGAGAGAAATGAAGGGATAGGGTGAGGAATAGAAATCCCTCGATCGGCCCAGACTCCAGTACAGAAGGGAAATGGAATTGGTAATACGTTGACTAACGTCGATTGTACTCTACTAGCTTCTGTCACACTGAATGAGACAGAGGGAGATGTATGAGAATCGAGAATATAGGGAAAACGATCCGAAGACGGAGGGCGGGGGGATTGAAACATGACATTGGGGAACAGATGGAATTGCTCGGGTCAGTTGAACATATATTGTATATGTACATTAACGTATGTATTTTATACTACATAGATACGTACAAACGAGAGATTGAATGGAACATGGCCAAGACCAGATCAAACATAAATCCCAACACAATACGTTTGCGTGCGAAAGGGACTAATGTACTCTACATTTAACTGCTATTTTACTCTCATTTGATAACACAACATTTGTATATTTGATTTTTATTCTACCTAAAAAACAATACATTATTATTTATTTAATCCTCATCATTCGAACAAAAGATGTCCTTAGTAACGAAATGAGGGGACAAATAGACCATTAACCATGCTCCCACGGTGCTTGAAAAAAGCGTTCAGCATCACTACATCACCCTTGCTCCAAACCGTCCCCGAACAGAGCCCAACAAAAAATGAGGGTGGAACTTTGAGTTTTTTCACTAAATAATTCTCACGTATCGCTGCAACCCACGCGACCGTATTTTTGTCAGTTATAATGAAAAGTGAAATCAATGTACTGGAAAATTGAAGGTTTTATTTCATGGTTTTTTAGTCTCTGAAGACAATCACTTAATCAACTATTCGATTCAATTTGATCGAGTGTTTGAATTATATACCTAAATATTTGTATATAATTATATTTTATTCAGAGTCATTGTCACGATGAAAAAATGAATTTTCACTAAATGGAAATAAAATTTCGTACACATCCAGCAATTTATGTTTTATTATCATGGAAATTTATATTCTGCATAGTGAAAAATGCCCTGAATACAAAGTGATTCACTATACGGCAATTTTTCAGTTTTAATCTTCTCCACGTTGGACACAGTGTGAACTACAGTCATTTCATAAGTCAGTGAACCGGTATATCCCCTTTACTTTCTATAATTTTTTTGCATCCGCGTATAGCTGAGCACACAGCAATTCAAACTTTCTGCCCCTTCAATTGCTTGAAAAAACATTATTTCCTACCAGCATTTCAAAAGGTTTTGATGAACGTGTTATTTTTGCAAACAGAATTTTATCGTGGAATCATAGTCGTAGAAATTGAACAAATCAATGCGAATGGCCGAACGAGAGTTATAATTTTTTTTGAAATCACAGCTACAACAAGAATTGTAGAATGTCAATTTATTTTTTTGAATTCTTCTGCATTTGTAATTTATAAAGTTTCCATAGCAACGATATCCTAAATTTTTCGATATAATCACTTTAAGCTTTCTTACAGTTTTGTCATAATTTACATTTCCGAAAAAATCATGCACTAAGACATCGATGTGCACCCAAGTAAATACTGTTTTTACTGAATCAAAGTAAAAGTATTTGACTTGCAGAAATTTGATTTTCAACGCACAAATGAGCCCTTTACACATGCGTACGTTTTTATGTGAATGCCACTAATTTTACTTGAACTCAGGAGATGATTTTAGGTGCAAAAGGAAAACCATTAAACATGACGACTTGCTGCTAAAAAAATAATTTTTTTTATCGTAAGCCTTGGCTTGAAAATTTTTTGGCTACCAAGGAACAAGGATTTTGTTATAATGAAATCTGTTTACCAAAATAACGTTCGATGTTTTTTCAGCTCTAACGAATATATTTGCTACATTGGTTCTTCGTAGGGTAGAATTCGATATTTACATCGAGTATTAAGTCAATTAGTCGATATTTTTTATTGGAAATTCATCATGTTTATTTCAAAAGATCGTATCATTGAATTTTCGATAATTTCCAAATGTACGTAAAACACATAAATACCAGAAACAATATCGATTAAAAAAAAGTCATGTCACCCTAGAATCTTTCTGTAGCTATTAGTGATTCGGAATGTAAGCTCGTACAATGGTAACCGTTGTATCTCGTGTTCGTTTCTTGTTGCTTTTTTTATTTCTTTTCAACGTTTTCTAAGGTTCAATTTTATCCTTGAAGTATTGAGAGATAGAGCCAAGAACATGGGGTGCAAAACCTGCGTCTTGGATGTATACGAACGATTGTCAACTCGAGTTCGTGTCTGTCTGTCTGTTTCACGTGAGCTTGCGACAAGGAAACGATGAAAAAAGACCGGCTATCGCGAAACTCTCGTCGACAGAGGGAATCCTCTCGTGCGGTAAACCACCACCGAACGACGACGACGAGAACTCAGGGTCTCGCGTGTAGTTTCGTTTTGTCAACGGTACAGTTGTATAAACCTTTGACAAAGAGAGAGGGAAAGAGAGCAAAAGAGAGAAAAGAGGGTAGAGACGAGATTCTGACGAGTATATAGGACATCGAACGTACCTACTTGTAGTCTAGCCTCCTCGAGTTCTCTTTTGTTCTGTACCGGGCATCGATGTTGTCTTTGCTTCCGGTTCCCAACTTCCACTATACTGGACCTTGTCTGTATAGTAGGATAGTGGACCGAACATTGGCAGCTCTGGTGAATCTCTCCCCTTCTCCTTTCACCCCTCTCTTTCTCTGCATCTCTCTCTATCTCTTTTCAAATTATATATATATATATAGAAATATATGAAACTCTTCCCTCGCTCCACTCTCGTATTCCGCTACTCACCTTTTTCTTGCTCTTTGGTCTTCAGTTTCTCTCTTGCTCTTCTTGTTTCTGTATCGAACTCAAGTGCAACGTCTAACCAAACCATCGATGTCCTTTATCCTCTTATCTCTCGCCTGCTTCGTCGCCGTTATTTTGACAAATCACTATCAAACCTTGCCAATTGCATTGTAAAGTTGGTACAATGAAGAAAAAGAGATCTTATATGCGCTTAGTTTCAATGCTAAAAAAAATGTTACGCTTATAATGATCGAGGACTAAATTATTAACTACTATTAACTTCGATCAAACTACTACATGCAAAATTTATTTCATATTTGTACTTCTATGCCTTACAATTGCGCATATGGACGGAAATATATTTTTTAATTCATGCAGGCGTGATGCAAACAGATGTGTCCGGTTTTTTCAAATATTGTATACATGTTTATAAGACATGCTGTAATATAAATCCACCGTCCATTTATTTAATCGGTATATTGAACTTTTCATACAACTATTATAAAAATTTAATACTCTTTTGATTGGTGTGAAACAGATATTTAACTTTCATGAATTCAAAGTTTTCTGTTCATAGTTTTTTAAAGTATTGTTTAACTTCAACAGACACTCTCTTTTACTATAACAAAATTGTATCCAACAAATATTGATCTAATCATTCTGTAAAATGTTAAAAAAGCTATCAATGCATTACAAAAAGTAAAAAAAAAAAAAAAACAACGGGCGAAAATCGACACGAATCCGTGTTATAAAAAAGTCGAGCCACATGCACGATTTCAAGTAGTCAAAAAATTTTTTAATCAATTTAATTCACCGAAATGTGATCGACAAAGTCGTAATAGAATTTTCAGTGATAAAACATTCGGGAAATATATAAGTTGAATCGTTATTTATTTGTGATAAAATTATTAAATCAGAGTATGCAACGTCAGATTTTCCTTCTTTATCATTGATTCCACGATAATTTGATAGAGGACCATTTAATTGTCGTGGCAAAGAGAGCGTATTATCGGAAGGATCGTTGTAGGTGAACGGGAATGGATGATGATAAATATAGGCAAATCTCGACAGCGATCCCCGAAGGCTACACTTCGTGAGAGCCCTCCAACTCGTGACGCTCGATGCCTAAAAATAAGTAGACACTCTCCCGCGTCATTGTGAATAAATCACGATAAAAGTCTCGTTGTTCTCGTCCAAAACGCCGTCGTGATGCCACCACCGTCTCATTACTCCCTTGGATTTCTCCCTTTTCCCTAAATTATATATATAGTTGTCTCTATCGCTCTCTCTCTCTCTCTCTCTCTCTATAACACATAATATATATCTGTAGTTGCGTATCTGAGATGGTATACGTTGTTAGGTCTTTTTCAACGATAACTTTTCAATCTCTCTCTTTCCCCATACCCACCGAGTGGCCTCACAGACAGTTTGCACTTTGCACTCCTTGCAAGAAGACGGTCCTAAAGATTCGAAGAAAACCCCCCTGGAAAAAGTATTTCTTCGCTCATCCTGTGGCAAACGTCTCGCTGAAAGTTTTTACACTTTTCTTGGCGTGTGCCCTTTGACGTCCCAAGCGTTATGCTCACTTCGACTTTTCAATGTAATTGCGATGCTTTCGCTCGCCTCATCCTCCCAATCCTCTTCTTCCAACTTCTGCATCCTCTAACAGATACGCAATTGGCTTTTTTCCAGAATTGCTAAAGTATGAAGCGTGTCTCGAACAATTTGAGAAAGACTGATGAAAAAATAGAAATAAGACATCACAGAGTTCATTTTTTATCATTTATCAACCATTTATTTATTTATATCTTTACATTGAAATTTATTGGCAACCATGTTGGTAATAAATTGCGAAATCCGAAAGATCCTATTATCATTGATTTCATTCAAGCGTCACTCTACATAACCTGATGATATAATCAGTGTCATGTGACTATTAACATTGTACAGTAATTAATGACAAATCTTCAGCTCAAACCAGCCAAAAATATCAAAAGCGTCAACACCAGAGCCCTAAACTTTCTGCACCACGGTAACTATTTCATTATTCAACATTTTATTGGAGTCCGAATTCCGTCAGAACTCTGTCATTCACTTAGTATTGAAATCAGTAGAATTTTAAAGCATAAAATGTAAAAGTGAATGAAAGAAACTTCGTTTATAAATAATCAAAGAAATCTGTCTTGGGATCGAAAATGAAAGGAATTATGTAAATCCGAAATCATGCACCGAAGTGTTTCGATGCTGAGAGTTGAAATTTGCTGCTCGTACCTACAAAGAATCTAGAAAGAGTAGATACTGATAAAAGTTAAGATACATATATATATATCAGGATACGTGTGTATTCATCGAGTGCAAGAGAGAGCATCGTCGAAGAGACATTGAGAAGGCGTCGAAGATCGTGAGAAGTGAAGTAGTTCCGTATTTGTCAGACCCACGATGGGCTCCCTTATGTGTGAATGTATGTGTATGTCCTGGATTGCCACTCCTAACTCTTGCCTCTTGGGTTTGGGTGAATACAAACCTGTGTCTAGCTCGTGTTCACTCTCTGGTTCTTCTTAAGTCTTTCGTCCGTCTTACTCTCGATCTCACGGCTGGTGTATATGAATGCGATTCGACACACGTATTTCAACCTCTGTACCGTCTTTTCACTTGGTAAACGGTGATGTCGTGAGAGTGTTGTCAATGGGCAGGGGGTGAAAGAAGCGCGCATCGCCCATTCAGAAACTGTCGAAGCAAGTATATAAATATATATATATTTATATATGTGTGTGCGTGAGTCTGTGTGTGTATAGAAATGTACATATGTACTGTGTGCATGTCACTTTGAAAGTCCGTGATGTATAGATCGTTTGGATACATCCAGGTTGCAACATCCTTCGAATAGGTATAGAATTTAAACTTGTTTTTCCTCTCGACACCTTGCACTTGAGTTTGGTGGCATATTTTATGGTCTGAGGATATAGTCACGAATATTTTTTTTTTCTTCAACTTATTTTATTTCATTTTTTAAATCGACGTTCATGTGTACATCTCACACGTCCGCGTAATACGCAGGCACATACATGTATTTTTATTTTTATGCATAAAGTTATAAAAATGTGTCAATATATTTTTTGTATATACAGCCGTATGGGGCTATAGAGGGAAAAAGTACGTTGCTTCACTCTTGCAATCTTTTGAGCTCCTTTATGAATGGGTTCATGAAGCCACTCAACGATCGTTGAGAAGCATCAAAGGAAAATATGTATCTATTGAAATTGAAAATACATCCCTAAATTCTTTGATATTTTTAGTAGGATTGGAGATACTCAAAACGATTAAATGTTTTCAATAACCTGTTATACAAACTTTATAGTAAAATGACACGTTCTTTAAGTCCCTGGCAACGTAAAAATTCTGTCACTTAAATGGTGTGTTATATAAGAATATTTCAGCGTGACTGAAAGTTAAGTTCTAAGAAAATTCAAGAATTGCAAAAGGACAAGAACTCAGTGACTAAATCGCTTAACGAAGACGTATCAGAATTATATCTATCACAAATAACTAAACAACCTTTTCTCAAAGTCCCAAGTGTCTTTATACAACGAGAAAACGATTAAAATATAAAATATCGTTCGTGAAGGGTCAGAACGTTTGTGAATAATATGTTTGACTGTATTAATTTATTACGTTGATGCAATCTTATCCTTATTTGATCACAGTGTAAAGGAGAGAAGAGTAGAAAATGATTGTCACTATAGCAACATTGAGATGGGGAAAGATCATAGATAGTTGGACGATAAGCCGAGAATAACATTGACCAGGCTGTATCATACATAGCATCAGGCTTTTACAAACCCTGCTAATATCCGGTCTGACCAAAACTCACTTGTACTACTTCGAGGCCGTGCGATCCTCGCGAATCCGGGATCTAACCACTGGAGAGAGGGAAAACACGATCGGGTGAGGGAGCAAGAGAAAGAGACATAGACAGGAAGCTTTGAGCCTACCAAAACTTTGTCCAGCATCGAAATCCTCTTTCCCCCTAGTAGTTTGCCGACCGCAAAAAGTATATCTCGCTCTCCACGTATATAGTTAACATCTGTAAAAGAAAGAAAAAAAAAGGAGCAACATTTTTTTTGGTTTCTCTCCCATCTCGGGCGTAGCAGCACATATCCTTTCGGTTCCTTCTACACCTGTGCTCTTATGCTTTTCGTTCTCGTGAATTCTCCTACTCTCCTGTGTGCATGTCTACTCTACGCTTTCTCCCCCTCTTTCGTCCCTTTCTCTATCTTCTTTCTTCCAGTGTCTATATTTTTTCTCTCTTACTCTTCCATTTCTCCTCGACAAGAAGAGAGTAGAAATTCCGCGGCCTCCGACTAGCGGACGGTGTGCGGAGCTTTGGAGAAACAGCCGTGTGCGCGCGTTTGAAAATCGATAGGAGGGCACCCGGTGAAGTCGCTCTTTCTCTCTCCTTCTTTATCTCTCTCTCTCTCTCTCTCTCTCTCTCTTTCTCTTTCTCTTCCAGCTCACTCTTTTGCTCCCGCTCGTCGCAACCTCCACACTCGTGAATTCAACGAATATATACGTCCGTGTGTGTAAGTATGTGTGACTTTTCTCTCTCTATCTTTTGGTATGTTTGTGTATACCTTTCTACGTTTGTATACTTGTGGCTATACGTCAGGATCTTACTATATATACAACAATATTCTACGTGTGTCCATAAGTACGTGTATATACCGTTAGCAAACGAAAGGTCGTAACTAACGTTATTTTACGCTTTCGATCTTCGTGGGTTAAGCCGCTTTGTTTAACAGTGGTCGTTAGACATCCATGTATATACGGGATATTCCACGGAAAGCGGAACGGTTTCTGCGGCCAAAGGTCAACGATTTTGACGCCCTCCTGGTATTTACTTGCTTGTTATAATATACAGAGCCAATTAGCTCTGAGTCTCTATTACAATGAGCACTCAAGTATATCGGTATCACCAGTTGCCCAAACGTAAATCATAGCCATGTCTTTGACCTCGCATTTCTAGATATTCACCAACACAAAATGTAACCTTTTAAGAATATTCCAATAAAAAAAAATCCCTCTCCCAAAAAGAGCTAGCGTCCTAAGTAATTCATTCTTGAGAAATGTGTTGCAAGGGTTCAAGCTTTTGTTTCACTCTCATCATCACAATAGTACTAATCGATTTTATTTTTTATCTCAGTTTTAAGAAATTAAATAAACGTCTGTGAAATATTTTGCATTGGCTCCATTATATATGAGGAGATTATTATAGTGGACACTTTCTGGTTTAACAGGTGCCAGAAATACGTCAATTGTCAGGAATGGAATACTTTTTTTTATCAACGTCCATTGTATTGAGTGTTGAGCGATAGGTTAATGGTTTTATACTCTTCTCAATGGAATTATTGACAATGAAATAACCAAAGAATTTTTTTTAAGCTCATAAACTGTTTTTGTTTCCGGATCCAAGTCCCGTTACATTTCGACTAAATATTCAACGGCTTTAGTAGCACGATTGAAAATAGTCTTTGCCTTTTCATATGTTCTTCCCAGAAGTGATGAAATAATCGAACGAGAATGTAAAAAATTTATTATCGTCACTGTTGGTTATTGGTCGTGTCAGAAGTCATTCCAAATTGTTTCCTCTCACATGCAAATGCATTGACGCAGTCGAAATTTTGATGTTTTTCGCTTTGAAAAAAAAAAGGTTCGACTCCACGGAATCAGTTATAATGACGCTTGTGAATTCCAAATAACATCATCACCTGCAGTGAAAATAACGCTAACATATAATCTCCAATGACCTGGAGGTAACTGAAGCCTGACACGAGCGGCAAGGTCCTGAAATAGATTTTATTACCATTTATTCCTGAATTGCATTCTATCATCCTTTGCTGGCACAAGAAATAATAAAATAATGGAGTTAGAGCAAAAAGCTGGGGTATTTTTAGGAGAATAAATAGTATTTTCTCATTATAAATAAAAAGGGCATTTCGAAATACATTTCCCAACCTTCGATATATGGGCAAATCGAATTTTTAATAAATGGCATATAATAAAATGAAGTTTGCAAACATTGCATGGAATTATGATGTTGACGTATAATTCAAAAAAGTTCATCATGTTATCGTACAGATTCGAGGTTCAGCTCACAAATTGGTCGAATTTCCATAGATTTGTTTACCGTCAATTACAAAGTCTAAGCGAATTGGAAGCTGACCCAACAGTAGTTGAAAATAGGCAAAAAAAAACATTTTATACTTGACATAAAATAACCCATATACGTACATAGGTGGGAGGGCAATCACCACGACCTTTCGGCACGTTTCGTGTTTCTCTATACGTGGCATCAGCACTCTGGAACCGAAATGCGTGATGTTTGGTGGGTATTTGTAGGGCATATATCTATATTACTTCACTCGAACGAGAGATGCCTCTGGCTCCATATAGATCCCGAAACTTCGAAAATGCTATGTCGAGGTTCTATCGTTCAGCCTCCCGGCAAGACCGACACGCGCCTTTGACGTATTTCCCGCTCCTCTTGCTCCACCCCTAAATCGATGCAAAATGCCCGAGAGGATCCTCGTAGGAAGTGAGAGCCGGATTTCACGAAACCTCGAGCAAATTTTTATATCACGATTTCCCAGACGGTGTGCATCTCTATGTTACGTATATATGTATATTATGTAGATTCTAAATCTATATATAGAAGCCCACCTTGGCCGAATAATCGCGAGGAAAAGTCGCTTGATCTTGGCACCGAAGATCCTTCACGTCCTTACCTGTACTCTCAAGAATTTACCAATTCGAAATTTCGTATTCACTCTTTTGTGTATACATTAGAATATCTGTGCTCAGGAATACAATGATAAATTAAACGATTTACAAAAAGAAAGTGATTTTTTTCAGGGGGTAATTGAGCTCGCATAAAAATAAAAAAGAAACACATATATTTAAGTTATTTCGTTACAATCGAATAAAATGATTTTTTTTTTTTTTTTTTGTAAAACCAGAAATAAATTATTTACAAAATGTACAGATTTTCGAGAATAACATTCGGATATTATTTCGAGCTGTTTTGTGTCACTATCTAGTCTAGACAGCGTAAATAAATGATTTTTGTGTCTGGTTCGGGCGATTTATTGACAGAGAAAAGCTTTTTAAATAGGGAATCACTTTGTATACTAATTTTAAAGTTTCCATATCTACGATCAAACTTTCCTGGTTATTGTCGATATTTTGTCTTGTATTGAGTTTTATTTTATCATTGCTATACATACATATCTATTCGAGTAATAAGATAAGAGTCAGTTAAGAAGTTGTTTTGTTGACCTCGGTATAGAGTTGCGTGGGTCGAAAAACCGAACGATCTGATTTCGAACTGCGATTTAATGCCAGTCAAGTTTTTTTGTTCATTTATGTTTCGAATTACTAGAAACCATTATTATGAATACAATGGAATTTTTATAGATGATTTTTATATTGTTAGATGAATCATTTCCGTTCGAAGAACTCAACAACTTGGGGAAAACGAGTAAATGTAACAGAGGCGAACTGAGCATAGAAACGTACAATACAAACAACGAACAAACATGAGTTTTTTTTCATGTTGCAAAAGAGCAGCTTTTCTTTATTTGATGTTTGACTATTTAAAATCCATTAGCATCCACTCCCATGAAAATGATGAATTTCACATAATTATATTTGAACGTTGATATACAACTGGAAATGACTACTGCATCAATTAATCCCCATGTTGCAGAACCGCAGTTTTCTCTGTATCCACACATTTTATCGAACCCTATAAAAAGATATTGTAGATAGAGTATTATTTATTTTTTGAAAAATAATTAAGCCGTTTTTTTTTAGAGTATACAATAACGAATGAAAAATCTAAAAAAAATGGACCAACAAAACGTATAGATTACATCGAGAGGAAAATAATAATTGTGTAGGACTACATTACATTTTGAAGAAAAAAAAAAAATCCGTATATTACTCCATATCATTAACAATTCTCGAGTGATTTTCATGATCTTCATACAGAAACTTGTGCATAGATGATAATTAAAAAATATATGAAAGATACAGAGTACTGATATTCAGTAAATAAGTGAGAAAAAATGTGTACAAAAGAAAAAACTATTTCTTGTAGAATCAGGTTTCGAAGATGGTGTAAAATATGTAAAAATATTCATCTTGGAGTGTTTGAGGATGCTCGGAATAATAGTAGTATTGCGCATTTGAAGGTTTGAAACGAGAAATCGGGATTCTAACGTGACTGTTGAAATGTTTGAAAATATTCATTTATAAGTGTTTCACGGTACTGGAATATAATACTGTTGTTCTTTGGCCGTATGATCGTAAAGAAGGGTCCATGTGGGGTAGACGCCAGCGACGGTTTCTCGTCGGAGCACATACCCACGGAGAGTCGAGGCTGTGTACTTAATATAAAACTATACTATATCCTCAGGTATAATATCCATGTGTACGTCAGTAAATACATATATGTAGAGACAAGCAGACACATACGTAATGTACGTACACCTTATGGTAAGATATAGCACGAGCACGCATACGCTCGACCTCGGGAATTAATTCTAATCTCGATGCCGAGGAAGAGAGAGAGAGATGCCCAAGAGTTTCCCCGAGTGGCGCGTCGACGCTGATATATCCTACGAGGGAAAGAGACGAAGGGGTTGGAAAGTAGAAAGAGAAAAGGTATAAGGGAAAAGTATAGGTAGAGCTGTATACATACTGCTCTCTGCCAAGTCCAGCACATGAGAAGTAAAGCCCAGAGAGTCGGATAAAACGCGAGAGACGAACAGAGACGGGAATTATAATATATCCTTGTTGATTCTTGTGCGCAGACTCGCAGCTCGCGCATATAGGCGCGAAAGATCCCTCTCGCGTCCTCTTCTTGTACGTTACTACGGGGTGAGAGAAAGAGAACGAGTGAGCAAGGGAGAGAGAGAGAGAGAGGGAAACAGTGGGGATGCAAGTCGATGTGAGCCCGGACGATGTCGAGAGGCAGTGCAAGAGAGATAAACAACGAGAGGGATAGAAAATGAGTGGGAGAGAGTGAGAGAGTATGGACAAGAGAGTCGCAGGATTGCGAAATTGTAGGCAAAGCGTGCGACGTGAAGGGAGAATGAGAGGGAGGTAGAGAGCGAGAGAGAGACGAAGAGAGAGAGAGAGAGAGAGAGAAGGAGTCAGAACGATGAAGCGTGACCCAGCGAGGTGGATGGACGAGCAAGGAAATCAGAGTGGGGGAATTTGTCGAGAATGAGTGCGAGAGAAAAAGTGTACAAACTAGAATGTAGCGAAAACTAGGATAGAAAAAAGAATATAATGATATTAGAATAAAGGGCAAAGAGAAAATTGCGAGAGTGAGAGATAGAAAGAAAAAAAAGTACAAGACGAAATAGTGTGAAGGAGAAATAAAAATAATATTCGTAGACGAAAGTAGAGAGAGAAATAAACGTGAAAAGCAAGATGAGAATGGAGGACAACGATTGCAAGAGTATTAAAAAAAATACGAACGGGGATGAAAATCGAAAGATGAGAAAAGATGCGAGCGCTGGATGAATGGCTAAAAAACAAAAAAAAAACTTATGAGAACAGGGGGTTGAAGCGTGAAAGAGGAAAGGAGATACGACTAAGGGATGATGTGTGAAAGAAAGAAAAGAATAGTCGTAGAGGATGAAGCGTGAAGGAACGGACAAGACGGAGGTCGAAGAACGAAAAAGAGAAAAGTATAACCATACATAGAGGATGATACGTGAGGGTTGAAAAAAGATAGTCGTACAGGAATGAAACGTGAAAGTGGAGGAAGGAGAGGAGATGAAACGTGCGAGAGAAAGAGTGAGAGGCAGAAAAAAGACCATAGTCACTGGGGTATAAAACGTGAGAGAAGGAAAAGTACGAAATTTGAAAGAGGAGGAAGGATGCGAATAAGGGATGAAGGATGAAAGAGGTAAAAGACAACAACTGCCGGGGGGATGCAGGGAGAATGGGAGGCCCATGAGAGGGAAGCAAACTGGCGAATGCGAGGGTGCGATAGGGCTCGCGAGAGAGTAAAGCTCGACTGTTAGGACACGGGGTGGGGGAGCTGAGAATGTTGAAGAGGGAGTGAAATCCACCCCTAAATCAACCGAGTGAGAGAGAGAAAGCGCGAAGACAAGCAACGCGCTTGCGCAATAAAGGCAGTGGCTCGCACAGAGTCCGTGACTCTCGTAGGGCAGTTCGTGTTCTTTCGTCGTTGCTTCGTTCTCGCTCTAACGAAGTTATTCCGAACGAGTACGGGACACACGAGAGACGTACCGCACCGGACGCGAGACGGCGGGCTGGTGAGACGCACAAAACTCCTCGGCACAAGTCCGTGCTAAATTCTCACGCTAGCCAGCAGAGGCTTCTTTCAATTAAATACCTTTTTTTATTTCTTTTTTTCGTTTTATTATTGTTGCTTTTTTCGTTCAGTTAAGTTTAGTCGCCTTGTTGACTCTCGTCTATATACGTCGGATCACGGTGCTAGTTCAGCGGTCAGTATTTCTCTTTCTTTCTTTCTCTCTCTCTGTCTCTTGCTCTTCAACTTCTCGTCTACTCTACTTGCTCGCTCTCTGCACTTGTCGTTCTCCAAATACAATCGTTGCAACAACAAATACACAAAATCACAAACAACGTACGCAGTTGGAGGAAAAAAAGGTTTATCAAGTTTCTTAATTTGTAAGAACACCACGAACTCTTGTAAAGTAGAAATTTATGTTGTTTTTTGTAAAGTGATTTTTTCGTAATATCGCGTTTAAAATACGACGCATAAAACAATCCACAACTCAGGAATATAAACACAACTAAACGTCAGAATTACCGGCGAAAAAGTGATCATGTTTGTCACGCAAAATGACAATTTTCTTATAACACACAAAGCGTGCTTTTTCATGATGGAATACTTCTTTTTTTTCAATTGGTTCGACTGGATAATTGCCACGTAGCTAATGAAACCATTATAGAAATACTAATTGTGCAACTCCGTTAAACTGATTGTGATCTTTTCTTCAATGCCCAATCATGGTTTTTCAAACGTATCGTTCAGTAGTCTTTTTAGAATCTTCAATATCGCGATCACTTTTTTTTTGCGTTTGCGTTATTTGTCATATTTGAAAATGCGCTTTTTTCGGTTCATTCTACAATGTGCTGTCTTTTCCAATTCCCTATAGTGCCATATTCAAAATTTGTAACGGTGCTATTCTTTCAGACTTATTCCCAAACGTGTCGTTCGATAAAACCCAAAGGAGTTACTTTTTTTTTTTTTTTGAAATTCCTATGAGTGCAGTTTTTTCTAATTCCCCAACGTCCTATTCTTTTAAAATGCTCATAGTGCAGTTTTGAAAATCTTTAATCGTGCAGTCACCCTTTTCTAAATGACATTCATGAAAACTTAGTTTTAATCCCAAGAGTGCAATACCTTTTTGTTTTTTTTTTTGTTTTTTTTACAAACTTTGGTCAAAGTTTTTCTTTCACGTACCCCGTGACGGGCAGGAAGGAAGCAGATGGGAAATTTGGTCCCAAGATCATGATTCGAAGAAAAAACATCGGCGAAAAGAAATGACAAAATGATGTATCGACGAACGAGATCCGAGTGAGTTTGGAGCGCACTATTCCTATAGCGCGAGTTCGCGAAAAGAGATGCAAGAGAGAGAGAGAGAGCGTGCAAGCAGAAGCATCACCAGCAGGAATAACTCCTCCCCGTGGTGCGAGTCGAGGGAGGCAAAACGAAGAGAGTGTGGCGCTTCTCTCCGCACCAGCAGAGTCTATTGCCACTTATTGATTTCCGCACGGGCTCGCGTTCACGAACAAGCGAGAGAGAAATTTCGGTGGCACCTCAATTTTGGCCCTGGAGTGGATTTTCCGACACGCTAATTTCCGAGAAACGAGGGCAACTTTGGAGGGAGTTGTAAAAGGGAGAACGTCAAAGATATGAAGCGACGCGAAGGTAGAGAGAGGCCGTGAGAATGAACGAAAATAGAGAAGCCGAAAAGTTTCTTTGCCCCAGAGTGACTCGAATCGCTTGAAAACATGATAATACAATTTAAAAAAGAAGATTCGATACTTTTTCTGGATGTACGAGTGTTTCAAAGTCTGCAAAAGCGATAACGGACATTTATTTCGAGCTTTGGTTCTTGAGACGCGAAAAAAGACAGCAGAATATATTTTCGGAATCTACAAGAAACTCTACAAAACCCAAAGGAATGAGAAGCAAAAAGAGAACGTGAAAAGAGTCGATGGATTTGCATAAGCTTGAGATAGGAATTTTTCTCTCCGATTCTGGTACAATCCGAGACCACCTGCCCATTTCGTTTCTCAGATATATATAGTCTCAGCCCGTCACAGGATTTACATGGAAACGAGACTTACTGCGTGTGTGATCGTTGATTACTGAATCCAACGGATCCTGGGAAGAGAAAAAGACAGAGAGAGTTAAAGGGAAAGAGAGAAGAGAGCGCGCGGAACGGTCCGATCATTCGAACTGTGGCGCCGTTCACCAGGGCATTTATCTCTGTATACATACTTCCGAGAGTTGGGGAAGTCGCGGCGCCTGGACAAACCGGAACGCCGAGAAACGTAAAATCGATCGATTTTCCGTTGCTTTTTGCCCCGTTTGTTGTACATGCATACACCAACAGATACTCGCACATACACACACACACACACCCAAGTGGAATTCCATCACTCCGTTTTCCTCTCGTAGGCGAAGATTAGTATACTCTCTTTTTTCATGCTTTTTCCTGGCCTCAATGTGAACCAAGAGGATTCTCCATCCCTCGAACGAAGAATACTTCAAATATTGGTACACGAGCAGCCAATATTTCTGTATATAAATAAATATGATCCTTGTAAGATCTAGAGACTTCTTCAACATCCAAGAAAGTAATCTTTACGAATACATCAGCAAGTTTTTAGAATTTCACAATCATACCAATGCGGCATAGAATTTGAAGTTTCATAAAACGTTTCTCACTCGTTGAAATCTGCTCACATCCCAAAACGATCTGATATATCGTTGAATTTTTTAAAGCCCAACCCAAAACTTTCCTAATGTCATGAGCCTTTTTCGAATCTCGTAAAATATCAGGATACATTGAACAAGATCGAACTTTTTCGATATACTGGACGCTTCCAAAGTTTCTGAACGATCTTAAATTCTCTCATAGAAGTGTGCATACTTAACGTCGTAAACCGTCGTAATATATTCTGGAAATATTCAACCTCTTCGGATATCCTCAACGTCGTAAACTTTTTGAACGCCTCCAAATAACCTGACAATACTCAATGTATCACAAAAAAATCTTGGAACTCTCATAAAGTTTCAACTTATGGATCATTTTGAAGTCTACAAACTTTTTCAAGTTGCCGAAAAGTGGTGTTGGAAAAAATTATTTATAGGTGTGTGTCGCACACCAAACCAGTCAGTACGTGACCCCAAACATTACTGAACAAATACAACTGAAAACATGTTTTTAGGCAAATTTTTAGTTTTTCGTCTCATTTCATAAAACAATTATGATTTTTTTTTCAATTCTACACAATTTTTTTTCTAATCTAGTAGTTTTTCGACGATCGTAGATAAAACATAACAAAAGACCAGTGTTTTTCCTTGAATCTTAAATGGTAGTTTAGAAAATTATAGTAAAGTGGTAGATATTTTTTTACGTGTTTCGAAAAATCAGCAGTTATCAAATTCTCATTTTCGGTTTTTATCTGATGTAAACCAACAATTGTGAGTTATTAACCTTGCAGTATTCATTTTTTTCCACTCACATTTTGTGAAGGCTTATGAGTATAAGAAAAATCCAAAAGCTCTATCGAAATTGATATCCATGCTTTTTTTAACTTCATAGATGGAATACATTTTTTGAAGCTTGATCCACGCTTGTTAGAGAAATAAAAGTCACTATTTATATTTTTTATTTTCGTTTATACGTCGGAAAATATTCGCAGTTTGTAATATTCAAGAACGGAGAGAATTTTGCACGAAAATTCACCATGTTTTTATAGTGACGTAGAAGTCTCGCGTCGCTGTGTGAAAATTTGCAATGTTTGTTTTTTTATTCAGCATGCGATTATAGGATAATTTACTAAGCTTACTCTAAAATTGGACTTAACATAAACATGACATTCCTTAACAATATATACATCGATTATGTTCTTTGAGCCAATATAGTCCTACGCTACAAAAAAAAATAGCAGTTCTTCGTACGAAAGTCTTGCCATGTGTACTTTTTATATTTTCATGATTCTTTGTCTGATGTAAGTCAATAATGATTCATTATTAAATTTGAAGTACATAGAGAAAAACTTCGATAGCAGGAGAAGCGACACGATGTAATAGTCAATAGAAAAAATTGAGAAATATAAATTCAGGAATATTAAACGATAATTATTCTACGTTCACTCGTGGATAGAAAATTTGAAAAAATAGAAATTATTTATGGATGTCACAAGGCGCGATTTTTTCGGACGTGTCAAAATGTGACGCAAAGAATGGTGGATTTTTTTTTTTTAAGAAATCAAAATGAGCGAAGCTTCAAAAATAAAGATTTTGTTTGAACTGAAAGAAAAGTTTAAAAATCAGTTCCGGTTTATTTTATTTTATTATTTTTCATACTCACAGTTCCTAAAGGAAGAGAGTTATGAGTGGAAAAACTTATGAAGAAACATGATTCAGGATTGACAGTTGAAAAATTGTGATAAAAACATTGTTCTCGGTTCAAAACTATAAAAAAAAAAAAGCAATTCCGATAATAGATTGAACATGTTTTTCAAAAAGTATGAGCATTTAAAAATTAGTTGTGTGAAATCTTGACAAATTCATGACCTTTTGAAGAATTGAGATGAAAATGTAAAAGTTTATCTGGTAGCTCCTTCCAGTGCATACTCAAAGATAAAAAAAATTTCAACAAAATCCAAAACGATCGGGACCATAGACAGGTTTGTTGTGGAATGCCCCATATATTTATTTATGATTCCTTACGGTCGGGAGTATCGAAACATCATAATTTTACGCCCTTCGGTAGCCCAACACTTTTTCATTGTTTTATTTCTTGACATTGTTCCATGGTATGAGACTTTCTCAAACGTTGAGTTATGTCCCTAAATGCCTTCCTCGGTCCGAAACGTTTCGTAACCGAAGAAAAAAGATCGAGGCAAGAATAATTAATCAAAATCACGTAGCATTATTGCGTTCGCCGGGGCACGAAATCCGGATATATGCTCTGGAGTTTTGGGGGCTCTGGACACCGACAAGAATCGATCGATTTTCTTTCACATCCCTCTCTCTCTCTCTCTCGCTCACTCTCCTCTTTCTCTCTTGAGCAGTCCGTGGTACGCTCGAACGATATAACCGTCAAGCTTTCTGTCGGTGTCACGGTAGAAACCCCGGGACTTTCGAGACCCCGAGGAAGTGCTCCAACGATTCAGGAGAGCGAGACGATCGCTATGTAATTATCCGGGCTCACGAGAGAGTTTCGCGCGTTGCTCCCGCGCTACGAGGGGAATTTCAAAGGGTTTGCTCTCTCTCTCTCTATCTCTCTCGTACTACCCTCGACGCTAATAGTACCTGCTTGCCTGACTCCAAAACAGCCCCTTTCCTCGATCGATCGTTGGTTGAAGACACACCGTTCTTTTTTTTGCATCAAAGATTCCAGCATTTTTTTTCGCTGTTGGCACTATCAATGCCTGTATAAACTCGCGGCAGCTTAATAAAAACTGCAGTCTACTAAAAATTGAGGCGATTCTTTAAAATGGCAATAGCTTATATTTTCCATGGACGATTTACAACGACTTGTTCACTAAGAGATGACGATTTAAGCTTCAATTTAGATTTAAAAAGAAATTTTTCAGAAATGGAGAACCCGGCTTTTGAAGTCCTCATTTCTGTGACTTAAATCAACGAATTTTAATTCATCACGAGTGATTTTTAAACCATTAAATTTTTCCAAATAATTTAAACTGTTCATTGAATTCTCTTTCATGCAAATATCCGACAGAGTTTAGGACGAAGGACTATAAGAACGATTTTCGTGCTCCCAATTATTATTATAGGAGTTTTTATAATCAAAGCTCACACTCTTTAGTTTTCGTCAGAAATATCCTGATAACGATGTGGATGAGGGAGTCGGACACGGCAGATTTTTGTGGTTCACATTCAGACCAGTGTTCTCCGTAATGGTCGAAACACCATTTCCTATAGTTTTCGATATTCTCTTGCAATTGAAATTTCCTAGCGATCTGTGTTTGTTCACAGTAAACCATGTCCATTTCAGAGGGAGCCATTGTTTGGAAAAACACAAATTGGTTGTTTTTGAAGAATTTTTTTCAATAGAAAGTCTTGTTTAACTTATTTACAAATTTTTAAACGGAAGAGGTTTAAATTTACGGAAAGAGGTTTTTTGATGATTTAATTCGGTGAAGTGAATAATAAACATAGATGCCGAAATTACATTATGAAGACAGCCATTTTTTCCATGGTTCATGACAATCAAAAATCGTGCTTTCGAGGCAGGAACTGCAAAAAATGAATGTTTCGAAATATGGCAAAAGATCGAAAAAACTGATCTGTAGTCGGATATCTTTTCCCGGTGTTCGAATCTCCCTCGACGCAACCAACCCTTCTTTTTTACACCCCAAATTTGTGAAGGTAATAGGTTCGGGAATGTGATAATCGATAGCTTGTTTAACCACGTAACAGGCTTGGATCAGAGCCTCTCATGTAGTCTATGGGAAACCCATAAATATTTATTCCCTGTCTATAGGTCCTTTGAGAATATATTTTCGAAATTCAAGAATTACCCTGATTGAAGGGAACATGCGTTTATTGCTAAACGATGTATACTAAAGAATTGGTTGTTTTGGAACATGTTGAGGATCGCTTAGCATCATTTTAACATTCGCTTTAAAACTTTAAGTGCAACTTGTTGCATTGGTTTTACAAAGTTAGTTGAAGAGAAAAAATGATTGAAGGAACAGTTGCACCGAGGACATGATATCGAAAGAATCAATGAAAGAATATTTATTTTTAGACGTTGGAAATTTTGTTTCACATAAACAAATAATTAACATGCAACTTGAATATTACTTTAAAATATATTCATACATTAGAATCGCAGTGCGTGTTTCAAAAACGATAAAAATGTATAAATCGACAGAAAATAATGAAATATCACTATTAAACTAATAATATATTTAAAATACATCCTGAATGACACGTATAAAAACTGTTTACACATAAATAATTTAGCATATGAATTGATTCGATACCAAATAAGTCATTTACTTGAGTCTTTTTTATAAAAACCATTTTATTGAGAAAACGATTTACTAGGCTGCCAAATGTTATACAGTAGTCACTACAAACACGTTTGGAGCCTTCAACCGACAAATATTTACTAGCTCAGCAGAATTTCTGTAACTCTGAGGCGAGACGAATACTCCATGTTTTTTTTTTCTCTTTTTTTTTATGTTTTCAAGGAAAATTAAAAACACGTCTTTAAAAAATTTTCAAATAATTATAAATATTTGTGCATAAAAATAAAAATGTTGTAATATAGTTTTCCTCAAACATATATATCTCGAAATAAAAACAATAATGAAATGTCTCGTACAGAATTCAGAATCGAGACCATTATACCAGAGCCAGAGTTGGCTTTTGTTTTCTCTTCCGGTAATTTTTAATCTCGTTCACCGTCTCTCTTCATTGAAATTTTCTTTTTCATCGTTGTCATAGTCGTTGCCGCTGTCTCTCTCAGTCTCTCTTCTTTCTCTTCCTCTTTCTCTCACTCTCTACTTTGCCGCTCGGTCCAGCTCTCTTCCTTCCGGGATTTTATTCGCAAAGCTCGGAAAGATTCGAGAAAAACTCGAGTGTCTTGCTATATACATATACATTTACGAGGACGGTCCTCTCCGCCGAATTGTAAGCCTTCCATGAGAGCCTATATCTCAACGAGACTCGAGACTAAGTAGTACAGACTTGGCAGAAACCACTAACTATATACAGTTATGTCTATATCAATGATAGATATATATATCATTAATATAGACATACACACATATCAATGGTTCGAGAAGATCGGGATCGATCGATCGACGGTCGGACCATAGTGAGCCTACTCGAGTTTTCCTAGTCCAAGAATAATACCGCGACGAGATATAGTATATATACGTTGCCACAGCCAGTTGAAGTGGTTTGCCTTCGTCGAGCCAAGGGCTAGACATCGTTCGTGCTCGAAGTCCATGCTAAAGGAAACGTAGACGAGAGAAGTTACTAAGGGTAGCGATGAAAAGCTTTTTCTCTCTTCTCCTCGGTGTTGTAACAATGATTTTCATGACAGTCCTGCCCTTGTCAGATGTTTCAATTATTTTTATTGCCATAACGATATGTAGTAAGACTGAAAGGTTTATAAATCAGTCTAGAAGTTGATCCTACGATATTGAAGTGATTGGCTCATTTTAATAATCATATTGCACTTCGATGCTCACGCAAATGATCAATCTACATTTTAAATTTCTGAGGAATTGCGTTAATTAACTCCGTAAAATCGTTTAGGCAAATTTTCAATAATATCAGCAACTTGATCCTTTTCGCTACTCATCTGATAAGTTTAAATTTTTTAATTATCGCTAATTATGCATGCAATTTAATACATCCGGGAAACTCTTCCGTGCAGTATTTAAATAAGTGGTGAACTTTTTTCACTCTTTTCTTCCTTTTCTTTTTTCATCCGATCAAATTGCACTGGTATTTTGAATTCTAGGAAAGTCAGGAAGGATCTTCCGAGCAAAACGAAGCGAACCAATCGATTATTTATGAGATTATTGAGATGTCTGTGATGTTAGAACTATGACAAGCATCGCTCATTACATACATTCCATTTCGTACTACTCGTGACGTTGACTCGTACTACTTGTTGCCCGACCTCAATCGATTGTGATAATTGCCCGTAACAGAGGTTTCGGTTTCTACATCAATTCACCATTGTATGAATATGTTATAATATCTGTTGCAGGAGTTTTATAAATGATGTTTAATTAACGAGAAGCCACCGGAAGGAATGGCGACATACAGTTCAATCTTCTGGGGAGTCTGGGGAGTCTTTGTTCTAGTTTTAATAAAAGGTATGAGATTATTCTTCCTAATTATTTTTTATTTTCTCTTCATAAATGTGATTTGATTTTCATGCCTTAATATATACCTTCGTTTTAATAATATCGTTATTTTTTTAATCAAGAATCGAAACCTGTGAGTTGGGACGACTGGTGGACGTACGAAGGAATTTCCGGTGAGCAAACAATTTTATCATTGGAAAAAAATCTTTTTTCATTCTTTGCTCTAAAAATTCCATTTAGCGAGTAGAGTTTTTATTTATATTCCTAAATTCTGAGATAGTGACATATTTTTATGACAGTTTGTTTTTATACGACGAAACCTTTTAACATCTGGACAGAATTTTTCCTATCATTCTAAAGATCGGAACACTTTTAAAAAAATTTCACTGCATTTTTATGACTTTTTTTGAGATCGTTGTACTTTGAAACATTTCGACCACACTTTTATGACATTTTTTTCAGTTCATAAAACTTTTTAACAATGTCACTGTGTGTGAAGTAAATTTCACGCCCGCTACATCTTTACTTCACTTTTACTTCGTTCACCATCTTTGGTCGACCTTTTTTTTCACCCTCGACTCTTAAGAATTGGCTGTTATGGGTTTCACTTCGATAGATGGATTTACCGCTTGGTTCTTCGTGACCCCATAACTCCCGGACCGTTGCCCAAATCATTATTCTATCCACACAAAAGTTGTGTAGAATTTTATGCTGAGCAACAATGGATTCGCTATACAGTCGACTCTTGAAATTTTCCTTCATGTTTCCTCCCGATTAAGCAACTCTGTGGTAAAAAAAAATGAAGGCTGAAACGAAGTACAAAGCTCGTTCAATTCAAGTACTTCAATTCAATATTTATATTGACATTACCAATACATCTGTTGAGCGAACGTATAATTACCAAGAAAACATTCCCAAGTGAAATTTGAACCGTTTTAATAGAAGTAAAAAAAAATTGTCTTCTTCAGAACTCTTTATACAAGAAAGGTTTTTTCTTAAACGGGAGGACATTGTTTAAAAAAGTTCATAAAGT
Source organism: Campoletis raptor (assembly GCA_948107755.1). Classification (NCBI taxonomy): domain Eukaryota; kingdom Metazoa; phylum Arthropoda; class Insecta; order Hymenoptera; family Ichneumonidae; genus Campoletis; species Campoletis raptor. The sequence continues at coordinate 30,238,447 of OX403622.1, read as the reverse complement.
GACACTATCGTACTTGGAATTACAGAAAACACTGTTTCCTTCAACAAAATGTTGTAATAGAAGTTTGTGAGAAAAATTCAAAATATAGGTAAAACAAAAACTATAGTTACCAAATTAAAAAATACAATCGAGCATTTTAAGTTACTGACCAGAGTATGAACCACAATTGAATTCTTGGCCCAAATATTGTGGCTTAATTAACTTTTAATTGGCTTCAAATTCAGTGTCAGTGTCAGTCACGACAGTTTCTACAGCTTTCCGTATTTTTTCCACAACATTTCGCTGTGCTATGAGAATATTCGAAATAAAAGCAACGTAACTTTTGTAATGAACAGTTCCTAACTTTTAGGTAAAAAAGAAATGTCTGTTTTATCTCGACTTTCTTAATATTTCAAACTGTCAAACTGTTTTCTCATGAATTCCAACATTTTTACAATAATTACTCGTAGGTCCTGCATTTTGGGGTTTGATAAATCCCGATTGGTCGCTATGCAACAAGGGCAGAAGACAATCCCCAGTGAATCTTGAACCAAAAACTTTGCTCTTCGACCCGAATCTTCAGCCGCTTCAGTTGGACAAGCACAAAGTTGGGGGTGTACTAGCAAATACGGGTCATGGTGTCGTATTCGCAGTCGACAACAATACTCTTCATCCTGTTAACATATCCGGAGGTCCGTTGAGCTACCGTTATCAGTTTCATGAAATTCACTTACACTACGGTCAACATGATCGCTTAGGCAGCGAGCACACAGTCGATGGTTATGCATTTCCTGCCGAGGTAAGAAAATTTGCATTTCGATGTTCTCCATTCATTTTCCTCATTACCATCCAATATGATCCTAACATGGAATAATTCTAGTATTGTGTATAAATTTCGAATCGAATGTTGTCTATAATTATCGTTAAATATTGTGAGAAAGATTATAATCAATAGAAGATTTTAGTCAATCAAAGCAATTCTATTTTACCATTTTTACCACGCACCCATTAATTGTCCCAACGAATGAAGTGTTCAAACACTTTTCAGTCTCCGTCAGTCAGAAGCGTAAATTTACCATCGTCCATTTAATCTGGACGATGGAAAAAGCTTAATTTTTTCATTACAAAATGAAGTCCATGCGTCATTAAAATAACTTTGACATTTCCATCGACGCTGTAAAAGAATAAAATAGTATTGAGAACAACTTTTTCTTTAACAGTTTTATTCTGTTTTAACCGTGCGATCGATAAGCAATAGCTAATGAAGACTGACGTTTGCCAATGAATTAATTGTGAACAAGACGTCCTCAAACTGTCACTATATCTCTCCCTTTACAATATCTTATTTTTCTCATATTATTTTCCATTAACCTAAAAGAAATAATAATAATGAATAAAAAAACAAAAAGATCCGAATAATCCATCGTGTATCGATTTTCGGCTATTAATATTTTACACGTTTAATCCTTCCGCAGATTCAAATATACGGGTTTAACTCGCAACTTTACAACAACTTTTCCGATGCCCTTCACAGAGCTCAGGGTATCGTCGCGGTATCTTTGCTCCTCCAAGTACGTGACCAATCTTGGTTGGCTTATCGTCGCCTTTCCTATTATGCGTGCACGTACACAACTCTCTTCATCTTTATTTTATATACACTTCAACTATACCCACCAACTCACCCTTATTTTACAATGCACACTATGTATAAATGCCAGTCTATATAGTCATCCACATAGCTTAGCATTTACATTGTCTTATCCTCCCTGGAATCGCTGGGATGGTGGTAGATCCGAGGGGATGATAAGGCATGAGGGATGAAAAAGAAATAAAAAGGAAAATATACATATATATATCCACATTCATATACATTGGAAAAACTTGTGCACACATTCTCATGCACGCACACACAGATACACACAAAGAACATTCACAAATTCATAAATATACGTATACAAAGAGCCTGATTGTCTTTCAGGTGGGTGACCGCTCAAATCCCGAGCTGAGAATATTCACCGAACAACTTAGCAAGATTAAGTACGGAGGTGAGAAATCACTCCTAACAGCTTCATATTTGCACGATTATACACGTCCTAAAATATTATTTTTTGCTTTTTTTTTCGGTCTCCCTTCTACTCCATTCTACTTTTTTCTGACCTTGTTGCGTCTGTTGAGATACTTGTCACGTCGTGAAGAATACTCTATCCCTCGCTTTTCTTCCCCTTTAGTTCACGTAACGATAGTACAAAAACGAAACACGAGCCAACTATGTTTGTGAGAAATCACTTTTGTACGTGATGAGAGAACGAAGACGGTTAATACTTAATTCTCCTGTATTTTTGACCTTCTCATGGGGGAGAAACGTTATTCTTTGCGTGATGAAAAAGTATTATATCAGTTGTTCACCCCCGAGTGTCAAGAACGCGGAAAACAAATGAAATTTGACATTTGCCGAAAAAAAAATTACATGATCGAATGATAAAGGGAAAATTAAGTTACGGCAATTCCATGCGTTGCTATTCTCCATGTTGCCACTTACACAAAGTTTTGTTTTGAAACATCTTTCAACTTTTTGTCGAGATCGACAATTTTCGAATCGGTCACTATTTATAAGTTTACAGCTTTTTTCATTCCAATTTTGTTGTAAACAAATTTAAACTATTGATTTTACGGTATCATCCTCTACTAACCTTGGAATAAATTAACTTTGTTGATCATAAATACTAAACTACGTTGTGATTTCAATCTTTCTTCTTATTTTTATAGCTGTCGTCATTTTTTTAATGCAGTATTTTACTTTATTTTACGATCCGGTATTTTTCATTATCGCTTATGTACATGTGTCTTCAACACTTTGTTCTCTCCTTTGCAAAGTTCCCTCTATAAAGATCGAAGAGATTTGTACTCTTGAGAGGAAACGTTGTGACATAAAAATAACGAGCAAGCAATATGAAAATGTCCAATTAGGTTAAATAAAATTCTAATTTTATGACGTGCTTCAGAAAATATTTCAAAAGCATAGTGCACACTAAAATAATGCCAATTTAGCGAAAAAAAAAAAATTACTACCCTGCTAAAGAAATGTTTTCTTAAAGAATAATCCGTAGTAAAATTGTCATTTTATCTCGATTAGTAATACTTTGATTAGTGATTACGTTGAATAATTGACACGTGCATTAATGTCAGGCAATACAACAAAAATTCAACGATTCGTGGTGCGTGATTTGTTGCCCGACACGAATAGTTATATGACTTATGACGGCTCGACAACAATGCCAGCGTGTCACGAGACCACCACGTGGATTATACTCAACAAACCAATATACATAACGAAGCAGCAGGTGAGAATTTTGCTACATAATATATTTATATTTGTATATACGTATATTTATATATGTGTGTGTGTTTGAGCTCGATTTTCCTTTATAAAACATGTCGCGTTGACGCGATTATCAACGAAGGAATGAAAAGACCGAAAAGATGGGGTAAAAATTGAGGGTAGTTTGATAGAGCGTGAAAGAATGAATAATAAAAATAAAAAAAATACATAAGAGGGAGAAAAAAGGAAGAAAAACACGAAATCAAAGGAAGAAGGAGAACGCACGAGGTGTGGAACGTTAGGGATCTCGCACGAAAATTCCCTCACGAACGTGACGTTGCGCTTAGGGTGTACTTCGAGCCTGGCCAATTACTCGGATAAACCGGGCATCACGCGATCCTTAGGCATTTTACCCCGAAACTGTATTGTGTATGTTGTAGAAGACAGAGATTTACGCGGTAGCCTTGCTTTCTCATTCTCTCATTTCTTGTGTATAATATACTACGTGCACGTAGTATATATAATAAATCCCCGAATATATTATACATATTTACACATACAGGGTGAATTGCCTGAGACAGGACTTAGGATGAAAAACTTGGCCAGTTTTTTGGAGATTCGATGAATTTGTTTTTTAGGCTTATTTTCACTGTAAATACACAGAGATTATTTACATGAAAATTATGATAAATTATCGAAGACTCATCGATTCAATTTCAAACATTAAATCTGTACTTTAACCCTAAAAGTTCGAGTCGCTTGAGCGTATAAGATTAATAAAGATTTTTAGTAAAGCCTTGTACCACCTGCTTGGAGATTCTCATTATTTTGAAACATCGTTATGTATGTTTAACACGCTTACTTGCAGTATTCTCTAACGTGATTTCTACGGTCATAAATATTCAAGTGTTCATAAAAGTTGATGAATTTCGTAATTTGTTTTGTGTATCACCCAATATGAATTTTTGCGTATCAGTTATTTAATCAACTGAAAGTCTGCAGACTTACTCCAAAACTTAACAAAAATTAATAGCCGTGATCGTTTAAAAGTAAATTATTATTTATTGATCCAATCTGAGGATAACATACGGTTATTGTTTTCACGGAAACAGTTAGTTTTAAATCAAAATAACTTCGTCCCCATTGAAATTTAAACAATCGTAATCGTGAGTGAGTTTCTCTCATGGCAGAAAACTTAAGTTAAGTCCTCGTGCGTTGTTCAACAACGCATAACATTTTGATAAAACTCTTGCTATAGTTCTGTTGCTTTTTGGTTCCCACAGGGGAAAAAGTATTTAAAAAATATTCGGAAAAATATATAAGGTATATTTTATTCGAAAAGTTAGTCATGTCATTTATATTTTTTAATATATCGAAAATATATTTTCAATATAATACATTTCGAATGCATTTGTAATGCATTTCTAGGATGCATTGATACGAGATATATTTTTGAAGGAAATTTAATAGATCGAAAAATATATTTTTAGTTATGTTTTATTTTCGTGTGAGTTGCAAAAGGAATTTCACAATACTTTCAAATGGTTACTTTTTGGTTGTCCATAAGTTGAGAAAAATAATAAAAACCTGAAACCAAACATATAACTTGGTTGATCAATGAACTTTGTAATGGTTTTGTTACGGTTAATTTGTAATTTTCTGTTGCCGGAAAAAGTGATAAATAACTACACTGAAACTAAAATTTAAATCACAACGTATTTGTAACTAATAAGCAACGTATGACTCGATCCACTAGTAAAAACTCTTTCGATTTGGATTTTAAGATAAAAATGTTCCTTTCAAATGAACAGTAAAATGTTCGCAATGCTTTATTTACTTAATTCACACTGTTTCATTACTGTTTTTAAAACTTCGTGTAAATATTTCGTTTTTAATAACATTTGCAATGAATTATGACTTGCATACGTTTTTATGTGCGTGACCCCTGTAACCCTGCGAATATTTACGATCCTTGAAATTGTCTCGAAGAAAACCATTTTGGCAGATTATCAAATTTAAGGTTCAAAAAATAAACATGGTTTCACTTTAATTGTTTTTTTCCAAATGTGGTTAACTTTAGTTCAAGTTCTCTGTCTTAAACATCTTTAAACTTTTCATATAGTGGATTTCATATAAAAATACGTTTTTCATCTAGTTACACGCGTTACGGGATCTCGTTCAAGGACCTCTGGACCCTAAAACTCCATTGGGCAACAACTACAGACCACCACAGTCACTTCATCATCGACCCGTTCGGACGAACATAGATTTCAGTGTACCACAGGTAAATAATTCGATTTACTTTCGTAATTTTTTTTTCACCGTAGTTCATAAATACCAGATAATTGGCTTCCTTAGCCATTTTTTGTTTATTAGACATTTTTGTGATTTCCATACTAATCTTCAAATAATTAAAAGTAACCAACATCTGGTACACAGGAAGTTCGAAATGGATAATGGATTCATTTTTAATAAAGAAATATTCTTCCCATTAAAATGCAAAAAGTTGCCTTACGATATCTTTCTTCAAATGTAAAAAATTCATTTTCTCGTAAAAAAAATTTAATCGCCTTCATGATGAAAGTACAAAAAACGAAGATATTTGAAATAATGATAATTGTTTTCACTTGAATCTGCTACTTTTGCTATTTGATAAACAATTTAATATCAACTTTAATACTACTTTTTTTTATACGAAAAACAAACGTTCCACATTTCGAGCTCAAATGTCCATTGACTTTCGTTTAATTCAACGGTTAAGCCGGCTTATCAGTTGCGTGAGTGCTAAAAGATAACGAAAAAACAGAAATACGTTTTTATCGGACACACTTGATATTTCGAGAAAAATAAAAATTATAGTTCGTTCTTCGAGGATAGAGAAAACAACATGTAACTTCTATTTATCTTAAAATATTAATGTCTCTCCGGAAAAATTGTGCTGCAGGATTTTTATCGACCGTACGTCTGATAAATCACGTTAAGTCGATCATTGCAACATTGTTGCTTAAAATTTGATAATAAATTATTAATTTAAATTGAGAAATGTGATCAAACTACAAAACGAAATTTAATAAAAATACTCACTTTTATTATGACTAATCAAAAACTTGTAAATATCACAGTATCAACTTAGATATGAAAGATAACGACATCATGTCCTGGCGTCGGTAAAGAAATTATAAATTATATATTTGATATTAAGTTTTTCAAGAATCGATAAAGAAGTTCTCTATTGGATTCATTTTCAAACATTTTTTCTTATGAAAATTCTAGATATTGTAAACTTTCCTCGGGAAACAAAACTAATAAATATTCAATATTTTTCAATGAATCACAGAATAGGAAGAATTGTCCAACGATGAGTACGAACATGTATTATAGAGGTGAATATTAATTCGGACATTAAATAACAAAATATTGTTTTGTCTCCAAAGTAATGCACTATGTAATATTTTGTTTAATGTAATTTTGATATGTTTAGCGAATACCTGGGACAATAATTAACCCAGCCGAGGATAACGCCTTCGAATATCGCTGTACTACGCTTTTCCACCTGAGAAATTGGTCCTCGCTGCATAAACACAAGAACGCAAAAGGATAAAGAACCCTGAAAAATAAAATAAAAAACAAAACAAGATGAAATTGCAAATGCAAAGAGGCTAAAACGAAGAAAAAATAAATAAAATTAATAAATAAGTAAATTAAAGGGAAAAATAAAACAATCGACATATCAGCACTCGCGTGTGCGAGTTATGCCCACGTAGAAACCAAAATTGCATCAAGATTTGGTGATCATGGGACAAAAAAGAAAGCTTGAAAGGTGAGCTTGACATGAAATATTGGGTGTGATTGTGGTACAAGGGGGAGGCTTTAATCGCGCCAACCTGTACTCAGAGTTCAGTAAATCGCTTCGTTGTAAAACTTATTAGACGTGAACTGCCAAGTATGTTTCCAGTAAAAAAAAAAAAAAAAAAAAAACCATAAAGAAAAGGGGGGAAATCAGACACACAAACGTTAATCTATAGATACGTTAGTCTATTAAAGTAACGTATAAGAGTATATATAATATATTATATACGTATATCGGATAACTATTGGAAAAAGCTATGACTATCGTGGCCTGCGTGGGTGAGATGGGACTATGTATAAAAAACAAAAAAAAAACAAAAGAATGAAAAAATTATCATAAAGTAAACGACGAAAAACGAATGCAACAAAAATTCATGCGACACAATAAATAAACAAAACAAAAACAAACCAACACACGCAACACATATACATACACGCTCACGCACTAAAGCGTATACAATTATCGAATGAAAAGTTTATACTATATTCTTGTAATAAAATCTTTGAAAAATGTATAAACATGACGTGGAACTTTATACCTTCTAAATAATAACTAAAAAATAATTCCTGAGTTCAAGTTATACGTGAGCCAGATAATTGTCCAACTTTTAGTTCCAAATTTAATCTTTCGTGCGTTTGGAAGTCATCCGTTCCTTATTTTTTTTTTTTTTTCGTTTGGCGAATTTTGGTTTGTTAGTATGTTTTAACTGTTGAAGATAAAAAACGACGTAGTAAACAATAAATAATTTTTCTGTTTTTGTAGAAAATCGACAGTTTATTCTTTTGTTATTTTAATCCAGGAAAAGTAAGAGGAGAACAGAGAAGAGATCACAACCATGAATAGAAAATAGAAACAAATACGTATTTGGAAATAAGTTTCAATGAAATATCGGACTATAGGGTATGGTAATATCATTTTATGGAAAAACCTCTATGTTGGGGGCCAATGATTTTATGATAAAACTTTACTTAATAACCTCGAATCCAAAGTATTCTCTTGTGTTCGAGATACTTAAAGGTACATCTCCATGATTTCAAAGCATTCGAAATTAAGGTGCTCTGTCAGTTGCGTGAGTGCGAAAGATATAACTAAAAAACAAGATCGATGTTTTTTACTGCCACGCTTGATATTTTGGGAATAAAAAGTCACGCCTTATTTTCTAATAAAAAAAAAGAACAACGTGCAATTTGCATTCTTCTTAAAATATCAAACCTTTCCGGAAAAAAAACGTGCTGGAAGATTTTTACCGACCGTTCAACTGATCAGTCAACTTTAAGTTATCTCGTGTTTTCTACTTGAAATCAGAAACTTTCAAATGTAACAAAATAAATTCTAGAATGCTTATGAATCATGATATGTACACTGTTGTTCTAAATATAACAAAATTCATTGCCAGAAACGCAACTTCATCTCTGTCGGATTGTGTAAAAGAAATTATCGTTCGATGGTACTGAAGAATGTCCAATGATCGCTGGCGTTTTCACCCGACAGTGATCACTCGAGCTGCAACTCCAATGAACAGTAGAAAAGTTTTTTTTTTTATTATAACCAAAATAAACTTTTTTTTTGTCCATTTTTTGAAATCAAAAATGAAATATTCATATGATGGAGAATATCATTTTTAATCCGTGACTTCGTTGTCCAGAAATAAAAGAGTTGAAACTCGTGGACATATTTTCAAAGTATTTAATCCTTGTTTCATGTTGTTGTGAATGTAAATTAATCGATGAATTAAGGAAATTGTGCAATATTTTACTAACAACGTTTAAGTTCTAATATTGCCCTTAATCAAAGTTTTCACTTTATTCCAATGTGGAAATGTTCCTATGGAAAGTTTTTCATAATAGTACTTTGGAAAAAATGTTCAGAGGTTGCTCTAGCGAAACGCAATCAGAAAAAATGCACATGGAAAAGTCGCTTAGACAAGTTTTTGAAGTTCTTTAAGAACTCCTAAATGTTGGGAGAATTATTTTTTTTTATTATCCTTTGCCGCAACACGGAAAAAATAATTGAGAACTGCACCAGCTACACGTGTTGATACTTTTTCTCGCATAAGAAATTCTATTTTACGTGCGTTGCATCTAAAGATGAGTGTGCACTTGATGAAAAAGTTCTACTCACAAAATGTATGCCTTGTAAAAAATTCAGGTCGCTCACACTACTTTACGACTTTTTTTCCTTATAACTTATTTCTATCGTTTAGGCAATCCCCCGACATTTTGTTGGAACATTTGAGATCTTTGGGAAAATTACTTTTTCCTGAAGTACTAACATATTTTGGTGCAATACCAAAAATAGACAATTTTATATTATAATTTTCAGACAAAATAACAAAAAAATCGAGAAGTCCCTGAAGTAACCTCTGAAAAATGTTCCAGGTAATGTAAACGTTGGAGAAATTATTTAACCATCAACTAATGACATTTTTTGTTGAAACACGTAAATATTGATCTCAATTTGTGACAAATATACTTTTTCATGTTATCCAAGTTTTGCTGGGATAATAACACTTCCGTAGTAGGCCGAGAACAAAATTTTGATTTTTTTCAACCAGCCAAACATATAGACACGATTTTATTATTCATTCAACAATTCACTGTCAAGCTTTCCTTGGAATGACTGTTTCATGAAACTATTCGACGACTCAAAGTTTTATCATCAAATTTAATATCTAATAATAAAAAAAATCGCTTACGCGTAATCTTTGAAAACGACGTCGTTTTTCGCGCCGTTTTCAGGACCGAACTACTAAAGATAGAACATCGCAATCATTGACTTTCCTGCTGGAATATAATGCTCCACAAGATTGGCTCCATCAGAAGAACTCACATTTAGAAATGGTATTTTAATTTTACATTTCATCTCGAAATTGAGACTTAAATTGAATTTATGAGTATGATTTGCTGTAGAAACGATTCCCAACAAAACTCTTCGAAACATTTCATAAGAATTATTCTCCATGTTTAACATTCTAAAAATACACGCATGAAATTAAAAAAATAATTTTTTTTAAACCCCTTTAAGTTGATAAATTGTATTGTTCAATGTATCAAATTTTATCAACATTTTTTTTGCAAGCAAATTTTAGATAGTTACTCTAATATATTTTTCTTAAATTTCACACCCACGAGCCTTTCGAAAAGTGCGGGCCCAGTACCTGTAACACATGAAAAAAGTAAAGAAAACACTGAGAGAATAATTTCCGTGCAAAAAGTAGATCATTTATCACGTGGTGTGGTGCATGAGTAATAGGCGAATATCACAATATTGTAGGAAACCTTTAAATTTCATTCGAAGCAACCCTCTCGTACATACTCGTGTCAGCCTGTTGCTCTTGAAGAATTTGCTTAATCTGTTTGGCCAATTCGCCATCAGAGCTTAATCGTTCTCTTGAACTCATCAGTAGAATTTTTTCATTGCCGCATATAGACCTTAACGATTTTTATTATGTATATGATCGGAGTGCACGTGGTACTTTTACAAGTGATTCTCTGCACATTACAGGATAAAATATTATTCAAAGAGTGAATTATAGAAAATCTCATGTCTAAAGTTTTGTTTGGAATTATTTCAAAAGTTTGTTTCCTGGAACGACTGTTTTTAAATTTTTGCGAATTAAAAAAATCTCCATGAAGTTGTTTGTTTTTTATTTTTATCAATTCCCTATTAATTTAAGCCGGTGGAATATATACGCCAATCAAAAGCATCGAGTGCTTTTTAATGACTTATAATTAACCTCAGAAAGATCGACATTGATTGCAGCACACTCTGAATATCTATACGTTCGTATTTTTTTCTTTCTTTTTTTCAATGCAAACTTAAAGTTATATACTTCAGTATAGCGTGTATTTGACCCCTCGATGGTAATTCACTTTGATAATTAATGTTTTATTCGTGTCATTATTAATCATCTCAGACTTAGCAATAAAATCATCGCATTGAAAACATTGAGGAATATATAAATAAATGACCGAGAATAAAAATGCCGTTGTAGGAGTAGAAAAAAAAAAAGAATAAAGTTGAAAGAACTTTGACCCTCATTATCCCAAGCGAAATAAGCATTGTATATCTATAGTTTAGTACTTGTTATACCCTGTGTACTTGACCGCGCCGATAAAACAGCCAGGTGCGGGTACCCATGCACTGGTGGCTTCTCACCATCTCCCTTTCTCTTTCTCCCAGAACCATATCGCGTATAACTCTCGCTTCAAAGCATGATCGATCGGCCTATTAATATTCGCCCACGCCAGCACCGCGAGAGGTTAATTATTTCCCTGGCCGAACCACTTTGCAAGACCGAAATCGTCCTCGGAGCGATCCAATTTCTCTTCTAGAGTGCAAAAAGCATAAACGCAAAGTCGTCGGGCTTATGTAACGACTTTTGAATGTATATACGTATATATATATATATATTTATAGCTTTATTTATGTACATACATACAAATAAATACAGTTGAAAATATAATATCTATATATGTGCAAACGCACACTTCATACAAATACAACTTCATATAATATCGAATGAGTTTTATAAGTTTTTTTCGATCACACTTTTGTGAAACCTGTTCCATGCCTCTTGCCTTCTGAAGTGTCAAATACTCTATCGGCGTTCGCCATAATTGGAAGAAAGTTTACTTTTCTTAGCAATATAACCTCATGAGAAACTCGCACCCAAGTTCGAACTTTATTGGGCAAAAATTTTCCTGGATATTCGATGAACTTATGTATACTTCCGCAGGGATTCAGGGAATCTTGCTGTAGTATTTTTGGTGCGCTACGTAGGAATATGAAGGTTTTGTGAAGTCCAAGCATCATCGTACCGTCAGCATATCAAAGGATTCTTTACTGTATTCACATGAAGGTAAGCTGCGGTAATAAGAGGATGGAAGAAGGGCGATGTGCCGTTGGTTTTCCGGTGTAAGGGGTGAGAACGAAAATGAGTAAAAAGACGCTAGCGTCAGAACAGGAAGCGGAAGGTCCTTCTACGCGACGTACCTCGAGGTTATCGTCGTCGTTCTCAGCGTCGTCAGCGTCATCGTCGTCGTCCTCGAAAAGGTTTTTATCCACGGGGGTTCACGAGGGGTTGCGTGATAGCTCGTTTCATGCCTCTCTTCCTCCCTTCCAGGTCAGTATGGTTTTCCGAGGCGTCAAGGCGTCAGAGGAATAGTGGGGGCTATATATGCGCGAGCGCGGAGCATGGCAAGAAGAGCTCGGTCCACGTATAGCATACTCGTTGAGAGTTCCTCTCATCGAATCCACGAAAGTGAAACAGAGAAAAAGCGAGAAATCTTTTAAGCTTTTCTTTCTTCTCCTCCTTTCGTAATCTCGCTCGCTCTTTCTCTCTTTATTTCTATCTCCCTCTCCCTCTTCCTCTTTTTCTCTTTGTCGTTGAGAGAGGACGTCGATTACTCGGGGAAAGGGTGGGAGCAAGCTGATTCCATTGAACGCTGGTGGAATTCGACGGTGCTGCCTGTGTTTAGCTCTAGTGCCAGTGCTACTGCGCGACCCCTCTCCAAAGCTCTCTCTCCTCCAAGGGACGGGGAATCGAGAGAAGGTTGGAAACAGCGAGATGTGGTGGTGAAGGAGGGAAAGCAGGGACGAGAGGAACACAGTTTGCTCGGTTTTGAAAGGGACGAGGGTTTTGAAAGAGCTACGAGAGCAAGGTGGGACAGAGGGACGTGAAGCAAGAGGGGTGGAAGGTTTGATAAGCGCCGCGTGGGAGAAACATTTTCTCTCTCGCTCTCTCTCTCCCTCCTCCGCCTCTTTCTCTCTTTCTTTGTACGGTATCCGAAAGGGAAAAGGGAGAAAAGGCGATAGAGCGGGAGGCCAGAGAGAGAACGACGAAGAGACGCAACGTAAACGTACACAGGGACAAGAGGGAGAGAGAATTGTTACGTATATACCTATATATATATTTGTATATACGTATAGAGAAGGGGTCGCACGAATCCCCTGGTGAGCGTCTCTACGTTGTTGGTACTCTCGCGTAGTCGTTGCTGCGGCAAATCTGCGGGTCCACGCGCTCTTCCGACCGTGAAACTCCATCAGCTATCGCGAGATCCAACAGCCAAGGTTTGCTGGCTCGAAAATTTTTCTTACCAGTGAGAGAACGAGAGGGAAGAGAGAGAAAGAGGGAGAGAAAGATTGAGAGAGAGAGTGTGAGATTAAGAGAAAGGGCGATTTATTGATAAATATTCTAACAACAACGTTGAGACTCGATTTGAGAGAAATTGACGGTCTCGAAGATCTCAAACAAAAAAAAGGAAAATTGAGATAACAAAGCCGGTACGGGGAAGGGCGCTGCACCCGGCCTGGATTAGGGTGTCAGAAGCAGCGAGCATCTTGAAACGATCAATCGTTTAACCCGAGAGACAACCACGACGTGTGACACCGCTTGAAACGTGAGATTGAGCGAGAGAAAGCTTGCCCCCCCTCGTGCTTTTCAAACAAAAAACGTGACACACATTTTTCGCCGGAAACACAGGAAGTTTTTACAGTCGCTTGGGTCAGTAGACGTTTCAATTATGTACACAAATTGTTCGGAGCGTTCCACTTGTCGGTTTCTTTTGTTTTTTTTACTTTTGTCTTTATAGTTACGAGCTACGTATGCAGTTATATTTATACATACGTATATGACCAAATTTGCAAAGAAAAAAACACAATGGTGGGAGTCGATTTGTTCAATGTAGGACGAGAAAAGGGGGGAGAGGAATTAAAGACGATAAAAAAGTAGTTGTAAATAAAAAATGATCAATTAATATCAAAATAAATTTCACTCTAACTACGGTTAATATTTAACGAATAGATTTTATTTAGTTATTTGCCTTTTATCCTGATAACACAGGCACCCCCCCATAATGTACGTGACACGCGCTTTAAACTTTCAGAAACTCCAACGAGAATTCGTGAATAAAAAAAGATATACATGCATATGCACTCGTGGCTGATCGCGTATCTCATACACCCTTTAATTTATTGTTGAATCAGCGTACAAGTGAAGCGTTAAGGTATCGTACGGTATAACACGGATTGTATATCAACGTCTCTGTGTATGTGCAGGGTGTCGTTGTACATTCTCTCCATCAGCATCCCCCTACATCAGCAAAAAAACACCTGCCTGCTCAACGTATTCCTCTACTCAACGTACAGACTCTCTCGTGTATCTCATTCTTTCACATCAACTTCAAACTACCCCCTTACTTTTAATATACTCACGTTTTTTCCTCAGCCTCGTAACTCTTTTGCACTCTTACATCGTGATCTCGTGTTTGCTTCGTCTCTCTCTCTCTCTCTCTCTCTCTCTCTATCTCTATCTCTTTTTTTCTTTCTCTTACTACCTCGATACTCTGGGTATAAGAGCGCGACCACAGAGTGGCCCCTCGAGGCAATGCGAGTCTCTCGTACGTGCCACTATTACCGAGTAAACCAATCTGGCACGATCACTACTGTGATTGATTCGAAAATACATATATATATATATATATATGTTACATATGTATTTATGTGGATTTAAAAAATATATATGTGAATATGTATATGTATATAAATGGACTTGTGTATGTGTGTGTATGTACAGCAACAAGAAAACAGAAAGAAGGAAAAAGTTTCCTTTGGCTTCGTGCGATTTTTCAAGCTCGCCCCCGAACCCCTTAACCTATGGAAAAGTGGCTTATCGTCACGGCGAAGTGACGACGACGATGACAAGGACGAGAAAATCCTGGGGGTTTCTCGTCGCGAAAGCGTAACACGACAACTGGGAATTTTCGTCACGCTTCTTCCGAGTAGAGTAAGCTTTTTCGGGACACCGCAGTCTTCGATTTCGTATTTTATTGATTTCTCTTGTTTTACTTTGTAGTTTGGTTCATTTTGTCTAAAGGATTCACTTATTTTGTTGGATTGAAAATAGTAGACGTTACGAATAGTTTCATTTGTAAGGGTTCTTTGAGTCTGTTTAATTGACTTATCACTTAAGTGCTTTAGCCATTTGTCTTGATGGCAGCATAAGCCTCCTATGTTTTATTTCATTCTATGGACTTTTTTTTTTTTTTTTATCGTATTTTCCACTACGATACGTATGATCGTAAGTCATTCTTGTCTCACGTTGTCAACTTTGATTTATTATTCAATTCATTGTGTTATTTGAATACTCGTTGTGAATGGTACTATACACTTTGTATCTGACTTTTGATAAAGGTAAATCATTTATTTTCTTACTTTTCATAGTATAATTTATAATATAGTTTGTTTTCACAGAATCAAACATTGAACGAACGTATTTTATACGTGCACATGTCCGAAAAAAGAGCACTGTTTCGTACATTCGATGTTCCGTTCGTTGGCGAGTATCATTTCGTATAATTGTGTTATTCGAGAGTAAAATAACATTTTCTAATTTACACTTATATTTTTTATCGAATTGAATTCTCCATCCTTTCAAATTCATATTGAATGACTTTCCGTATTTAATGAGATTATGCGTTTAAGTTATGAAAATGATGATTTTCTATAATCTGTTATCTTCGTCAGCATAAAGAAACTTGACTTGTTCAATTATCTCAGGATTTTATTATTTTTTCTTCTTTTCTACCCACGTTTCGTAACACTAAGTTCCCCCTCAATATATTATACTTACTACTTTTTTTACCCTACATTTATTCACATTCTTTAATCCCTAGCCCCTACTTTTCATAAGCCAAGCAATTTTTTGCAATCGTCCATCAGACCTCCTATAACAACCTCTCTCCGGGTGCGCTATAACCATATCGACCCCGAATATAATGGACATCATTTAGAGTAGATTGATGTGATCTGATATTCCTTTATGGCTCACTCTGCTCTTCGAGTCCGTGAAAAGATCAATATCTCTACGAATATCAGAACAAGAGAGTGAGAGAGAGAGGGGTTGGAATTTTATGTTGTAGGTAACCGTTGTGGCTGGCTTGTGCAGCCCTTACGCTGTAGCAGTCTTGTTTGTTTCCTGCTTTACAACGAATTCTCTCTCTTTCTACCTCCTCTCTCTCTCTCTCACTCTCACTGCCTCTCTCCTTGTCTGCCATTCTCACTCTCGTATTCTCACTGGAAGGTCTCTCGGGGTTACATGTTGTGTATCGCATAGTATCTGATACATGCATTGATACGTACTATACATCATTTCAGTATTAGTCCCTTGCACAATATATACGAACGCATGGTACAAATATATATTGAGCACATTGACAGTCTACACGGAGAAACAGATTAAACTACCGGTCAACGACCGTTGATTGGCGGTTACAGTGGTCACGGGAAATATAGGTTTATATATATATACGTATACGTATGGATTTAAATCCTATAGGTAACCTCTGTAGTCTACTCATCCCTCTTATACCAACTGGTGAGACTCTCTAGTGCGCTCAATGTAAATAGTAGAGTTGGTCAGTGACTGGTCAGACGGGAATGCCACCAAACTCTCCTTCTCTCTTCTTCCCTTCTCTATCTCTATATTTTCCTTCCTCCCTTAAACGAGTTTCTGAGTAATTGGTGCGGGACAGTTCGAGAGATATTCCTCACCTCGTTTCTCGTGTTGAATCCCAAGGGTTATTTGTCAATTCAGCACAAATATTGGAGGTCAAATTTTAATATTACTCCATAAAGACATCAGCGGATTATGCAATTTCCATTGTCCAAAAGTTCTCCCGATCAAGATGTCAAAAGTCCCCTTGCATTGTTCCAACTCTTTTCTACTATTTACTTCCAATTTTACACCCTCTGTTCTTAATAGGTAAGAACCGATATTCAAGCTTCCCTAAGTTTCTGGCTGTACTATTGTTTCCTATTTAGGTCGCACGTCCTAGGAATTTAAGAAGTTTTATATAACAAATACTCCGATTTTACCCTGCATTGAAAATTGTTAAATGTTTTTCATGAGACGTTATTACAGTGAAATTTTCAAAGCTGTACAAAAATATCACGGCATTCAATTATTTTGAAACTAATGAAAACGACTTTCTATACATAGATAGTTTAGGAGTACGGTCTTTTCTCTCTATATATATATTGATTCAAAATTCCTGAATGTTTTATAACTCGGGAATTCCAATAGAACAACAAACCCGATTCCTTCAAATGCAAATACATCAAAGTATCTATCGAGAAAAATGAATCTCTAGAATTCTATTGTTTGCCTGTCAGATAAAAAACTGGGTTGTATTGAACGGCGTAAACATCATTGACATAGAAAACCCCAAACAAAATATGTTTTATTTTTTTAATAGGTTCGCGCACTGTCGATTTTGTTGAATTTTTCCAATGATAATTCAGCAAAATTCGTACCCGTTTTCAATACCTCTATTGTTCAGATATTTCTATTTCTATTGATATTTCTATTGTTCTATACTTCAGATAGAATAATTCTGGGATGAAAAGTGTTCATGGAAAATAGAAGTATTTCAATGCAATTCCACAGCTATTCTCTCAAAAGTTGTTTGGAAACTCGTCTCCGATTTCATCAAACTTATCAACATTTGCGGATAGGACGAGCTCAAATTTGATGGATATTTTTCATTTTCATTGTCTATTTACCCAACTTGTATTTTGCCCATGAGAAACGAAGAACGATAGCAAAATATGATTCTGATACAATGGAAATATGGGTGCAAAAGATTTATTCAAGCGGATAAAAAATCAACAAATAAATAATAAATATAAAAGGATAATAATAATAAATATAAATAATGTGTCAAGGGATCTGGATGATGTAATCGATTTAAAAAAATAAAACAATGTAGTTTATATATATGGGAAAAATGATACATCGAGATTTTTTTTCAACAGCAAAACATTGCGGTTGCAAAAGTTCAAGTTAGGTTTTAACCCTTCAAGCCCTAATGGAACAATACGTTGTCCAACCTATTTTCTTCGCATTTTTTTTTTCATATTTAATGGTTATTCTTTGTTAATTGCACAAATTCCACATATAAATAAACAACCAAATTTCATTTCTTTTTCATAAAAAAAATCGTCATCTGCTCAACGACTATGAATTGCATGAATGCCAATATTTTAATAAGCTCAATAACGCTCCAATGACGTACGTATAAGGAAAATTGCATGGCTTAAACGGTTTAGCTTTAGAACATATAGGACTGCACATTTGCTTTACAAATAAAACTTCCGCCCATCATAGCACATCGTAGAAACATTATAACAGTAAATAGTAAAAAAAAAGTGAGATCGCTGCAAACCTAATTCTGTGAGAAATCGAAGTAGAGTGAATTCCGAATGATAACGTACGGGGTCTCTCTAACCACCAGTTTATACTATATACTATATGAAAAACTATCACATTGGACGTTGAATAGCTCACATATAACATATATACATGTGTGACCGGAAGTAATTTGATTAGATGCGAACCCTGTGGTACAATCGTGAATTTACCATTCGTGGAACGTACCGCGCGCTAATTCATCGTACAAATTTAGCCGATTTTCAACTCGATGACCGCAAGAACGTTAATTGAAAACCGGATAGTTCCAGACTCGTCGTATGTATAAGAGGAAAGATTAAATATAACATTGAATTTCATGCCCATACCATAGAGAAATTCGTTAACACAGCGGCGTTTCGGAATGTTTGTGAAAGTACAAAATCGTCAATTAATTCGTAAGCAAATATTTTTCCAACTAAGTAAAATAGTTTTACTTTATCGATGTAATATTATGATGTTTGTCAATTTCCATTGTGCATGCAAAAAAAAATTTTTTTTTTCTTATTCGCACTTACACACATTGCATATTTCATGTTTGCATTCAACCAGCGTCGCAGTGAATGTCGCAAATGCAGAAAGTAAATAAATTTGTACTCAGCTTGATTGAAGTCGGGCCCTGAGAGGAGAAGGAGTGCAGAACTTTTTTTTCGACCTCCCTCTCTTTCTCTCTTTTTTAGTTAAATTCATATGCACCGATTGAGCGTAAAAAATTTGCATCGTTCGTCGGGTGTGGGTAATCGATGTTCTGTCGAGATTTAATTTATTGCAAGGATGGAGAGTGAGCGCGCTAGAGATTGTATGTGAAAGAATGAGGGGCGAGGGGAACCCAGAATCGAGGCCTGTTTTTTTTCAAGCCCACCCTATCAACTCCGCGATGTGCATACATACGTATGGGCTCTTCAACGCCAAATTAACTGATTACAAACTTTATACATTGTTTTCATTTAACCCAAAATCTTCAGAGTTGTTGTACTTATTATTCATAAGAACTATTTCTTCATTTTTTTCAAATTCTTTTTATCCATCCATTTAAGTAATATGATTTTTGTTTGAAAGCTTGATGTTCTAATTTTCAAATAGCTGTACCTTTCTAAAAAAAAATGGACCAATTTTTTACAGAAATTTTATTTTCTTACGGTACGATAAGGAATAGTACACGCAGAATAATTGATGATTCTGTTCTATATATTTTTATTCGATTTTAAAGTAAAAATTATTGAGTTCAAGATGGTAAACGTTTTTGAGATTTCCCAATAAATTGAAAAATAAATTTTTAGATATTTTTCTTTATATATTTTGCCTTAGTTTCAAAGAAAAATATAATCTTTTTCAGTCAATGCCAATCGAATCGAACTTATTGATCAAAATTTCTGTGTATTAAAAAAAAGTCCCAGTCATCGCAGACCAAATGGAACTTTTATTGTTATCATTCTTTTGAGTTCGATTTGGTCCGTATAACAGGGAAAAAAATGATATTTTTCCTCAAACCGGAAGAAAAGAAAATCGTTAACTTGACGACGAAGTGACTTGTTCGTAGTTTTTCTCTGAATTCTCTCCTACTCTATTTAAAGAAGTACGGCTAAAAAGGAACATTGTTATATAACAGTCCAATATGATATATTTTCAGTAATAATTCATAGAATTGTGAAAAAATCTAATGGACTGAATAGTGGATGAACAAAAAAATGTGAAAAATATCAATAAGGATTTTTTCCGTCGATATAAAAAGTAAGAGAATATTTGAGTTTTTCAAGGATTGATTCTAGAGTCTGTGATTCGGTCTCGAAAGCCCCATAGATATAAACACAACTGAGTTGAAACAAAAAAAGGCGTATCACGTTTATATGAGCACAGATTTTACGTTTTTCTAGCATAAAGTATTGGACACGTGCTATAAATATATATACGATTCATGCCATCCACCTTCCCCTAATGCTCTCGTGATCGATGCACTCGAGACCAGAACGACCGGCTGGTGCTCCGCGCTGCGGCTGGTGTGCTTCGATGCTTGTGTCGCTGCTGTTGGCAGCCAGCTATCCGTATATGAAAGGCGGAAGATGAGGGCATAGACTCCACTTCAGGGTTCAGATTTGTTGTCGATTAGCCACTCGAAGCGACGCCGCCACTCTCCGCTACACAACCCTCTTTCTATATATCTTTTTCTACGCTAATATCTTTCAACGCGTTCGAGCTCCCACACAGAGATATTCACGATTGCGCCAACACGTAATTACACATACAAGCACCGCCTCGTCAAGTGTGTCTTCTAAATCTCGCAATTTAGTCCATAAAATATCGCTCAGGAATCAACGACATTTGCAAAATTAAAAAGATTTTAATTAAAGATTCAATTTTTATTTTCACGGTATCCAATGTTTCTTCGATAAATTGGAAGTGAAACCTTCAGAAAATAAAAGCTTATTTCATAAGTTTTCATCAATAAGATCACTCTCGAAACAAGAAGGACCTAATTCTTATCAATATTTGTTTAGGAAATAAGACTCGTTTTCTGAGCAGCTTTGAAGAGCCCTGTCACATTGTTGGAAAACTAACAGAACATATGAGTCATAGAAAATGATTGTTAAGATCACAATTTATTTATTCAACTTCTTTATGTCCATGTGGGAAGAAAGTATATAAAAAATATACGGACAGATTTTATATAAAACATATATAAAATATATTTTGTTTGAAAGGTTAGATATATCGAATATATTTTTGAGTATATACAAAAAATATTTTCTATAATACACATTTTTTGAGTATACATGTAATGCATTTCTCGTATTTATTGCAGTTTATTATATCAAAAATATAAACAATATATTTTTAAACGAAATTCGAAATGTCGAAAAATATATTTTTACATTTATTTTATTTCCTTGTAGGTAGGACTCCTTTTCAAATAAAAATTATAAATATTTTGTCACAGTTGGCACGAAATGACCCATACGAATCTGTGGATAACTGTCTTTTATTCCTCTCGTCCTTTTCATGTGTATCGTTCTGAAAATCGTTCAACTACCCTACCAGCTTTGGTTACATCGCATCCTCGTTTCCAAGCCATAAACCGTGAGCCGAGATAACGCGTATTTCAATGGTTCCTGCTCGCCCTTCTTATTTCACCCCGCATATATTCTCTTCGTTGTATAATCCCATTTAAAACAGAGTAATTTCATTGAACATTCAACGTCACGCCACCTGTTATTTTCATTTTAATTTTTCCTCCTTTGTTATGTTTTCTACTTCCTATACGGGTCATTCTATGAAAAAAAAACACGATCCATAATTCAACAGTAATTCAAACTTCCTACAAGTTAAATGAAACGGAGCTGTGACATCGAAAGTTCAGAGGCAACAACTTGTTTTTTTTTCTTCTTTTTCTTATTTCTTTTTTCTTAGCACACAGAGTCCAGATGTGTTTCGTAGAGTAAATTTTTCTCTTCACAAAATTTTGTCTCAAAGGAAGTCTATACAGTAGTTTTATTATATCATTCGTTTGAATGATTTTCTAAGTTGAAACTGCTGCTCAAATCCTTCATTTAATAATTACTATGTTTACAAGTTATGACGAGCGAGTTGCACCTTGAAGGGAAGTCACCTACTCGAACTAATTCAAAACGAACTAACCGGTTGAATTTTAGTAGAGGAAATCGATTACCGCTCAAACAATCGCATGCTCTTATGGTTTCACATAAACTTTTAATCAACGGTCGAGTTACCGCAACGAAGTGAAAATTTTACACTGTAATTCGTTTCAGGCTTTTGAAAATTTGCCTATGTTACAATAAACACTTTTTAATAGTCCATTTTCAATATTGCAAAATGTCATTTCCCAAAACTATGAGGGACATAAACTTTTGTAATAAACATTTCGTTGTATTTTTTTTTCTTTTTTATTGACCTTTAGTTGAAAACTATAATCTATTAAATATTCCTTTGTGTATTTAAAAGGCACATCCAGTGATGCACGCTGTTCTATGGGTCTCGTTATATTTATAATCGTGTTTTATTTGATGGAGATTGAAAATAAAACAAAAATTATCAATTCGTAACATTTTTCAAATAACTCTGAGAAATTCACTTTTTTACAATTCTATTATGGCTTCTCTTGGCCCTAAGGTTTTTAATTCATTACCTCAAATAATTGAAATGTAGTACTTTTCCAAAAATAAAATAAAATATTCAATAGACATGGAATAATATATAATCATCTGGAATTTTTTATTTCAAATTACTCGGTTGTAGCATGGAACTTCCCATGTATGCATGTAAAATTGTAAACACAAGTACACAATTGTCAGTTTTCAACGTGTCAAATTACCTCTATGGATAAAAATTCTAAAGTCGATTACCCACGATTTTTTTTTTTTTTTTTTTTTACATGCACAATTTCCTTTTCATACGAATTTTCCGATTCTTCCATTTGCCTATACAGATTCAATGAGACGACAAACAGTCTTTTTTCATTTCATATTTGTTACTTTTCATTACAGAGCGAGCGCGGTATTGTAAAGATTTGCCACAATGTCGTAAAGCCGTCGACCCTTCGAGAGATGCTCAGATTTTTCAGTAGAGAACGAAAAAGCCACGAGAATCAGAGAGATGAAAAGATGAGGGACGCCAAACACTCGTCCTACTAATATTACGAAGCGATCAACACCCTCACGACAAGGTGCCACTTGGTACTGGTCGTGAAACGTTACTTTAACAAGGCGTATAAAATGAGAGAATTTTCATCGACTTTGCGAAGCTTGCCGAGAGACCAGACCATGGTCCAAGGAAGACCGGAAATCCGAGATCCTGAAAGACTCCGGATATACTCGTGCGCGTGAAAAAGAAAAAAAATGAGGCGAGTATTACAGACATATACATATATATTTATATTAATATAAATAAGGGACTACAAGTACAATGATATATTATATATTTTATTGAAAAAAGTAAAAAAAGTATTACCCAATGGTTCAAAATTGAATGAGTTTTCATGCAAATGAATTTTCGTACAAGTTAAATCCATTTTTCCACTGCTCAAGGTGTGTCAAAGTTCAACCAACCTTTGTGTTTGTGAACAAAAAAAAATTGAAGATCGGTTTGATAATGATCGAGATTTCAAAAACGCGCTTGTTTCTGAATTTTCAATTTCTTGATTACTTTGTGTGCTACGTTCATGCAAACGTAATTTTTAGACAGTATCATAACATGAAAAAGATTTTAATTATCTTCAACACATTTTTTAATAAACTTGTTAAATGCGTTGAAGGTGTTCATATTCCAGTACAAAAGAGATTTTACGTCGACTCACAATTCCATATGCACTAGAAGCACCTTTGTCGGAATAAAAACGTATCGATGGCGTTCATGCAAATTGAATATAAAATCGTAATTAAAAAAATATGTTCACAAAAATGTAACGTGGTACACCACCGTTTTCGAGATCAAAGGATTATTAATAATTCTATACAGATGCAATGTACAATTTGAAAGTCCTCCAAGCACTCGATCTCATCTCGAATCTGTTCCATAAATATATTTTTGATATTTCATTCGTTAATGCTATCATTAAATTTGATAAAAAGTGTTACATAATGTCTCCTCATTTGCGAAAACGAATATACACATGCATACGGTTATGTGTGCATACGCGTACGTATGGATGTATATATATTTTAATGTGAATGAAGAAATATTATACACATGTTGGAATTCTAGAGCGCGATGAGAGTCTCATGTCATTGTGAAAACGAATGCGAACTCCAAGCTATCGAACTATCCAAACTATATGGTCGACTAATATCTCTACCATGTTCTACGACCGCATCACATATGTTTCCTGTTATCATCTCATCCTCCACTTTCATCCTTCCCTTACAACGAGCCCAAAACCATCCAAAGCCTCGTACATCGGGCGCAGTAATTAATGGCGTTGGAAGTAATTGGACAGCACTCGCAACGCCACTTCTCCACACGATCATCCTTCGTGTCACGTGGTGATTTGTCGGTCGTATGAAAGAGAAAGAGAGAAAAAGAGACAACCCTGTGGATGAGCACGCGGTTGATCGTCTCCTCGTAAACTTGCAATTTGTCATCGTACAGAAGTGTCTCTTCAGCTCTGTCGCTCTCTTTCTTCTTGTCTATCTATCTCCTTCCGTCTCCCTCATCGAGGCACGTACGATCGGGGCAAGCTAGAAGTTTTCCCAACGCCTAGCGGATCCTCCGAGTTCCACCTCATACACCCCTTTCATACTTCTCTTTTCACTCTCGCTGGCTCGAACGAAGAAAATATTTAAGAATCGAGCGCGCGTGCTTCACCGCACAATCCGGCCCCCGCCTCTGCTACTCATACACCCTTATCCTACCACATTCTACATCCTTTCGGTATTATATTCTCTCAATAACGCACATCATTCTTTCTTCTCTATCATTTTATCTTCCTTTCTTCTGCCTCGACGCTCCAGCCAAAGGACAAGGACTCGACCTTGATACGAATTCATGAAGGAAGACGATCGGACAATCATCCCCGCAGATGTCGCACGTTCGGGAATCTCATCTCGAACAAGGGGCCGATAGATAAACGTCGAAGGAGTTGAAGAAATTGTGCTGGTGTGTCGGAGATAGCACCGATGTTCATGAAGAATTGTTACACGGTTGTTATGTTAGAAAAAAAGGCTCACTCTCTACGTGGGAGTATCGTGCCGGCACTTTTGTTGCTGGTAGGTAGTTGCGCTCTGCAATCAAGAGCCGCTGCATTTCCCGATTGGACCGATTGCCCAGCAGTCTGTCGTTGCAAGTGGACATCCGGCAAAAAATCAGCCCTCTGTCCGGACGCCGGCCTCGAGAATTTACCAGCTACTTTGGATCCTGACATGCAAGTACTCGATCTCTCCGGAAATCGTATACCCAGCCTACAATCGGAAATATTTAAAAGAGTCGGTCTGGTGAATCTTCAACGGGTTTTTCTCCGCAACGCTGGTATCCATAAAATACACGGTGACAGCTTTCGCGGTATGGGAATACTCATCGAGGTTGATCTCTCAGATAATCACTTGAAGTCTCTCGAACCGGACACCTTTCACGGCAACGAGAGGCTAAGGATCCTCGTATTAAGTGGTAATCCTCTGGTCACACTCAAATTTCATCAATTTCCGCTACTACAACATCTTCGAACTCTAGAACTTCAGAGATGTTCTCTAAAGGAAATTCATCCACTAGCTTTTGCCCGTTTAGGAGGTCTCGAGTCTTTGAAGCTCGACGGCAATCAGCTTGAATACTTGGACAGTAGAGTTATAACGTCTCTCGTTCGCCTCACCACACTTACTCTTGAGAGTAACAACTGGATCTGCGACTGTAGATTGCGAAATTTTCGTAGCTGGCTCGTAGACAATAACGGTGTACCACAAAAGATTTACGGTACTTCACAAATCTGCCAAGGACCTTCCAGACTACGAGGACGGCATTGGGAAAGCGTTAAAACAACGGAATTTGCGTGTGAACCAAAAGTTTTGGTGCTTGCGAACACAATACAGGAAGAGGTTAGTGGGAATTTGAGTTTGGCGTGTTCGACTACGGGCGACCCGGAGCCCGAAGTTTGGTGGCAATTGAACGGTGCGAGTCTGAATGCGAGTCGAGTTGAACAAACATTTTCCAGCTCAATAATCGATCATATTGAAGAAAATGATTCAACCGGCGTTCGAATAAACGAGAAATGGAATAATTTGACTATTTACAATACAAGCGATGCTGATGCCGGTGAATACACTTGTTTCGCGAAGAACGTCGCTGGAACCGCGAGCGACGTTGTTAATATTGTTGTACCTCGAGTATTCAGCGCGCCCACTCTCTCACAAACGGACAATTGGTATTTGTGGGTTAGTTTAGCTGGTGGTGGTGCTGCGGCACTTTGCGCTTCCTTATCAGCCGTTATACTCGTAATATGCATGTGCGGTAGTACCAAACGCAAGAGAACACGAGAAAAAGTTAAGTTACAAAGTAGCGGTAGCTTCGGTGATCAAGAAAAAAAATTACTCGATCTGTCGGTTACTACTACAACCGGAGGTAGTGGAAACGGCAATGATCGCAGCAGTGGACGTGGTAGCTTGGCCGAAACATGCAGTCCCGGTGATCTAGAATTGACGGAACGTGGTTCTATTTGCGATCCTATCGCAGCAGCCAGCGTAACTGTCGAACGTTTGAGGCCAGAGTGCAATGTACCAAGTGGTTTACGCGGTATTCCTTGCACAAATGTATTTCCACCACCACCACCGGAATTCACTACTGGTGTACTGCCAGCCGGTATATTTGGCAATATCTTTATCTCGGTATCGTTGCCGCAGGATGGTGAACGCTGCTATCCGGATCTCCTAGATATTCCGGTACACTCGAGTACTATTGCCGACAAATTTAACGTCGATCCACATCCCTCCTCGTCAATGGTATCAAGCTATGCTACACTACCACGTAGATCGTTACGATCTACCGATCTTGGCTCACCCTATGACAATATGGGACCTCGTGTCACAGCTACCGGAAGCTCGACCTTCTCGTTGACCGATGATCTACGATTATCACCACCTCCACCACCAAGAATCATCAAACCTCCGATTGAATTCGTTTCTCTTTGAACACGAGAAACACATCGGTAGCTGCTGAAACTCAGCTGCTTGACAAATACCTTTTGCCAAAGTAATTCATAAATGCGGCATCCGTTCTTCGCTTTTAAACATTATTATAACCATTTATCAACATGACATACTCATTTCTGTCGATTTTATAAAGCTACATATTTTATTCCGTTTCAATATTAAGTCAAACCTTTTTTTCACGCTCAATTTTTTTGTCGCGTTCGTTGATGGATACTCTCGTGTTTCGCAGGCCTAAATTTTTTAACAAATTTTTCAATCAGATGTTCGATTTTAGCGTAGATTTGGAGGAGGTACGACTTTCCAGACAAATTTTGCGCATTCGAATGCTACTTCCAGATTTTGTTGGTAGAGATTTAGAAAAAAAAACAAACGCTGATATATTTGACATGTCAAATGGTAGAACCTCATTCTGTTATTTAGGCTACGTGTTCAAGTTTAAATTACATACTAACGGTTGTTTAATCAACTCGGTTTTTTTTTAGTCCATTGATGCATAATATTGCAGTCATACTTTAGAAGAACGCAAAAAAAACGAATAACTTTTTTGAATATATTATTTAAACAATTTATTTCATAACGATTTTCAGACTCTCCATTTAAATATTCTAATGAGTAATGACAAAAACATCTGCGTCACATCGATAAAAATTTGACCCATTTGTTAGGGAAAAAAAATGAGAAAATAGTCGTACCCCTTCGATCCTGAAAAAAATAAATAAAACTATACCTGAATTTTTTACATTGGCGAACTCATAGAGTATCTGTCAACGATATAAATGGATGATTAGAAATAAAAGATCAACAATAAGAGCAAAATATTCAAAATGACAAGAGAACGGACGTGAAAACAACAGACTCATTCACATCCGTTGAGTTTCAAAGTAATTCACTGTCATTCTGTACTGAAAACAGATGCTGCGAACAATGATATAATTACCGTTTGTTCGTCTACAAAGATTTGTTAAGGGAAGGGAAAAAAAATGTTTTTTAACTATGAAACTCGTTTATCTAGCGCTGAGGCTAACTTGGAAAAATGGATACAAACTTGATATATATACAAAGAAGAAAACAAACCACTGAGAAAATCAAAAGCATTACATACATAAGTTTCAACGCAAAATATATATACATAAAAATGGAAAGAAAGAGAAAAATTACCAGTCCCTTTTGTCTGCCTGTGAATCGCCTGGTTGTTTGACTCTAACTTTTGGCTTGAGTGTAAAGTGAGAGCGCGTGTGAACGTAAGAGACCGAAAGTGAGAGAGTGAGAGAGAATCACTTTTTCCCCCCTTATACCAAAGATCCCATTTTACGAAACTTTTACCTTAGTCGCTAAAAGAGCATGATCGTCGGGAGCCAATGTAAATATTTTCACGTGAAAATTCTTCGTACTTTAACGATTAAACTTTGCCCTCGAGGCGAGAAAAGCGAGAGAAAAACTCTTGTGCAAGAGAACGGGAACAACTTAATTTTCCGCTTCCGTTCTCGGTCATGAAGGAGTTGAAAGAAAAAACAACTAAGGAAAAAAACAAAAAAAATATTTAAAAAAATTCGGAGAAGGAGAAGCAGAAGGAGAAAAAGAAGAGAAAACCCTTGTATCACTAGTTTGTTAAAATCCTTACCTGTGTAAATATTTGTTATATTATATATGAAAAAGAAATTACAAAAAAAAGAAAAATCGAACATCCAATAACGCGTAGTGAGCCTAAATCACATACGCGAGTACGTAGATACGAAAGAATAAGAAACAAAAGAAAAAAGTCATAAATCGGTATTTATTATGAACGCTTTGTCAATTAATAAAACCATTGAATTTTATATCACGTGGCTTATCAGTGTTCTACCATTTTCCATTTGAACCAGTTTCCCAAATTGTTTTCTTTTTTTTTTTTTTTCGTTTTCCGTATATGTGTGTTTTCAGTTTCCATTGAGAATAGTCACATCAGTTTTTAGAGGGTATAAATGCGTTTCGCCGTAAAAGATAGACTCGTTTCCCGAATATATACTGAAATCTCGAAAATCCATGTTCGTCTCGTTTTAATTACGACGCTGTATATTACGAGTACTGGGTGATTATACATGACAAGTGTGTACTGCGAGAGGGAAAGGGGAGGCGACGTTTTTTATGATGACAAGGGTGAAATAAACAAAACTCGGTCGATATATAAAGTTTTCAGTGCTATCGGCACAATGAACAGGTCGATAAATATTTAAATTTCATTGGGTGTTTTTCGGCTACCGGAATTACCAATTGTGGAAAGCCAGTCGTCACGAATTCCTTCTCTATCGAATGATGTTAATCACAAACGTGCCGATATACATTCTGATATATATATATATATATATGTATATGTATATATATTACGACCTTACTGTGTTCATAACAACATAGACATATATATATATATAAATATATAATTTACGATATTATGTTACTCGTAGTGACAGCCTCGTTTTCCACCTCACGCACTAGTCGAGGTACAAAATTATGTGCTGGTTGCTCGTTCAAATTCGTCATTTCTGGAAACAAAGATCCGAACGTAATTCTTATGACTGCGTTAATTATATTTCGGTTCATCCAAAAGGAAAAATATTTAAAGGTTTACTACAGATATAAATCTATCGTGTCATTTTTCTCTATTATTATTCATGTTCAGATTCATTAAAAATTGAACTTAATAGCTATGCCAAAAGGTTAATCACAAAATTTTTTTTTTCAACGTAATCATAATCCTCTTCTGATTAAATATTTTTATTTCTCAATTCAAAATACATAATTGGTCCCATTTTTTGTAATAGACATGCATAATTCAACGTTTTGATATTCATTTATAATCCTACAATCCCACAATCATTTTTTCAGACATAAGCCCTACAGTCGGCTAATTAATAACCCAAATCATTTAGTCGGCGTTAAATGTTCCTCGTGTGGGGATATTATAGAGTTTAAATTATACCATTCTCTTGGAGTTTTTTTACTAAAAGAATGATGTACGATAAAGTAGAATTTGGTGGACATTTGATCATGAAATTTCTGAAAACGAGAAGAATTAGCAGAAAAATGTTAAAATGAAGAAGAGGTTGAATTATTTTACGTAAACCCAATAAACGATTGGGGGGTTCTAGGTCCAATACATGTACATTAAAATGTAAATATCCTTCATTTGTTACAAGAATCAACGAAGCGAATTGTATTTAAATCATTACGAATTGTATTTAAATTATTGAATCAAACACCGCAAATCGCTTTGGGGAAATAAACCATGAAAAATGTTGTAATCATTCGTGTATACCTCGCGTAGCAAAAAGTAGAGCCCATGGTCCATCAACTTGTTGATTACAACGACGCGAATGACGATGTTCGTTTTTGTTTAATCCACCACTCGGAGAATTTCCGAGCCACATGTCATTCTTTAATTCTTCGAATCGTTTCCCAGATTCTTCCCATTCACTGGGATAATGTTCTAGAATATAAGAACGCACTGTCTATGATTTTTTCATGAACTGCTATCGGACTGAGGATTTTTGTTATGAATTTAAAAAAAAATGTCCTCTCCATGGAAGCGAAATAATTGAATCTTTACCAAAACTTTTGTTAAATTTACTCGAATCTATTCAAGAAAAAAGCGTTTTCGTGTGTACTTACTGTTGTAATCAAAATCGTCTATATTTTCGATATCAAAATCTCGATCGAGGAGAATTCTTGAATCGGTATCCAAATCACGGATGCTATTGGGACCAAAACTGGAAACAGAAGCGACAGATCCTGACCGACCCACTCGTGGATAATTCACTAAACCAGCGCTGCCATCGGCTCGAGTGAAACTGGCCATAGCGAGGTGTCTTCCGATCCTTGGAAAAGGCACCATTCCGGATGCTCGTCTCTCCTTTGTATTCAAATTCTGCGCATCTACGTTTACACAATATATATATATTTTTTTTCAATTTAATCCGTTCAATTGTACTCTATTTATGTAAACAATATTTACAAGTATATTGTCCGAAAAAAGCCATTTAATCAGACCATAATTCACTGGTTTAATCCTAACATGTAATTGTTTTCAAGTGAAACTTCAACTCTAAACGTTTTATCATTGTCAAGGTGATTTTTATGACGACAGCATTTTTTCCGTTTATTTTTACGGAATTTTCATATAAATATTATTCTAAACGAGTTTCAAAAAGCCATAAATTTGTTAATTACGATCAATCATTCAGTCACTTTTTAGTTCACTTGATAAATTTTCGATGACAAATCAATAATATCGAATATTTAAACACTGCAGGTGAAACATCACAAGTTAGAATGAAAAGAAAACTTGAAATATATATATTCACTAACGATTGAGCGAAGTTGAAACTACTAGAAAAACTAGCACGATGCTTATAGGAACTTTCATGTCGACGACTATTCTAACAATTTCGAATAACATGAAGTAAAAAACTTGAATCGTCGCGTATCTATATTGAAATGTTTGAAACTGTATGTTGCAATGTTGGAGAACGCGGCGATACTGGATACCGGTAGCTTTTCAGCGAGGGATTTTATACCTCCGAGGATTGTTCGAAGTTGGCGCATTGTCGTACCCCACCCCTCTGTTGAGTTATCGTTCTCTCTCTTTCTCTCCCTTATTCACAACTTTCATTCGCCATTTATTTACCACCCACCATCGCCTGCTGGAATCATTTTCTTTATGGCGTACCCCTTCGATTAATCGAGCCTAAGAACAATCTTGGCAGATTAAATACGATGTATATCCTTTAAAAGTAAAATTGATGTGAATATTCATGTATTCCCAGAAACCAGTGCAAAACTTTCGAAATATCGGTATTAATATTTACAGAAAATAAGTTACAATTCGAGCTAAAAAAAAATGCAAGGTCTCGCATGCGATTCTGCGAGGCAACAATAAACAGTGACATAACTAATTGCTAAAAAAAGAAAGAGCAAACCTATTTTTATCCAGTCAAAAAAAAAAAAGTTTGAAACAATTCAAATAGTTTAGCCGGGATTTAGTCGTGGCATGTTATCCTCAAGTAGTACGAGTCATCGGCCTCACCTACTTCCGATCAGACACGTGCAATATGTGATGACACTATGCACATGACACTAATTACGTACCGCCGAGTTTATTGAACGCACAAATGTAAGTGTGCATTTCACAAAGGGCGTGATGGGCATCGATCCGTATGGATTACAATACGGTTTATGAAATCGTGACATATCCTCCCAATGATCCGTAAGCTCCATGATATTTTCGCAGAAGTAGCTCATCATTTAATCTCAATTACCACTTCGGACCTTTTCTTATTGCAATTATGAATAAAATAACATCGACGATAAAAAAACAATCAAAAGCTAAATTACCTTATCGTTGCAAATAATTATAAAAACATTTCAAAGATTTCAATTTTTTTTCTATTACGTACAAACATTTTTCTAAATATGTTTATATTCTGAGCAGATATGAGCAAAAATATTGTCGATAATTCGGCGTCGATACAGACAAAGGTGCAGACTTTAAATTTCTAAATAACTCAATGAATTCAATTGGCTATATATACACTAATAAGGTTGATGACACTATCGACAGAATATGCAGTAATTATGAGAATTTTAATAACGAATATGTTATTATTGTTTTTGTTATTGTTATTATTGCCATTATTATTATTATTATTATTACTATTACTATTATTATTATTATTATTACGAAATGTCTGTGACAGGTAGTTAAGTCGCTGAGCTAGAGGTCCCCCGGCTGATTATTATGATTATTATTATTGATCTTGTTGTTATTGTGATTAGATAAAGGAGGAGTTGAAACAAAGCAATAGAAATCTTGTAAAACGTAATATAATTAAAAGTATGATACTCAAAATAGAGGCAAGCGATATTTGTAAGCCTGTTCGATACAAGGAGTAATTTGTGAGGAGAAAAGAGAATGAGAAAGAGCGAATAGCTCGTCTCATCATGGAAAATGTCGTTTCCATGCATTTTCAGCGTGTCCCTAAACGATTCATTTGAATATAAAAGAGACTTGGATGCACAGCGGGTTCGCCCTATCTATCGGCTTTTAAGCTCGTTGCCTTAGTATCATCACCTTATACGTGTAAACTAATTCTATGGCCCGGATATTGCTGGTTATACATGGATTACAACATCGATACCGTATTTACATTATCAATTTGTAAGCAGTCTCATGTAGCACGAAGAAGGAATGAAATTTTCCACACGCGTGCATGGAAAATCGTGAAACGATACGTTTTTTTCATGATTTATTTATCGAACATTGAGAATTCTTGCTTTACAATAACTAACTAATAATACGAAACCTTGTAATTTCTCACTCAGCTAATACGCGAATGAGGATTCACCAATCAAAATTATTTCACATGAATTATTATCGTTGAGTAATTAGCAGCCACCCCACCCCCCTCCCCTCTCACCCAACTCTCTCACCATTGTTCGCACTCCGATTTCGGGATAATCTTAATCCGGATCCACTCCGTACTCGATATGTACAGCTCCGAGTAACGCCATTAACAAAATCACGGTAATTCATCAATTAACGGAGCAACGAAATCCTCTCACTTGAAATTAGTATACGCGAAGAAGAGACAAAATACTCGGATATTTGTTCGATATATATCTACTAGTTGTGATGCCTTCTCACTACGCGTTGAACTTACTTTAAAGTAATAGTCTCGCTGAAGCGTTTTTCTATGGATTTTTTTTTCTAATTCTGCGAATAAATTCAAGCCACTATTGGGAAATCACGTCGATAATTCCAAAAGAGCTCGCCCTCTCGTATCTGAGACATTGATAATCAAAAATCACTCAGATTTACACGTGATTTTATGCGGAGCGGTAGAAAAATGCACATTTCATGAAATATTTCATGACTGCTTTTAACTCGACTTATTTGCATTTTCGTATAAACGGATTTATCGGGATGTAATACTCGAATGAAAAGCAGCCAACAACATTTTTGTCTGACAGATTTTCATATACACAGTTTATTCGATTATCTGTTTATTATTTTGATTGGTATGAGACACAAAATCGTTTTGTGGAGACCAGTATGAGTTTTCAAGCAATTTGTCCAACTCCGATTCGTACTGATTTATGAAATTTTCTGGCAATGAGCCATCTATCGATCGATCGGAGTCAACCAAGTCTCGTTCGAAAAGTAATTGAATCTGCAAGAACGTGCTTCTTGATTTGTAAACATTAATTAAGGTTGCTGGTGTAATGGATTTAAAATGGGTTGTAATAGTCGAATTATCGGATCAGGTTCTGTCAGTTATAATCCGAATACAATCACCTGAATATTCACGTTATTATTACATTAATTTTCATACTGTTAATACTACTATTTAAAAAAATCATCCCGTATTCAATTATTCACCTTGCATTTAGTTTAATTAATATATTCACAAAATATTCATACATCACTATATTATTATGTTATCAAACATTAAAACATTGTAATTAACCTCTTTTCGCATAAAATTCCGTAGCGCAACAGAGAATATTGCACGAACTCAAGGGGAATCTTATAAAACAGTGACTCGATTTTTTCCACATTTTTTCTACAAAAAAAAAAAAAAATTCCAAATATGGGCACACGAGGGATTTGAATCAATTTCTCAAACAACAATTTTCAATAAAAAAGCGAATATTTCTGAAAACTCATGAAAATTCATAAAAGTAAAAATGCTCATAAATTTTTCCGGTAACGTCGACGTGAACTTTCTGGACCAAACACTAATCGTACCAGGTGCGGAATCTTCATTGTTTCTCTGGATTTCATCAGTATAATCATCCTCAATGTTTTCAACATCATTTTGTAAGATCTACCGAATGTTTAGAAAAATAAAACTTTTAATATTCGAAATTGCTGTTATTCCGTTTCGATGTTTGCCTAATTCTTTCTTCATCGATCGATGCTTGGCATCGTGTTTGTAAATGGGTTCACCCGCATTGTTCTAAATGAATAAAGAAATATTTGATTCATATTTCGTACAAATATTTCAACATATTTTTAAACAGGAAACGTACATGAATGACGTAAAGTAATTTACATTGTACTCACTGTTGGTTCGCCGCTGTTCCGAATGTGGTACAATCTAGATTTTATTTGTTTACACTCCAGAAGCAAAGTTTACTGATAATTTTTTTCTAATTTAGTGACGTCGCATGTATGTTAAATTTACATGTATGAAAAGAAATGCATACAAAATCTTACGAAACTCATCAGTTAGACAATATTTTTCAAGGTTTTACACCTGAAAATAATCACAAAAAACTTAAAAAATAGTTTTCATCCACAGAAGAAGTGGAATGTCACCTCATGCCGATGCATTCATAATCATTGGAGCGATCACCAATTTTGTATCTATTGTAGCACATTTCATTACCTTCATTTCAATGATTATATGAAGTTCCAATGTATTATAAGGTGATACAGTTTCTAAATAATAGTATAATATATACCGCACAACGCCTTGTATACCCGTTACGAAAAGCACCTTTGTGTCGCTGCGGAGTATGAAATAAATAAAGATAAATGATTATGAATAAATGAAAGATAAACAACGTGAATTCAAGCGTAATTTTGACAGTGATCCAAATGAATCTCTTAAAGTTTAGTCGAGAGAAAGACCTTTTAAAGGCCGTATGAGGGTATTTATTTATTATTATTATTTATATATATTATTTATGTATAAATATGTTGTTTAGGATTCGTTTTGAAGGTCGATTTTTCTGGATGGAATTGCAAGTTCAAACTTTTCGATTTTTTTATATATTTTTATTATCAAGTTGTTGACAAAAACAACTAAAATTTTATTCTTGTGTGATACATTTTTCGATTTTTATTCATTTACTGAATTGTTTCGTAGGTTATCAAATGTTTGGTCCTACGGTTACTATATGTAAATTAGTCGTAAATTCAATGCAACTTGTTTTTTTCTTAAACTATACATTAAAGGTGCATAAATTTAAAAGATACTGATGGAAACACAGCAAAAATTGTGAATAGGCCCTCTCAGCCCTTTAAGTCATATTTTCCCTCACGTGCAATTGACTCGAAATTTGGAAATGCAAAATTAAATACTTCTGTATGTACTTAAACAAACATCAGCCGAGAAAAAATTTCGAAAAAACTCTGTTAAGTACTTTTCGGAGTGTATTGAGTTTGTGAAGAAATTGGCATGCTGTCGTTCATAGTAGTGCAGTAGAAAATGATTTTTGTCGTGAAAAAATATGAAATTCGAATATTTATTTATGTGTGGTATTAGTGCGTGGTGTTAAAGCAAGGCCGATGGACAGATTCGTGTAACCAAAAACCAGGAGCTTTCACAAGTTATAAATACAGGTTGATAACAAGAGTTTACTCAATCAGCGTTGCAAGCTTTCAACAGTAACCGCAGGGCTTCTGCAAAAATTGTTCTCTAATCCCTATTATTTGCGACCGTTTAAAAGAGGAAAGCTTTTTAATATATTAACGGTACGCGATATAACGTTTTTGTGTTTAATACAAAATTTATAGTATCAACTTTTATGCACCTCTTTTCAAGTTTGTCAATGAAAAAATAAGGCTTTCCATTGCAATTTCAATAATGAAATTTATAAAATTCAAGCAATGTACGATGGACATGGAATGCTACAAAAAATTCTGTTTGAGCTGACAAATTTGTGCTCTCTTTCATTCGAAGATATGCTGAGGTACTGCAGTCTAGAATTAATTATTACTTTTGGTGGTCTTTTTAATCAAAGGAAACGAAAGGATGATCTCCTGTTAACAAAACTGTGATCTTTATTCATTCAATAATTCAACACGAATATAGCATAAAGTACGAATATAAAATAAAATGAAAAATTCAATGCGTAGATTTTACGAGAAAATAAGAAACAGTGAAGCAACTGAATAATCATTTAGTCTTGTTCGTCGCTTCTTTCGAGGTCAAAACTTTGATCGCGTATTTGTAGAGTTCCGAGTTTCTGGCTTTGAGTGTTTCAATTTCGTTTCTGGCCTCAGCAAGGGCTCGACAAGAATCACTTTCAGTTACTTGAGCATCGTAACTATCGTTCAGATAAGAATCGAGATTTAAGAGTTCAGAGTCGTCTCGCGAACTGATAATTTCGACAGTATTGTCCTTGCCACTCTCATCGGAATTCCTGTAAAGTGGACGTATCTGGATTTTTGGGCGAAGGATAGGAGCTCGAAAGTTTTCATGAGCCGGTACAAAAGTCGCAGTTGTTATGGAACCTTTGTGACTTATAGTTCGGATCACTTGTCTACTGGGAATATCCCAAAAGTTGACGGAACAATCAGCGGATCCGGAGAGAAGGGTTCGACAATCAGTGGAGACAGAGAGAGTGGTGACACTTCCGGTATGACCACGAAAAACCGGATTACCAGATTTTTCTGAGGTTGAACTAGCTGGCACGTGATATTCACTGCCACGAGGTGGATCCCGCAAATTGAAACGCATGATCAAACCATTGGAGGATCCAACGTAAAGATCGTTTTCACGAATGTCCGAGCAGACCGAAGTCAGTGGAACGTCAAAAATCAGAGTAAGTAACAAAGTGCCCGCATTCGTATCATAAATTCGAGCTGTACGATCCAACGAGACAGAGACGAGTCTAGCATTCGAAGAGAAATTTCCATAATGAAGATCCTTCACCGGTAGAGAATGATCAGCAAAACTATGAATCGCTGCGGATTGTTCCTGCTGGTTTGCGACTCTGGTTAATGACCAAACAAACACCAGACCGTCGTCTCCTCCACTGGCAAAATTTGCACCGTCTTTACTGAAAACCAGACAGGTTATCGTCTGATAATGCCTGGCAGTCTTTCCTAGCAATCTCCCGGTTGATAATTGCCAGATGAAAATTTTTTCTCCGCTAGCCACGGCAAGGTAGGAACCATCTGGTGTACAGGCAAGTGCACTAACTTTTCCTGTAGTCGTTAGACGAAGATTTGGCACTGGTGATTGATTGTTCAGGGGCCACACGTGCAAACGTGGCTTTGTTACATCGGCAGCTATGATATAAGTATCTCCAACGATTTGGAGAGTGTGATGTCCCAGAGCTGTCGCATTTCTATATGTCGAGAGCAAAGAACCTGTCAAAGGATCCCATACTGCTGCGCTCCATGATTCACCAGAACTGTCGCTTGTCACTACAACTTCTCTAGAGTTTTTCATCTTTCTATCAATTTCATTCGATGTCCTGATTCTTCGTTTGAAATAAAATCAAAAAGAGTTTCGTAAAAATACCTGAAAAGAAAATTCCTAAATAGTAGATTTGTTTTGTTTCGTAATTTTAGCAGCAAAACACTGCGAGACCAATACCTTTATACACAATGTGAATATTGCAGTTGTTTTCTTATGCTCGAATTTCGTTCTTTAAACAATGAAAAAACGTGCATTAATTTATCTCAAAAACAATAAACAACTCCATTGAATTTATTTATGAAAATTCCAATTAGGATATAGAAACAAGATATTACGATATAGAATAAATCGCAGAACAATTACCTAATTTGTAGTATAATTTATCCTCGTGATCCGCTTTCACTCGTATTTTGTAAGACAGTTACCGGTAAATCATACTTTTCGCGGGGTTTTAAGGTTATGTTATAAAAAACAAGTTGTAAGTCGGAAAGCATGGCAAGATGGGCCGAGGCGCCACTTGCGGACTTACGTTGAAGTATTTTTAATTCTTGAGAATTTCGTAAATGAAAAATTATAAAAACGGAGCTAATCTGGGATGGAAATTTGTATTTTTATGATATTTTTTCCAGTGCCACGACGTAATTGCAAAAAAAAAGTATGAATATTTCGGAACACGACTCATCAAAAAAATTCAAAGAATAATTAAAAGTTGATCGAGTATTCAAGTTCAGTACGAAATATTGGATGCTTTTAGCATTAATAAAAACTTTTCATAATATATGAAAGAGAACGAAGAATATTTGCTATCGTTTGTTGGTAATTGTTTTATTTGAATCGTCTTCCTTTGTTTCTTTTTTATCATTTTCATGAGAACACAGTCCAATCAACTAAGCAAACATATTTTTCACCGAGAGCGACAGTGGTGCTAGATACAGCCAAGATTCAATCAGATATTTATTTGGAAGATACATAAGTAATTACTGGGATAGTCCGAACGTAATTCGAGGTAGGGTGAGAGAAGGAAACAATAGAAATGTACAAACGAAATACAATCCAATACTCATCGTCTCGTTCAATCGTCATTATACTCGCAGAAAGAAAAGTCATCATTACAGATTATACACACTAGAATCAACTTATTACTAGCTAAAAAAGAAAAGAAAACCATGAAAATCTCTCGCGTTGATTTTCCGAAAAAAAAAAAAAAAACGCATGTTTAATTTCGTTCGCGATTAAGAACGATAGTCGAGACTTTGAAAATCGTCTCGAAAATCTGTACTTTTTCCAAAGAAAACATGAAAAAAAAATTAACCTATTGATAAAAATCAGAAGTAAAGTAACAGAGTTTCTCGAAATAGGATCTCTTCTTTTTCGTCTTCATTTCTCTTAAAACTCGCTGCGAGATGAAAAAACGATCGCGTAACCTACTTTCTATTACTCGTTTGTTATCTTCGTTTTCATTTTTTCCATGGTCATACGCTCAAATGCATTTTGTAACTGTATTTTTTCCGTTTTACGTGCTTCTTCGGCGTGTGAAATGTCCGTTGATTACTTCATTGAAATTGCGTGACGTGTACAAGTTCTCATATGTATTTTGTTTGTTTTTTTTTGTGTTTTTTTTTCATTTTTTTTTCAATTTTTCATATTTTTTTCGTTTTTTTTATAATAAAATTATTTTTCTAATCTTTGTCGATCAGCTGTTGTTGCCCTGTGAAAACTGCCTTCTGTCGCAACACAATAATACTTGCGTGGTGGGTTCAGATTGCCATTCACTGAATTCTGCCAATCGCACTTGCACCCAGCAAACGGTGTGTCGCTTTCTTTCTTCTTTTCACTTTTTTTTCTTTCCTGTATTCATTAGTCTTTTTTTTCTTTTTTTTTTCTATTCATATAATTAACTTGTTCCACGTAAATTATCATATTTTTCGTCTCATTTCGAGAGACTAATAATATAGTTTGTGGACGCAAAGTCTTTGCGTTCGTTGAAATTGCCATTGTCTCATCACGTCTCGCGAGCGAAACACCGACTTTGTTTTACTTTTTTGTTTTGTTTTTGTCTACATATTTTGGTATCGCTTTGTGTTTCCTTTTTTTCTTTATCACTCTCACGAGCAGGATTTCCCGAGACGGCACCGGATGAAAATATAGGCGCAAGTTACCACGCGGGGCAATGACAAATGAGTCGATGCTTTATCATGCGTTACAAAATAATAATAAAAAAAAAAAAAAATTTAAGCGCGTCTACACGGCAACGATTTGATGAAAAGACAACTGACTGAAAAAAAAAAGAAACATAAAAAAATAGGTTCGAATAGGTTAGTTTGCGCGCTCTTTCAAACGCGTGTACGAGACGAACACTTTTAATGTCTTGCGTCTCGTATCTGTTGTGTTTTTCGTGATTGACCACCACGCATTGATGGTCCTCCACCTCGACCTCCTCTGTCCATTCCACTGCGTTCACCTCTCGAACCACCACGTGATCCGCTACCACCACCTCCACGTCCTTGCTTCATGAAACCTCCGTTGTAACCGGAGTTTCCGTCATTGTTGTAATTGCGCTGATAGCCATTTTGATAGTTGGTAGTTTCGTTCCGATAATATGATCCTAAAACAGCCAAAATTTTACTCAGAACGAGAAGACCGCGTTGCTAATATTTTGCATTGATGAAATAAAATGCAATCAACAAGTTGTTGCTAGCGATTAGCTTTTTGAAGAATCCATTTCAATATAAATCAATCATCTCCAATCAAAAGAATTAAAAACTGTAGTTTATACCGAATTTCATTCAGCAATAAAGGTTTCAATTCTTCTAATATTCATGTAGTAATCGTTAGTGATTAAAAATGTAAATTAGGCAAAGTTCTTATTCGGCAAATTTCAATATTTGAGGTGAATTGAGGAGTAAACTGTAGTCCCATTTTTTATTTTATTGCATTCCATGATATTAGATTTCTTCGCTCATAGAACAAAGAATTTCACGTTCAAATATCCATGTTTTCCGTTTCGAATGCCATGGATGAGTGTTATCCATTTTTACGTGTCATACTTTAGAGAAAATTCTTCACCCGGAATGAGATGGAACATTTCTTAATTCTTTAACAGTTATCGACAACAACTCGGTCCATGTTGTTATAGAAAGAACAATATTTGAAGATCGCTGTGATCATTGTCAACGTCTTGTCGTTACGACGAAAAAGTAAAAGTTTATTACCTTGAACTCCTCCGCTGCCACCGCGACCATTTTGCTGATAACCTCCTCCCCTTCCACGACCGTTGTAGCCATTGCTGTTTCCTCGTCTACCGCCACGACCCCTGTAACCACCGCGTTGCTCTCCCCAGGCCTGCTGAGTTTGCTGCGAGGGTTGTTGAGACATTTGACCCGGCTCTTGAATGTCCGTTTTTCCCCACTCGTCAAGCGGCTGTTCGTTCATTTGCGCCCATTCCACGTTCGCGTTAGATTCCTGCTCGCCGTTTCCGG
Source organism: Campoletis raptor (assembly GCA_948107755.1). Taxonomy (NCBI): domain Eukaryota; kingdom Metazoa; phylum Arthropoda; class Insecta; order Hymenoptera; family Ichneumonidae; genus Campoletis; species Campoletis raptor. The sequence goes on along the minus strand of OX403622.1, from coordinate 30,196,738 downwards.
TAGTTTCTTGTCCTTGTTCCATCTTGTCCTGAAAAATATATTTCATATTTTGTAAAATTTGGATCCATTCCAACTCTTTAGCACGATCAACTTTTTAAATGTGGTAATTTCATGCCCATGCTTCAACGAAGAATTAAGGGTGAAGTAACCCTTTAGAATTCCACTCAACTGATTAACCGCAATTTTTTATATATCTTGTGATTTTTTAAGCCCAGACTAAAAGGAAATCGTGAATTCGAACAATCAAAATGTCAACTTACTTCCATAGAATGTTGGGAATCTTGCTGATGAGCAGTAGGATCGTAAGTTTGTTGTAACTGTTGAGAATTGGGTGGTTGTTGAAAACCAGCCGGGTGCTGAGGGCTGTATGGCAAATTTGCCTGCTGATGAGAGGGTGGCATAGGTATCGGAGGTGGTGGATTTGGATTCGCAAATCCAGGAATGTGTGGCATATCCTGAGGCGGTGGTGGATGAGGATATATGACCTGTACAGGAGCAGCAGCGAAGCTCTGATTCGTAAAAGTCTGCGAGGGTATCGGTGCATTTACAGCGGGAGGAATGTGTGATACGATCGGTGCGCTCTGACCAGTTACGTCGGGAGAATCAAGCTCAGATTCTTGTAAGAAATAGAAATCTGGATTTCCAATAACGTCATTAAGACGGGGTGCTTGTGGCTGTTGTTGAGTTTGGTGTTGCGGCTGCTGCTGTTGCTGCGATGGTTGTTGTTGGTGCTGTTGTTGCGGAGGCGGTGGTCCTTGCTGAGTCGCTTGAGTTTGCTGAGAAGCGGGCACGTAACTCGGTGCATTAACATAATACGCGTTTTCAAGGTTCGAAGCCTGATGAGGCGGAATGGGCTGAGCTACAACCGGTAACGGTCCTGAGACGGGAGCCGGCCCCGGAACAACCGGAACTTGGGTCACTTGGTTCGGGAAGTTTGGTGCCGGTAAGCTCGACTCCGGGGGTGGAATGTGTGTCTCACCAGCATTGTAATCATCAGTTGGCTTCTCAGGCGTTTGAACGTTTGAAATTTTTGCTTCTGACGGTGTATCTTCAGTCTGAGGAAAAAAAAAACCACGTTAAATTGGAACCAAGAAATCTTCGAAATACATCGGTTTTTTTCAATAGCACTTTTTTCGAAATTATCGTAAGGGCTTTTGAACTCGTTATCAAAACAACCTTTATGTGATATTTTAACTCATTTATAAAAATTTCAAGAATTTCAAGAATCTTCAAGTTCGGATCATGTTGAATATGTATTTCAAAAATTCATTACGGTTATTGATTACCTGTTGAGCAGGAGCTTCGACCTCGTGAGCCTGATCAAAGTAACCGGACGAGTTGATGGTCGTAACAAGTTCCTTGATTTTGAGATAAGTAGTACCAACAAATTCTTTCGGTTTGCCATCGACAATAGAAACGAAATGTTCAGCCGACTTTTGTAACATCTGGGCGAATGGTGGCTCCCCAGCCTCCGTTTGCCGTTTGATTGTTAGTTCGTTATACAAATTGTCAAGAGTCTTGAGATCTTCGTCGGACAACTTTGGTGCGCCGTTCGAACCATTAAGAAAATCATCGCGCGCAGTGTCTACACCCATGTTTATCAAGATGTCCTGAACGAGCAAAACTTCGCGAACCTGATTTTAAAAAAAGCTGTTTTCAATCTAGACTTCGAAACGATGAATATGATTTTTTCATTTATAAATGTAAAATATCCTTTGCCGACAAAATGCAGTCTTTTGCGTAAAAAATGGCATTTGTTTTTCAGAAGTGCATGAATATACCTTGGCGATGTCTTGCTGCGTTCTTTCGAGCGCCTCCTTCCGCGCCAATTTTTTCTGTTGTTTGGCAGAGTCATTGGCGATAGTCACGACACCCTTGCAAAGTTCACGAGTTATATCCAATGTCTGTAGTACTTCGTCGTATTTGGCCACTGCCGTTTTCTGATCCTGATTCAATTCCTTGCCGCTCTCTTGTATTCCCTTATACGTCTCTAGTTTGGTCTGTTGTCAAATATAAATAGCACAATACTCAGATTGTAATTGAAATATAATAAATAGCAACTTGTCCCAGAGAACAAGATTTACCAGCAAAAGCTAAATTAAATCCAATGAATGAAAACTTTATCGTAAACTCAGATTATACATATATGAGTGTTTTCCATAAACAGCCAATTTTTCTAAATTGCAATTGTTCAATTGATCAATTCAAGCAAAAATTGTCAATAAAAAACCAAACCTTCAATGTAACTTTTACCCAAAAATATGTATGTAATTCTTTAGTAAAAATATCTTTGGCATTTTCATATTTCTACTGATTATCATCCCAAATGATCCTTTGAAATATTATTTGCTTACACCAGACAAAAATGTATACTGTATTTTTCAACAATCGATAATTTTTCTTATTAGACGAGCACAGTCAAGAGAGATCAGTGAGTATTTTAAAAAATTCTGACGTTATTATCGACATTGTTATAAAAAACATTTCCTTACAAATGGAATGAAATTGCTCGGAATATGCTCAATGAATTCTTGCTATTAGTAAAATAAAATTCAATGATTATTCAACAGCTACATGAAATCATTTTATCAAGAAAAGATGTGTTTATCTGCATGCCAAATTATCACTTCCGTTGGTTAATAACTGACGTCAAAAACAATTCCTTTGTACTTGGAAATCGGTTAAATTTGATATTATTGAGAAAATGATTGAAAATTGAAAAAAGGTGCCATGTGCAAAAAAAGACTCGGAAGCTTTGCTAAATTGTCGATATAAAAATTTTATTATAATGATCGAGAAACGGGCACTCGTAACGACAAATTGCCGGCATGCGATTATTAGGCTACGTGAGGACAATGCAGTTCCTGTGAAAGGGCGAATAAAAAAGAGAAGACAATTTGGAAAAAGCATAATTAGGGAATTTGTTGAAATCTGACGGAATTTTAGTTTCAAAATGACATCACATATTCCCGTCGGCGATAAATTATTTCGAAAAAAAAAAACCGTTGCGGATCATAGAAGCATGGAAGCCGGCTAGACGTGTTCGACCAATTTTGCAGTGCCATTGATGCCGGCGAATGGAAACAAGAAAAGTTCCGACAAAAAAAAAAGTAATCGGCAAAGAATCTCGTGAGCGAGGACCGCCATGACACAAATTCGCGCTTCGTTGGTGGACGCGTTCCACTACTATTCTCCAAAAATAATAATGACGAAAAAAAAAAACGAAAAAATTTCCTGAGTGAAAAACAGAGGGAATGAGATTGTAATGAAGGAAAAACGAAAACCTCGTTTATTAATGCTCAATTGTTCGTAACGATGGGGAATTATTGTCGCGTAGTCGCACCAAGATTAGAAATGCCACTAAAGTTTGCTCGTTTAGTTTAAGAGCACATGGCGCACACCGACGATTGGGAAAAAAAAACATGGCCGACTACCGTCGATGCGGCGATTGACAGTTGCGAAAATAAAACAATAGAATGTACGTTAATGCACTGAATTTTCGGATGAAAAACTTGATGGGACATTTCTCACCTTTCGCTTCTCCAAATTTCTTATTTTGTGCTCGATCACCTTGATCGCTTGGCGTATCGGATCTTCGGCCTCCGTGGCCTGTTTAGGGTTGGCAGAAGGCATCCTTCACGGGCAACAAACGCGAACTGGAATATGGGCTGCGGGTGACGAGGCAGGAGGGTGGTTGCATAAAAAAAAAACCTCCTCTCGCGAGCATGCGCACTTAAGCCGGTTTCTCCAGTGACGTACGTACCGATTGTTCGAGCCCTGTTTACTCAACAAGTTTGGACTATGGTAGCGATATTTCTGGAACATTCGACGGAGCGGTGCAGATTGTAATTTTTTTGCCTATTCTTTTCAAACTGTCAACTCCATGCCAATCAAGCTCTTGTATACATTTTTTTACACAAGTTGAAAAGCATTGAAACGACCACCCGAATAGCAGTTCCCGAAAAGTTATCCGGAAGTATCCTTATAAATCAAGGAAATGTCCGCCCAGCAATCAAGTATTAGTTAACAGTTGTCGGAAAGATAACTTTTAAACAACTGTTAACAGTTGACTTTTTGGCGGACGATTGCACGCTATTAAAACAACGTTCGAATAGTTTTTCTTCGAAATTGCTACTTGGGCACCCGGTATTAAATCATACAGACTCAGGTTTTTAGTAACGGTGTCATGGACAGTTTAACAAATTCACCGTGTCTTTTGCAACGATAATTCTCGTATTATATTTTTCGAGATTGTATGCAAACGATAGATATGGTGAAAAAACAAATCATTGTAAGAATAAATGTTAATGGAAAATAAAATGACATTTATCAACACTTTTTTAATCTTCTCGATTGAATCGTTTTGCATTTAAAAAAAAGAGAGATGGGGATAGACTAGGGAAATACAAAACCATTTCCGAAAAAAATACGAGTCAAGAGCGTCATAGAATAATGCGGGACCGCCTACACTAGAGTTGTAAAAAATTAACTAAACCATCAATCAAAGTTGTCTAAAAGCAAATTCTAAAAGTTAAAAGAATACTTTAATGATCTTTGATTAATTTCTGTAATATTCGTTTCTAGACCATTATTTGATAAATTTGCGTGCACGAGTCCTGCGGGAATTCAGGCCCGCACACCTTTTGAGCTTTTTAATCTCGCACCACACCATCTTTCTTTTCGAAGACCATGGTGAGAATAGCGTTCGAGTGAAACGCCACTCTCCATGATCAATTTCACTAACGTAAATTTCAAGAATTCCCTCATTCATTATCTCAGAGACCACAGATCGCAATTGAACATTTAATGAAAACGGTGGATTGTTCAGATTTTATTGAAAAAATGATCGATAAAAACATGAATTATGAGACTGATGATTTTCGTTATATTTAATTATATACACATGTACGTATATATATATATATATATATGAATTCATGATATAATATTTATATTTCCTGAACGTAATTTTCATTACACTGTTTCATATATGTACTACTCAGGATAACAGAGGAGTACTCGATTCTCTCACTCAATGTCAAAATAAAATCATAAGGGGCCCATGTCACGTAAATAAGAAACAAAAAGCTGTGCTGTGTAACAATCATCCGCATACATAATTGTACTAGAAATTTTTTACTTTTTCCAAGAATTTCATTTTGTACGTGCGATATTTTCATTTATTTTGTTTTTCATTTAAGCAAATGAAGATCGTATTTTCAAGGTGAAATATTCTTTCATGAACAGTAAAAGCGCAGCTTTGTTTTTAAAGAAGCTGAAAAACGATAAAACACGTTGTACGATATCGAACAGAAGCGAATGGATATATATTTTCATGGCACACTTAGGCAAAAGACTTTAACAAACATAAAAAAATATTTACACACACACATATATATATATATGCGTGTATATGTAGATATGAAAAGAATGTTTAATATCTGGTTGGGGGTTTCCTTTATTCATTCAAGATCTTCCAAATGTCCAAATGCCTGCATTTTCTCACGTTTTCCGCAGAGATCCGAGATCTATTTAAATTTCATATTTATTTTTTTCTTTATCAACTTCTCATTGTTCGTTTAGTCGTGTCCTTGTAACATACTAATTTCGATTCTCGCACCATAATTCAATTTAATGAAAGATGTTGATTTCGTAATCTCACTTAATTTTTATATTTCATTCTCGACCCTAAATATATATTCTTTACAATTTACAAATATAATTTCATACATCATCTTCGAAAAATACATTCGCGCATCACACATATCACCCGGTCTCCGTAATGTTCCCCTCGAGATAACCATCGAGTTAATTGCGGTTTTTTTTTCTGTAAGCCTTCTTTCCTCCTAATCAAAAAAATCTGGAAACAGGTCAAAAACATAAAATGCTCGAGGCTCAAAACAATAATATTAATAATACAATAATAGCAATAATAATAATCATTATTATGACGATAATAATAAAAGTGGCAATAATAATGAAAAATTGTGCCACTTACAAAATATATCCTGGAGTTCATTTTTCCGGTTACTGTACAACTGGTAGCGAGCATCGTTTTCATTATATTATCTATGTTCTATTGGAAAGTATATTTAAAAGCTACTTCAGCGTTGACGCGATGCGTGTCCGGGTCTTGCAAAGAAAGATAGTCAAAAAAAATTTTTTAAACAAACACATATTACAACGTTCACCCTAGCGATGGAAGAATTATGAAAATGAGAAGAAGGGAGAAAGAGAGAGAAAGATAAAAAGGTCAATATTACGTAAAGTTTTGTAGTCCTTGACAAAGTTACTCGCTCTCAATGATTTATGTACACATCCCATATGAAGAAAAAAAATATCATTATGGACGATAACCAATAAATATGAGAACGGAGCGAGTCTAACTGAATCTGTAGCAAGTTTTTTTTCTCCTCGACAGAATAGGTCGTTTCTATTCAAGAATATTAAGAAAAAAAAATGAATCTTAGCATTGAATATTAGGTAATTACCGACGCTTGTGTTGTGTATGTTTGAGATAATTTATACAAATTCTTATGATTCTAATGAGTTCCTTCGCGACATTCTAAGTTATGCTGGTACGTTGCATGATCGAATAAGTTGTTAACGTTACAAGTATAAAACATATTCAAGGATCTCACAATCAACTTGCTCGCGTTTTTTTTTCTTGTTTTAGAGAACATGCTTTTTCTCTTTTCTTTTTTGCGTCGCGTTCAAATCACTATAACCTAGTAATCTATATTCACATCGATATTCGTACATGATTTCTTTCGTGTATGGTTACGACTACCGTAAATGGCAAAAAAAAAAGAGGTCACCGCGTACCATCCACAAGACGGTCAACAGTCATTTACGTGATATAGAATATTACACATATACTGCGAGTGAGTTTTTACATTACTCAGGGGTTTACTCGTCGGTTTCGTCACTTCGAACGTTCAATAATAAAATCACCCACTGGGATAATCCAAAAAGTTTCATTACTCTGGATTTTATTTTTCGTTACGATCGCGTACCGGCCGTAAGTACGAAGAAACTGCATTCGCGATCGAACTTTATCACAAGATCGGTCAGAATCCTCGTCGACATTCCCGGCACATTTTTCAAATGTTCGTCGAATGCTCTTGCAGTATTCGAGGATATCAATGTGGAGAAGCAAGCACGAAAAAAGTTCATTATCAATATTTCGTACCGTTTCTTCTCTGAGTTTGCTTTTTCTTAGTCTGTGTCCGTTTATTATGTTTTGCACACATCTGGTATCACATTCATGATAGGATTCAATGGATCCTTCGACATGAAGAAACTCTAGGAAGAGGAATTCTCGCCGAATTTTCACGACTAAGACGACGGTGTTATTGTTATTTGATTCGCGTCAAAAATCGTCGCAGCTTCCGACTGACTCGAGTCCATAGCTGTCGGAATAGGCACGTGTGAATCGATACTCGTTTGATTTACGTCATTCGTAGGCGGCGTACTGATGGAAACTTGCGTTGAACTTGTTAGGTCCGTTTTTCTTGCAGCATTCGAGGAGGTAAACGTGGTGAGCTTCGTCTTTGTTTGTTGCTCTATGCTGTCTATCTCCGCCCAAATGCCACGAACTTCTTTAAATAACTGTAAAATCAAAAGCGTTAGTTAAATATTCGTTTTGTCGAATAATGAAGCTTCGTCAGTAACTAGAGTATTAGCAGATTTTTACCTGATTTAACCAGGCCTCATCAGCAAGTAACTCGTTGAGTATTATCGTCGTATCTTTGTGAGGATCAGCCAGTCTCTTGTCTGCTACTCTCCTCGCGCATTCCACGAACATCAAATACTTTTGATGGGCAACTTTGTTGTAAAGCATTACTTTTGCTTGGCAAACCCGGCAGAACAAAAAGTCCTGCGAAATCATATGAACATAAATATTTATTCAGTTGTTGTAACAAATTTTATTTGTCACTAATGAGAACTATGTTAGGACTTCAATATCAAGCCTTGTGTAGGAAAGGTTCAAAGGAAATTAAACATTTTTTTGAACGAGTTTCGTTTCAAAACTGCTTGTTCACCTTTTCTTGAGGCACTCTGGGATCCGGTGGAGCACCTTCGAGGGTCGTTGCATTATAAGGTTGTCCATACAACAAAATTCTAGCATGGACCTTATTTTGTTGGCAACCTGTGCACTGTTTCCCCTTTGTTTCCGATTGCATGAGATCTTTTAAAACGTTTAAACACGGCCACGTTGATAAAGCCGTAACAGTGTGAGGCTGCCATTTGGTCGTTGACAACAATCGTCTTTTTCTCTCCTCGGTGATTTCGTCCACTGTCTTTACATTCGACAGGAAATAATCATCTACAAGAGTCATGATAATTATAAAAAATGGTAAACAAATTAATGTATCTCTATATTTGTATCGCTTAAACTTTTCATATCTCGAACTAAATGTCTAATGCAAAAAATCGTTACTCAATATTAAATGCAGCAGGAGATTCGATTGAAGGAACGATATTTAATTATATTCAATTAATATAGTGAAACGTGAAATAATCAGTAATCTTTATGGATCAATTGTTACCTTGTTCCTGAAATATTTCCGTAAGGAAATTCGAGTCCAGCGCCTGGGATATAAGAGTTTGTATGTACACTTCAAAGTTGTCCTGGAACTTTTCTGTTTCCTTCATCGATCTGTCTATGCACTCGCTGATAACAAAAATTAGTTGGTTAAAACTTTAGGTTTGATAACTTGATTTGATTGTATGTGAATAAGAAATATAACCTGTCGTCAATGATCATTTCATCACGCAAGAATTCCACCACTGTCTCCAATTTTCCTTGCTGCCAGAATTTCACGGGTACTTGTTGATAGATGTGTCGATTTTGTGGAGCCCATCCCGAATACTGCAACACACAATGAACGTTAACAAAAATCCAATTTTGTTTTTCATCATCATTTGATTTTGTTAAGAAATTCAACCATCACTTCTTACCGTAGATATGTTTCTGTACAAAGTTTTTCCTTCGGACTGGAAAGGTTCGTACTTTTGCAACAAAGTTTTACCATCGATTCGCCACAATGGTGGAAATTCTTCTTCCAGATCGGCTTTTATTACGACGAACTCGCCAGACTTGAAAAAAAAAAAGTAATAGTTTTATGAGTTGAAGTTTCAGAGTGAATATTAAATTGATGGTACATAGAAAAATATTTCGCATTACCCTATCTTCGGAATCCTCAACAGAACGCTGCTTGCGTCAATAATTACACAAAATATTGAATTTTTTGAACAATTTTACGGAATCCAAACGGGTTTGAGGTTGTACAAAGCAAAAAAAATACCTTAAATGGAGAAATATCGATATCTTCGTCGCTGACGGCGGCCAAAAGTTTTTCATCGATTTTACACGACATTTTGCTGCTCGAAGATCCGTCGTTCTTCTTTCGACCGCGACTCTTTAGAACAACCACATCACCAGAAGAATAACCCTCTTCGTCGAGTAGACGTTTCGATTTTTTTGATATCACCGGACGACCACGCTTCTTCTTTTTTTCTTCCTCCTCACCGATCAGTGTAGCGGCTGGAGTCCAGGCCGGATCGGAATCAGAGTCTCCCTGTTCTTCTTCGTCCGAAATTTCTACGACGCGTTTTGATATTCTTTCCTTAGCTTTTCTCTTAGACGTTTCTCGTCTTGGCGGTAATTCTATGATTTCTGGAAAGCATAAAACACAACAAATTGCTTGAAATTCATGTTTGCTCAAAAAAAAAACAATGAATAAGTTTCTTGATATGAAATGTTCACGAATGCCCAAAGAATATGAGAAATCTATTATCAACTTTCGATAAAAAAAATTTTCTCTATTTTATTTTTCGATACTATGCGATTAACTCGATTTTTAGTAAGTTTCCAGAATACTCACCATCGTCGTGTTTCCGGTGTTTTCCGCTACTGTTTTCCGCCGCGGCCGCAGCTTTCCTCTTTCTATCAGCAGCACTACCATGTTTCGGTGGTCTGCCTTTCTTGGGTTTAACTATGTCGACTTTAGGACTTTCAGCAACCACCGTATGTGCAGAGGCGGATGTTTTTTTAACTTCAGGTTTTCTCGTATGGAAGGGAAAGTCATCATCACTGGTAATGCCATCGTCGCTCGAATCGAAATTTTTCCTCTCCTTCGGCAACGGAAAGTATCTTGGATCGTTGGCATAATCGATAACTGGTTCCTTCGTGGTTGTCGTCGTTGGTTTCTCAGAAGTAAAACCTTTCGAAACTTCGCCGTTTGTAGTTGGTTCATTAGGTTTTTTCAGAGGTACGGGCGGTACGTATGGCTTCGTTTTGTTCCAGGTAGCTTTTCTGCCTGTTCGTTGAGCCAATGGTGGAGAAGGTTCTCTGTCACCTTGAAGGAATTTCAGGTAACTCGTCATGAAGCCTGTATTAGGATCTTTGCTGGATATTTTAGTGTCACGATTGCCACTTCCAGCTACACCGTGTTCCTGCTGCAAAAATCCAAGTTCTTCCTCGATATTGGGCACAATAACTTTCGGCTGATCCTCCCGTACTTCCTGATAACAAGTGCCGCTCTGAGCCGGTGGATTGGAGTTTTCGTTAAAAGGCACAGGTGTTATTTCTACCGTACCCGAAGATTGATAGTCATGGGGAGGATGATGAGGATGATGTCCCGGTGGTATGTGAAACGCTGGAAAATAGGGTATCGGTGGAGGAGCGTGATGATGTGGTACCATCAACGATTGATGTTGATGAGCCGGATTTCCGACAAAATTTCCCGTATGATGAAGACTCGTTTGTCCGCCGAACGAGGCTGGTGATCCGGGGAATATTTTGGCTTGTGGAGGAGCAAGATTCCATCTTTCAAAATCAAAATACCCATTTTGAGTCTGTTGATTGGAATTATGATGAGCCGGAGGTGGTATTCTGCTAAGATATTCCGTCATAGCCGCAGCTCCGGCAAGATCATTGAGGGTCGATGTGGCATGTCCAGATTTCTCAAAACTTCGTCTCTTTTTGGTGGGTGCGTCGTTTTTGCGTTGTCTTTCCTCAACTTGTTTCTGTACATCACTCTGTCCGGTCGCTGAGGCGTTCGTCGTCGCCGTCGTTCCCGAAGCACTTGGTGCTCCCGGTTGTTGCATCTGGCAAGCACCTTGTTGCAAATTCTGCAAATTCTTCACAATACTCATTGGATCACCGCGGCAACTGCTCAAATCTTGAAGAGTAACCTGACTCGAGTCAAAATACGCTTGTTGTCGTTCCGATATATTAAGAACTCTTTGAGCCTGTTGCTGGGCTGGTAAACTTTGTGGATTCATGTCTGCTGTATTAGCAGCATATGTTGTGACAGAAAATTTTCTATTCGTTGTCTGACGATTCTCATTTTCCCAACAAACTTGTTGCTGCTTCTGACCAAATTCCTGTTGTCTCTCGTAATTTCTATTTTCTCCAGTGTTATAAGCAGCTTTTGAATTTTCTGGATTTCCAAGAACTCTCGTGATCACCGAGGAATATGCTACCTGTCCTTGCGACGACGGTCTCGGTACAGTGACATCCAACGGTGAAGGTGGAGTCACCTGCTGTTGTTGTTGCTGCTGCTGTTGCTGCACAACCGTTGATTTGTACGTTGCACCGCTGGTGCAATGATTATTACCGTTATTTTCGTTGTGCTGTTGTAAAGGTGAAGGTGACGACATTGTTGTCATAGGACTGTTGTACATCGGATAAGCCGGACTTGGCACGTGACCTAGAGGACTCGCTTGAGAATGTGCCTGCAAAGGACTCGGCCTCCGTGGCACAACAACACCACAATCAGGCCCGTTTTGGGTCGAAGTATTCGATGAATACGCCGAATCCGTTGAATTTGTTGATTTCGATCTTCCCGGATGATGATACTCCGATTCACTCTGTGATCCCGTTGAATAATGTCGGTAAGATGTGGTTTGTTGTTGATTAAGAACGTGAAACTGTTGTTGCTGTTGTTGTGATTGCAAATTGCTATTCGACGTAGCTCTCTGACTATTGGCGATTTTGCCATTGCCATTGTTGCTACAACTATTACCGCCGTTGCCCGGATAATTTATATTTCGAGAATCCATTATGGAGAAACTTATAGGCGAAGATTGACTGTTCTCGTGTACAGTGTCGTTTCGCCTAACGTCCCCGTGACTCACTATTTCCGGATAAATTTTAGTCTGCGCTTTCGTCTGTACAACCTGTTGAGCGTTAGACGCAGTTTTTCCCGAGGGTGAAGTAAAGTTTCGTGGTACCGTATTTTTCTCCGGTCCCTGCGCGACGGACGATCGTGCCGAGGTGTTTAAAAAAATGGTAGTCGCTGCTGCTGCTCTTGCGGCAATGGGTGGTTGAGGAATACGATAATCTTTAGTAGCATTATTACTGGCCGTCGATACGATACAAGTCTGCTGTTGTTGTTGATGCTGTAGAGTTCCTTGAACAGTCTTTGAATTGGTCGTTTGATTCTCGTTCACGTAAGAACTTGCGTTGAGCGCATCAGGAGGAAAGGATCCGGGCACTTGTTGAAAAAATGCTTGTCCACCGCTTGCAACTGGTGAGGTCGAAACCGCGTTTTTCGGTGCAACTGTTGGTGACGTTGTCCTAACGATATTCGACGCTTTCTTACCACCGTCCGAATAATTCGCAGATTTAAAATCCGATTGATTAACCCCACTGGAGGACAACTGCTGAGAGTTGAGATTGCTTATAGATTGACCGGACGAAGGGAAATGGGAATTGAAGTTTGCCTCGTACGGTGTTCCACTGGCTTTTGACGAAGGAGGTCCCGGTGATGACGGTACAACACTCTCGTGTGGCAATATTCCAAAAGGACTTGGAAGCTGAGAATTTCCTTGATGAGCCCAAGCGAGCGTTGCTGCTGTTGGTGACGATGATTGGGGTTGATGCTCGAAAAACGTTGCTTGTTGCTGATGGGACGAGCTGTAATTTTCACGAAGTGGTGCCTCGGGTTCCGGAGTCGATTGCTTCGCGTTAGAAACCGATTGTTGTTGTTGTTGTTGTTGTTGTTGTTGTTGTTGTTGCTGCTGTTGTTGTTGTTGTTGCTGCTGCTGTTGTTGTTGTTGTTGTTGTTGTTGTTGTTGTTGTTGTTGCTGTTGCTGTTGCTGGACCTGCGCCAATGCCTGACGATGCTGTGTGACATAGTGCGCCTGCTTCGAATTTGGATGATGAAACAGTGGCGAGAAAACGTCGTAGCCAACCGGCGGCGGCGACAAAAAGCCACCCGGATTAAACGGCGACGGTTGACCAGCCAACGAAGCGGTAGTGTGGGCAGCCTGTAGCAATAATTGCGACGTTGTCGTTGATGGCACCGCCTGACTAGCCGCTGTTGTTAAATGATGTGCCACAAATTCACCGCTCGGCGATGATCCTGCTGCTTGAAAGCTACCCGACGCAGTTCCCGCGGCCAAACGGTTGTACGACGCGTACCTTTCGAAAAATTCATTATTAATCATTGTTACCCACTTATTTGAGTGCTTTATTTTACTTCCCTATGTATAATAATGTAGTTTACTTATATTTACAAAAAAAAATAGACAATTAAGCAACGCAGAGATACAGGGTGTTTGTTGGATTCTAATACGACTGTTTTTTTTAAATTATGGACTTTCGTTATTCAGATATCAGCTTATAGCAGACTCGCTACTACTAGAACATACCGTAAAGATTATTTTTTCCACTGATATTTCTTATTAATAATATACTGGATTTATGATTAGTCTTTGATGTAACTTATTCTAAGATTTAATCAATTGATTATGACAAGTTCATTTTAAAGATTAATTGAAATTAGAGCTTATTATTCTTCCTTCGGATAAATTTCTCTTAATTTTTTATAGTAATTATGACAATTTTTCTCAATTTTTTTTTCTCTAATTTTATTTGAAACTCATACAATGAAATCCTACATCAAAGAAAATAATATTATGTGAAAAAGTACAGATCTCGAAGAACAAAATAGAATTAGTTTGACTCGATTACATAGGTAAAAAAAAACATAAATTTACATAATATTGAAATTTGCATCGTTAGAACACAATCGAAAATATATTTTTTTGTTAATAACTTGGAAAAAAAGTGCGAACTTCTCTTAATAAAAGATCGTCCAAATTTAATAGGTATTCAGTCAGTTTTAAGATGTACAAAAAATTTTTATCTCAATGCATTCGTACAATGCACGCTTGGTCCTCATTCAATGTCCAAATAATGAAATAAATGTTGAATCTTACCATGGGCCAACAGGATCCATCACCCACGCTTGGCACCAGGGTGCCTAGCCTGCCCTCAGCAGGCTCTTTCTCACCAGAAATGTGCAAGTGATGGCCGGATCATACATAACATAATCTTTGAAAAGACTATCGCCGTATTTTGTCATAAACATGTAGAAAAAATATTTCTACCTATTGACTGGTTTTAATCTAATACGGATGAGGAAATTCCCTCATAAACGAGATTTATCTCACGAGACGCAATGTTCCATCTTACTCTGTAAAACAAAGGTTAAAAGATTTCTGTAAGTACAGCCTCAACAGCCACTGTCAATCATAACTTTCATGGATTTTCTCTTGGGAAAGCACAACATACCAGGAAAAAAAAGAGCTCACCTCATTGAGTAATAACTTCGGAATATTTCAACGTGTCCATTTCCAAATCTTCGAAAATTGGATTTTTTAACACAAATCATAAAATCTCAACAACCAGTCTCGAGAGAAAAAAAAACACAAGCCTATTATAACTGACGCGAAAAGTCCGACTTGGACAAACACTGTTTAAAAAAAAACTAAAAAAGTTTACATCGACGATAACCCTTGAGGTCGGAAAAACACCCGGGTTCGGTATCCAGGAACTTGCCGAGGCGTCACCGCGGGAACTTGACACAAACGACGAAATGTTCTCGCATCGAGAAACGTCTTTTATGCCTCCCGACAAAGAGGCAGTATAAACGCGATTATAAAGTTTCGTACTCACGAATGTAAACTTAATGAAGCACGATAGAAAACTTTCTCGTTTGCCAAGTTTTAGCGATTCTACAGGGGACGTTTTTTCGCCGGATAACACAGAGAGAAAGAGAGAGAAAGAAAGAGAACAAAAATATGGCTACATTCGTTGATAGATGAGCACGAGATGGAACGATCGAGTCACGCGACGATTACAACGAAATTCCCGCATGACTTTAACTCCGAATATTCTATGATTTATTTAAACAACCGTTATTTCGATTAATACGCGAACAGACGTTTTATTTGTTCGTCGAAACGTTTAGCGGGACATTTAACACGGACGTTAGCGAGTAGCAACATTGTGCACACCGCAGTGCCCCATTACAGGCTGCCATTTTGATCGGAGTCAACAATAGAGCGCGCCATCTATCGATTGCGGGTGGCCGCCCGTGCGAGTGCGATACGCGCGGGACGGAGGGAAAGGAGCAGGCGGGATTTTTCAAACAATGAAAGGGGGAAAGCGTTTTCTTCATGTCATACTACGTCTCGCGCTCTCTCTCTCTCTTTATCCCCTACCATAACTACCGGCCACGTTCCACCCACACGTCAATTCTATCAGGACCGTACTTCGAGATACAAATCGTGAACATCATGTCGTGACAATTCTTAATTCCGACCAATGATTCCATGTAACAAACGTTATTGAAAGGGGAATTTCACATGGAGCTGTCACTACTAAACTGTGCACATTTTTTTTCTTGTACAAAATCCTGATTTTTTTTCTTTCTTTCAGCTACCTGTTGATCGTGCATAAAAAATAATGCTTGATACTCGATATGTGATTGGCTAAATGTAAAAAATGAATGATAAATACTTTTTCATTGCCAAAAAAGCGGAAAAAACGTGTATAGAAGCGTTTCTAGTATTACGTGTATCAGTATCAAAACATATCTAAATTCTGGGTCGCCATTTCTAACGCGGCACGCCTGAATCTTTTCCCCCTCCACGCATCACACACGATGTATGTATTTGACGCGTACATACGAGCGTCTCTCGTTATCCATTTCTCTCTTCCTCGATATCATATTATATGCTCGGCGTACGATAGAAGATTGAAGTGTATACATATCGAGTTTGTATATTCATATGTATCTGTTCGAATACACCCAATTCCGCAACATCTCTGAAAGTCTACTTTATAGCCCAAGGCGGTTCCTGTTGATTCGCATCCGCATCAGAAAACCAATTTTTGTTCATGTTTGGAGGCCAATTAGATCATCCAACTCATCAAAAACTTTCTCGAATAGATTTCCGATAAATCGGTATTAAAAAAAAAAAAAAAAACAAAAAAAAAAACAAAAAAAACAATCGTAAGAGACGTTGAATAACGAACTATTCAAACAGTAGTACATAGAAGAATTCGAGAATTACTTTCGATAAACTCCGTAATGCCGGCCTATTTTTTCTTCAATTTTCATAGACCTTTAGTTCGACGAATTAAGCATTAAACAAAACCTTAAGCAACATTAATACGTTAAAAATATTCTGAAATCATGACGTGACGTTGATTTTCAGGGAATACTATTTCCATATTGATAACGACGTGAAAATATATTTATTATGATAGCAATAATCATTAATGGCGAAAATCGACAATAATTAATGATATATCTTGATGATTGTAAGTGGACTAATAACATTGAACATTCATCGCATTGTTCATTTTTGTTAATTTAATAATTATCCTTTGTTCATCATTTACATCATCAGTGAAAACTGATGTTTTATTTTCATTTTATGGAGAAAGAGAAAAGAGAATGTAGCGTATGTAGGAGCGATACCGAACGCAAACCAAAAAAAAATTAACATCGTTCGCAATCACGAAGTTGCGTCATTATTTATTATTATGAAACATCATTACGATAAATGTCCAATGCCATTAATTGAGAATGTTTTATTGACGACAAATATTCAATAATAATAATAAAATGATGGAACTTGGTTGTTACGAATAATTATTTCTTCGTATAATTAATGATGTTGACGAGTTTGATTTGTGAATGGCAAATTTAATAAAAAATAGGAATACAACGTTAAGACACTTAGTTGAGTACGTCACGATAATCGTGACTTCTGGATATCGATGCAGTTGTGTAATCATCGCCTTTTTTTTGCAAACTATCGTATCAGTACAATTTCGGGAGTTTTTGTTTTTTTTTTTTTTTTTTTTTTTTGGAATAAAGGCAGCATTCATGACAGACTCCTAGTTGACTCGATGGGTCATTTTTCAATGTCTCTTGACTCCGATAATTGCGTGGCACTTTAGCAGTTCGTTCGTCGACTCGACGTAACTTTATTCGCCGAACGAAATACTTTTCTTAATTACTGAAAAACGTATAATAATAAATAAACGAAAAAAGTCTTGTGATCCGCAAAATGGCTTTTCGCGGAGATTGTTAATGGTGAGAGATTGAAAAAATACCCCTCGGCCACAACAATATTTTTTTTTTCCTCGAGCGACAAGAGACAAATGAACAATTGAATGGTTTACGCTGTTGACAAAAATTCGTCGTAAAAGCGTTTTGATTGCTCGATTCCACTTTGGTTTTCATGCGGAACTTCTTCAAAAGGACAGGGAGGAAGGGGCGGGTTAAATTTTCCAGAAATATTTCCCGTTACGGTAACGTTTCACAAAGACAAACAAACACAAGAGCAATCCGTGAAGGGATCGTTGATATTGCTCGGGTACGCGCTCAGTGTGCACTTTCATTGACTTTTTACATTACGTAGCTCCGACTAGGCCATTAACATTAAGCCTTGGCTACCTCATTTGTAACTTTCGTTGTTGCCATACAGCAAATTTTCTGTATGCCGTATTCAAGAGCTGATTCAAATGACTCGTCAGGTGTTGAGACACCGCAGAAAATTCTCGCTGAACGCGATCCTGCAAAAAAAGAGATAAACGATCGATTATTTTCGTTAACTAACACCAGAAAATATTCCTAACCACTTTTGTGGATTTTGTAACAACTAACATTTTCGCACGTACTTCAAAAGGTTTAAGCCTGGCTGAATGAAACCTGTGCAAAGCCTCGTGCATTCTCACTGCTTTTTCTTCCAGTTGCGGTGTCGTCGGAGGAAAACTCCGCCAAAAATGACTTAGCAACTCGCACGTGCATACGTAAACATTACGGAGTTCTTTCTCCAAGTCCTTTGGTATTAACTCTGTAAAGAGATTTATTATTGCAGCAAAGAATATCTATAAATATCATTAACGTATAAAATTACGATTTTATATATTAAAATAACAGTTTTCTGATCATGATCTCGTATTTTTCCATTCTAGTTTGAATATCGTCTGAATTTTTTGTAAGTATCTATATCGTGATGACTGTACAATATTTGTTTTGTGTATTTTACCATTGAAAGCTCTTCACAATCAAATTCTCAAGAAATTTAAAGTAAAAAAAAGTGAACAGAGCCACTTGAAATAAAAGGAGAAGTTCAAGGCTGTGAACTTACAACACAATCGCTCTTTTATAATACTCCAACATGAGGTTTTGTGAATATTTTTTATTTTAGATATCATTGCCTTTTTTTAAGTATCCTTCGTTATCAATGGACTTCTATTCTTTTATATTTATTCAATCAAAACTTTTAGATCTTGACAAAAATTTCACGACTTTTCATTAGTGTCAATAGAATATAAAATTGTTTGAAAATCTGATTATAACGAGAATTATAAATAACTTACGGCCAACATTGTCCTCGCGGAATCCTTTCATGAGAGCCCCGCCTGGTGTTAATTCACCAAGTGCCGAAACTGCAGCGGACGAGCTGACTAACGAACTCGACGGTTGTCTCGGTAGACTGTTGCCGTTTACCCAATTCGCTGCTTCGCGTTTAAGATGGATCAGCGTGCTTTGCATTTCCTCGGAGGTTAATTCGGTGGCAATTGTACCGGGCACAGGACCATGCAAATACCTATCTACGTGAGCCAAGTTAAGTGGTGTACTGACGTTTGTTTTTGCCTCGCTACTTCCGTCCAAATCGTCGTATATCAATTTCTCTTGTATCCTAAGCTGTGAATAGGGCATAATTGTAAATTTACAGCACTCGCTTCACAAAAATTGTTACTATTAACATAATCACTTTTCTAGAGTTAAATATTTCAAATTGACGAATAGAAATCAAACACATCCGCAAAAATGGCATAATTATTCATGTTCTATTTTGAACACTGAAACTTTTGTGTTTCTATGTCCAAGAATTTTTTCAAGAGCGTGCATTGATGTGGACTGAAAATATTGCGAGATACTTTTGACTAATGGAAAATAGTGTACAAATTACTTTTTTATTCTTTGGTTGATCGTCTGTTTGACTCGTGATTGTTGGATTTTTATTGGCGCTGGACGCCGAACCATTGAGCTGAGGTTCCGTCGTTTTGGATTCCTGTCTTTTGGCAGTACTCGCTTTTAAAACCATAATGCTGTGTTGATTGAAGCGCTTTATCATACTTTGATGTATATTGTGGTCTGATTTTTTATCAGTATTTCCAGATTCAGTGGAAAAGTTATCTTCCATCGCAACGTCTTCGAAAGAAGTTATATCGAGAAGTGGATCATTTATACCAGTCTGTATGTCCCTTCTGAGCTCCTGATCGTCAATCTTGGCACACTCGGTGAATAGATCTTTGGTCCCGGCGTTTATACGATCTCGGTGAAAATAATGTGACTGAAAAAACTTGGTCCAGAAATCGGATTCCGACATTTTGTGAGGCACGTTCTCCTGATGTTTTCTTTTTACCGCCGGATAAGTTTTAAATATACACTCCATTATGTCGGGTGTGAGATTATATTTGAGACCGTTGCAACCATCAGTCTGAGGCTTTATGTCAGCCTGAAAAATTAACACACCACAACAGATCATGTAAAATGTCGTACAAAATTATTTATCACACAAATTTTATAGACAAGGCTATCAATAGAACAAATTTCCCTTTGAGCCACAGTGAGATGTTGCTCTACTTCTTTTTTTTTGTAGTTTGTAAACTATAAAACTAATATTTCTATTATAATGGATTTTTAGTTCTATTGAGGAAAAAATTTATGAACATCGGAATGGCAATTTTTTTACAAACTCAATTACTCTCCAAAGTGTTTTACAGAATTCTTTTGAAATATTTCGTGAGGTGTTTTTTTTTTGTTTAAAAAAATAAAGAATCAATTCATTTTTAATTATAGAATTTCAAATTCAAACTCCTACTCAGCAAATCTTAAAGCTGCCGAGTGCTTAATTTAAAGCACGTGAGAAAAAATGTATGGCTCGAAAGGTTAATAGAACTAATAGTTACTTACAAGGAAGGCACTATTCACGCCGATCTCTTGACGTTGACTATTCTTTGCCTGCGTATAAGTAGCTGCGTGTTGACTCCAAAATTCTTCGGAAGTTATGACTTGTGTTATTACAAGATCTCGATACAGTTGCAGAAGCGTAGGATTTTCGAGTAACAATCTAGAATTAAATAAAACTTATTTCGTGAACGAATTCTTAAAAAATTGGCCTTAATAAGGAGACATTTCTTTTCGAAATTTAGTTCAGGCTCTAAAACTTTTCTACAAAATCTGCACTGTAAAAAATTTCCAAGAAATTCATGCTTAGCAAAAACGAAATACATTATGGACTAGAAAAATGTTTATTTATTTGTTTTTTACTTGTTTTTTTCTTCCAGCTCCTTGTTCACTTTTCTTTTAAATTTAGGCAACAACTGTTGGAGCAGTTCTTTAACATCATCACGATCTTTGACCTGAGCTTCCTGGCCATTTTTATTGACAAAGTGAAAAGTGGACGAGGTCCCATCATGGAGAACTAATTGAAGTTGTATCTTTGACTTTCCATCCGGTGATATTTTTTGAACTGAAATCATGAAAATTGGTCATTTTTTAATTCCCTCGCCAAACTTAGTCAATTATTCAAGCGATGTACTGAACTTACGTTTAATGTCGGCGTATTTATGACTAACCGACACTGTATCTCGATTATCCAACATCCAAGCTATTCGCTCGTTCATAACGTACAGAGTACCATCGCCTTTTTTGTAACGCACTTGGCCAACTTGCATGAGAACATCTTCCGAAGAAGTAGTCATGGCGGGTACAATATATGATAAAATGTGGCTACAAATTTAAAAAACAATCATTAATATTTAGCAAACAATAGATAAATAGCAAAAATATAATTAATAAATAATAAAATGTAATAATTTAATATCCAAGAGCTTATTCGTCAAAAAAGAACCTTTGCTCCAATAAACGGAGTTCTAAAAGGATAAGAATAATTATTCAATTTCACAACAATGACCAACAATTTTTCCCCTGAATGATTATATTAAATCAGTTGAATGTGTATAAAATAAATAAAAAAAAGCATGGAACTTAAAAAAACGTTATACAGACCCAAAACTCGAAACAAGTGTGAGCATTTGGGATTTTTTCGAAAACTGAATCTGTACAATAAATGACTGTACAATGATCTGTGTGTCGAGATAAATTTTGGTCGAGAGTTAGATTTAGAATTTAGTCGTATGTGTCGATCGTTCGTCATCCTGTCCTTGGGCACTGTCGCAGGCTTTCGACGATAGAGATGGAAAAAAAATACGGAAGGAACAGCGAGACAGAGAGAGAAACAAAATGATTCAAGTTTACTGCGATAAGGCTGTATCAATGTTGCGCGGTCTCTGAAACTTCATCGACGAACGTGCACTTGCCTGCTATCTCCATTAGTAAATAAAAATATTTTTAAAAAAACACGCTATTGCACGATCGTGTAAACGGCGTGATCGGCTCAACGCCGAGCACTGAAGCGGTTACTACTTTACGATTGCTTCTTCCCCCCTTCCCTCTCGTCGCTCGCCCTCCCATTTTAATTCAACACACTGGTTTTTATCGTCTAAAAAGCGCGAAAAGTCAATGATTTATTTGTTAAAAAAGATTATCATGCTTTCAACGACGTAGCCGTGTATCTCGACGCGCTTGAATGATTATTATTACCGGTGATAAAGTTGTTATTTTCGTGGAGCGATGTGACGGCCCGTCGAACGGCACGGCCATGTGCAGAAACACACATCGGCGGACGCATCGCGAGGCAAAGACGGCTACGGACGGACCGTAGGTACGGACAACACGATCGACCTGAAAACCAAGGGGGCACGATAAACTGCTCGAATCAACACAACTTCTCAATTGCATGTCCGGTAACACTATATTCGCTTTGAACTAAGTTTCATAAAACATCAACATTCAGCTCGTTAGCCAAAAAAAAATACGTTATTAAACGTTACTTCGAGAATTAACATCGATTTCATAAATAAATATCTATTAAATTTGAAGATTTTTTGAGAATAAGATTGCGATGGTGTGAATTTGACTATAACAGCGCCATTTATGAAACTCTTTTCCTGTTGTGGCGCTGTTACGCGCGGTATGTTCAAACATACTGACCATTTATAATAAAAAATTGTTGTTCATTTTGACTTACTTTTATCTGATGAAAAAGGAAAAGATGTTTCATTAATAAAATATTGAAGATGTGGTAAAAGAATTATTGTATTTAGAAATACTATTCAATCCTGTAAACTGATAACAGAAAATTGAGAATTGAATATTTTATGAAACGTAATAGTCAAGTTATTTTTAACCACGGTTTTAAAAATATGTCAAGAGCAGTAGATTGCACGTTGACAGATCGATGAAACTGGGTTGACATCAATATCTAAT
The DNA here is from genome assembly GCA_948107755.1 of Campoletis raptor. Taxonomy (NCBI): domain Eukaryota; kingdom Metazoa; phylum Arthropoda; class Insecta; order Hymenoptera; family Ichneumonidae; genus Campoletis; species Campoletis raptor. The sequence goes on along the minus strand of OX403622.1, from coordinate 30,174,017 downwards.
CCATATAAGTTGTTTTCCATTCGACAAGAAAAAAAAAAAGAGTAATCGCAACATTTCGAAAAACTCTCTCGTGTTTAGAAGAAAGTTTCGAAACTTAGGATTTGTGATTTTTACAATAATATTTTACGATCCCAAAAATGGAAGGTGAGCCAATAAATTAGCTAAAATAACTGCACTCTGATTTTTCGAACTGGTGTACGCCATTTCCAAACGCTTGAAACCCATAGGCTTGTAATAATTAATGGGTTGAGGGAAGGAACTTAAAAATATCCCACAAGCACAGGAAATCATTATAACCAAAAATACATTTAAAAAAACAAAACAAAGATCAACATTTTTACCAACTACTTCAAACACTTCCTTTTTTCTTGACTTCTTAGGACTGTTGTTACTTAATTTGAGAAAATAATTAAAAAATCAATCCCATTGATCCAATTGAAAGGAAATAACAAATAAAGCGTTCAAAGCTAAGTTTCAGTCGATAATAAGCAATTGACGAGTGTATTGGTGGTTGCCATAGTAATATTCGATGGGTGCTGGTTAAGGGCGTAACGAAGTTTTTTATAACGAGATAGAAACGAGCTTTAACGAGAATGAGTTAGAGGGAAGGGATGGGAGCAGCGATGGGAGTAGTAGAGGGCGAGTTGCAATTATCGCAAAACTTATTAAACTTCCTGTTTGTAATGTGGGTATGTCGAGACGGTACGTGTGCGTATAGTCTCGTGGCGTGGCATGCATGCCCCATAAAACCACTGCTAAGTAAAATAATAATAATAATAATATGAATACACGCGATCAAAACTCGAAAACACGTTTTATCGACATATATACATAGTGCGGATAATCTTGCCTGAAATATCGGGATTTTTGGAGCTGAAGCTATAGATGACACTCCCGTAGGCATTGTAGTGCTATAGTGTGCACAAATTCCATTTTTTTTTCAATAGTTTTTTCTTCTTTTCGTTGCATAACGTTGCTGATGAATGCACGGTGTTCTTTTTTTTAGACTTTAATTACGTTGTGAAAAAACAAGATCAGCAAAAAATATGCTTTGGCTCGGGACGACCGCGGGATACCAGCTCCAAAAGTGGCATGAATTCCTTCATGCGTTATTATGCTCGAGAAGACTTTCCAGACATTGGACCTGGAAAATATAACGTTTCTGAATCTTTCAAAGCTATTAAAGGGAAGGTAAATAAAAGCTTAGGAATGATCAAATTTACTATGAAATAGTTGTGCAGAATTTCTTCATTTTGATATTTTTTTAAAACTTCTTTTCGGTTTTTATAGTTTTTATAATTATTAGAATTAATGTTAATGTGAGCTTTCTTCTTGTGCAAAATTTATGGAAATCGATTCAGTGGTTCTCGACTAATAAATGTCCACGCTTGAGTTAAAACATCGTATAGAAACGTGTGTTCTGAAAGGAAATGATAAAAAAGAAATATCCGTAAAACGAAATATATCTACTTCCTGAATTTTGTACCTTTACTAAACATCGTAACTACGAAAACGAAGTAAATATTGAGACTCGTGTATTTTGTTTGTTCATCACTATTGTACGATGGTAAAAGAACTCAATTTGAAATAATGATTTTTCATTCACACAACTTGGATATTAAATGTCACCAAAATCATGTCATTAGTTTCGTCGAAATATGTGATAGGCCTTTACTTGAAACCATCAAAATCGATTTGCTGTCAAGACTGAGAATGAATCGTTCCTATTCAACTGCATAAGTACATTTAGAGCAAACGTTCTTTGCGTGATTAATATTGATCTCTACTCGCTCTATTTTGTGTCGTTACTAAATTCCGTAATTACGAAAGTGAAGTAAATATTGATATTTATCCTCGTTTTTTCATGACTATTTTACGAATGGAAAAGTATTCAGTTTGAAATATTTTTGTTTGCCATCGATTGCCTTGAATATAAAATTTCAATGATATTATGTAATTTATCTCGTTGAAAACGTTGTACCCTCTTACCTAATAGCATCAAAATCGATTTGCTGTCAAGACTGGGAATGGATCATCCCCATTTAATGGTAGCAATATGTTAAGGGAAAAAATTAATCAAAAGATTGATTTCAAACAAAGAAATACGTAAAAATCTGTTAATTTCAGCCTTGTACCGAAAGTATAAGTAAAAAGGGTTACAGTGGTCTTGCAAGGTTTGGATCTCACGTTTCTCATACTGAAGATTACCCAGCACCAGGGGATTATGCGATAAGACCTTTTTCTTCCAAAGTAAAGAGCGTAAAATATCCATTTGCATCGACTGCCAAGCGAAAAACAGTATCTGTGAACAAAAATCCAGGGTATGATATTATAATGAATAAAAATATTTCAACAGTTTTTAATATTCATGTCATTATAATTGATTATTATGGTTAATTTATAAATTATTCTTAATAACTTAATTGAAACACATTCAAAATTTTGAAACGATGATTTATAATAATTGCTTACTTCTTTTTACTCATGCTTTCAGTTTGATCATTGTTTTTTTTTTTTCGTTACAGTCCAGGTATGTATAAAAATATTGATCCGGTAAAACGTAGAATCCTTTACGAACACAGTTTCGGTGGCAAAGTGAGAATGAAGCTGGGCGTCCAAATCAAATGTACTAAACGCAACAACGACGTTTGCGAATTGTGTGGTAAAAAACCAATAGGTGATTATTGGCACTTGAATAATCGAGTCTTCCTATGTCGTCCTTGTATGTTGGAAGAACGACGCCAACTCTCGAAGCACACGAGACTTGAACTACAAGAATTTCGTGTAAGATTATCATAAATCCTGGATAAAAAATGTTCAAAATTTACGCGCATTCAAATTTCCAATTTAACAAATAAAGTTTATTATTTTTATGGCGTTTACTTTATCTCTGCAAAAAGTTCATTTTCATAAAAAATCATAGAATTTCCAGTCAATTTGCTGTAAATTAATCAAACTTCGCATATTATTATTTAATAATATTGTTAAATGTTCTTGAGCCAAAAATAAAGTTTCTATATAATGACGTATTTGGTTGCAGAAACTGCGTGATTGCTCGGAGATACATATGCACGATGGTACGGATGCAAAAATATGGTTGATGCATCCTGGCGAAATTGAAAAATGGTCACGTCGAGAAGCCTATCTTTGTGCATATTTCAAAGATTAATGAAAAAAAAGAAGTCGAGAAAAAATTTAACGAAAAATGTGCTCAATACAAAAGTCAGCGACTCAAACAATTTCGGCAAAATCAAATATTGCATTTGAGGAAAAATCCAAATTTCTATGCATTGATAAGTTAAAAAAAAACTTTGGCAAGAAGATCAATTTCTCAATTTCAACTGGAAACAGTATTGTTCTGGTGTTAAAAGTTACGACCTTGAATAGCAAATTTTGAATTTGCCTAAATTAGTATCCGAACGGATACGTATCGCAGCCGACAAAACAAAAATTCGCGCCATCGAGAATTGTGTTCATCGAATATTCCTGTAAATCTGTTGAGTATGAATAGTTTATTAACGTTGACAGACATAAAGTCTCAATAAAATTTTCATCGTTGAATGAGATTGCTAAAGATTGACTTTTTTATTTTTTCATTTTATGGATTTATTTTGTTTCCCTATCACTGAAGAACATTGTTACAATCAATTAAATCAATCGCTACTTTAATAATATCTATTTACAGAATGATCGTATAAAAATATTCGGTCTATTGTTATATTATCCAGTTATTGCCTTGAACAATATGACAACTATGCATATTTGTGTGTAGAAATTAATCGATCATTTCATCAATCAGTTGATAAATTAATTGTTAATGATGCTAATGCTTTTCGGGTTTTCTTAGATAGTATTTCAATTGTGTATACGTGTTAAGTCAATCAGATCGGGAGGAAAACCGAACACTTGCAATTATGAAGTATTTATTTCTTATTTCCAGTATCAGCCAAACTCTAATTTATAAACATTGATGTTTGTTTTTTTTTGTTTACTCCTTTTCACTTTCTTCAAATAGGACGCAAGTATTTTCACTGTTATTAAAAAATATGCAAAAGCCATTTCGTATATTGGCCATGAGAAAATTTCTCTTTCGGTTCAACTGAATGTTGTGAAAAAGCGTAAAAAGTTCACGAGAAAAGTATCGTATTTCTCGTGGTATTTATCAAGACTTACGAAAAATTCGTAAACTTGTACATTTAAGAAGAATTTCAAAACTTTTAGTTAGAAGCTAAGAATTATTCTCAACTCTGGGAAATACTTTTATGAGTTTTCCTTTCGAAACGACATATTGCAGATTTCCACATTTGTTATGGAGTTTCCAAACGGAAAGTCGTTTCGAAATTTACGGTCAACGAGTTGGTTTTTTTTTTTTTTTTTCAATTTTTCCATAGAATTCAACTCGTTGACGAAGAGTCTTGAGAATCAATCTGCGTTTTAGTAATAATCGATGTGCCTGATTCCTCTACCGGATTACCACCGTCCGGAGCTTGTCTCGATACTCCGGAAACCGAAGTTTCCGTAGAATTTAACGAGCTGTTGTCATCATTTTCCGTTGCATTTTGAAAATCATTGTCCAATGAAATAGTCGTTGTCGAATCAACGCTGTTGCTGGCCATAAGATCGTCGTTACACGGTTTATGAATAACCGTAACGTCAATATTGCCATCGATATTTTCCGAAATACCTGAAGGAGTCATACGAAATATTTCATCGTTTTGTGAAGTGGCTGTTGCGCTGGGAGAAGGTCTCAATGTATTTTCTGTTTCCATGAGATTTCTCAATCTACTGAGACCATTGTTAATGGTAGTGTTAAAATTTTCTGTGTATCTCGTGTCGAGACGCTCGACATCTTCGATTTCCGGTGTGCTCAAGTTATTCGACGTATTTTGGAGATTAATCATGGTGCCATCATTTGGGGCTGATCGAACGTCCGGGATAACATGTTGATAAAGCAAAGGATTAAGAATACTCTGAAGATCCATATGACGAACGTTCGTAGTCATCAAGTGAGTGGACAATTCGTCACATTCGAGAGTTTCGTTTCCCTCATCAGCAGCTAATTCTTCTCGTATAGCGGTCGATACTTTATGTTTCGTCGTTTGCGTTTTAATCGAAGTCTCCCTATCATTTGTCGAATCATTTCGCTCGTTCGAAATCAAATTTTCTCGGCTCTGCGTGGAATTATTGGACATTTGGGTCAACGGTGTTTCACGAGCGTAATTAATTTCCGTCTGGGTCGGAACGGTCCTGACGTTAACCTCACGATTGCACTTTGTATCGTTCGGAAAATTATTGTTATCCCTCCTAAGACTCGTTATGAGATCCATAATGTTACGCTTCATTGGTTGATTCGTAGTCGGTGGTGGGGGTACAGCGGTTAACTGTGTTTTTAATTTGTCCAACAAATAGCCGATGTGCATTCTGGTACCACGAGTCGGATGATCTTCGATACCGTCGGTCGATCCATCCTGGGTTTCAACGTGTCTCGACATTTCGCTGGATCCTCGAAAATCGACTGATTCCGCATCGGCGCTTCGATAATTCCTGACGTTCAAAGCATCCGTTCTGTTTAGAGTATTCTGTGCTCGATTGGCGTAATGACCGTTACTTAAATTTTCAACACGAGCGTAAATGGTGGCTCGATCAAAACCATTCGTCTTATTTTCCACGATCGAATCACGAGAACAAAAACGATTGTCATCGTTCTCGAAATAACGATTGCCGTTTGAAATATTTCGGCAGGATTGTACGTTCGAACTAGTCGAGTATCCAGTGTCTGTGAAATTCGCATCGATACTCGCACTGTTGCTGTTATTCGTCAAATGTACCCGTTCGAAACCCTCTGGATTATGTCCTCGATTTCCGTTCGTCATCGTACCACGTTGATCCATCAAACTTTGAGTCTCTGACTGTTCTCTCGGTTGATCCCAATTTTCGAGGTCGCGAAGCACGTTTCTCGAATCTGCTGTATTTCCATTATTCGCATCGTCATCTTCGGCTATAGGCGTGTCAAAGTCGTTATCGAAATCATCGTCAAACGCGGTATTTGTCACGTCTTGCAACCTCGTCTGCAAACGCTTCTTTATTTCGTCCAGTTCCGTGAGCTTTTGACTGTAAAAGTATATGGTGAAATCATTTTTGCTGCGTGTAATAAATCAACTGAATTATTGTAAACTATGACAAGTTGAAGACATACGATTAACGAGACAGAAATGATTAATTTAAACAATTCGCAAAGATTCCATCGATAATTTTGAAGGCATTCATCTTGGTACATGATTTTTTTCTACAGTCTGCTGGTTTCGTCAGCAGAATTAGAGCCCGATCATTTTTTTCAATCTTAATTTTTTCAAATACTGTTTTTTAGGTTCTTACTTTAACGATAAGGACAGGAAAGACATCGACGCTTCGCCGAGATTGAGTCCCATATCCATCACCGGCTCATGTTCCACTTGAGAACGATTCGTTAAGATTTCTTGAATATTGCTGCGTTCCGAATTTAGAATTTCTCCGTTATTACGCACGTTTACCGGATAAGGTGATGACAAATTTGAATAATCGAAGTCAGGAAGTGTCGGTCTCGCTGTGTTCGATTGGCCCGTAGTTTTACCAAACGCCGCGATATTATCCAACGGTGTTACACTCACCTTCAAATGTTTAAAAACGGATTAATAAAAGGTTTTCGTTTTGTAATTGAAAAATATGTCGAGATGAAAAAATAATTTCTAGTAACCTTGATTTGACCATTGCATTTTCCCGTAAAATCCATAACGTGAAACCATCCGGAAACGACGGGAAAACCAACTGTAAGAACGGACACGTCGATTGCAGAAAAACCTATTACGATGTCTCGTTCTAAATTAATTTCCATGCTTGACTCGGGTTCCACCAAACGCCAGACTTTCAATATTAATCTCTTGTCTTCCTGTAACGAACAAAAAAACATTCGTATTAAGGGATTACTTAAAACCTATGCATTGGAACATATTTTTGTTTATTTGGAAAACTATAATCTACTGTTAATGAAAATAGAAAAATTGTTATTCAAAAAAATGATATGTAAGCTGCGGTTATCGTTTTCGAAAGAATATTTTTTTGTTAAATGCTTTTTTCGGTAACTGCAATTCTGTATCTTTTCGGTTTCAGAAAAAAACATTTAGAAATTACATATAATAAGTGCCAGTATAGAATAAAAATATTTTCCGTCAATTATCAAATAAATTTCTTACGTTCTCGAGTAAATCGTTGGATAGTCTTGTATCGCATCGCCAATCCCATTTAGGGCTGCAACTGAACGGATAGAGATTGGTTACGACATAACATCCATATTGAGTCTCGTTAAGATTTCGTGCCCTTTGGAAAGTCACATAAGTACAAGGCTCAACAGACTCGTCGATTTGATCAACTTTTGGCAAATGAAGAGCGCACTCGATTTCAACAACGGCGCGAAACGAGCAATTCTCCTGATCCGATCTCTCAGAATTCAAACGATCATTGGGTACTGGATTATGCAATCTTGTTGTAGAGACTGTCTCAGGAATTCGGTGACTGAAGCCTGAATTTGAATTTTCATTTTTACGTTCCGGTAAATTCGTCCCTGAATGTCCTGAATTAAATCCATTAGCGATCGAGACGATATTTGTGTTCGCATAGCTCGTGCTAGGCACCGGATTCACCGGATCATCAAATTCAGCTCCAACTCCAACGCTTCGATAAATTTCTCGAGACGAAAGAAAATGATCTCTTTGACTATCAGCGTCGCTGGCGCTATCGCCCGAGAAGCTATTGTTGGTCGATGGGTTCAAATTGAGTGCTTCGATTTCGTGAACCTTTGCAGTCTCGCAAGAATTTCTCGTATGAAAGTCCATTTCCGTTTGTGCAGATTGATCAGTACTGGACTTTGGCGCATTTAGAGCTTGCGCTAGTCTATCGACGATAACGTTTAAAACGTTGCTCTGTGGGTTTTCATTCGTGAGTTCTTCTCCGGCGTTGCTGTGTTTGAAATAGTTTACTGTCGTTATTTCTGTTTGGCAAGATATATTCTTGAGACTACGATCTTCAATGTTCTCGTGGTTCGAATGATAATTTTCATAATCACGGTTTGTTCTTGCGTGAGTTGGTGCATTTTCTTGATTATGAGGAAATCTCGTATCCGAAGGATTGTTCGTTTGGTTGGAGAGTCCATCGAGCAGTCTGCGATGATCGGTAATTACGCTGAAGTCTCGAAGGCCTCGAGTCATTTCTAGCAGAACGATCTGATCGGGTGTCCCCAGAGCAACGAGAGCTTGAATTTGTCCGCAAGGACGACCAGTCACAGGATTTGTTATGGAGACCCATTCATCGACGCTTATTACGGGATATTTTGAGCTTAACAACTGTGGCAAAACTTGTGGATCTCTGTAAGCAACGTACAGTTGATGTACCGATAATTTCGATATGCCAAGAAGTTCGTCAATTCCATTTGGTTTGCGAGTATAAACTTCTACGACGATACAATTGTTTCTCGTACGTTCAAGCAAATCTTGGCCATGTACGAGCGCTACTAGTTGATGGAAATTATAAAAAGGATTATCCGTTTCTGTGCAAACGTGACTTGCAGCTCTTTCGTCACGCCAGAAACCTCGGCATATGAGGTATGTATTAAAAGACGATAAATCTTTTCCTTGAGCGACGTAAATCAAACCATGAAGCAAAACTTTGTCATCATTTTCCCGACGAGGATTTTCCTGTTCAATGATTCTCTCTTCCTCTCTTAGATCTCTTCGTTGACTCGTTTCTTGCCTCCCTATCCTATTTGTGCTCATAGTATTCCAAGAATTCTCTGGTTTGTTTTCTGAAGTTGATGACGATTTAGTGTTTTCCTTAGAGTCACCACCTGTGGCGGTTCTGTATCTTGGAGTCTCCAGACTCGATACAGAGGAAACCTGGAATAAATAATGAATGCAACGATCGATCTTTCATCCATTACTCCATTTTTTCAAATGTGAAATAGTTTTTTTCATAAAAATTTGTTGACTCTCGAAATAGAGCAGAAAGAATAGTAATTAATTTTAGTAACTGAAAAATGCAAAAAAGTGTTGGACGATAAGATAAAAAAATCTCGTAATGTTCACTAACCTCAAGCACAGGAATGTTTTCCTTAGCCGATGTAACAGCCTCGACAAATTGTTTGCCAAAGTGTATTTTATCGCATCCTAGCTCAACGGTTACTTTGAGTTCACCAATTTTAATTCCCTTGTTAACGATTATGAGTCTTTGAGTTGAGCTGAGAGAACGAGCTCGCGCTGCATCAGCAACGTAAATCGAGCCAATTCCCAGTTCGGTAGGTGTACGTTGATTCAAGTGTCGATGAAAAATTTTGAATTTCAATGGTGCATCCATGTGAAGATACGTTTTTGGTAGATCATAAACAGCCTCATGATTGAAATATATAACTTGACCAACTTGTTTTCTCGAGCATAATTTAACGGGTTTACTCTGATTTATAATTTTCCTGTTGAATTTTTTTGTGTTACCAAAAGTCGAATCGTACTGAACAAAATATGTGACAGACAATGGAATTCCATCGCCTCGTGACAAACAAGAGGAACGCACACGTCTGTAGCCAGCAGGACTAAGAGTCAGAGATTCAACGGCGATTCTTAGACTGTCGACATAATCGATCGGTAAAGTTTCACGTGGACGTGGAGTGGGAATTTCGGGAATCGAAATACTATCTACAGCTTTCTTATCATCGAACAATGGAATTTTGTTCTCCGTACAAATTGGAGCATTTTTTTCGTCCCTGCAAGTTCGAATTGTCTCAGCAGCCAGATCAATAAGACTCGGTGTAGGCGATGTTGATCTCAGCACATTCAATGCTTTTTTTTCCTCCCAACGAGACATTTTTTTACCAAGAAAATATTCGTACAGATTAGCCTCGTTGTTTGCCGATGAATCACTACAAAAACTATCGGTTGAACTTTCACTCAGAGCTAAAGGGTTGCCGTCTCGGGATTCTTTTAGTATCGCTCCTCGTAATCTCTGAGCTCTGGCTACTACTTGAGCAACAAGTTTATCATTGACTCCATTCAATGATTTCATCCCTGGATTCGCTAGGTTCGATCGCCGTTCTTTTAGTATCGATCGGTAAACGTTTTCGTTTTGTTTGGCATTTTTTATTGCTACCGGAACGTCGTTTTCATACGTAAATGCAGTCTTGTCCTTTTCGGAATTCGAATGGCCAAGATTCTGAATAAATATTGAGTCTTTAGTTGACATTTTGCTTTCCGATTTTTTTGTCGGACTTTTCCCATTTCTTTGTACACCGGTGAGTTTCATTGTTACATGAATATCGCCTGTTCTGCTCCCATTGTCATTCCAAATAGGAACATATTGAAAGTAGGATTTTCCATTTAAGAGATTCGAAAGCTCGGCTACCTGAGCCGTACCAACGACTTGGTGATTCTTCTCCGATATTACTACTAGCTCCACTGTCTCGCAATTCTTAAGGTATTCCTCAAAAAGATCGAGGTTCGTTCTTATTGCATAAATCTCACTGATGTCGCCCTCCGGACGACTATGTCCCTGTTTTATGTCCGCAGGCCTGTAAATCAAAAAATTTATTTTATTTTTTCCATTTTTTAGAAGACGCAGCATGGGAAATAGTAAGAACAGCTAAGTTACTATGCATTGCTATAATGGAATAGGATATTTTCTTTCTATTGTTACATAATTCTTTTTGCCAATATAAACATCACATGACTCAGGGCTCTTAGTGCCCACATGTAGTTTTTTAAAAATATCCCCTTATTTTGCCATGTAAGGAGCCTTTTGTTTCGTTTTAAATAAATGTCTTACGTCCCCATGTAAAAGAGTTCTGATCAGCTCCCATTGAGACAGTTGGAACCAAGAAGATCGACTGAATAGGTCCAAAAACATAGCTATTGACACTTTTTCAATCAAATTCAATATTTCTTTCATTACAGGAGGAAAACTATCAAAAGTTTAACATGGTGTTCTTGCAATATTATATTTCAAGAAATTTCCAGAAATCTCTTTACAAAACGAATTGACTTTACTGTGGAGTAGATGTAAAGAACAGATAAAAATCATTTTCAAAATTTGAATTTTCATCAGTTTGCAACGATCATTCTGTTCATGATTAATTTTATGATTGAATTTGTTTTCAATAACACTCAGGGTAGCAAACTCAAATTAATTTGCTGTAACGCTGAATTCCGCGCATGACTTTACACAGCGAAGAACAGCAAAACTTGATTATAAATACTATTATGATTATTTGGGGATTAAATTACCTGAACTGAGCACTGTCCAGTTCGCCCCACCAGGAAGCAAGAACCGTCACATCACCAGGACTTCGTCTTGACCAAACAATCTCGTCAATGACAAGTTTCAAATAACCGTGAACTTTACCTTCGACGAGAGGCGGCAAAGATCTGGAATTTGCTTCGTCGCTTCTCGACTCCATTGCGGCTTTTATTATTCTTTGATAAGCGCAAACATAAATAACACCGAGAAAACCCACGGGGCTTTTGAACTTTAGCACAAATGTCGATTCGTCTCTTTATAGTTCACCAACGTTGGGGCACCTATATATCACTTTGACCATTTCAATGACAGATATGTGTGTTCCAGATTTTACGATATTTCGTTACACCGCTGAACGAAACGTTTAACCATTCCCAGTGTTTACAGTTTACACTTTACACTACAGAACACTGGTGGTAGACATCGACGACGGATCCTAGTGACATCTAGGTGGCCAGCCATCGAACTGCTGTGTGGAATTTGTAAATTCGAAAAGGAAAAAATCAGGAATTGTACAATGATTTTGATTCAAGAAAAAAATCACGTATTGCTGATTTCTTCGAGTATCGTTCGTTATTTTAAACAAAGACAATATTATTCTGTTAATTTGATAATAAATAACGGTTCCATTATTTGTGAGAAGTCATAACTATTTATTGCGTATATACGTAGTTTCCCAGTTCTGTTTGCCGACGGTGGTAATTCATCTCTAGACGGTACGCTGCTGCTAATACATATGTCATATGCCGATATCGAATAAGTGAATCACTTATTGATAAAAATGCCAAAGATAAACAGAAAACATTTTCGCGGCAACAGTATCAGTTAAATAATTGTGATATTGTATTTGAAATGCAATTATAAAACAAATAAAAAATTATAACTTCTACTTATATGTGAAACGCATGACGGAGATGAGCGTTACTAAACGAAAAAGTATTTTTTTGAAGAACTATACGAAAAAAAAGGTTAGATACTTTATTTTTTCAATAATATTTACGAGCAATAAGAATGGGATTGCTACGAGAACGTTTCTTTCAACGATAGTTGAAAATTTTGGAAGAATTCGAAAATATAATAGCGGCTTTCATTTGATCGGTCAAGACATCTAACCATCAAGTCCCTTTCGAGCAGTACAGGAGGCATCATGTACACAATTACCCACAATGCCCACAATTCTCGCTACGAATCCCATTAGGTTCTGGCAAAAGACCTGCATCAGGATTCGATATAGAGCCCAAAGAATGCGGGGTAATGTGAAGCGGATGTTTTAGCGAATCTTTTGAATGTAGATTTAATTTTTAAAAAATCTAAACACGTGGTGAGCTAAAGGTTTCCCCACTTTGAACTTTAATTATAAATTTATACTCGGAAAATAAAAGGAACGATATATACGTTCTCGTGAACGAGCCAAAAGTATAATTCATCTTCTCTGTATTTTCAAGGTCTACCTTTGAATGGAAATCGAACGAATTTTAAACGTATACATCACTCGATGTGGCAACGTGACAGGTATATAAAACGTTTTCAGCTTTTGCATATATACCTTCTACTGTATACGTCTCATGCATCTTCCCGTAGTAGCGCGTTATAGTAAAAAATCTTTAGTTTGATGTATATCGCCTCGAGGTCGCTACTCTGCATATACATGGATAAATTATATAGCGTGTATTAAAACACTTCGTAGGCGCTATTTGAAAGGCCGGTTCGGCCAATTAAACATTCTGATTTTCTATGACAAAATATATCGACTGACCGTGCTTCCTAATATAGAAATAGGAAACTGGACGTTAAGACCGAGAATGAGGCAACGCAGCTACACAAAATATATATGTATACATAAATACACGCGTGTATATTTTTATATATTCCTTGAATACAGCTGCCCACTTCTTGATGGAGCTCATTTCGACTGATCCTTGTGTACGCTATATGTATATATATTTTTTTCATCCAATAGAGGACAAATCTCCACGACACCTCCTTCCTCGTTTTCTTCTCATTACAAATGATATGTTACTCCAACGGAGATAAACGACGCGTGATTCTCTAACAAATCATTCTTCAATGTGCGAGTAAACAATTGCGAAAAAAACGAACGTACATAAAAACGAGAGACGATAACAGTATGTCGTAAAGTATAAAGTAAAGACGCGTGTACACATGTGTTTGGATTTTGCATCGTTAAAACGCATTGATGTAGAGAAAATAAATTATTCTTGATGATCGAAGTTAAATTAACTTCCACATTTTCAATAATTTTCGTAATGTTTCATTAGTTATTAAAATCATCGATTATATCTCGCAGCTAAAAGTTCGATTCTCAATCATTCGAATTATTGCTAATATAAAATGTCCTTCCCACACACGGTACGTAAACGAAACAAAAAAAATGAGGACATTGATCTAATGTACGTTCAACACCGAGAATCAATACACAATGAATCGAAACAACAAAAAGTATATATCGCATGCGAACGAAGCCATCGAAGTCACGTATGAAAGAAAAAAAAACAGCAATTAAGCCACAGCTTGTTTGTTGATTTTCGAAGTATACGAGGATCATGCTACGGGAGTTACGATGAAAAAAAACATCTTCAGTCTTCGTGTTTCGCTTGTACGAGTTTGGTTCAATATTGAGAGTCTAAAAAAATCCCGTATCATGCGATTTTGGTTGGTTTTAACGGGCGAAACAATCTTCTGTGAATTTACGTACAAATCGCTGGTAGAGCGGGAATTGACCGACTGTAATTTCTTTTGAGTTTTTTTTTTCGATTCTTTTTTCCTTTGTTATAGACATTTTTAGTGCTCGATAGGCCCGAAGGATATTTCGCGTTCGAACTGCCATACCATATTTGATCAAGACCAGGGTTCGACGTTTTGCGAAGCATTGGTTGTCTCTCAACACGCCACCACTACCACCACCAAGCTAAGCTACCTTCGTCGTAGTCGATTCCGTACGCGTTGTCGTTTCGTGTTTTGCACCACGCTGGGAGGAGGAAAGCATAGCCCCGAGCAGAGAGCGCAAAGGCAAATGCCTCTCGGTGTGAACTTCACCGTGTGTGACATCACGCTTCATTGTTGGAGGTTTACGTCATTCTTGAGAGCGGAGTCGACGCACACGCAAATCCCTGCCCCGTGCCCTCCGGCCTTCCCCCACTATCGAACACTGCTACACTAACGCCATCATCGTATGGTCTCGCGTGGAGCGCACTTTCCCCCAACTATATTCTCAGCAGCCAAGCAGACGCGCGAAACTTCCATGTGGAACAATATTTTTCGACTATCATTCCTTACAAACATTTGTGCAATCTTTATTCCACGTTCGAAAACTGCACATGCCAAAAAAACTGTGTAATGAACGTGGTCCCATAATCTTAGAGAAACAGACATTGACGAATTTTTTTTTTCACGTAGTTCATAAAGGAAATGTTGCTTTAAAGTCATTTTCTAAGAAGGAAACTTTAGAAGTTTGACAAATGTGTAGTTATTAAAACGTTCATTCTGACTCGTGTTACCTCGGAAACTTTACAATTGTCGGAAAACGCATTGATTCAATGGCTTCATTATTTGGCAAAGTGAAAAAGTCGTTTGGATTTGAAACTATTGCGCGGATGAAGCTTTTACTGAAACTTGATCGTCGGGAGTTTTTAGTTAGACTCGTATGAATCGACACGCTAAGATATCTTTTAAGCTTGACCTAAAACTCATGGAACCAGGAAGAAAAGCGTAAATGAAAATTCAGCGTGGGTGGCGGGACAAAATGAGAGGAAGCGAGTAGTTTTACTTAGGAGTGAACAAAACAATATTAAATTTTGTTGTTTAATCGTAAATGATATAGACAAGATATTGAATCGGGATCGAGTGTATAACGTCGAAATAAAGATTTTTCGTGGTGGAAACAAGACACAAGAGGTGAGCGCCGCTTTAGATCGAACGTGGAGGGAGGAAGCAGATTTGGAAGAGGGGAGAAAGCGAAAGAGAGAGAGAAGCAAGAGACTTGTCAACGACACGACGACGTTTCATGGATAGCGCCAGGCAGTTTCTAGTCCCCGCGGGCCGATAGACGAGTGCGCTCGCGATATAATCGCCATCCTCGCGCGTTGTTATTCACGGGGGAAAGTGTTACTACAGTGTATACTTATATAGTGTGCATAAACATAGATAGTACAAATAATATCTTTTTCGTTTATCGATTTGGTTTTTTTGGAGAGAATCGTTGCTCAAAACGAAGCAAGAAAAGAACACTGAAATATATAACAAGAAACTTGATCCTCTAAACGTGTTTTTCTTCAAGTAAATAACGATCGTTGTTTCTCAAATGGTTTTGTTATTGTTTCCGCGTTTTCTTTATTTCCCGCTAAACGGGTGCTTTCCCGCGGTGACATATACAGAAACGCACACAGCGCCACAATTCGAGAGCGCTACTTCTTTCATTTTAAATATAACGGTGTATAAATAAGTATGAGCAATAGCGGGAGTACGCGAGGCTGTCGCCGATGATTTTGCGGGGCCAGAGCGAGAGAGTCATTATATACACGCGATTGCTCGTTTATCTGTCTCTCTCTCACACACACTCTCCAACAAGAGAGCGCCTCCGTACGCTCCACGATCCAACAATTTCGACCGACACAAACAAATGAAATAAAACCCATTTTCTTTTCGATAAATACAAAAAACTGTTTAAAGAAATATAAAAACGGAATATCAGATGAGGTCGACACTGCCTACTCTTTGGATGCTGACATCGTCCACATACGTCGTTCTTTGTACGTGGACATGCAGCGTCGCGGCTCTCCCATCAAGGTTAGTGATCCTATATCGGAACTTGTTAATGTGTATGCATGTATACATGCATGTCTTTTTTTGCCGCAATTTATAACGCCACAGCGTAAAATGTGTACGGTCAGGGCCGGTGAACACTCCACTCTGTTATTGTCACGCTGTTTTGAACCGTCAAAACGTCGCTTTCTCTGTTTATCTCGTATATTCTAAGATGACAATTGATCGTCTTTCGTTCTGCTCATGAGATCGAACGCTTGCATTATTTATTATTGTTCAATTACATCTATAGCGATAGGTCATGACAATTTTATCAAAGATTTTGACATTTTATACTTAGAGTTGTCAAGAAAAAAACCCAAAAACTGATGATTCCATACATACTTTTATACTTTGATAAGCTAGCAATTGAAGATTTCTTCGCAATGTTTTTTTACAGTTTTTTTTTAGACTGTCGACATTGTAGAAACCTATGAATCATAGTTAATCGATTCGATAATATATATTCCAGCAAACAAAGAAAGGTTATGTCGCAAAGAAACTTATTCGCACAGCAATTCGTGTTTTCCTGCTGAAATTCTCTGTCATAATTTGTTACAATCGTAAGTACACCACTGTTTGGTGTTTCTTAATAAACGTGTGTTATCAACAGTAAAGAAAATTCTTTTTCGTGTTTCTTTTTTCTCCTTACGAAAAGCACCTGGTACACTATATTGTTAAAATGTGTCTGAAAATTTGTCATTATATTATTACAAAAGAATTCGTCTTCAGTGTTCCTTTAATATTTTTATCATCCATTCTTTTAGAAGGTCAAACAGAATTTAAAATCTCATCCAAATTGCAACTGTAAATTCTTAACAAATCTATACTTTTTTTTAATGTCATGAAATGGGAATTCAGGAGACTCCATTTGCTGGTTTACAATAATTTTTTGTAATTAAGATAAATGGTGTATACCACACAAAATTCTCTGTTAGCAGAATGTAATACAGAATGATTGCAGACACGAATATGAATATTTGGAACGGTTATTTTTTTTGTAATACAAAGCTCTCGTTGTTACTTCTAATCCTCACGTTTGTATCCTATAATTTTTTTGAAAGTACAGAAAACTGATTGGAAGATTTCACTTTATGGAAAGTGCACCAAAGTGACAATTGTGTAAATTGAATAATTTGGGGCTGTCAATTTAAGATTATAGGAAATTGGGATTGAAATTTTTCTTCCAACATTTTTGACATATTTAGTGAATAACACAATTGGTACACAGTTTATTAAAGTTTGTTTTTGAAAAAATGTGACATTTGAAAACTGCAGGTAGTAAATGAAAATGATCGAGTGTTTGTAAACATAAAATGTAGTTTCGAAAGTTGTTTCTCTCCCTTGATTCTCATTATTTTTCCTATGCTCAGGAAAACAACTTGAGAATTTCTTCTTACGGGAAGTGCGACAAAATATTAAGGACACCTATAAGCTTAGCAAAGTGAGCTACTTTGAATAATGGGGACAAGGTTTTATCTGATACACGTCAAGGCTGCTCCGAATTGCCAGACTCCCAGTCTGTGTGAGTTGCAACAAAAAAAAAAAGAAATGTAGCCAATTTACCAATTTCCCCAGGTTTCTTGCCCTGGTGTAAAAAGCATTTTATATTTTTGCTTCTTCTTTCTAGGCAAATCGGACATACGTGATGCGGTGGTTTCCACATTGGTGCCAGCTGCGAAAAATGCTGAGTCTTACTAAGGACTGTTCAGAGATCAGTCCTGACGACTGTATAATGTTTGGAAATTTCTGTGTATTTGCCACTAAACTTGCACATCTGTGTGAGAGAGGGTAAGAGATGCTGCATTTGAAAAAACAAAGAAAACATTTTTTCTCAAACACCTAAATGTTGCACCACGCTCTAATTTTAAATAGCCCTGATGATCAACTATTAAATTATTTTAGCTATTGAAGTAGAAAAAACAAATATCGCTTGTGAAATGTTTTTTCACAAGTATTTGGATTCCCCTATGAACAACACACATGTCTCTTTACGTGAAAATGCGATTCTATGTAGGTCACAAGTGCAGAAAAAACCCTCGTTTTGGAACCCTCGCTAAACCAAATTCTTTACCAAATTTTTTTTTGAGACATTCTGAAAAAAAAACCTTGTCTTTTGCTCTAAACTCGTGTTGGTTGATTAATTCAATTCGTGTAGATTGAGTTGTTGTGCAAAGAATGAAGTGATCAAGACTTTAAATGTTCAAAAAAATTACAACTTTCGAAGCTATCTTATGTTAAATTCTGTACTAAATTTTTTTTTAAGTCGTTCTAAAGAAAAGGAACAACCGAAGATTTGTTTTCCTTTTGCTTCAAACTCGTGTTCATTGAGTTATTTAAATCGTGTAGATTGAGTTATTGTTAAAAAGAATGAAATGATAAAAACTTGAAATATTCCAGGCAACAGCCGGAACGGGAACGATTGTGATTTAATTAAGGACGACATTAGCGACGATGAAGCGTGGAGCGCTGATCCCCATTGCAAAAGGATTTGATATTTGGAAGTATGCTAATATTTTCTATACACGCAAAATTTTTTTCCGAGGTGTTTTTTTATTGTTTGGTTAACACTGACCCTGATCGTGCACGAGATAAACGGCGTATACTAAAAATATCAAATCCCATTGCAAATGTTTTATTTCCTTCTTATATTTATCGTTGTTTTATTATTATTGTTTGTTCGTAACGGTAGAATTTATGTCTTCTGTGAAGAAGAAAAAAAAGAAAAAGAAGAAAAAAAAACGTAGTACCAATTAATATAATTGGATTTCAGAGCAGCCGTTCCTATGAGCGCCTCTCACTCGTTACACTGTGATGGAAAGGATACTAATTACCGAATTGGTACAAGTAAGCAAATTAAGCATCGTTACGATAGTCGTACTCGAGTCTTACATAGAAAAAAAAATCAAATAAAACAAAGTATACCAATAAACACATTTGTTTTATTTCGTTAACAGAGAGGATGGCGTATGAAGTATTTTTGGGGGGATCCTGTAATCCCACCACCTGGAGGTCAGAAATAGCGATACCGACGCTCCAATCTCTTGGCATTACTTACTATAATCCTGTGAGTATGGAAATGATATTTTTTTATTCGATTTTGTGTTTTATCTTTCACTCGAATACGTCAAAAAATTATTTATTCCCAAAACCTGTTGCACGTACATGTTTTTTTTTGTTTAATTTTTTTTTAGCAAGTCTCGCAATGGGGACCGGAGCTGATAGCTCAAGAATACGAGGCAAAACAGACGGCTCGCGTTTTGTTATTTGTAATAGACAATCAAACGCGAAATACTGCCGGGATAATCGAAGCTGCTCAGTTGGCGGCAACGAGGAGCGATTCATTGGTACTTGTGATTTATCCGTACAGACAAGGCCAGGCAATCCTCGGCGAGACAGTATCCACTCAGTAAGCATTCGATCATCGATCTCGTTAATATTTCTCCTCATCACATAGAATCATCACTTTTGTCTTCATTACACTATTTTTTCTGTCAGTTTTTTAAAAATATTTTTTAATCTTTCATGAATTTTTTACAGGGAATATTACGATTTAATGAATGGACTACTGATCCTCGAATACTTTGTGGAGAGACAGAGAATTCCCATATTCGAAAGTGTATCCGTTGCTCTCAATGGCACGTCCAAGGTAATCTACAATACTTATACGAGTATGTACGCACGTGTGTAATATAGATCTGTACAAATAGAGACAAACACTTGTATCAATACAGATATACAGACAAAAAAATGATTTTGAATGAATAATCAGCGAATAGCAAGAAGTGACGTAAAAATTTAATCATTATTTTCTGATTCAGATTCTTCGCGAGGCGATCAATGTTCAGGATCTGAATCAAGAGGATGGAATGAAGACTGCGAGGATTTCACTGACTCAGAATGGAACTGATATAATGTACGTACGTGGAAAAAAAAAAACTGATCATTCAGCGATAACCTACTTCCGAGTCTGAAATCTATATCTTACAACAAGCCTCACGCTCTTCCGTTGTTGTTCTCAGATCTTTGCGAGAAATCTTCAAATCATTGGACAAGAACGATACTGGTGCAATACGTTTGAATGAGGTAAGTCCATTGACGCAGCCCTGCAATCTTAATCAGATAAATTCAGTCCTTAATCAGATAAAAGTCCATTTTTTTTAATTTTATTCGAAAATTTATGGTACCCTTTTTTGGTACTTTTTTTTTTGAGGAAAAAGACAGTAGAGCATTTAGCTTTTACTGCAGATTTTAATGATCCTGTTTGAAGTTATTGCAGTTGTTAGAGGTCAAATAAAATTAATATCGGCAATAAATCGTTAAATCATTACAATGAATTGAAACTATTGAAGTTTTAATAGCCGATGTAACTTAGAGTTAACCATTTTGACGGTTCGCATTCAATTGGCGACTAATTGTTTCGTTTTCATGATTCGTCCAAATATGTCATGTATAGGAAAAAAAAAAAATTGTGTGTATGATTGTGTTTACTTGTCGGTATATAATTTAATACGACAGAATTATTTACAGGCTTTGGTTACGCTGCAGTCGAGCGCGAAGTGTAATATGTCGGTGTCCGAACTGCTTAATGCCGTGAATAAATCAGGTAATGCGAAACGTTCAAATGCTCGTCATCGATGAAATAAACGGTCCCAAGTCATTTCTATAAATGAAACACCGAACGACGTCGTAGCTTTAGCGCACGCTTGTTCCGTACTCGCGCAATGGCGATGATTTCATCGGTGATTAATTTTTTTTTTTTCTTCTCCTTCATATACTTTTTTTGATAGTATGTTTTTCTCTTCCTTTTACAAAAAAAAAAAAAAAAAAAAAAAAAAAAAACAGATACGCATGAGGCTCTGATTAAAAATGTGACGAACAAGGACGATAGTGCCGAGCAGAAAATAACGTTCGATCAGTTTTGTGCCCTATCGAGCGAATGGACGAGACGCACGAAAAGCAACGGGACTAATTGTGAAAGTGAGATACCTTCAGTTTGGAGTATATTATGTAGGAAGGCCTCAAAGTTCATACGACGAGCTTTCGTACACCCCATTAACCGTTTCTTAGGTACTGTCCCAAATCTTTCTCTTCACTCTCTTCACTCTTCTTCCTTGTTTCTTTCTTTCTCTCGCTCGTATACTTTATCTGCCGCTTTAATGTTGTAAATTGAAAAAAAAAGAAAAAAAAAATAAGCGGTACGTTTAATCCTCGCTTCGTCAAATTCGATATAAAATGAACGACCGGATAAAAAAAAGAATGACTCATATGCCACAAGCTTATCATTGCCCTTGATTACTTATTTCGTCACTCGATAGAGTTCAAAAGGTTCGAGCAACCGACGCAATCAAGAGCTGCTCATAATAAATAAATAAATAATTGAAAGACAAATAAGAAGACAGCAAAACATCAACGGACGTTTGTCATTTTTCAGATTGGACAAACTCGCTTATACCGGAATCGGAAAAGAGGGATTTATATATCGGGGTTGTTGGCAAAGATCTGTTTTGGCTGGAATCTTCTGCAGCGCCGCTTATCGAGTTAGCATTAACAATTATTTTATAATTACTACTTGTTGTCATTGAAAATACGTTCTTTAAACGTAGTTTACATAATTTTTAATTTTTAATTTATAGATCGATGGGTTTAACGTTGCATCGACCAAGCTCGAACGAGTACACCGTGCGGTCAATGACACAGGAAGTGCAACGGATGAAAAATTCGCGGCTTATTTTGCTCATCGTCCCGCAACATTCGCGTGGTATAGCACTCATGACATTGGCAGCTCACTTGATAGGTTTGCGCGCCAACCTCGTCTTATGCGTTCAAATAATGCCGGAAGGCTCCGTTATTTCCGGTGAAAAGGTAAATTTCTCTATTTATTCCTCAGTACAAATAATCGTCATAAAAAAATATCACTGTTTGCAGTACTTATAAACGATGAGCTATAAGCTCAATATACAAAAAGCAAAAAAAAAACGGAACGCATGATTACATAATCGAGAAATATTGATTCTCTCTCAAGTTATTCAAGTTTATTACATTCTGTTCACGTAGAAAATAATAAAATACAGTTTCATATTTCATTACTTGACAAAGCATCCAATATTTGAAGATTGTCTACTTAAGTTAGACTTACGTTAGAAGTTAAGTTATTCAGATAACTGGGGCTATTCTTACGATCATTTTTTTTCGCTTAAACAAGATAACGACCATGTCCCAGCACAATATAAATTAATTTCATGCATTTTGCAAACGCCTGACAAAGTTATAGCCGTTCAACGTACCGCAATGTTTCCTCTTTAATTTATGGATAAAAAAAGATGTTACGATGCAGCCACTGAGAATGAATTTTCCGGTGATTGATCGTGACGGTATCATTGAACGATTCATACAGCACACGCAAGATTTTAATTAAACATTCATTCATAGACGGTAATCCGTAATGATTCAACTTGAGTAATCGTTATTTTTCCCCTTTTTTTTTTAATTTTTTATTATTAACTCCTATCTTAAAGCGATCTTGAGGGGAAAACCAGAATTGGTAAATACAAGGAGAAAACGTTATTAATTAATATGAGGAGTTAGTATCTGATCCAATCTGTTCCTGCTTAGAATCGTTGATCATGTTAGAGTCGTCATATTGAAGAAAACAATCATATTTTAATATTGAGTTTACTGCAATCCCAAACCCCTTTGATTTATTAATAGGAAGACACAAAAAGTTCGTACCCGGAAAAATGATGACGATGTAATTGACTGTTGTTTTACCGAGTAACGGTGTACCTAACATCGATCAAAACTGCTACCACTTATCGAATCGATGTATATGTGTCAGAAAAAAAATAGCGATGATTCGTACTTTTCATAACACCAAGGTCAGAATATTTAATCCATTAAAATTTATTTCGTTTTACAGCTTACCGAGCAAGCCACGAAAGACTACAATCGAGGTAGGATGTACCTGTCGGACTACGCAAACCGCGAAAGTGTACCTGTTTTTCAGAATATCGCTGATGCACTACAGCACGCGATACAACTAGTTCAAAGTCCCTGTTGACTCAACGCCTTGTCTCTATTCTATTTTCTATCTTTCCTTCTCCCTTCCCTGTCACCTGTTTTATTTTATTTTCGTATCATCATTCGTTTTCAGTTTTGTACTAGAACAATTCGACGACTAATTTATTTTTCTCACGAACCGTACATTGCTTTTAACTTTTTTTCTTCACTTTCATTATCTCCTGCCAGAAAAGGGCACTATTCGAATGGGAAATTATTTCGTCTGAATATTTTTTTCAATAAACAATTATAGGTCGCGACTAAAAAATATGAATATTCATTGTAAGAATTGTAGCTGTAAATTATTCTTAATTAGTGCGCAAAAATGATGAAATAGTATAAAAACCATATTTCTACACGATATTTAATAATTGTTCACACATTTAAAAAGTTGTTTACAATGGTTTTTTATTCGAATGGCGACCATTTTTTGATACATCCCACATGCTCTATCACATTCGAGACCTCTTGCACTTGCGACACGAAACGAAACACGATGACGTAGGTACGGTAAGAAAACGTACGTCTCATCTGTAATTAGTTTTTATCTCACGAAATGTTCCACAACATCATTGCTATAACTTGTTGGAGAAACCGGTATTAATTTTGACGAATCATTAATACGAATAATAAGGAACCCTTCACGTGGGTCAGATTGAAAGAAAAATTAAGCATTTTTATGTGATGCTTTGTTTATAACGCAAACACAATTCTTATTTTCAATCCAGAAATTGAGTCACGTTTGAAACACTCACATTCGAAATACTTTTCTGATAAAGTTATGATGATTTACGGTTTGAAAGTGACACAAAAGTAGTAATTTTTTTATTATTGATTTCTGCAGACACAGCGTGATCTTGTATATGAAACGATATTATTCAGTTCTTTCAAAAGAAATTTATTTTGTGTGAATGATTCAATCGATAATTGTTTGTGATACAGGATGTCTTGCGGATTTGACCAATAATCTCACTCGAGGAATCTGTAAACAGTCATTTTGACATGGTGAAAACACATCTCTTAAACTTGAATACAGTCGAAAAAGATCACTTGAATATTCTATTCGTGCTGAAGATTTTCGTCTTTCTGGAAAAATAACAGTTTTGATTTCGTGAGAGGTTTCTCCAACTCAGCTACTAATTCCCAAGACTACTCGTTACTGTATTAATATAAAAATAGGATATAATGATCGATATTTGTAATGCGAATCGTAAAACTGCGAGACTCACGATAACGGGACTTTTACGAATTTGACGACTTTTCTCAGGAAATTTTTATGCCCGTGTGTTGGTTTTTTTTAATTATTTTTTTTCCTTCCGAAAAGACTGGAATAAGGCAGCGTACTAAACTGTGCAGCTAATTTGAAGGATTTAATCGATGAGTACATCGTAAATTGGTACGAACACTACAAGAAAGAGAGAAAGAGAGAGAGAGAGAGGTCTCGGTAGATAGACGATTGATCTTTTTTTTAATTGATAGTAACTTAACGTCATACAACTTTTTTGTAACCTCGTTGGTAACTGGTTGAGGATTGATTTCATTTACGTGTATATAGAATTTTAGTTGTCTCTAACTGATGTAATGATAATTAGTTTTTTTTTCTCATAATGTGAAAAGTCGCAATGGAATTCATGACGATTTTTATGGGACAAGAAGAAATGAAAAGTTGCGGAAACGTGAAATATCGCGTAACTATGACACTATTTTATTTGTACGTGTATGTATGATTGAATGAATGAGTTTTTTTTTTTTTTTGAATGGTACGTCGAAGGGCGAGATTGTTCGTCTCAACTGAGATACAGGGAATTGTGGCAAACGAAACTCTCGATGATTTCATTATTTCCGTATATGGGAACGTGTTATCGAGAAAACGAGTGTGTAAGACAAACAGAGAAAGATTGAACGCTAGATAAGAGTTAGCTAATTCAAAATCTCCGATTCGTATCGACGCTCAGAGACCTTATTACACTTGTTCGTTTGAACATTACCGGCGGCTCAAACAAAAGAAACTTTTACTATTATACTTACTTTTGTTCGTCCATAATAATAATTATATTTTTTCTCAAGTAATGTCACGTAACAAATGTTTCAACGCTACGAACTCTCCCACACTTTTAAAATAAAGAAAACAAAGGACAAAAACTAAAACTATTTTCTTTGCCCATTAACGTTTATTAATACGATCTGTGTTTATGAAAGTGGAAATTTGTACTAGTTGAAATTCTTGCGTTTCGAATATGAAGATGTGTATTTAATGTACAAAAGTTTTTAGTTACAGTACGGAAGTATATTTTATTTTACGAAAATTTTTAAACCTTCTAATCGATTTTTTTGTCGTCATCTTCATCATCATCATTTTCATCGTCATCTTCGTCTTCACAATCGTTTTGTTCGTCCGCATTATCGTTTGGTTCTTCCACTTCTTCGCTTTGAGAGGGGAAGTAAAATCTCTTGATATTCTTCAAGGACAATAATACTGGTATCATCACAGGTAGAAATAGCGGAATATACACGGCATATCTGTTCGAAAAATAAAAACATCCAAAATGAACAAATGCAATGCAATTTGGTCGTTAAGTGAAAAAGTTAAGGCCGCATAGTTGTCTAGAATTCTTCTTTCGATGATGATGTTTAGGATCGAATAATTCCGATCGAATAACTATTAAAGTTTGCTTTCTGAAATTTTGTACACGTTTTTTTCGTTTGTTCGAGAACAAGTGCAGTCTTTAAAAAAATAAAAATAAATGTAAACAACAAAAAAGATGTTTTTTCAAAATCTTGCTTTTTAAATTGGTGACCACGATATCTTGCCAACGAGTTGATGGATTAAGATGAAATTTCGTACACACATTCCTGTTTTATAGCCTTTGGTTCTACGACCCGCAGAAGAACAAAACGTATAGAAAAAAATCGAAACTTACATGTGTAAAAAATTGAAAAAAAAAAAAAAAAAAAAAATCAATAAATTTTAAATGTATTCTTTTTAAAAAATAATCTCTGGAAAAAGCATTTTAGACAACGATACTGCTTTACAAAAGGATTGAAAACAAGACTCACTTCTGATCATCAGGAAAATATAAAAGTGCCAAAAGCGACGGGTCGGTGAACGCTTCTTCGGCGATTACGAAAGCTTCTTTGCTCAGTAAAAAAGCTTCATTGAGATCACCATTTTTCAAACGCTTCGCTGAGCTTTCAACGAGTCTCAATGCATTGTTTATTCTGTTACCGACTGTTTCGGTTATCACAATATTGCTAATCTCTTCAAGAAGTTGGGCGAGTGATTGCAGCGTTAATTTTGCCGATGTGAGCTGCTCGACTGTGCGTATTCGTAAAAGAGCATCGAGTTCCCAGTCTCGTGGTTTTGAACCTACGAGTGGTAGGACCTCGACTCCTGATATGTTTTCCTCCTATGCAAATAACGAAGAAAAAGTGTCAGTACTGATTTTAGAAACTATTCATCCAACCTTTATGGTCGAATAATTCATTGTCTATTGATTCAGTTCGATCACCTGAGTAATTGTGCTTTAATTACCGTTTCTGGAATTCCTAAAAGTAATCTCAGTTGAGCTATAAAAACTCCCATTATAGTGGCGGCATTCGGTACAACTTCAACTGCCTTGTCACCTTCAGCATCCTCGCAATCTTCCGAAGGTGGATTTGCTATGACGATGCCACCCCATCTTGAATAGTAAAAATAAATAATTATTATTTTTAGGCCCTATTTTTATTTTTGACACTATTCCGGAGTAGTAAAAAATGTTATGAAAAGAAAAAATTATATTGAAGAAATTCTCCAGGTACTACATGATTCAATTCATTTAATTTATTGAGAAAAAATCATAAAAATTGGCCATTTTTATGACCGTTGCTGCAAACATAGAAAGAGCTGAGAGTTGTGTTGTAGTAGGAAATTTATGAGTACAGTTTTTGTGTCGCAATATTATAGAGTAGCGATAAAAAAATAAAGAGTTATCTACATGAATCTGGCGATTCTAAAATTTATTATAGAGGATAACTGCAGGACAAGAATTATTACAATGCAAGAAGGTATCAACTACACTCTTCAGAATTCTACTCTGAAACCACGCAGCTTTTAAGTCTGTATTCAAAGAGGAGTTGTTATCGAGTAGAGATGTGAAATTACTGCAATGTGACGACTCTATGCTCGCAATTCTGTTAGGTAACAACTTCACCCCGAACACCTCTATTCTGTACATAAACAACGTCTCTTGAAAATGGCTAAGCGGATATTTCAGATTACAGATTACACAAAAGAAAAAATATGACGTGCAGATTTTATGAATTTAAGAGTAGAGATTTTGAGAGCGGAGTTATTATGGAGTTGAACTGTAAACAGGGGGATTGCTGTTATGACTTCTCAGCAAACTTAATTCGTTTCTTTTTGCAATTAATGAATGTAGATGGAAATAATAAAAACTGAAAAAGTACCGTCACAGAAATAGAACTGAAGGGTAACGTTGAATTTTGGATTCTCACTAAGCAAAATATACATTGTCATGAAAAAAAAAAACCGAACTTTGTATATTATGCCAAAGAATTAATTTTATTTGTGTGGAAATATAGATTTTTCAAAGTAAAAAATCACTCAAAAATCAAGGTCGTTTCCTGTCTCCAATGCTGTAACGGTAATTTTTCAATTCTAATTCTTCCCGTGTATAGAAAAACACATAGAAAAGATATAATGCTTAAGTAGTCTCTAGCAACACACATTCGTCAAGTTGATGTCAAAATAGCATCGAAATGAACTTCAAATGACAAAATTACCATTAATTTAATGCCATTTTAACATCACTTGTGTAACGTGCGTTGCTCGGGAGTTATGCGAATTTTATCAACAGAAATCTAACCTCGGGGAAAGAAAGGCCTCGACGTTGTTAATAGATTTCGGCCGGTACCCACTTCTCGTGTAAATATGAAGAGGTGATTCGTCACATGGAACTACGTACACGACCAGATTTATGCAGGGATGCAAACTGATCTGTGAAGCTGTAACAAATGTTATGTCACGTTAAAGCAAAAGATGTTGTTACTATTTTTACGTAATTATCTGTAAATTTATCTTATAATCTTTACCGTCTTCCAAGTTTCACTTTATCTCTTCCCGATGCACATAAATCTTTACTGTAAAAATATGTTGAGCCGTTTTTCAAGCGAAAGCCACTGAACCACTTTTGATGAATCCTTCACAGGATCATGAATCCGAATAGGATGAGAGTTATATGGTATTCCGATAAATTGTTTTTTTGCGAGAATGATTACCGATTTGCAGACAACTCGAAAGAAATGTAATGAGCAGTGTGTGGGGTTACAATTTTGGTTTAAAAAATAGTTATAGCCACATTCGTGAATTTGTTACAATTTAAAAATTTCGGGGGAGGAAGTGGATTGTTTTTCCAACACTAAAACTCTTTTTCCTGAAAAAATTAGATATCGGGACAAAGAAAAAAGGCTTTTTTTAAATTTCTCGTTCACCTTTTCCCAGGATTTTCCCTGTAATACTTCTTAAACTTATGCTTATCGTAATATTTTTACACTTGTGGCAAAAATACTTTTTATAGTTTTTCAATATTATTTTGAAAATCATTTCGGTTTTATTGGCTCGAATTATGAATGTAAGGTGCTAGAATTTTTTTTTTTACACCAATCATTTTTTTGGCATTTTAGTCAATTTATTAATGTATGTTTTGTGATAATGTAATATGTTTTGTCATTCATCGACTTACCGAGTTTCTTTTCTAAAGGCGTAATCAATTGTGGCAAGACTTCTTCGGGAAGTGCGTAGTGTCTACCACGTGGACTACTGTCAGGTATTTGTTTCGGAGATACATCCAAAGGCATAAGATAAAGCCACTGAGATTTAATAGAAAAATTGGCCACGATGGAAATATCGCGAAGAAATGGTTCGAGGTAATCTGTTGAAAATAATTGATTAAGCTTTTCTTTTATTCTTTTCATTTATTAACGGAGACTCGATATTTTTGAATGCTATTTTGTAAAAAGTAAATGTGTCAATAAAACTAACCTTGCGCCAGATTCGGTAAATCCCATTTGACCTTCAGTTTTTCCGGTTCTGGATTAACCAATGTTAGAAGAATATCGTAAGCTGGACTAGCTGGAAAACGTCTACGATTTTCCTCGTCTAGGCTGTATTTCGTTGGATCAGTTAAGGCATTTTTAGTTAGTGCCACAGATTCGTCTCGTAATATCCATTTTCTAAGAACCTCGACTAATTTAGCTCCACCTGTTGATAAGTAAATAAAATAATTAATAATTCAAACTTTATTGAATCTCAAGTCTGGATGTATCGCCACATTTGTTTTATAAACAAATAATCATTCAATTAGTCATGGATTTAATTAATTACGGTACTTGCATGAATTAATGCAATTTCTTATTGTGACGTCTGTCAAATGTTTTTATTTTTTAATTAATTCAATAATTATTCAATGATAATTCATACAAATAATAATTATTCATTTCAATTTCATTTAAATCAATAATAATTGGATTAAATAATCAAGATAAAAATAAAACTTCACTCAAAGTTAAAATGATTATAAGAAATCATCGAAATACATTTTTGACTTACTAGTGCCATTGGAAAAAAAAATACTTCGCCCCGGTCCTACGACTACACCTTGCACATTTGGAGACTCAAGAAGCAACAAATCACCAACGTCAAGGTCAAAAGTCTTGGCTGTTTTTTCGAGATCCACTGGCGTGTGAGCGGACCATACGAGCTTCAACGAAATTATCTCGTATTTTACATCGAGATTGTAGGGTTCTAAAAAAAACGTGAATTTGGGGTTTAAAATAATCTTTGCATAGTACTTCATGTGTTCAAATAGACCGGAAATAAAATTGTGAATTCTTATTTCAAGGTGAATTCCAAACGTTCCAATCAAGAACTCGGGTCAAGGCTATGGAGAAAAAAAAACCTTGACGCAGGGTCTCGGATATGACTGTTTTTGTTTTCTACTTTTGCATCTTTTTAATACTCTCGATAAAAAATAGACCAAAAACTATCAATTACACCTCGTGAACATGGAAAACCAATGCAACGAATCTACGAAATTTGAAATTGAGTATGAACGACAATAATTAGTTAATTATATCGTAAAAAAAAAAAACATAAAAATAATGGTCCAAACGATGAATAAGAAGATAAAATAACATACCAGAGTCCTGGAAAGCTCGTGAAATTTCTTCGGCGAGTAATTCGATACGATTTTTCTCAAGGCCAGCAACAACAATATTAACTTTTATTTTCATCTCAAGCTCCGACAATTCGGCTATTCCGGAGTAAGGAAGTCGAACACGAGGAACAGCAGTTGTATGCCACCATAATGGTACCCCAACGCCAAGTAGTAATACAGCAAATGCTATACTTGCATGCACCCTGTATTTAGCTGAAAAATTATGAAACGTGAGACCACGAATAAAAGTAAAATTATTGTGTACATTCGACTTGTTCCATCGCAACAAAAGAATTTCAAAGAAATGAAGAATGTTCGATTTTTATTTACATTTCAGATCGAAGAGAATTGTTTTTATTTTAACTCTTACTACTGGATGCAAAAAATAATATTAAAAAATTATTTACGAAATTCAGATCGAAAAATATGATTCTTATTTGTACTCCTTCAATTCGATGGAAAAGTTGATAGCATAAAAGTTATTTATGCATTTCCGGTAGGAGTAGATCATTTTTATTCTTGCTCCCACCACTCGATGAAAATATTGATATGCACAAACTTATATATAAAGAAAAGCTTTCGGTGACATTGGCAAAACTGAACTGATTCGTGATCGTACAGCAGTGTGACAGTGAGAGGGCGACCGGGCCAAGACGAGGGACGATTGTTCGGTTCGTTTGGCGAAAAGCCCGTTGCGAGACTGAATCAATAGAAATCCATTGAAAGTAAGAAAGAAATAGTGAAAAAAAAAACAAGAATAATAACGAACTCAAGTTGATCGTAAAGAAAACTGGGAAAAAAGTCGGTTTTATGCGTTTTTATCGAATAATTTTTTATGAATGCGGAATAGCTAGTACGTCACATAGAACGTGATTTAACAGAAAGTTGAAAATTTGCCAAAAAATTTGTTGGCTAACGTCGTGATTTAAAACGTCTTGTTGTCAATGGATTACCCGTTCTTCGAAAAGCTCAGAGACTAAATAAAAAATATCCTGAAATGATGATAAACAAGACAATAATAATCGTGGATTAACTATCGATCGATATATTGACTCGTGCCAAATATATGCGCGTGTGTTGACAAGCTTTTTTTATCATGTGTCATGTGTAAAAGGCGCGGTTGCAGTAAATCGTTCG
Source organism: Campoletis raptor (assembly GCA_948107755.1). Classification (NCBI taxonomy): domain Eukaryota; kingdom Metazoa; phylum Arthropoda; class Insecta; order Hymenoptera; family Ichneumonidae; genus Campoletis; species Campoletis raptor. The sequence continues at coordinate 30,142,473 of OX403622.1, read as the reverse complement.
CTAAACAGCTCTCAACGAGTTATGCAAAGTTTTATATACATAATCAATTACAAATCGTTTGTCCAATCTGTCAAATTGGTTACTCAAATGGGAAATAAAATTTGTTTGTTTTTTTACATTGAAATACGAGCTATCGATTAATCTCGTGTAAACACACAATATTTTTACGACTGAAACAATGTTGTTGTGATATTTGTGACAATACCAAACACAGAATTTGCTGGACTTGAAGCAACGATCTGAAACATTCGTAAAAATGAATGACTATATTTACATCCGGAGTTTGTGAATTTATTCCTCGTAAATTTCCTGATCACACTCCACTGATCAACGCCAGAAAAATTTGGCGAAACTATAAAAGTGTCTTGATTACAAACAGTAAAAAAAAAAAAAAAAATTTACTAAATGTTGTGGTTCGCAACATAATTCTGACTTCTGTAATAAGGTAAAGTGGAAAAACTTTATTTTTAATTTTTATTCAATGCTTTTTTATTCTCGATTTTGACAGATCGAATGAATGTTTACTGTCCTTTGAACAAAAAATTAGTGTGGATTGTAAAATTTTATTTTTTTGTAATTCATCGAAAATGTCAAAGAATTCAACTGCAGGAATATCTTCTGGTTCATTTTAGTATCGAGCCAAATATTTTGCTCACTCGACCACAGTACACATTGACAAACAAATAAAAACACTGCTACGAAATATTCTGACTATTTTCCGTTTCTACAATGCAACTCAAAAAGCTCGAGTTATTTTGATCGAGTGATGGAGTATTACACAATGAAGTTGATTTTTCGTTCTGATCGTTCATCACTTTACGTAAAAAGTTAAATCCATCTCCACGCGCTATCAATTCGTATATGGTTATTAAAAATTCGATTTAGCAAATAACATTGACGAAAATGTGAGAAAATTTTGCAGAATGCCAACTTTGCAACATTTGTAGTAATAATTTGGCAAAATAATTTTTTTCATATTTAAAACACAAGCAAATATCGTTCTACTATTCTACCACCGACCTTAACGTTCTCATAATTTATGAATATTCGTTTTATTTACAATTCACATACACTATTTTATGAGATTATATCTTTCGAAAAGTCTCGGACCAGAAGTACAATTTTCCGCTTCCAGGAGTGATGCTTATCATTTTTTAAATAAATATTTGACTTTGAATGCTCTGTTTCACGTCAACCTAAATTAATAACATTGGGATTTTCGAAGCTATTCCTTATTTCAGCGTGTACTATCTTTTGTCATAAACTTTGGTCGCTATGATATCAGATAAATTGTATCGTAAAGCAGTTGATTTCAAGTTCACAATTTCAACTAATTCTTTCATTTTTATTTGGCTAGAATTTCGAACAATTAAGTTTTGGGATTTGTTTCAATTCTTCACAGCCACATTCTCTAACAAACGGGATTTCGATAGTTATCAAGTCTGAAGTCAAAGCAGAGAAATGAGTGGATTAACATTTGGACGTGTTTATCGTGTAATAATTCAACTGCGAAATAAAAATATGATGGAGGAAAAAAATACAAAAATGATATAATATCAACAGTTAAAAATGAAAGATGTGAATCGTGATGGGAATTAAACTGATCTAGAAAACTTCTGTAATCGAAAAATTGTGAATATTCGATTTGAGACCAATTAACAGAAATGAAAATAATCGAAGATATATTTTTTTCCGTTTTTTTTTTACATCATTTTTATAACGATTGGTCAATTGTATTAACAAAAAAAAATCATTGCAATGAGCAGAATTATCGAAGCTTTTTATTAAACGGTAAGTTTATACATGAATGAATTAAGACTGTCAATGCATCGTCCAGGACTTTCTTTCATTTATTTACTCATGCACGCGCATGACACATGTTGCTTGAAATTTCACTTTAGACCAGACAAGAATAGAAATCATACGACGAGATGTGTATGTTAAACATTGAATCACCGGATAATGGTAATATTATCAATTATCAGTTTTTGTCATTGTATTGATTTAATTTTATGCCATTGTATTCGAAAACATCCAGGAACGAATAAAGAGTATTTTTGGAAATGAACGTCGGAGCAATGAATATAATGTGACGAAAAAAATCGAAATATTGATACAAACTATGGAATAATTTTTTTGGAGAAAGTTTTAAGAAGTAAAATACACGCCGACCAAACGTAAAATTAAACCATAACAGCCATCACATTGAGCAGAATAGTTTTTTAATAGCGATTGATCGAATGTTTTTTTTTCTTTAATCAAATAAACGGCCTTTACGTCAACATAAAGTAGAAAAAACGAGACGTTGGTCATTTGCATCTATAATTAGCGTAGTTAAGAAACACTTTGAAAAGCTCTTGTACACTAATTAATCGTTTTACAAGTCCCTGAATTATGATTTCGCTCAATGAGCGTGTACGACTTTTTTCGTTGCTTCGTCATCACGGAAAAGTGCATTAACAACGATTGCTCACAGGCTGCAGCCTCTTTCTGAACTCCAATCGACCAGAATTTGACTCGAGTAGCGAAAAATAAATTGACTATGAAATTTCACGTTTTCGAAAAAAAAAAATAAAGAGAAAAAAATAAAAAAGGAAACTCGTAGTGCGGTATATACACAAAATTCCACATCAATTGCAGCTGCAGTCAATGTCCAATCACGAGAAAAACGTTTGCAACGACAGTCGTTATTCTTTCAAATTTGACGTTATTTTTTCATTGTTAGTCTCATTCTTTGAAGAGTGAAAATTTGAAGAACTTGATGAGCCCGTATATGGTCTCCATTCCGGAGTTCCAGTCAAAACGCACATTAAAAAAAGTTTTTTGTTTGTTATTTCTATTTTTTTATAATTCCCACAGCAATATGCGAAAAATGAAACTTTCATGTCAAATAAAAATATTAATCGATTTGTCTCATATCGAATAACCAGCACACATAACGCAAAAGTGGCACGAACTGTTTTCCACCCATATGTGTGTCACTCAGAGTCAAAGAGGGTCATTTCATTGATTTCAAAGAATTTATGGTTTTACAGAAACAAAAAAGAAATAATTCGTTACATTTTTGCATCCAGAAAAACTAGATTTTTTGGTACAAACAATATCGCAAATTATCAACAATAACTATTTTTTGGTAGGAACCCAAAGACTGACTGACGGTAGTATCAATGATTTGGAAAAGTGCCAAAAAAGCAATTCCTTTAAGGCAGTAATATTAATTGTCGGAAATTGTTACGACTGTAAAGAAGTGAATGAGTTTATTCCAATTAGGCAGAATTGACCCAGGATGCATGATAAATGTTGTTACATTTTTCACTAATTATTGCATCATTATTGTTATTCTTATAAAATTACAACAACTGGAAATTAAAAAACGGTGATGAAAATGATGATGAATACTAAACATACGGGTGTATTGTACAATTGAATCGAAAGATTTTGAGGTTGGTGGGGAGGGTCACAACTTCGCTGAAGTATCGCAAGAAAATATGGGACTCGAAACTCGTTCAAGTTTCGTCAGTCTGCGGACGGCGGTTGACACACGAGATCGTTAGATCTTCGTCGTGGGTGATCACGCCAGACTCACAAGTGTTGCAGTTTCATCAAATATAAATATATAAATAAATCAAAATAATTGGTATGTCAAAAATTAGTGTCTTTAATTATAAATAGGTTAGAACTTTTTTCAATTAATCTAATTGCATCGGTGTGATAAAAAATTCTCCGATATTTGACCATGGGTTCAAAAAAAACTTGTTCAATGTATCAGTAAAACGCATTTCATATGGAAAGTGTCACTGCATTATAAAACATCGATTTTTTTTGTAAGTGCTTTTTACGTGTTCGAAGAGTTGTCCGGGTTGTCGGAATATGATTTCGATGAAATAATTATGAATAAAATCAAATAAGTGGTGTTTATATTTAAGTCTAATTCACTTTTATACCGTAAGTAATTTTCTTTTAGTAGTACTATTTTTTTTCAAAAACTGAAACTTTGACGAGTGTTTTGGAATAATAATATTCAAAAAAGAGGTTCGATGATTTAGAGATGCCATTTTGACATTTTACAATTGATTGGAAAATCCGGTAAAAGATTTTGACATTTCAATGAATTAGGTTCTTACCTGGATTCGGATGAATTCACAATGCATTTTGATTGACTATATATTTTGTAAGAATGTATTGCAAGCATAAATTTTGAAAATATTTCAAAGAACCTTTCGACTTCTTTTCCTTAAATTACAGTACATTTTAGTATGAGAAAAGTTTTTTCAGACCGTGACACACATATGGGATGGTCAGAAATATATTTTCCAGAGTAAAATGCATTCTGGTCCAGTGACCCACCGTGGCCGAAGCATAGGGTGGCCAAATTTTTGGCGATGATTATCGTAACGGTACAGGCACCTGTAGCACGTCTCCTGGTACTTTTTTTCCAACGATATAGCCAAGTACTGCACAATGCATTTTTTTTATTGAAGCTGAGCCTAAAACTGTCACGGTTCGGATTGACATTTTTTTTCATCTATGAAGTCTATAAAGACGTGAAAATTCGTCGGAAGCAATGGAATAATGTTTCTCAACTCATATTTTTTTAAAATATGAAAGACAACTCGATGATTTTTGTGATAAATTAATCGATGCTCGATAAGTCCAATTTTTTTTGTTTTGTTTTTTTAACAAAGTATCGATTTTTATCGCAGCTTTTTTCCATGAATGAATACAAAATATTAACTTTCAGAATACTCTTAGGCTTTCAGAGTTTAAAGTAAAATTGGTCGACAAACTCGACGGCAATTTCGAATATTTTGTTTGTACAGGTGTTCAAGGAAAAATAATGCACAAACATGGATCTAAGATTACTTTGACTATTAGCTTCTACTAGTATGTTCACAAACTGCTCTAAATTTGGTTGAAAAAAAACCTCGAAATCGGTCGTGCAAAAACTAAGCAAATTTTTTTATTAGTGATTACGATTAACGGCTTTATTATTATTAACTCCCCATCAATTACAAGAATTATTATACACATGGTAATATTTGTGTTTAATTACGTGCATCTGTATTATTATTTTTTATTTAAATTTCAACAGTTCAATGCGCTCCCGAGTCCACTGACAAAACTGAGTGGGAAATGTCGTTTCCGATCTAACAATATAAAAGCTGCGTCATTATTGAATTGACGTATTCGTTTGAATAAAAGAAATCAACATTACCAGTGTTCCTCATTGACGGTTGCAATAGAACTCTCAAGTGTTGACGTTTTAATATTTGTATCTTATCAAGAGTGCAATTTTATTCGATTTGGTTATCAATTATAAACAACAGTTTAAAAAAATGAAAAATATTAACTATCGTTTGAATTTGTATTCCATTTATGATTTTCAATGAAAAAATTCACTTTAATGTCATCACTTATAATATCGAAAGAACAGTAAATTACAAAAACATATGAAGACATTATTTCCAGTGACGATTACTTAGTTCCTATTTTATGTAATGAACTAGTATATCGATAAGAAGGAAGCAAATGAAGAACTATAAATTTGCTTTGAGACATGGATTATCGCTTTTGTATGGCAGGTCAATACATTTTTTTCGATTTTACGACTGCAAATCTAATTTTAACATCGATTATGATCAGGCTTTTATTTCAGACAGCACAGTTCTCGTTGGAAATTTATAAAATTTTACTAAATACTTAAAAACATATTACAATCACAACTGTGATATTGATACGGCATTTTTACATTCGTCTGCTATTATGGATTTTTTTCCCGGAATACTCACGCAAATATTAAAAATAACGAAATTTCTGGATTTTGTTATCAATCCACGAAAATAATGGAAACTTTTTATTTACTGAAAATTGGTACCTCAGCCACCGATAATATTCTTTTTGTTTAAATTGTCTTTGAATTGTGGATTCGCGTTTTGGATTCATACACGTTTGTTAATCACCGGTGAATTTTCAAAGTTGGACAGGAAATCGAAAATTCGATTATTTTTTTTGCATAACATATTTAATGAAGGTTGAGATAAAGCAAAAGAAGTGATGGATGTTATTCACATCAGTAGGAAATTGCTTTTGGAACTTTGACCAATGTTTGGGAAGTGTGTAAACAAATAGTGTGTTTCACTACGTAGCTACGTGGAAAGTAAGTATATACAAAATATACGGAAAAATATATATAACATGTTATATATACATTTTGTTGAGAAAGTTCGACATGTAAATTTTATTTTTGGAAATTTCCGTGATATGTTTTCAATAAAATACTTTTAATATATTTTTAAGGCTTTTCTCGTTTATATTGCATATATCTTATATATTTTTGAAAGAATTTTAATATATCGTATGTTTTCACCTATATTTTAATTCCGTGTAGGCAGCTCCACTTATAATAGAATATTAACTATTTGTTATAATCCGTCTTATTATATTAATTGATCCATTTGTTTGTGTATTGTTTATTATATGTTAGTAATACAATATCGAGAATTAAAAAGTCGTTTAATTAAAAATATGTGACGATATTAAAACAGATTCAGTGCGGAGTACATTGATTCGTTAAATGTGGGGTTAAGTGATGCAAGTGAGATATGTATTAACGGGGTTACTGTTTGTCTCCATGACACGCGTCTACGTTTCTTTAACGATACTATCATAAAATCTTGTCAATTTGACGACAATGATTCTTAAGAATTCTGAGAAGACTTTTGACTCCCGAAGATCAAAAGATAAACAACGAGAGCAAAAACAATTTCGTGGTGAAAAAATAAAATAAAACTATTTCAAGTATCGGGGTTTCTGGGCTGTGTAGTGAAATAGAACAAAGGAAATTCACGTAAAGTGCAAGTCTTCAATTGTTTGCAGATCCTCTCATCTTACGATGTGATAACGACTAATATCGATATCATGATTTTCAAACATTGTTTGACGGACAACGTTATTGAACTTTGTGAGATTATATTGACTTCACATTCTTCAAAATTAATATGACTGTCATTGCAAGGTTGTTTTACTTGTATTGGCCGGCAACTCCATGCAAATATTTCTGACGGAAACTTTTTGTTTAAGAATGATCGATGTCAAAATTTACTGCCTTATTCGATTTTTTTTTAATTATAAAAAAAAATGGATTAAAATGTGTTGCTAATTAACAAAGTAGTAAAGTAGTGTAGCGCAAGAAATTTCCCTTAAGGTTCTCATAAGTGAATCTTCCTGAAATTCCATCGTATTTGAAAAAAATATAATTAAATATTAAAACAGATACGAAATGCCGGGCGCTGGGATTAAGCGTAGTAATAAAAAAAATCATTTGTTTTTTGCCTGAAATAAAAAAGCTAAGAATCGTAAAAAAAAACACTGTCACGCACGATAGATAATTACGTTATACAATGATGATAAAAAACTTTAATTTAAACGGTTCAATGGCTCTCAACATAGCATCAGTTTGAGAATGTTTCGGATTTGCAAAACCATAAAAAATATTAATTTTTTCATGGGCTCTGAATTTGTAATATTTTTGAACTTTTATTTGACAAATTGCACGAGATACTTTTGACATATCAAAATCTGGAAATTTATGACCCCTTAAGCTCCGGAAATATAACAAAAAAAATTCAAAACTAAACCGAAGTTCGTCGTAATGAGTTTCCTCAAATTCTGAACTATTGTTTTTGTCATTATTCGAATAAAATTTACGCACTTGATACATGCAAAATTGGTTGAAAGGAAACTTCCATACGAATTCATATCTTAACTTTAGGGACTGTGAAACGACATTCATGAACCGCTTCGAACCAAATGAAATGGCTTTCTATCGGTTACAGATTATCGAACGAATAGGCCATTATTCGGTCGATTTAGGTCCACGAAATTATACATTTCGTCAGGCACGATTGCGTTCCCCAATCGATCAATGATTTAGTAAATGTAACTACCGTTTATTTTCTTACTGCCAGAATGACATATGGGCCAAGGAAAAACGACAAAAAGTCACAAATGTTTGAATAATGAGATTCCACGTGAAGTTTGTAAATAACTTCCTCATAGTTTTTGATGCAGTAAAATATTTCCTTAAAATAAAAGCTATCTACTGCTTTGCTGCCCATTCTCACAAAAAACATTGAAAATGGTTTGATATTGAAAATAAAAAAATTGAACATGGCATTCAAAATTGTTACTTATTTTTCTATAATTTTTTTCCCATTTTGGACACACTGTGTGTATTTTGTTTGAACTGTAGTTCAACAAACAATGACGACGTATCGTCATCGAAAGTCATATGACGCCAGAACTATTCTGATGAGTCCACTTAAAGTAACAAAAAAAAAGTTTGCAATATTCTCCGGTGCTTCAATATCATATAGATTTGCTATCACATTTTTTGTATGCAAGGTTTGTTTTTAGATCTTTCTTCGTAAATGATTATGGGGTTTTGAATATTTTCAGCGATAATGACGTAACAAATAGTCGGACTATTTGTTGAGATATTTCGTAGAGGAAATTTCAAAGAATCCTTGATTAATATATTCTTATTGAATGGAAAGTATCTGCTATTTTTATCAATTAATAATAAACGAATTGAAAATTGGTCAATTAACGAGTGACACGATTGTACCACGACCTGAGCAATCTTGAGTTAAAACGATCATTCGTTACTCCACTGTTCACTTCTATGTCCGTATTTAATGGCCTCTAGCCATAACGTCAATTCAACTCAGTTACAACCATTTGTGCATCAAATGACACGACCATGAGTTACATGTGACGGAAATATTATGCACGTATATAAAAGCAGGGTGTATGAATACATCGTGAAAAACATGATCATCAAACTCCGACGATGACCTTGACATTTTTTTATTTCAGAAAAAATATCTCTCTATCAACGTGCACTCGAAAAGATAATTAATGACAAGTGGGTCCCAGAATATGGAGAAAAAGATCGAGGACGTTCGGCTCAAAGTCGAGAGCCATACCTTGAAACGGTTTGTATTTTTATAATTTCCTTACACACAAAATAAAAGAACGTTATTCTGTGCACATGTTAGTGAATATTTAACAAAATGATCAAGAGAAGAGGCTGTTAGAATATTTTATTGATGCGCAACCACCAACTGTTCGAAAGCTCACGCGAATTCAAGAAATTCATAGAAGCAGAGAGAAACTACCGTTCAAACGTCAATTCGGTTCAGTGTTCTTTACGTCTTACACGTCCTTACATGAATTTTATTTTCGTAGATTTTACGTTTATATATTGCTCTGACGTGAAGAAAATTATTAATTACTGCTTCCTTGATATTTCCTCACGAACAATAAGTTTCAGCTAAAATATGGAATTTTTTATATTTTCCAGCGGAGATGATCACTTTTGTACATTATTAAAGAACTTTTTGTGTCTCTACTGGAGAAACTTCGTAATAGTATTATGGCCTCTTATTCTTCTTCCTGTACTCATGACAAACAACGCAGTGGTAAGTATTTATTCAGTAATCAATGAATTTTTAATATAAATGCATGTGATTGAAACATTTTGTTTTCTGTTTTTTGTTTTTGTAGATGTATCGATGCCTTTACGTAATCATAATAATGGCAATGTTTTGGGTGACCGAAGTGTTGCCTTTACCGATAACTGGTCTAATACCAATCGTACTTTATCCATTGATGGGAATAATGGGTACGAGTGAAACGTGCGACTGTTACATGAATGATACGACGATGATGTTCATCGGTAGTCTTGTGATAGCGGTTGTTATTGAAAATTCTGGACTTCACATGAGACTGGCACTTCTTTTTATAAGATTTATAGGTTGCAGTCATAGAAAACTTAGTTTAGGACTTTTTTTCGTAACGATGTTTATTTCTATGTGGATTTCTAATACCGCTGCTACGGCGATGATGATACCAATCATGGAGACTGTGCTCGTGGAACTCGAGGCTGTAAGTTTCTTGTAATACGGAATTGTTAATAATTTCAATAAAATTTCTATATTTTCCCTTTTTTTCATCATTACTTTCACGATTTCTTATTCTTCAGCAAGGACTCGGTAACATGTACATCAAAGACTCGGAAAGCTCGGTGGTGGAGGAAGGTCAAGAACCGTACGTCCAAACTTAACCCTTACGTCTTTTTGTTACGTCAAATCGTTTGTAAAAAAAAAACGTCAAAATCGAAAGTTTTAATACATTTTCGTTGATGTAGAAATTCTCTTTAAATTTTTATTGTACTTTAAAACGATGATAAGTCCAGACAAAATGTTTCAGCCTCGAAATTCCTTTAACGAAATTTAAAAAAATGACAGTAACCTCTGAGAAATGATATACGTTGATTTTCAATGATAACAATACCAAAAAGTTGTGATGAAATTGTTTTAACAACACATTGTTCAACAAATACTCAGACATGTTTTAATTCTTCCTGTCGATTCGGTGTAATGATTCTTTCAAACTAACGTCATTTTTCTTGAAATTATTGATCTTTTTTTAATTGTTAACATAAAATTTTAGTGAAAAGAGGCCAACAAATAGCACGATGGTTTATTATCTAACGGCTGCTTATGCATCGAGTCTTGGTGGAATTGGTACTATGGTTGGGTCCGGGACAAATTTGACGATGAAAGGAATCTACGAGAGGCAAGTATAAACATTTTATGAAAAACAAAAGTGTTGCATACTGTTTTTGGTCGTTTCTGCACACGCTTTTGCGTATTTTAGCCCGGATTCACTTTTCCTATTTCTATTCATACCCCGATTCATGTTCCTGGCCCTATTTTTTTTCCTATATTCGTATCCCTATTCCTATCATAGTACGAAGTAGGAAGTAGTCCTATTCATATCTCCATTAGTCAACGACCGTACTCCCAGCGCCGTCCAGAAACGATTTTTCTGTACCATTTTTGTTGGATTTTTTTTGTAAATGGATGTTTCTTATGGTTTTAACTTTACAAATAATTGAATGATATTATTTTAGTCGTTTCACGCACAGTCCTGGAATAAGTTTCGCTGCTTGGATGCTTTATTCCGTTCCACCGATGTTAATTATGGGTTTTTTGATTTGGCTTTGGCTTCAAATAATGTACATGGGACTTTTTCGTTCCGAAAGTGAAGACGCTAAAGCCATCGATATCGGTAAACATGGAGAAAAAATTGCAGCTGATGTTATCGATAAGAAATACAAAGAACTTGGACCAGTGACGTGGCACGAATCTTGTGTTGGTTTTCTATTCGTCTCGGTTCTCCTACTATGGTTTTTCAGAAGTCCTGGTTTCATAACTGGATGGCCAGCCTACCTTACCAATCTGTGAGCTTATTTTTTCTTTTCGCTTTACTTCGATAGTAAAATGGAAAGAATATTACCATGTGCGAAGTTTTCAATCTCATGAATGTAAAGTTTGGGAACGAGTCATTTCTTAGCTGAAGAATTGTGAAAAAAAACATGTTACATTTGAGTTTCTCGAAATTTGCTTTGTATTTAATTGCTGCATACTGTAACTATACTTTAATGACATTTCTGAGTGTTTTTTGTTTGTTTTTTTACAGTCGTGTAAAAGATTCAACAGCAGCGATTGGTTTCACAATATTGTTATTTATGATTCCATCAAAATTGGATTTTCTCTATGCGTTCAGTAAAGACCGGAATAAAAGACCGTCAAAACCTTCGCCAGCATTGATGAATTGGAAAACAATACACGAAAAAATGCACTGGAGTCTTATTCTTGTTCTTGGTGGTGGCTTTGCGATAGCAGCCGGAAGTAAATCCTCGGGTTTGTCCTTTCAACTTGGCCAAACTCTTCAGGGACTCCGTTTCATGAATTCTATTGTTATACTCTTTGTAGTATGCTTATTTGCTGAGTCAGTGACTGAATTGACAGCTAATGTCGCAGTGGCTAATATAATTTTACCAGTTTTAGCGGAAATGGTGAGTTTTGTCGGAATTTTCTATTTAATGTTGTGCAAAAAAAATAAAACAATTTTGAAGTCGGCTTCTCGAGTATTTTTTACTTTATCTATACAATCGCTCAAACGGTTAATATTTTATCGATCATTTTTCATTATACTTATAAGCTTTTTTTTTTTTAATCCATTTAATCTTTATGATAAAAATATGTGCCAAAAGCGATTAAAAATTGCAGAAGAATTTTCCCTCGATTCAAATAATGAAAATTTCCTATTTTTGTTTTATCAGTTAAATTAATTATTGTGCGATTTATTTTCAGTGTGTCGCCATAAAAATTCATCCATTGTTTTTGATGTTGCCTGCTGGAATCTGCTGCTCTTTCTCTTTCCATCTGCCAGTTGGAACTCCTCCGAATGCTATTGCAGCTACAGCAGCCCACATTAAAACCAGAGATTTCATGATCGCTGGTATAGGGCCGAGCATAATAACCCTAGTTATTACAACTTTGGCATTTTCTACTTGGGGAGTTTACGTTTTCGATCTTCACGAATTTCCTGAATGGGCTACAATGACGTAACCACATATACTTTCATTTAATTTTTTAAACACTCCTCACCATCGGCAGAGATTTTCGAGCATCTGGCACAATTGACGCAAACTCTGAAAACTGATTGTCTAAAATATTTGTAATTCATATATTTTCGATGATATAATTCAAACAGAATTCTTATACTCGTCTCGAAACTCAGTTTTGTACATAAATCAACATACAACCATTTACATGACTTTTGAATAAAAATCAATCATAACTACCAGTCCATTTGTTTTTTTTTTTCATTGTTTGCCCCTACAATCAAAACCTATTATTTTTCTCATCCTTTTTCACAGTCTCATAGTTTTCCAGAAAGGAAAAAAGAAAGACTGTTGAACAAGCGTTTGGTCATTACCATGCGAAAAAAAAAATCATCTGTACTAATACTTAGCAGAGGAAGAGCAAAACCCAATGAATTTTGTTGTTGATACTCTATCGAGACACGTGTCTCTTGATTACAATCTTGGGATTTTCCTGCTAAGCTTCACATCAAGTATTTTATTTTATTCCTTATTCTTTGTCTACCTTCCCGAGTATTTATGAGACCAGTCGATCAATTAACTCCAAGGCCCAGTTGTTCCACCTTCAGGTAAATGTAACTTGAAATGAATATCATTCATTCGCGTCCCTTAAAGAGTCAGATAAAGTTAACTAGTATGTAGAGAAAATGAGCCTAAAAGATTAAACATATGACATGTTCCTGTACAACCACATTGGTGACTATTCTGTCAACACAAAACTGTGAGAATGAAAATATTCATCTGTTGCCAAACTTTATTTCCTACAAGTGTCAGATTTGTTCGAAAAAATAAACATATATGACTCACCATCTGTAGGGCTGTCGATTCCGATTACTTCAGGCTCTTTCGGCATCTTAAAGGAGCAACTTTCGCGAATATATCAATTAACACACCTTTAAAAAAACGTAACTCCGTATAATAACAAAAATCCTCGGAGCAAAAGTACATAAACACAATATACTAAACATCGGACATAACCTAACTCGCGTGAGTATCAATAAAACTCATGATTCGCGCACGAAAAATTGATTCACATAACCGGGGTTGAATATGTTTACACTTGTCGTCATATGCACGTTGATAATGAATTGATTCACATGGAATTTAAGTATTAGTATGTAAAAACAAACACGGTTATTGCCCGGCACTACGAAACACCTGACATTTCACTAATAAACTGCATCATCTGCATTGCAATAGGCAATAGTATTGAAATCTATGTATGCAGATCGGATATGCATGAACTCATGACGTAATATCAGGCGCATGCGTAATGGTAGAGGATCCATTTTTCGCGGTTCTATATTTTCATCGTTTTCTTTTCTTGATGTACTCAATATCTTAATTAAACATATCTTAGAAAACAAGGTTGAAACAAAAGTTAGACAGTTTGAAAATTAATTTATTAATTGCCCAAATTATCATGGGTTGTACAAAGTATTTATATGCATGTAGGAATGTAAATTACGAATTGCATTTTGAGCCCGGAGCGTGGCGCCCTCCTGCGTAACTGGTAGGAAATTCACACATGCAAATTGGCGGCTTACAAATTAAATACATCTTCGTAATAATAAAAACTCAATAAACTAATTAATCAAAGACTTTTAGGGTATATATTTATTGAAGAAACCTTCTTCCAATTGTTCATAAACGGATTTTTACAGTTGCTGTCTGTTGTTCAATGTAAATGTCGAAACGAAGTGGCTGAAAATATAGTTCGTAATCGTACGAAAAATTTGTTGCGTGCGCACCATTGAGGTTACGAGCGCCCGCATCGGTGACGTGAGCCTCTTTCGCACGATCGCACGTCTCATATCATCCCATAGGCGGGTATCGTGAAAATTGATAGAAACAGAAAAAAATATCGTATGTACGCGTTTTACTTTAATTGTGATACAAGATATGGACTGACAATTTGCCGGAAGATTTGAGCGATAACAACTGATACGTCAATAAACAAGAGAGCCGTCGAACGAAAAGGCTTCCCCCCAACCAATTTCCACTTTGTTTTGGTATGCATTTTCTCGTTTTATTACACACATTACCTCCTCTCCTCCTCTCTACCTCGGCTTCGACCCGGTATACTCTCTAACATTTTATCGTTGAATCTTGGATCCTTTTTTTTCCTTGCTAGCGTACGATTACATTATTCCATCACAAGCTCGTTGGTTCAAAGCTCATGGATTGATTTCCAGTTTCTCGATGCCAGGTTAATAATTTTTTCGGCTATATCAATTGACGACCAATTAGAATTTTCTTGATTCCAACATCCTATATTTTCACGTTCACGGTTGCGTTATCAAGCTTAGAATCGATTACGTCACTATTTCAGAACCGTTCATTAATCCATAATCCCCGACTGTCCTTAAATACCTCAGAAAAATTCTCGATATGGGAAATCACGTACAAAATCAAAAAAAAATAAAAATGCATCTCAATCCCATCGAAAAAACGAGTTTTCAATTATATTTTACAAGATAAAAAAATCGGATTCAACCGCAAGGAGCTTTTTTCACGTTTCAAAAAAAGTCATTCACAGATAATGATAATGTTTTCTAGCAAAATAAGGATAAAATGAAATTGAAAAATAATTAATAACTTTTATGCTCTTACAGTAACTCAGGGTCTGGGCACTGTTTTCTTAAACTGAAATCTCAAGGTCAAATTAAGTCCATATTTTCAAAAGAGAATTAAATAACGCAATGATGGAAAAACTTCCTTTGTGCCTTTTTTCTGATCCAACTTCTATAGACAAAGATGTTATACAAATAAAAATAAATTGAAAAAGGCCAATCTCTGAGTTACTCCAATTTGTTGGAGTCAAGAAAAATATTCACAGACACCCGAGAAATTGTATTTTTCAACAAGATCTAATTCTACTCTTTTAAGGCTAATATAAATATATAAAAAAGTAAAGTTCCTTGAGTTAACATTGTATAAATCATTAAAGTTCCAACTTGGCATTTTTTTTTTCATAAATGATATCCGTACAACATTATCATCCACTTTTTCTTTTATGCTCATGAACTAGGGAAAACACTATTGTCTTTGATGCAATTGTTGCGAATGACTTCGTGGACACGGATCATACGAAGATTGAGAATATTTCGAGCTATTCCAAATAAAAGAGCACCAAGGAACGAAACGTCAAAGAGCCATTCTATGGTGCTCATACACAAAAATACTTTGGTCAAAAGTTCAATAAATATTGGAGTCCAAGAGAGAACCGCAACGAGGAAACAAGTTTGGAAAAGTTCCAACAGTTTTTCAATCCCGGCCACATCTTTCTTCATATTTTCTAGAGTTTTTTTATCATCTTTGGCACGTTGATCGACAATATTGATGGATGAATCTTTGTTAACCTTTTCGCCTCGTTGTTCATGTTTCTCTGTCGTCTCAGATTTCTCTGGAACAACAAGATCCTCAGAACTTGTACTAGAAAAACCATTGTCATATTTCATTTCCGGTGGGAACCAGCCTGACGTCCCTGCTACATTTTGCATACTTTTGCTTTTAGAAATTTCCAGAAATTCATGATCAGCATTTGTTTTCTTATTAGCTTCCTCAGCTGCCAATTTCTCTTTGATATTGCGACACGCGTATTTTGCACGTGTTTGTAAAATGGCCGAAGTAAATATTGGCACAAAGTAGACGAGAAAAACGAGAATGAGTAAATGAATTTTAAGAAAACTCGTTGATACAAAACATTGATTTTTCATGCACGCAGGCATTTCATGCAGATCTTCGTTCGTAGTGTCAATTATATTTCCATCTAAATACTTTTGTGATCTACCGCGTTCGGTTTTTTTTCTCAAGAACTCAACATCTTTTCGGCCTTGCAACTGTGTTGTGACCGCTTGAATCTTCTTCACTATGTCTGCATAAATTTCGTTGTCTGTTTGAACAAAAACTTCTGCTTCCGTAGGTTTTTTTTCCCCTGGACTTTCAAACCCTTTTTCTGTTCCGGTTTCCACATTTTTCAACTTTGAGCTCTCTTCGTACACTGAATCACTTTGCGAAGAATTAAGAATTTTTCCCCATTGCTCTTCGTCTGCTTCTGGTGTTTTTACCTCGCTGAGAGTTTCCGTTGAATTTGTCAAAAGACTTTGAAATAATTCCAACTCCGCTTCGGCACTAAACTCTTCGTTTACGATTTCTAATGTGGTTGGTTGTTCATTTGAATCAAACTCAGTAGGACTCACACTTTCTGATATCTCATCGTAATGAACTTCTTCATGATTCCCCGCAGTTCCATTTTCAGCTTTTTTTTCATTGTCAATTACATCTGAAGCGTAAATAAGTTCATCTCTGTGACTTCCTGTTTGATTGAGGAGTTTTCCATCGTCATGAACGATATCCTGTTCCTTATTTTCCATAAATTTTGTGATATTAGTCAAGTGATTACGTTCGTAAAAGGTCGTCATTTTTATTTGTTCAGTTTCATTATGATTCATGGCTGATTCTACAATATCGTAAATCTTAGAAACTATTTCACCAAATTTCTCCTCCATCTCACTCGTATCATTTGCCAACAACTTCGATAAATCGATTGCAGCGAGGTAATTATTAGAAAACGGTACAGCGTACGCACTTTTGTTTAAATGTTTTCCATCACTATTCCCCTTGGCGTAACAATTATCGAATGGAAAATTCATGCCATAAACGCAGCCGATATCTCGAGAATTTTCCAAATTTTCCAGATTCTCGTCTCCAGCAAAATTAAACACAGCCGTTAATAAAATTGGTACAATCCATTGACCAGCTAATCCAAGGCCGGTCATCAATTTTTCGTTTTTGTATCTTGAAAAATTAGTGCGATCACTCTTTCTTCTTGTTTCGACTAATTTTCCACATTCTCCAACAACGTGGTCGAGGTCGATGCACGTACGTGCCGAAAAACTCAATAAAGACACGAAAGCATTGACAAATGGGAATATGAACATTGCGTAATGCGCCACAACATCACGGAATTGACAAACACTCGTAGTTTCATTTCCTCTAATGAATACGTCGATATGTTCGTCGAATTGACTGTAGCTTTGTGTTTCACCAAAAAGTTCCGCGTATGTTCCATTCAACGAGACAGGGATGAAATTTTCGTGTTTAGTTGGGCCACCGATCGTCAAATACTGATTAAAGATTAATAAAACACCGGTAATGAGACTGCTCAAAATATCCGAGATGGCAAACGTGTGAAGAGATGAGATTGTAAATTTTTTTACTTTTTTACGAAGCACGTAAAAAAGAGAAACGAAACTAGATACAAGCAGAGTATATCCTGCTGTTCCCAAAATCGCCGAATGCATTTTATTCAGACAAAATATACTTTTTATTATTGGCCTCCACACGCGCGGAAGAAAAGGAGCAAACTAATGCGAAATATTCGATAAACTGACAAATTGTTCTTCGGTAAAAAAAAAAAAATACACAAAACATCAATATGAGGGTATTACTCATTCGGAGACACATGTGGGCTTTGTGTCGTTCGAATCTCGAGTTTAACTGTAAAGTTTCTATGCATGAGGGTAGTATTATCCGAGCATTGAAATAATATTTGTGAACGTGATATAGAAGTAGACAAATGCAACAGATGCTGATGGCCCTTCAAATCTTTCAATGTCTGTCTCCTTAATTTTTCTATCTTCTATAAAAAAACATATAATCGTCCAAAGTTTGTCGACTAAATGTTGAAAAAAATCATTTCCAGATTCCATTGTTATTTTCGTTTCCACACGTCTTTGAACGTGATCATTGATTTTTTAAATCAAAAAACAAAGACAATGAATAAATCAATCATTGTCAATATGAGCGATTGCACTATTGATTGACTGTAAAAAAAAGATAAACAATCATTATTATGCAACATCTTCGTCTCAATTTTTTCTTCGAATCCCAAATATTTTTCTACCGTTCGTTAACGTTGCATTGGCATAACTCAACTTACGCATAACTTTTAATCTTTTGTTACAGACATTTCTCTTAATTGTTCAATAATAATGTCGATTCGCCGTCGAACGAATCCGGTAATAACGCAAAGAATATGGGACGCCATAAAGATAACTGTGCATCAGAGAAGTATACCCACGAAGGATCGTATAATACGTCATTTAGCGCGTGTTTACGGTATTACTGAACAATCGGCACAAGAAGAGTTGAATCGTGCACTCGAAGATAAACTGGTATTTTTGAAGAAGGTACAAACTAAAAATGGAGTGGATAACGAGACTCTTCGATTACCAACCGAACTCGAGGATGACGACTCTCACGATTGGTACTGCTTCAAATGTCAACGTGCCGGTCTCGTCGAATGTTGCACACAATGTTATAGAGTATATCACAAGGAATGTCATGTTCCAACTAACGAGGAGAAGAAATTATGCGAGTTTTGCGAGGTCCGATTATTGCATTTTCGAACGAATTATAAAAAAATTCAATAATAACAATTAAATGAATGAACTACTACGTTAAATGGTGTTCAATGGTGTACCCTTGAGATTTTTGAGGATTTTTCACACATTTATTATTATTGTTACAGTTAAATCTTCGTATAATTAAAATGGACTTGATTTATTTACAGAAAATAAACGAGGACTCGTTCACTGACGTGTCAGACTTGAATCACATATTAAGTTTTACTTGTGGTCACTTGAAAGCAAAATTACCACCGGAAATCACAAATAGAACAATAATATCGGACAGCAAAACAGTCGAAACACCAGCTGGCGGCTTGTCTGGTCCGACGTGGATAAGCGAAGGAGAGGATGCCTGGCGCCCTGGAATTCTAATAAAAAATCATATGGATCTCGCTATAATGGAGGCTAAAACGTCCCGCGACGAGTACAAGAATCTCGCAGAATTTCAAGCTGACGCGCACAATATCCATCATAATATTATGATCTATCATGGCGGTAACTATATCGATTATTTCCACATTATAATCGAGTAAGCTTTGAATCGGTTAATCAAATTTTGGGATTTTCACATTTTTCTGTAACTCAAAATAATTTTCAATCATTTTTTTATTTACATTTAAAATAGGATTCGTTCACAATAATAATTCGATTTAAAAAAATCATCTAGGACGAAAAGTTTCAAGAATTTGTAGTATAGAAAAGATGCAGAAATTTTTTTATTGAGTGTAGTATAGAATAGTATGCCGAATTGCGGGTCGCACGTCGAGCGTCCGCTTTTACAGAGCGTTCAGATATTACTGCCCTTATCAGCAGAACCCCTCACGCAGCAACGCGGTAATTCCGTGTTTACCGCGACGTTCCGAGAATTTCGAACCATTTAAATTCATTAGAAAATTATCAATTATGTGTTCAACGTGCGTAGAAAAAAGTGTTTTCGGCAATTTCTGAATAAAACTATAAAGTTGTCGTTATTTTGCAGAAAAAAGCGTAGTAGGGGATATGGCATCGACGATGTATCAAGACTGCTGTTACGACATCAAAGAAATTCGTCGTTGCGCTGATTGTTATAGAATATCAAATGAGAAATCGGAAAAAATGTGGTTTTGCATACCTTGCGATCCTCCACATCAACTTGTGTACGCAAAACAAAAGGGATATCCTTATTGGCCGGCAAAAGTTATGCAATTGACAGAGGAAACGTACGACGTTAGATTTTTCGGTGGTCATCATATGAGGGCGAACATCGAAAAAGTTTTCATTCGTCCGATCACTGCGAGTCTCCAAAGTTTGCAGGTACAAAACCAACAAAAAAAACAGCACTTTTTATTAACGTTTTTTTTTTGCTTTCACATAACACGTCACCGAAAAATTTCTTGCGTTTCGTGAAATGTTTGCATTTTCCATGATTCTCTATTAATCACATAAAGTCACGAACCATTTCACGCACACTTGACAATTGTTGTCTAGCCATCGGACAAAGGAAAATGGAAAGAAATGAAGGTACGAGGCTGAAAACGAGTTTGAAGGAAATTCACTAATTTTCAGGAATATTCTTTCTCTTATTAATCTTCATCCTCTGCATGTTTGTATTTCCAGATATTTCAATGATCATTCGTTCTCAGGTGATGATAAAATAATGTCCTTTTTTTTCCGTAGATCAAACGTTCGACCGCTTGGAATCGTGCCTTCGAGGAATTGAAACATCATCAGAATTTGTTACAAAAATTGGGTAAAGGGAGATTGGCGTCGCGTGATCTTGACGACCAGGATGGGCCCAGACCGGCTAAAATCCGGAACATCGAATCGTCAAATCCAGCAACAACGTCGAACGGTTCAAAGACTTCAATCAAGGCTGTCTTTAAGGATTTAAGGGTAAAAGTCGAACGTCTTAGTTCTGACGGAATCACGGAAATGCAGTCTTCACAGGAATCAAGCGTTACGGGGAAAAAAGAGACGGGAGAAACCAGCGAGAGTCGTGAGACGAGCGAAGAGAGACAAGTGCCTCATCTTCCGGTTGCGGAGGACGAACCAGCCCGCGAAATATCGAGTACTTGTCCGCAGGGATTAAAAAAAGAGGGTTCTCAAGAAGATATGGTAACTTCTAGCTGTCAGGAGCCAAGATCGAAATGTGTACTTGTGCAAACTGAACAAATACAACCAGAAGTTGTACCAGCCAAGGTGGGCATCGTTCGATGAAATCGATTCTTTTTTGTCTTAAAATTACACAAAAAAGCAATTTGAATGGTTTGTTATCCAAGATACACAAGAAATTTCAGTGAACATTAAAAAAAATCGGACTTATTACTGTTTTCTGGGAAAGTCCATTTTCGAAATATTTGCACGAAAATTTTGATACAATTAATTTAAAAAAATGTGTTATACGTGAAAAACACTTGATGGACATTTTTTTTTGGCAAGATAAAGAGAGAACGACGAACTTCGGATCAACCGACAACAACTGCTCTGGAGAAGCTTCGACGAGAGCTTGAGTTGGACAAGTGTCGTGAGCTCGAGAGACTGCAGGCTGAACATGCCAAAGAGATGCGACAGCTGACCGACAAGCATCAACAAGTCATATCGGAAATAAAGAAAAAACAATGGGTAAATATTAATTGTTATTTTCAATAGTTATGACAGTTTTTAATATTTTATTATCATTCTCACAGTGTTATAATTGCGAGACCGAAGCGATTTACCATTGCTGTTGGAATACGGCTTATTGCAGCACCGATTGTCAACAAGTTCATTGGCAGCGTGAGCACAAACGCGTTTGTAGACGTAAACGATAAGTCGAAATTCTAACACACGAAAATGGTGTGAGAAAATGCTGAACAAAATATGATGCAAAAAAGCTCGTAAATGGTCTTCGGGTCGTAAAAAGAGAGAGAAAGAAAAAAAGAGAGAGACCAGACATCAAAATGGTCAGTAGGAACACCGTAATATATATGAATATAAATATTGAATATTGTACAATGGACTCGTAGAAATTGTTATACGATTTGGGCGGTATCGAAAAAAGGAATAAGCGTTAAATATCAATAGTTGTTCACCATATTTATTCATGTGAATTTGGCGTTAAAAAAGTGAACACACAAATAAGTATATTACAATAACGGAAAGAATAATTTAATTCGACGAAAAATTTATGAAGTTTCGAAAACAGTGCACTTTAAAACAAAGAAATAAAAACGCATAGCGCATTATAGTAGATGAATGAAAATGAAAATTTGAGAATATATATAAATTATCCGTATTACTGATAATATATCAATAAAATAATTGACTCATAAATAATGACGTCATCATATTCCGTAATCGTTCAATTTTCTTAGAATATGTTGTAAGAGAACCAAAAATATTAAATTGACATTTTTTTCCGGCTTTTCAGTTCTTTCGCACTGATAACAAATATTTCTCGTATATATTTTTTCAAGGATTTTAAAGGTCTTCTAATAATTATTGAAAAAGGGAGATTGCGACTTACAATTGTGAAAATTTTGTGAATGAATAGTGTCGATTGTTTGGAGTCGTTGATGGGAAATGAACTTTGTTGAAAATGGACAAGTTCCAGTTTAGAAGAAGATCATCTAATCTTTAAACACAATATTTCATCTTTTACTTTAATCCTTTGCTGATATGTCCGAATAGAATTTGTCCATTGTCGCACATTAATTCCGATTGACACGTTTGACACTAAAAAAAATAAACAATTATAATTATTATTTACCTCTTGATGTTTATTGAAATTTAAAAGAACAATTTTTCAATCGTCGAAAAATCAAATTTTATTATCACGTTTGAAAATGCAGTGTAGTGTTTGAGGATTAATTGCTTTTCTACAAAATTGCAATAATTTATACGATCTCGAGAATACTTTTGTCTTTTTAACTTGAGTTATATCTCGAGCAATGAGAATCTGTTGAAAGGCATTCCAAAAAAACATTAATTATTGGACATATTTTTCAGAACCTGTAAATTCATAATATTAAATCGCATTATTTGCGGTTTTTGTCATATCAGACGACTCTGTTCGTGCAATGCATTTATCTGAAATGTCATATACTCTTTTATGTCGCTTTAAATATCGATATTGAAAAATCTAAAGTGAAGTAATGCTACATATTCATGGAATGTCCCAAAACTTTTTTGACCACAATGTATTTCCACTCACTACACTTATAGGAATATTATTAGTTACAAGATTGCTGCAAATGGTGAATTATAGATGTATACATTTACATAGGTTATAAATATATATGAAAATGGCAATGCCTCGAAGAAAGTGAGAAGAGGGCGAATGAAACACTAATAAAAACAATAATAGTAATAATAATAATAACTACGAAAAAAATAGGCTGTGTAAAAGCAATTGCATGAAAATTGAGGGATCATCGCACACGCCGTGCCTTGCTCAAATAATCGTCACTCGTAGTTCGAATATGTGTATTGCGTTGATTGAAAATTATACAGGGAGCAAGGTATAATAAAGTTGGATATACTCGTTGAGTGTACAAACAAACACGTAACATCTAAGATTCATAGAAATTGGATGAAATGTTTTTTCTCTCTATAACACATTCAAATCGACAATCTTAGCTCTTTGAAATGTAATCACTGTTTTTTATTCCGATGATGCATGATTTATAAAGTGCAAAGAATTTTACCCTTGAACGAAAACATCAAAATAATTTGATGTTTTGTTTCATAAAAAATCTGGAATATGAACTTTTAAAATGTTATTAAAATTCTATTTTGGATATTTCTGATTATTAATGGCCTCGGTTACGCAGTATATCCTCCAGTTTATCACAGAAACATAGATCACGAACAACTTTGTTTACATTACACTCCAACTATCCATTTTTTCCTATATTTCTCCCTTTCCGTTTTTTAATGTGTTGGCTGTTACATTTGTACGTGAAAAAAATCAAATATAAATATACACTGAGTGACGGAGTTTCATTCATATCCAAAACAGGTTCGACACGAACCCAGGGAACCTCAGAACAATCAGTGGAATTTTAGGACATCAATAAGCAACAGATAGAATTGTAAATTTTTTCGACAACATTAATTATTAACGCTTCAGCCGCTCACCTATTTTCTACGCGGTTCTTAAAATGCTTATTTCTTCGACCTCAATAATCGAATTTTAACTCTTTGAGATTGATTTTTAAATCTCAAAATGATTCCAATTATTTGTACGTCATTGAAGAGGAAAGCAAAAATTTTATTTGAAACAAATCCAGAAAAATGAAAAATAAGCGATACATATTTGCACAAAACGAAAGGTTAACAATTAAAATAGCGGATAATTATTCATAGACGAAAATATTCGTCGAAGCAACAAATCGGCATATAAATTCGAAACATTCATCCATAATTCGCTTAAATTCGATACGAATTCGTAGCGTCTTTTCTAATAAGTTTGATTTAACAAGCTCCTTCTCTTTTAAGGCCGTAGTGTCTAGAATGATGTTTCCAGAGGTGATTTTCTGGATAGACTTAGATCAAAATTTTATTGCTCGTTTGAAAACGCATAAAAATTGTTACAAAACAAAAAATCATCAATTTCATCCCATAGTTTTGTCTGATTCAGTAAAACTGTGCGCACAAAAGACTTCCGGACTAAAGTTTCGGACGTTCTATGGAATCGCAAAACAAAGCGAACGTATTCTCAATCTTTGTATCGGCGTTACGAGCAATTGGACCAAAATCCAAAATTAATTCAATCACCAAATTTAAACTCAGTCAACTCATTATTGAGATATGGTGGTCGCAAATTCCGAAGTTGTTTATCATTTTTGTCGTTACTTAAAAAAAATGTGTAGAAAATTTGAGAAAAAGAACTTGAAGATCTTCAAATTTATTATGTCCTGAAAATGTACAACAACTAAATTCTAAACAACGAAACGGCCTCACGACAGAAGTCTTAAAATCTATCTTTGAATAATTAAATTGTACTAATCGATAAAACATTATAAGCGTAGATATGATTTTTGTTTTATTTTGTTAAATTAGTTTCGTTTTATTTTTACGTATCCTGCGTAGCTCTGACCTCTTCGCTCGCAATGGCTAAAGCAATTTCTCCCTTTTTCGAGCTGTCTGTGACAGGCACAAAATTCGCGTCAACCATGCCATCTAGTGACAATTTTTCAAGCAACTCAATTTCCACGGATTCTAGTTTTTCACCCAAATGTTTGAGAGCACTCAAAATTTCCCCTCGTTGTTTGTCACACGAGTCTTTCGACAATTTTCCTAATTTAAAATCACGTTCGATCGTTGATAATCTCATTCGCAATTGATCGGGCTCACGTTTGCCAAACATTCGGATTACAGCCGGTGTCTTGAAGGCTGCACTGATGGCGCTCTGCGTTGCCAATTGCATTGCTCCCAGCTCATCCACCAGTGTCATGTCGCCCGATATCATTCGTCGCAAACTCTCATTAAATTCACGTAGTTGTTCCATTGTTTCTTCTTTCATTTGTTCATATTCCTCCAACGTTATAGAATCCCTGTAGAATTTTTGTATTTAAACAATTTTTTTTTAACGCTTTATAATCGATATGATTAAGTTTCAATACTTCCAGAACCCAAAAATAGTCTGAAGCGAGATTATTGGAAGTAAATGTGATAAAATATCAATTACACATCATCAACTTATTTTTTAAGCTGAAAAAATTGATTTTAGATTATTGACAAGACATAAGTTAATTATTCAGAACTGAATGACTTTGGAAAAATTGTTTAAATTCGTGCAATTCGTGTTGTCACCACTTTTCGGGTTAGTGTGATGACTTTGATTGAAAAATTAGTTAAATTAAAACATCGAGACGTTATAACGTTTTGCCATCGATTGAAATTATTGCATGGAATTCTTTCAGGCTCAAAAAACTACAAGTCGTTTGAAAAAGATCGACTTCGAACAAATTCTGGACACACATGTAATCCCTTAATAATTTTATAAATACATATTTCTGGATTCGAAAATTCAGATCATTCACCAAATTCGACATCGTTTTTGCGGTAAAAAAAAAATGTTTTTTCTTTCTTTCTTCTATTATTTCTCTACTAGGGAAAAATTCAAAGATCGCTTGATCTGCTATACTGCTTAAGAGGGTGGATCGGTCAGTATATGAGCCGCCATGAGGTAAAGGGAAACAGCTGCAATTTTCACAGGTGAAAATTTTCGACTACGATGGTTCGACTAGAATGAAAAAGGTTTAGCCCATTGTTGCCATTTTGCCGCATAGGCTAAAATTTTTCCATTCCGATCGGTTGAACGGAGTCGAAAAAAATATTGCTTTCGAGATTGCGATGTGGTTGACTGGTGACTGACACATACCATTAAGGCTTACAATTATGTTATTCATAATGATCAAACAATTGGGAAAAATTCGAAAAACCCAATGTCATTAATTTTGAGACACCATAAAACATTTTTAAAAAAAACTAATTTCAGATTGGGCTATGGAGAATCTCTATTGAATATTGAACCGCCTATAAAATTATTCATTGCAAAGTGAATAGAATGTTCCGAAAACCGTAATTTTTGTAATATTATTGTCTCTATAGAATGAATTCACACGATGCAGTTAAGAACAAGACGTTGCCACGTCACTGAGTTTGCAGGTCAGCTTAAATTGTGCAGAAGGTCATCCTTTTAAGCTGAACAAACTAATTCGTTGACAGGTATAAAACCCTACATCTTTGAATATACGCATGTAGCACGTGTACACATAAAGGAACATACTTTTGTTGACCAGGTATAAATCCCGAAGATCGGTACGAAGTTACTTGAAAGCTGATTGGTATGTGTTAATGTAATGCAATGCAATGGTTGCCAACGTGTAAATGCAAAACTAGAAGAGCCGAAAAATTAAACCCCGAAACTCGGATTCAATGTAAAAAATAAGCCGCATGGTGTAGTGGTTCACAAGTTAGTATCTGCGAGATTTCAATTTATTGTTAAAAAGGTCTCGTAAACACCGAGCTCCTCTACTGTGAAACATGTAAACGAAGGACGACTACGATTAACACAAGTAGCACTTTTGTGATGCGAAAGAATAAAATTTCCAGGTGTTTCGTTGGGAATGAGGCGGCGAATTTATGTGAATTTTAATGAATTTGAAGCTGTTGTCTATTTTTTTTTTCTTTTCAATGACTTACAAATTTGATAGCAATAACAGACACCGTTCTAACCTTTATCATGATTTGTAAGGAAATCTTATCATTTGTATTACGATAAGGACAAGTAAAATTTTTGGTAACATTTCATAATCAGAACAGACCCGCCCTTCAATGATTTACGCATTTTATGTGCTACATATATTCAATGTTTATGACGACGTAATGCGAAAAAAACAACCGGCGTTGGTTATTAGACCAACCTGGAGTCTTCTATGTCAGCGAGTTCCTCAACGAGTCTGTCCAGTTGCGTTTCCAGATTTTTCCGTAGCCTTTCCGTCTCGGCTTTACCGTGCGAACTCATTTTTGTTTTGTTTATATATTTTTATATCTTACGAACAGAATAATCGTCGGTGTGATATGTCCCAAGCAGCTGTAGAAGCGTACGAGATAGAGAGAGACGGATTTTAGGATACAAAATTTATTTTTGTCGATTGGCAACAGTGGCCGGCAACAGGCGCTTCAAGCGGAGTCGGGGAGATTGCAAATGTGAAGTGGGGGAAGAAGAAAGATGGTGTTTGCGCGCGCGATGAAAATTCCATTTCAAGTTCATAGTATTCCATCGACCAATTGATAACCTCTTGTTTCTTAATATTAATCACTAAATCAAAATCGCTTTATTCCAATACAATGTCAAATTGTATTCCAATTAATAGAATTGTTCGACGACATTCATATGCTTGAGGAAAGTGTTGTTTTTCGTAACCGGAGAGAGCAGCTTCCTGTGGCGCCTCAAGCGGTGGCTCGACAAATCTCCCGACGTGCGTTTTCCGAATATATAATGAACGCGCATACGAAAAACACGCCTCGAGCGTGCCGATCGTAACTCAACGTGAAACTTCGAGTTCTTTGAATAATTGTGAAGGTAAGCCTTCTCGACACCAAAAAAAACTCAAAATTAGAAAAATAAAAGAAAAGAAACTAACCGTCCGGAAGGGAAAAAACTCGAGAATTCTTCGCGGGGTGAGTGAATTTTTCTCGCGTTCGTCCAAGAGGCGAAAGGCTGCGCGCCAGCGCGCACGTATATCGCAAAGGGCCAACACGTACGTAACGTATTCGAAAAGGCCACGAATAGAGGTTAGAAAAAGGATTAAAAAAAACGCGTGTGTTCGAAGAAAAAAAAGAACAAACTCGTCGATGATTATCGTGCATCTGGATATAGTGAATTCATATTGAAATTATTCCGCAAAAGAATAATAATCATCGGAGCCGCGAAAAGATAACGAAGATTACTGATGTCGGTGCGTGCATTCGTGTGCGTGAATGTTCTTTAGTGTCCGTAGAGAGAAAAGGCGCACAGTCACAAAAGTTTATTTAGTTACTTGGTGAGGCTCAAGTGTGAGCTGTAGAGTGTACTGACTCGAGGCACATTTTCCCCTACCCCTCCTTGCTCCTCCCTCCTTCACTCTCCTTCGCGCTAGCCTCGTGTACGCCCGGAAACGTGTTATTTCGACTCAGTGTTCGGTATTCGCGCAGTGGGCGCGTGCGAGCAGTGCGAGTCTAGTGTCGGGGGGGACTCGACAACGAAATTGCCAAGTGTACAACGAATAAAAAAGAATCACAGACCGGCGCGCGTTTTGCACGTAACGTTTCGTCCGTTAGTGTGTTATAAGACAATTAATGCGCTCTGTTGAGCGAACATAAAATAGTACCCATCAACGAACATAGTGATTTTTTTATGTATATATATTTTTTCTAATTTCGTTTGGTAATCGTAATACGACAAAAAAACTCGAGTCTCTATGAGGAACCAAGAGAGCCGGTACGAGGGACTTGGTAGTACGAAAGTAGCGGTGAGCTCAAAGAGCTCCGGAAACTTAAGATGAGTATGCCGGCTAAAGGGAAACACCACCATCTGCCCCACCATCACCAGCAACATCATTCACATCAGCAACAACAACAACAGCAACAACAATCCCATCATAATCAACAACAGCAACAAACTCATCAACATCCACAGCAGCAACAACACGTAAACGTTAATCAATCCGCCGTTGCGAATACACCGCAAGCCTACAACGCTGTCGTAGCTGCCAACGCAACTCGTTACGTTACCCATGCCGGTGAGTAAAAGAAAAAAAAATATTTTTAAATTATTTTTTATTGTTTTCTTGTACTCGAAGTTTTTTTCCGACAAGACATTATTCATTTTACTGTCGAATATACTGCGGGTCTCGCGCGGCGTGGGTTTTTTTAGGTTAGGAATACGAGGTCCTCGTGCGCCGCTGCTACTAAAGCGGCTAAAAAGAAGGTTAGAAAACCTTCCACAAATATCTTTTCGATTTCAAGGCTCTCTGACTCAAGTTTGTAAGAAAAAAATTATCCGAACAAGGGGAATTGTACACACTGCATACACTATAAAACATTTCTATGGCGAATAAAAACTTATTTCTCTCGTTCATAGCCAAGGTGATTCCTTGGACTCGCTAATTTTTTTTATTTGTGGAAATTTCGATATTTTAATGTCGACAGCCATGATCAAACAATACAAAATGAATTTTTTATTCATTTTAACGCCGTTGCAGATATCTATGGGATATCCGATCAAATTTTTCAAAATTTCATTCTTTTTGAGGTTACGATAGTAATGAAAATCGAACGACAGATTTTCCATAGACCTTCAGACTTTGGTATGAACACATAGCTCGGATAATTAGTAACGTCGAAACATTAATGGATTCCATAGAACGAACTTCGTTACTGTCGTTAAAAAAAAGTATTGAAACGTTATTTTACGGACAATGAATGAATTTCACAATTTAGTCATTGGTATATGCTTTAGACCGTAACGCAATAGTGATTAATTGCAAATATTGAAAAATTGATAAATATCAGCGCTTCGGTCACTTGCCGACCCATCTGTTTTCGTAATATTTTCGAGGACTAAGCCCATTTTTGCGTCGATGAGTCAGATGTTTGTTCAAGGATAAGAAGAAATGTTCGATGCAAAGTATTTTCCATATCGCATATTTTCTTGACTCATGTTCCTTGAAGGGCTGTGAATAACATTTTTTTTTTCAAACATGACGAATTTCGTATTCCGGTGTTTTGAAAATTTATCTTATTTGTCAACCCGTTAAAAAAAATGTTCTCATTAATTGAGTGTCGAATTTGATAATAAAAAAATGAGAACCTAAATTATTACGACGAAATATAAATGCAATACGTTAAAATGGAAACGACATTCTTGGCCGTTGTCCTCAGTGCCGACAACCCTAAGAAAAGAAATAATAAAACAAAAAGACGATTATTATATGATTGTGGCCGGTTAGCGACGTCTAGTTGCTTCTCCAAGATGTTTCGTCGGAGTAATTCATTTTCATGTTAGATGGCGCCACTAACTCGTTCATTCGGTTCCTTCTCTTCGTCCTTTTTCACTCCGTTACGCTTTTTTGAGGTTAGGTCGATTTTGCGACCGCGTGGCATTGTCGCCATACAGAGTATTAATTCAGCACGTTTACAGCGTTGCTCGTACCCCGTACTCTATCTCTCAGAGATAGAAGAAGCTTTTGTGTCGTACGATATAACACGTTTTCTCCCCTGTCGCTACCTTCGTCACGCGCTCGCTACTAATTATAAAGTACTCGGGCCTTCTCTTGCGAATATGAACGCGTGACCGACATTATTAGATAATCCTATTCGCGTTCGTATTATATTTTATGTATATGTCTACATACAAAATATTATTATCATTATAACTGTTATGATAACGAGATGAAAATCTCTATTCGTAGTTACATCATAATAGACCTTCGACAATATTCCGGTATTTTTGAAAAAATCTGATTCCTTCATATTTAATGAAGTAATTATCGTCTGATGAAGGAAAACTTTGTACAATGCAATTATTTCATTTTTATTAAACGTTAATCTCGTGGACTTCAAAAAAAATTCCATTGTTCTATTGTTTTTTCAGTAAAAAACTCGTATTGGAGGGGAAAATATGTCGATGTACAAAAAATTTGTCGAAACAGATTTATCGGCAAATTTTTGTCATTTCCTTTTTCGTAATATCCTATTTCTAACTCTGTTATCTTGGAAAAAAAAAACATTCCTTTGCTATCTGAATCGTTAAAATCTTTGGTGTGAAAAAAAAATGATTCTCTATTTTGAAAAGGAAACATTGCTCAATGCTCGACACCATATTGACACTCGAATGTCTAAATTATTATTGTTCGGGTATTGTTGTTATTGTGATTGATTGTATAAATATGTAATTGAAAATGCAGTGAATTTGATCAATGAAGTATGTCAACGATCTTTTCTATGGAGAAAATATAGGGGCTCGACAATAGAACTATTATAATGATTGAACGTTTTGGTATTTCGATCCTAGTGATTTCATAACCACTGTAGGAACTGCTGGAGTAAAAGACATTTATAATCGCCCTCCTACTCGTGATCCTGTTTCATAAGCCAACAACCCGAAGTCGATGTTGAATACGACAGTTCGCTTTCTCTTGCAGTCGTTTTATCCGCATCTCCATTCATTTCGCTTATCAGGTGATTTAAAAAAATCTATAGAAAAGAATTTGTTTCTTTTGATGAACAGTCTTCTCATTGATTTATTCTCTGGCAACAATCTCGACATTGTAGCAAATGTTACTGAAAAATCAGCGATGCTTTTTTTTTTAACAGGGATCTTTTTTGTTGTAATGATCGATAATTTGACACACGATACGTTCGATATTTGCTTTAGACTTGATTGATCGTGATCATGGAAAATTTTGATCGTGTTCATGGAAAGATTTAAGTTGTTTCAAATTTTTATTGTTTAACGCGTCATTTGATGAGAATCTAATCAATGCCTAAGCTTACATTTATTTAGTCAGGAATTGTTTAGTTTTACGTGAATTCAAAAAAAAAAAAATGGAAAGTTGAATATCATGCAGTTGCAAAACATGAGGAGAAGCTAATGTAGGCAATTCATAATTTAAAGAATAATCCACCCTTAATGGACACTTGTTAGTTAAGAATTTATCATATTAAGAGGGAGGAAGAAACATGATTGACAAGAAAATATTCTCCGAACATCCTTCTGTCATCGCCGTCAATTTGCATACAAACTTTATTTATATTCATTAGTCGCTATTATTATTATTGTTATGATTATTTAAAATTTCATGAAATTTCATCCTTACATTACTTAAGTAGTAGAATAAATCAAATTAAAAATGAAAAATTAACATTACAAATAGAAATGGACGAGGACCTTGAATGTTGGGCAATTTTGACTGCAGAATGTAAATTTCCATAAACTCAAAATCAACTTTACTGTAAATACAAAAAATTTAATGTTATTTTGATAAAAATAGACGTTTTGCACAGTAAGAATTGCTCAACGTTCAAGGTCGTATTTTTGTGAAAATAATTTTTCAAGCTGTAATTCACTCCGTGTAATTATAGTCTCGTGTCAAATTATTCATTGTTTTGAATTGGTTACGAAGTTATGAAAGAATTAAAGTATTCAGAATTTTGTTAATCCAGGGTGAACCGGAAATGCAAAAAAAAGAAACAGCTGAATAATGGTCTGGATTACTTAAAACGTTATGGTATAAGACATCTTACCGTATTATCGGTACTCGTGCCCTCTGTAGACGCGAACCACGTTTCTTATCAGTAGAACGTACGATAAGCCATTTGTAGCTAAATATTACTCTGACCGAGTACAGGGTGGGGATAGAAATCTCGCGTCTGGGACGATAAGACCCAAAATGTATCGCCTCATGGCACACTCACTGTTTCATACACGATATTTGAGAAAGGAAAGGCAATTGTAAAAACCGATCGAATAATGAATATTTGTTTTCGTTTTTTTTTTGAGCATTCCAGATTCCAATGCATATTACACTGTTTTTCTGAATAAGTAAGGATTAATATTGACACGTGAAAATTCGAATCACACGAAATTGAACTCTTATCACGACTATTAGTGAAATCGAACATTGATGGAAAATTTCAAACTTTTTTTTTCCCTACGTTTATTATTTTTCGTCTCGATTTATGTGGTCAATATTAATAATAATAATAATAATTTTAAAAAATTTGTGGTCGGAAATGAGAAAAGTGTCGAAAAGTGAGAAATTCTATCGCAAGGCGTTAAAGGCCAGGCTAAGGAGCCACTTTTCTCATCAATTAATCGTAATAAGTTTGAAAAAGCAATGGAAACCAAAGATAACAAAAAAAAAGGGAATTCGAAAGTTTTCAGTAAATATATGCGAACCACTTGTTGCTCTCAGAATTAATAAAGCTGCCAAATTATGCGCGTGACTCAAAAAACACAGATAATCATCGCAAATGTTGAAAAAAAAAAAAAAACAGGTACAATTCTTCTAACTTGACAAAACGTGAAAACGGTTTCATTGGATCTATAATGACAATGAAGAAAAATTCATACGAATAAAAACTATATCCCCCTGCCCTGCTTTCGTTCACGCGGCTCTCGTTCATTCACACTCTCAGACTGTTCTCCCTCTCTGGCTTTCATGCTCTTCATTTAATTCCTACCTCAATGCAGCAATGAGTACGTGCACTTGCAGCTCGTTCCGTACAATCTCCTCTCGCCCTTCCAGCTCAATATGCCGTAGTGGGATAATTTTTTTCTGTTCCCTAACACGTCACGGGAAGGAGAGATAGAAAGACAGAGAGGAGTGAAGAAAAGGTGAAAAGATAAAAAAATACGAGACTGGCATTCGAGAAAGAGATTGTGTCGGGAATGGCGTCTCGTCTGTTGGTGGGGGCAGGGGGAGCCACCGGCAAGCGCGATACGGCACATGTTCGGGGTTTTCCATCCCGAGTCCTGGCGAAGCTTGCCGAGCGTGTACTTTCGTTGGCGGCTGGTGGTCGGACGTGTAGTCCGTGTAGTCCGTGTACATGTGGCAATCAAGCCACACGGCTCGGTGACAAACACGTTTTTTTTTTCAATTTTTCTGTTCCTCTAGTTTGTTTTATTTGTTTGTATAATTAATATATTTTTCAACAATTGAATAAATATAAAAGCTCCATGGTTCGAAATTCTTACAAAAATCAATCACTTGGAACGAACATATGCAACGTGTTGCGGTATTTTTTCTCTTGTTTATCTTCAACTGCCGATCTGAGCGATTGAAAGTGTCTAGAAACGAGGAAGACTAAAAAATCATACAACAGCTAACAAATCGAATACTGCGAAACGTGCTACGATACACGTGTATCAAGATATAGAAATAAAATTATTGTAGTGAATTTGGTGGTATTAAAAATCAAAAAGAACAAAACCATTTAAAAAATATATATTTCGGGTCGTAAATGTGAATAATCACAAAGCTCGTGTGATGATAGGAAATTTTATACAGCACCACATGTGATGTTGTTAAAACATTAATTGCTAGTACATTTCCGGTTTGGTCCGCCACAACTTTTGAAAGTAAACGAAGTAAACGAGCTCCTTTTATTAATGTCTAGCTTATAAATATTCAGGTGACGTAGAAAAGCTCGAGGGACCTCGAATTCGCGACCAAGTCTTGTGAGCCTGGTACGGTACGGGCCGCGAACAGGGAGAGAGGGGCTAAAAAGGGATACAACAGACACGATAGAGCATATGGTTGAAGCCTCGTGGTTATAACCGCCACCGTTCTAGACTTTGCTTGTTCGGTGCGCACGCCTTTCTGCGCTCACGTCGTTGACACACGAAACGAGAACGCCAACTTTTACCATATATACTTTTATAGTTACATCGTGTAATCAAATGACTATATAGTTACATGAATATAAATACTTATTTATATACTCGTAATCTACCTAGATGAGAGCTGGATAGTACATAACAGTTGCGATCGAAAGAGATAGAGGTAGAAAAAGAGAGAGAGAATAAAAAAACAAAGACAGGCAGAGAAAAAAGAGAGTTGCCACAGTAGTCAAAGAAGATTGTCGATTAGTACGGCGACAGAGCCGGTCCCGTGACAACTCGTCGTCAATCGGCCATGTTACGATAAAACATAAAACCGCTAAGAAAACAAGAATCGTAAACGCAAAAGTGACATAATGATATAACAATACAACTTTTTTTACACAACGCTGTTAATTTATATTAAAAAAAAGTATATATTCGTGTAACAGTGAGAATGTAAGGAAAAAAATATTGAAAACACGTTGTACATATGTACACGCATTTGTGCTGTCGTAACGCAGCAAAGACCTCGCTCTTTTTTACCGACCGAAAAACTTTCCTCCTTCGACCTTTTTCTCTTTTTCTCTCTCTATCTCGCGCGTGCTCTCGTCGTCGCTACTCTTATATCTTTCTCTTTTTCTAGCGTGCTTCGGAGACCCGCGCGCAAGTTATATAATTTCGTTGCTACAAGCACGAACCCCGGTGTGTTTCTCCATTGGGACTCTCACGAAAAAGAAAATAAAAGAATTAAAGAATGCGGAGCACGTGGGAAAATCTTTAGGATATTCTCGGCTCAATAAAAATAATTATATTCATGTACATATGCATGTTTGTGGGGATTTTTTAATCCAATAATACATGTGTTTGAACATATTGTACATAAATATACACGAGTGAGGTCTCTGCTGGGTTTAGTTACAGTCATTTCGAACTTAAACTAATTGATTTATTTATTTTTTCGATTTTTCTTCATATCTAGTGTTTACAAAGTTCAACGATTCTACGCCACGACTTTGAACTAATAACTAAACGTAACAACCCACAATTATTACAATTTGTATATTTCCCTTGACCACCAAAAGTCATTTGACATTACTGCGCTCGCGACAACTATTCCCGAGTGTTTTTTTCTTTCTCATATTTCAAAGTGTTAATCGAACATTTGTGCATTAGCTGAAATACAGAACAGTGTGATTACGATACTAAACACGTGTGCACGCGTAAACCGGTGAATTTTCGTATGACGGTTGATGTAAGAGTGGCGGACGACGGCCAAGTCGAAGACGACCAAGACGGCGCCGACGACGAGGACGTCAACCGACGCGTTACGGAAGTGCACGAACATACCCGATCGTTCGTACTACAATAAAAACTGTCGAACGAACGATAAATAAAACCATACTTTTTGACGAAAATGTATTGGGAAATTAGTGAATGAATAATATAATATTTATATTTATTTAAAAAAAATATACGTTCATATATTTGTATACAAATTTAAACCCGGAACCGACGCCTGTGTGTGTGTGGATGAAAAAAGGGGCGTTAATACGAACTAACAGCGTGGAATATCGCGATCCTCAAGTCACCAGCGAGACATGTCGGTGATAGGTAAGTCAGAGAGTGGGAGAATTACTAGGAGATAGAGAAGGGACTATGAATTTCTAACTTGACGTTTAGGAGATGTTAGGTTCATGAATTAATTTAATCTCTTCTTTCCCAACTCGTTTTACTTTATTCAATGGTAATCTTATTTGACACATGTTAGGATCGTGACTAAAGCTAAACTAGTAAAAAATTATACAATTAACCCTTCGTTGACGCACTGTGTCACAATGACCCGGACTTTTTTTTTGACGACGATTATCCTAGAAATATTTTCGAAGACTGCCAGCGCTTTTGCATCATAAATGACGATTTTTTCATTTCGAAATTAAATAAAGTTCACTTGGTCCAAAAACTTCGGGATTTCGTTTTTCTTGGAACATCTCCGGTTATCAATCTCGAAAAAATTATTATTTTTTCACCGTGAAATACTGACTTTTTCAAGTCGAACTTTTCATAACATTTTTCAAACGATTCAATTCAATATTTTTGCTTGTTTTGTTTTTAATTAAAATATGTAGATCAAAAGGGCTGCCGATTACGGACTTATGAAGTATGCGCTCCGAGTCGAATTGACCCAGTGCGTCAATGCAGTGGCCAAGATTAAGCATTCCAACGAAAACTTATATTCAGGACAAATTGTTACTTCTTGACCAATATTTTTTTTCGGTTTTACAAAATTGAAACGCAACTAATTACTTTCTTTCGTTACCAGCAATTTGTATTTGAGAAAAAATCATTCGCAATTCAAATTCTTTTTATAGATTACATGAAAAAAACGTATTGTTGTTTGCAAAATGCTTTTTTTTTTTTGTTTTTCTTTTCTCACATCGAACTCATTCGATATTTGTAAATGGATATAAAATATTTTCTTTTCGCTCAAGCGCTTATTATGATTCAATGTTTTCTTTTTATTATCATCGATTACTGAAGCACATTGACCTTTTTTCGCTTTATTAAACGATATGTAAATAACAATGTGAAACGAGAGTCGCGAAGTTTCGTGGCGATACCGAAAGATGTCGCAACAGTCTCCGCGGAAACATCTAGAAAAACTTTTTTCCATTTGTCAAACAATCCATCGTGCACATAGTTATTTCGATTTTTATCATACATTTGTACGACAGAAATTTTGACAATGACGAGAAAATATGCCTGCGAATATTTACGAGAATCCGTATTTATGGAAAATAGTGAAATTATCGTGCCACGAATTTGATACGGGAAACTTTCCGAGTTAATTAAAGTCCTGTACTGCCACCCTGTCATCGTTTAAAAACAGATGTGTCATCGCGTCAATGTGTCGTGATCAGGTACTTTTATTTTTATTCTGTTTTCAATAACACTCGTTTTCGCAGGATTTATAAAAAATTCTGTATGCGTGGACCCAGGAAGTTTCAAACGTTTCATAGAAATTGCAAAATATTTATGAATTCTGAAAAAAATTGAAACATAAGTTCTTACTTATTGTTCAATATGATGAAGAATGAAAAATCGTCACTCGAGATTTCATTGATTTCTCTTCTGGCACCCGATGGACGATCATTAAATGATTGATCTTTCGTCGACAGGACTTTGTCGACTAAAATAAATGAGAACCTGACAGTTTTCGATTCAACTTTTGGGACACTCTGTATTCATGAATTGTAATTCGAAAATTTGAGAAATTGGAATTTTTCAAACAGGTCGATCGACAGAGATTATTATCTATGATTGATTTTTGACTGAAAAAATGTTCTACTTAAAAATCGTCGGCAAAGACTTTTGGGGGGAAACGTTGTCTACATGATTTATGGAAAACTTTCTTTGTGAGAATGTTTTATTATCATTATCATTATTATCTATTCCTGAATTCCGAGCATTGCTTTATCGAGCTATTTTGATAAAAATGCCATTTCGGTGAAAAATCTTATCGAAAAAATGGTTACGCCCATTAAAGTACCAAAAGTTTTTTGATGATTATGCTGAACGATATTATTATTGATTATTCGTTTTATTTCTCTGTTATTTTATATTTTATATTTTATATTTCGTGTTACAATTCGAAACGATTCCTTAATGATATATAAATATATGAATAAACGTTTAATTAGTTATTTTAACATGTATATAATTTAAGTTTGAAATGATATTGAAATATAACATATTGATGACGTATGGAGATAAAGTATTGACCGGAAGTGTCGACCGGCGTCGCCTTCGCGAACCATAAACAGTCTAAGTCGACTGTCGTTCTCCAACTATTTTTAACGCGGTTTGATCAATGCGTGGCAAGGTCACACGGTCGGACAAATATTACGCTATGAAATATCAATATCGCTACATTTATCACGTTGATTCCACTTGAATAACGAGAAATACGTTGCCAGACGTCAACGCTCTACAAAAATCGTGATTTTTATTTGTTCAACGCCTGGTGAAGATGTCTCAGTGAGAATATCATTTGAAATAAAGAATAAACTTCCGGAGAAAATCATAATTTACATTCGGAATTTCTTCCAAGCATTTGCAGGCGAAAAAAATTTTTTTTTTTCTATTTTTCAATTTTCGTCCCGAACATCTTTGAACAAAAATATTTGTATTTTATTGAAAAACAATCATCAGTCGATGGCAAATGGAAAGTGTAAAATCTTTACTTAGTTTTTTTATTTTTTGAAATTTTTTTTTTATGTTTAATTCATGAAATCATTGTACACTTATTTATTTTATATGTGTACGCAATTACCTAACGAAATAACAGGTTTATTGTGGCGAATGTTTAGAATTTAGTGGATTGGTACTTAACCTTGTCAAGAAGTACTTTATACGTTGAAAACATTTTACCTGACGAGTTATACAGACCATACGAATCCATAATGTGTGTCGTTAAAATTTCATCCATGTGAATATTTTGTTCCTTTAACATAATAATTTGAGTGTAGAGTTCAGGTATTTGCATTTAAATGTATTCAAAGATAAGAAACCTTCGATTTTTCGATGCAGTTCGTAGAAGGCGATTATTTTTTGTCGTTATTTTAACACGTCAACAAAATCCTGTGAAATATTTCTTTTTATTCAATCTTTTGAGACATATTACCCAGAAATTTATGACAATTCCTCAATATTTAGGGCTACAAAGTAAAAGAACAATAAATTCACGAAAAAAAATAAAAATTATAGTGCAAATCATTACGAAAAAAAGAAATCAATATCGAAATTCATTCCTTCCAAAAAAAAAAGGGAAGAACGTGTAATTATTTGAAGGACAATTGGCCAGATTTTTTTGGCAAAGTTTAAAAAGTATGGTTAGTCGAGAGGAATCAACAGCGGAAAAGTCAGAACTTGTATATAACTCAGTGCGTGCATTCCGGGCAAGGCCGTCGTCGTCGTAGATCCGTTCTCTCTCCCTCTCGCAAATTGCGATGTTGAAAGTCTGTTTGAGCGCCTTCACGACGACGTTCCCGGAGAAGAAGGAGGCCAGCTTACATCCGGGGAGAAACTATAACCGTACTTCACTTGCTCGCTTCGGACGACGGGTTTACGGTTACGATACGCTCGACTTGAGCCTCTCACCTTATCCCCCCAACGCTCCGCTTCTTCAATTCTTGATCTTGTCAACTTCTTCACTCCTATTATATTTCTATCGGGTTTTTTCAATGCATCCCACAATGCGACGACCTAGTGAGTGAGAAAACGATGGAGAAGCAGATAAAAAATAGTAGGAAGAGACGTGAGGATAGAGGCGAGACAGAAAAAGTCTAAGAGAGCAAAAAAATAGTCGAAAGAAAGTAGAGATTGAAGAATTATCATTGGTTTATACGTTAATTATGTTGAAGATCATGGAACATCACGAAATTATTAACAGAAAGAAAAATTATTACAATTAGAAGAAACAGGAACACGTGAAAATAAAAAGGAAAGAACGGAGATAAAAAAATGAAGCAAAGACAGAAAAAGAGTATTTTCTGTCGCTAAAAAAAAGAGAATAATGATAAACAGAAAGAACAGTTATTACAATTAGAAGAAACAGGGACATATTTGCAAATGAAAAGGAAAGAATGACATATAAAAAGATGAGCTGAAGAAGGAAAGAGGAGATTTTTTCTTTCTGCCCTCTCCCTTCCTCTCATTCACGTTCATTCAATCAAGGTCTTTTGACTTTATATGGTAAAAACAAGGCGAGACGATCTTGAACGTTGCTTGGATACGTGGAACTTTTTCTAAAAGAAGTAATAAAAAAAAAAAACAAAAAACTTGGATACAATGTTCTACTTGGCGAGATTCCTTACAATTAATGAAAACTATACAAACAATAATTGTTTAACGATAATTATGTTTTTAATTGATTTGACACTGTTTTTTCCATTTTGGCTGAATCGAACTCACCAATTATTTTGTAATCTTTGGTTTTATTCGTCCACCTATGCGTAAAAAATCGGACTGCTTCACTGTATGTCGTTTCGAAAACAAGTTTTTAATTAATTGTGATAGAAAATTCAACAGTTTTTCCATCATTTTCTTGCCAAACAGGGTAACTGACGGTCATAATTAAAGAATTGTCAAGAACTCTCGAAAAACTCCTGTGAATAACGCCAACTTCGTTGCTAGTCTTGGCAATTCAATTTTTTTATGTTCAAATCGGTCAATACTCGATATGGCGAGAAAAATTGTTCCAAAATTTGGAAACGTTAATGAAATTCTTTTTGTTTCGACTACTAAAACGTTGGGACCAATCACTGCATAACAAATCCATCATATGTTTTATACATGACCATAACAAGGAAAAAATTACAAGCATTGAGGTGCAAACTTTGGTGTTAAACAGTCGTAAGGTCATTCATAAGATTTGCAAGCTCGCGATTGTTCCGTTCCGACTGTCATTGCTATATACGTTTCACAAAGTATCGAAGTTTCAATTAATGCGATACTGATAATTTCGCACTCTATCGCATGTACAAAGTTAACAACATTAATAATCACGTATCCATCACGGTCACGAAATCATTACAAGGCTTCGAAAAAGAATGACGTTTTTTAATTCTCCTCTCATCTAATAATAATAATAATAATTAGCAAAAAGGGAGAAGAAAAACGAATTTGAATGGTGAAAGTGTGGAAAAACTTGCGTTACTTCTTCACTTTTGGGATTAATGCCTTTGAACACAGTTTTCATTGTTACTCGCAACGAAAACTCAGGGAACACAATTTTTTTTTTTTTTTTCATTGCTTAGACGATAGCAGTGCGATGTTTAATTTTTAACTTGCTTTATTTTTGACCGTCACCAGCCATTTGATCGTCTTAATTATTTATTAATATTACTATAAATTGAAGTAATTTGTTATTTATTGAATCACGGTCAAAACGTTTTTTCACTAATTAGTAAAAACAAATCAATTCGTAACGTTAATTTTTTGTGAATCCCCTGCTAAGTACCCCAACAAAAAGATAATTAGTCTGACCAATGATTAATGACTATTACTCAATAAAAATTGAATGTAACGAGTGATCCATTAAAAATAATTATTAACAATGATTACTAAGATAAACATTAATTGGCAAGGTGCCAGTTGTCAGTTGCCATTCATCAGCTAAATTATCATTTTCATTGCAAATTATTAAAAATACATTTTTATATACACTTAACAACGTTTTCACGAGCTCAACTCAGTAATTGTAATATTTTACAAATATGTGTACCGTCTTTTTCGTTACGGACTGATCGTTTGAAAAATTAGCTCCGGCAATTAGTGTATAACTGGCATTACTGCTTTATAGGGATTTTTCATATTCTTTATCTTTGTAGAAACACATGTGTGTGTTTGCTTTTATGGAAAAAGGAAGGAAAAAAACGTATAGAAAAATTAAACTTCACAATAATCAATTTTCTTCAATCCTCTCGTTTTCTCCAACACCAACTTCTATTACTCTACTACTACATTCTATTCCCAATTAGTTATCCCATCAAGCGTCTACTATATTAATTAACCGGACGATTCACCGTATCGCCGTTATTTTGCTCGTAAATTTCTCACTCGTACTTCAACTCTCTTTTGTGTTTATATACTGAGTACCTAAAAAGTATGCTGGCCAAGTTTTTAACAACAGTTACATTGCAACATTTTCGAGAAAACGATTATTAATTGATGGAATTCGTTCTGACATTTCAACCGGAAGTGCACACATGAAATTAAGCAGGAAACTCATTTTTGTTATCCAAAAGTTTTCGTTTTTGGGTTCTGAATTCTTGATAAAATAATACAAATAATTGCCAACTGTTTGCGTAGGAATAGAGACATCGGAAAACAACGAAAGTCGTTTTC
Source organism: Campoletis raptor (assembly GCA_948107755.1). Lineage (NCBI taxonomy): Eukaryota > Metazoa > Arthropoda > Insecta > Hymenoptera > Ichneumonidae > Campoletis > Campoletis raptor. Next base: position 30,099,803 of record OX403622.1, on the reverse strand, counting down.
GAAAGATCTAGATATTAGTTTGAAGCGTCTCTACTTATATTGCACGTTGATGTAGCGATAAAGTTTTTTTTTTTTTTATTGACAGTATACCTTGTCCAAATATTTCGTACAGAATTAGACGTTTTCAGGGTTCTGGATATAAGAATTAAATGAAAATATCATGTCCTTTTACTCACATGGCAAACTTCGCGTTGAAAATTGAGACCTTAGTCTGGTTCACTACTCTCAAAATATCGATTTTTCTACTCCTTTACCCACTTCTATTTACTCAAAATTTTCAGCTTCGAAAATACAGCCTTGAAATATTATATGAAAAATAGACAGAACTCTCAGAACTCGGAATGAAATTTTAGTGCAAAAAAAGCGAAAATCGGATGAGACTTTTCTTATTCTGATCGGACCAACTGTTTAGAGAAATGTAACCTTCAAAATTTGTAAATATCCATTTTGATCTCGTGGTGCTTGTGGAAAAAAAACGAACGCATTACTATTAAACGAATTAGTCAAACAAGAATTGTGTCGATGTCAAGGATCTAAAGTTTTCTACACTCTTATCAGTATTTAACCAGTAAAACGACTGCATCTTCAAAGATTTGTATCTTTTACGTGTACAAATCGTTGAATAGCGTTTTGTGTCAAACGTGTGCGTGCAATGTGACATTTATCACGTGCACACTTAGTGGATTCGAGTAAAAAAAAAAAAAAAATGGTGGTCATTCAGGTGAACCGGGTTTTTCTGTTTTATATACAATTCGGTCGACTCACCGTTGCTTTTCACACTCCCGATTACAGGAACTTGCCGACTTCAATGGTCTAACTGAACAGAACAAAAATCACATTGAATTTATAATAAATGAGACAAAAAATCATTCGTAGTAACATTTAGTGGAATTTGCAAAATTCTTGTTGATGTAGCACGAAAAATCCATCAGTAATTATACCAACAGAACAAAACATGATTCAAACACAACTAAATTATTATTGTAAAAAGTAAAGACAGTTCAGTTTTGGAAATGCGAAGGATTGCGTGAGCGATCGACGCACCATTAACAGAACTATCTGAACGCCTTTATAATCGAATTTTTGACGGACATTCAAAAAATTCTAGTGAATATTTCATTAAATTTCTCCAGGAAACTTGATCGGTGTTACATTTGATGAATATAAATATTTTAAGCTAATGAACAGTTGTGTGGATTGGAGCCAAAAATATCAATAAGCTCATCGTTGCTTCATAATGACAATAAAATTCATTTATCAGACACAACACTTTTTTACAATATTGAGAAAAATAGTAAACCTCGATACTCGTTATATTTTACTGTATAGTGAAATATAAACGAGCGGAGAGAGCATGCGAGAAGATCATTCAAGAAACTTGGCTGAGTGTGCTTATGTCCCGTTAGGAATTCCACAGTCGGTGCACCTTAATCCGTAATATAGTCTCGTATATCGTGTACTTAGCCCGAACACAACTATCGTCACTTCAAGTAGCATTTTTTTTCTTTCTTTCTCACCCACTCACTTCATCTCATCTTTCACGTTGTACAACATTTATGCGGATATGTGATTGTGTTATGGAGACACGTCACGAGTTATTTATCATTTTTATGTCTGCATTGAAATCATGGGAGAGTGAGAGACAAAAAGCTAGTATCATGCAATTCGATCTCGCTTATTAAAATATAAATCGTAAATCGTAGATCCATATTAAACGTCCTAGCCCTCGACTACGCCTGAGTTTCATCACAGAAATAATTCTGACGAAAAAATAGTCGATTTATCAGGGTGAATCCAATATCAGTCTTGAAATCTTTCAACACCTTTTTGTTCCTCTTTTCGCCTCCTTTATATTTCTGACGAATTATACCAATTTAAATTTTTAGAATTTTTTTTGCTTTACGATCTTTTTTGATTTTATAAAAATCCTGAGTTCTCGAATTGAGACTCAAAATGATACTTCTTATTTTACGATGAAATTTTCTATAAAAATGTAATTTTGTTGTATTGTGTTGGCAGAATTGGAGAAATTCTTTTTTTTTTTTTTTGTAAATTCTTGAATTATTATTGAGTTCATAACATAACCGTACGAGAGGCTACATCTCTGAAATCTTAGGATTCAGTCGGAGATACTCATATATACGTGCAGAAATAATAAAAAAATAGTTAATCGGGATGTATTAATATTAAACCAGAATTGTAGGATATAGAGAAGTTGACTCAAGTGAAAGCGTCGTTTACACAAACCCCCGCGATTTATATGTATATCTATATTTATAATATAGACGTGGAATGTTCCATTAGCTTCTATAAATCTGCGCTAACAACAGCAAATTGTTTATGCATTGAAGACTCTTTCAATCATGAAAATGTAGTTATATACGTGTAACCAAATTCAGGAATTCTATGCCATGTTCATTTTTTTATGTTTTATGGTTAATAAAAACTTTCGATTTCAAATTAAGTAAAAAAACTTACGACCATACGATCTTTACAAGAATTAAAAATTATAATGAAAAGTGATTGAAAATAATTTCGTTAATATATTCGTATTATAGATTTATCATTGAAATTTAATTTTCTTATAAACTAAATAAAATGTGATCAAGAAGCATTTGACTTTCTTTGCTTTCTTTTTTGACTTTCTTAATATTGGTTTGAAAGAAAATTATTTAGACTCTATTGTCAAATGTGTATTCCAATAAATATTGTTGTTTGTCATTGGGGTGTAACAAATAATAGGAAATAACTAAACAACCGAGAGTGATCGGGCGCGGATGTTAACAGGTCGGTCAGTAGAATTGGCGACTTCCGCCTTGGCCTCATTCCGAAGCTAGCAAAGCAACCTCGCTTACCAAGCACTACTTACGGCTCTTGCGAATCGTCGGTAGATTTGTAACGCTATATGTACATCACCCGTGTATCTGTTGCAATTTCTTTATCGCACTATTCGTAAAACATCACAACTTTTTATCCAGATGTTTTTTTTTCGTCTACAAAATCGTTTAATCTGTCACGTAGCGATCAAAAGTAAACAAACGTTGAATTTGCAAATTTTACTTCATTTTAACACGATTCAACAAATATTTTTACAACCATTACATCAATATGAAAAGTTAATCCTCTTAATAAACGAACACGAAAAGAACGACTCCGAGAACGAAAATTACAAATTAAGAAGAAAGTGTTTTGCTACAATTTCGAAAATTCTTAAAACAATGCTTTATTAAATACAACCAAACTATCATGAGTGCAGAAAAAATTGACCAAAGTCCTTCAACAGTTCTTTTTATCTGACGTAAATTATATTTTGGCCGAAAAAAAGTATCAAAAGTTGCGACAATGATTGTTTTGTTCCTCGCATAATTTAAGAAATCTATTAAAACAGACCTGTTTGAAAATTAGTCAAGTTTCAATTCAATTGTTGACTGCTTACTATACATTGGTCCAAATTTATTAATCGATAGAAAGGTACATCGATATGAATTTTTTAAATGCTCATATCACGCCAAATGGTTAAAACAATGAAAGTTTTTTCATTATCCACTGAGAACTGAACGAAAGTGTATAAATCGGAGGGTAATTGGCATTGTGTGGATAATGTAGATATCGTCTTACCGACAGCGCAAGAAATATGAACTCGACGAACGAGTTTCTGAAGTGTCCGTTCAAGTGTGTCTCTGATGTTCTTTTTATTTCTTTTCCTCTCTCTTTCGCTGAAGAGATCTTCAGCGATTGTACGTCGACTATATTTGTGCTCTACACGTATAATAACTAAGTATAGGCTCGTACAGCGATGAGGTTGACACGTCATCACTTTCATTCACCAGACTTGACTTTGTCGATGATAGCACAGCGTGCAGCAGAATAAAGATGAAAAAAAAAAGTAGATTTGAAATTCTTGATAATTATCACACTCGAGCTACATTTTTTTTGTCAATAAATAATTTCCTAATATATTTATTGAATCATTTATCGTTTCGCAAAGAAAATTTTCAAAATGGTATAAATTTAATTTGATTTTTTCATCAATTTGCACATACGAAAAAAATATCGGAATTCCATATCATTTTTATTCTGTTTACCTACATTTATGTATTATTTTCAAATAGGAAATATTTAGAGATTAAATTAACAATTGACTGGATGAAATTAAAAAAATGTTGACCCTTCAAAAAGTATGTTCGAAGTATTTCGAGTTTAGTGTATGTTAAATTTCCTTTTAAATATTTATTTTTAAACCCGCTCACGTTACAAACTGAAAAGAAATTCTTCACATATTTTTCACTTCGTTTTACAAATTCTTTCTCCGCAAATTCTTTGTGCTCCATATACAGATAAAAAAAAGTATATGAAAAAATTGTTACAAAAACGACTGTTTGTCTCTGAATTGTTTTTCGTCTCGACGAGACTGATTTAGATGTATTTTCGTGCGGAATTTATGGGAAAGCGATCGACGATTACCCAAGGGACTCGGTAGACCAAACCACGAAAAAAACAGAGTCAGAGACCGTGAGGGAGAGGAAAGGGAAAGAGACTCGTTCGAGACAGCTAAATAGAAACGTTCACCCTCGGTTTCTCTGTTTCGCCCAAAGGCGTGCTTACTAGTAATAAGGAAATACTTCTAGAGACAGAGAGAGGTCATAATTTTTTTTCGCTGAGGCTATCCAACAACGAAAAAGGTCTGTAGGTGTACGCGGGATGATGAAGACGAGACTGAGTTGTCCCAGGCTAACGCTGTGTATAGGTCATTGGCCCGATCCGTTGTATGGTTCGTCGGGTGGTAGGAAGGCCGGTAAATATCGATCGTTCGTCTTTCGTTTACGCTCATCTCTTTTTCATGGTGTCTCAATTTTTCGATTTACTTCTCATTCGTGTTTCTATTATTTCATCGTATAGCCTGATGAAAATCATTTTTATTTACAATCTAATAAGAATCTAGATTTCAAGATAAAATTAAATTTGCTCTCAGTGCTTCCTTGTACGAATTGTTATTCACTGACATTTTCAGTTGTTGTTCTTTCGTTCAAACTCGTGAGATCTTAAAAATTATAGCGAATTGTACTTTTATTATATTTTTGTTCGATGGACTTAACATTTTTTGAATTTTCTAGCATAAAAATGGTTTCGTAGACGTGTTAATAGCGATGACGTAATTTTATCATTATTTTTCATAAACACTAAAGTGATGATTTTACTTATTTTCGATTGAAATCGTTGAAAAATAAAATGGAAGCCGAATAACAATAATAATTGGCTCAGACGAAGTCTTTTTTTTGTTGTTATTTCCAAATGTATTTATCTCCTTGAGCTTTTTTGTTGAAGGAAGGCGCGGAATAAAGAAAGACGAGGGAGAGGGCGATGTGCTCGGGTCGTGTACCCCGCTACACAAAGGGTAGTCGGCGGGATCCTGGCGCGATCATAGACCCCACTTTATGCTTCTTATATATACGACTCGGGTGGAGAGACGATGATCGTTCAAACGGCGAGTGCGTGTCTCTCTTTTTTCTCCTTCCCCCCTTCAAGGTCACCCTTCTGAAATGTCTCCAGCAAATCTTGAAATTGCTAAAGAAAAATCTTTCTTACAAGTGTCGCTTACATCGCTTTATATTTTTATCTACCCACGTACGGAATTTTTTTTTTTTTTTTTCAATATTTTCGTCGAGGATAATAAACTTGAACCAAATATTAATATGAAATTATTTTATAAATGTGTTGATAAATTTTCAATGGGAATAGAAACAGTAATTCTGTTTTTTCAATTCCTCAAAATTCTAATCTTTCTAATTACTTGTAATTTTTAATTTTTATTAATGTTTTGGCTCAAATTACTCGAAATCCTGAATCCAGCGCACGAGGCCAACTTCACTGCGCGACATATACTTGCATATTTATATCTCAACAGATTGTTTACATATATATATTATGTTCAAGGCCAGTCGGAGCTGTTGCACTCAGTGCTCGTGCTCTTGCACCGGAACCTCGACAAACCGAGCACGACCTTTCAATTTTCCCCTACAAGAGAAGACGTTTACCGTTCGTACGATTTTTCGATATATTTTCACGATATCGATGAATATTTCCCGGAATAATGACTATTTCGACTCGCTCTTTTTTTCAATCTAATTGCACGGGTTTCCAAATCAGGATAATTTCAAAGAAAAATTAATTACGTACTTTTGATGTTAAGAAGAATTTAATTTAATTTATACATTTTTGTCTAATTGAATGCAAGGCCAGAGAGTATTTTTAGGAACTTTTCGTAGAAGATATTCCAAACGTAAAACTTGGTCATTCAGATGAAATAAACATTTTAATTGATTTTGAAAACATCGAAATTCGTATAAAAACGTAAAACTTTGAAATTGGACGGTAGTTCAATTTTATTTGTGCGTCTGTTGTCTTAAGTCGACTACGATGGCTCGATCCCGACGTCTGGTCACAATGTCTAAAGCGCGATTGACGAAGGTTGCTCGAGGTTATAAGTGTCTAGTGCGTCGAATAAATCCTACAGATGCGCGGTCTTACTGTTTCAATTCCCTGCTCGATTCATCGCCCCAACACCATTATTTAATCCCGTCTGATTGTTTTTGTGATTGGACGAAAAATAATAACAATTTTTATATTCAATCATGTATAATATTTTTTCATAAATTTATCCAATAAGCGGACAATTAAATTCTCATAAATCGTCGTCAAAAAAAAAAACTTTCTATCATCTGCAAGATAAAATGACTCATAATCAAAGTGAATAATTGTCGAATTTGAAATATTGACGGAAGTACGAACTTAGTTAATTTAGGGATTACTGGACGTGATTTTTCATTCATTTTTATCTCTTCTCCTCTTATCCTATTCTTTCTTTACAATATAGAGAAAAAAAACCATTGCGAATATATAACAACGTCAAAGTAGGTCATACAACCGCGACTGCCCATCACTCCATCTCCCTCCCTCTCCTTCCCTCTCACTCTCTCCCCCCTCCCTTTTGGGTTCACTTTCCTTCTCTCATATGTATGTATCTCCGATGCGCCCTGCAACGCGTGGTGCACCACCGGCTACCTATCCTAGATGAGCGAGAATCTAGGTTGTGGGCTGTGCCATGTTCTCGAAGCACGAAAGATTGCATATAGTTATCGATCGACTCACGACCGTATCTCTCTGTATATCTGTTTCGTATATATATATATTGCACGGAATACTACGACATTCTGCAGTTCAACCCTCCCCCCCCCTTCCTGTGCCCTGCTGCCGATATACCTCCTCCCGTGTCACCCTTCCATCCCGTTGCAACGATGAAAACTGGGTTAGCTTGCACCCAACCTGATTCTTCTTCTTCCCTCGCGATGTCAGTGTACCTAGCACACACGCGAGAGAAAAAACTTGTGCGCCATCTCATCGACGTCGTGCATCTTGCGGCCAATCACAGATAATGGTTACTTTATGCTTTTCTTCTCCCTCCTCTCCATGTCCCTTTCGTTTATCTAGTAACGTACTGTGCACACAATTCTCGATTGAATTATCGAAAATCAATTTTCAAATTATATTTCCAACCATTTGGGTCTATTTGTGACCACGAATTTCATGTATTTTTAGTACCAATCTGTGGAGGTGCCGGAGAAACGTGTGTGCTCGAAAAAAATATATTGGACGAAAAAAAACTCGATTTTGACCTCAATTTTATTGGATTTTAACGCTATTATACATTTCAAATCGATTTCTTGTGAATTCTTCTATTAAAAATCTGACTGTCATTCATCAGTTGGATTTAAATATGATCCTAATCGATCATTGAACTGGTTTTTATTAAATAAAATCATTTTATCTGGTTACGACGGCTCTGGCAAACACTAGAGACAAATAAATACATTGAAAGTCTTAAAATTCAATATTTTTTGTCGTTTTCTACTGACACAATCTTCAATACTGTATATTAGTGTTTATTTTTTTATTCATATCCATTTTGCCATTATTATATTATATTATATTATAATTTTATTGTAAACTTGTTTTATACTTGTTTTAATGAACCATCGCAAACTATGTCTCGTGATATTAACCAAGGTTAGGTTACGCCTTGACGACTTCGTACAACTTTCACGCGATTCGTCTGCACGTGTCTGTCGTTAGGAGAAAAAAAGAAAAAAAAATTGACTCTGTTCCAACCGAGAGTTCACTGAATAAACTTGTTTATGCAATCCATCGAAAGCACTCGTGAACATCACGAACGAATCATCATCGATAAGATCGAAAGAGTTTTTATCAAATCATTCGATCGTTGCACGATGTTATTCTAACTTCGCGATATGGCGAGGACTCTCGTAAAGCACGTATTTGATTCATTCGATAAACAACATGGGTTTACCAAAACATCTTGATACAACATTTTATTGCAGACTGAACTTCAACTGCCAATTTTATTCACGAATTAATCATTTTTCTTTAACTAATAGCGTTGCATCCTGAATATTTTTATCAACAAATAAAGGCGTTCAAATTTATGATATCATTATTATATTGGACGCTGTAATAAATACTTTAGTCGATAAAATCGAACTTTCAATTGAAAGATGTAATTATTTCAACGACGAATTTCGCTCGTGTGCTTCGTAAAAAGCCCCAAAATTTCATGAGTCTTGTTACGTCCCTGAGTCTCGCTGGTTCTGCAAGCCTGCTGACAGAGGGCGGCGGGTTGAGAGGCAGTACCGCGTTTCGTAGGTCGTGTAAGGACTTCCGAAGCGAAAGAGACCTTGTTAAATTCATCGTGAAAATTCGGGATAGCATTCGAATTTTATTTCGTTCGAGCAAATGCGCTCGTAAGTTTAATTATACAAAATATACGGGAATGGATTGGCACGACGGTGCACGCGAAGCGCGTGTGAAAGTTTATAACGACCCTGACAGTTAATCGGTGTTTCTTTTTTTGGTGGAGACGGTTAGTCAAAAGAAGCCTTGGATGTAACGTGCGTTTGGCTGAAAATACGCAAAGAAGGGTAATCGGGCGTGGGTCTCGTCACGTAAAGACCTTCCGAAAGTTGCGCGGGTCGTGTTGCCGAAAAAAAATATGTATATATATATCAAATCCATTCAGGGTATTTAGAATCGTGACAAAAATATAACCCTAAAAAGATATTCGATCGAAACTAGACTGAAATCATTAGTTAAAAGAAATTGAAAATCATGTGAGCCAAGTCAGGATATAAAAATTGCGCTGGTCAGGATTCCCCCGCCATTAAGACCGAAAATAATCGATCTGCGACGAAAACCCACAAGCGCAATTTTGCTTGAAGAAAAAATGATACAGAAAAACGTACAAAGAAGGTTTTTCAATAAAATATTTAGTTGTCCCAAATATTTTCGAGAATAACGAATTCTGTACGGGAAGCAATAATAAGCGTCGGTTAAATACGGCCCTGGGCGGGATCTCGTGCACTGTCCCTTTCTCAGTTAGCGCGGGTGCATTTGCAAAGGTGGTGGTGCGTGCTGCTGTGTTGAATTGTGGTGGCGTTACTTGTACGTATCGTCAAAGCGAGACAGAAGGAGCGAGGGAGAGGCGTCGAGAGGGGAGAAAAGCCCCTCTGCGCAGACTGCGCCACCTCGTTCGCCCCCTGACACGAGACAGTTGGGCGCGCACGCCGTTCCGGATTCCGTCATTCGCTCATGCATTATACATATATTTATTAAATAAATATATACATATTTGTATATATATAAATCTATAGTAGCTCCCTTGATAGACACGATGTTGTGAAAAACAAGAGACAAGCAATTCTTGATCGGCCACGCGTCATTTGTTTATTTATATTTTTTTTCATTCGATCCCTCTTGCCTCTCGTGTATTTTTTTCTCATATATTTTCATATATAAATCTTTAAATTGTCAATACGTGTCTGCATTTTGGAACAGTTCAATGAGAACAATAAAACCGACTGTATATTATTGTGCTTATTGAAATAAAAGTGAGAAACGGTAAATTTTGATCTAATGAAATTTGAAACTTGTCGGAATTGCGAATCTTCCAATGCGAATAAAAGGACGAGCATTATTTATTTTTACCTGTAGCTAAAAGTAAAGAATTTGCGAATAAACCTCAAGCAATTCCGTTCTACGAAAAGTGACGAAAGAAGCCGCGGATGAAAAAAAAAACTACGTACGAAGTCTCGTCGTACCCGCCCTAGCTCCCTTGCTTTTCGTTCTCTGAACCCCTATTCTCTCCATCTCTAGTCCTTCTCCCCACTTCCCACAATTTTGGTTCCTCGGCCGAGGACGAGAGAGCAAGGGAGCAACGTACGAGGAGAGAAGAGTTCTCTCGCGTGGATTCGAGATTTGGCTCGTATATCGAAAAAAGAAGGCGCGCGCGCGTGAGGTTCCGTGTCCTCCGGGTTGCGCCAAAACATAACTCCGATAGGCATTAGCGATATATTTTAGTTGTTTGTACATATAAATATAGAAATTTTACACGTGTCGAAACATCAATTGTGCAATTCTACAAGAGTGAAAGAATTTTTCGAGCTATTATTAAGTGCTGGGTTCTTTTTTACTTAGTGAAATTGTGTGCAGTGGTGACGAAAATTTGAGTAGGGAAAAAAGTTACGATGATGAATTACGCAAAACCCCGTGAGAGGGACGTTAGCGTAATGTGACGCCGGGACGGAGCCTGAAATATCGATCTCTGCAGGCAACGAGTGAGACAGAGAGAGAGAGAGAGAGAGAGCGGAGAGCGCAAGAGGACGCGCATGTATAACGTACCCCTCTCTTTCCGTCCCTCCTCGTCGCACTTTTGAGTGTATTGTGTGTGTGTGTGTGTTTCTTGCCTGTAGTAAAACCAACCTCTGCATTCCGAACCACGCTGTTCTGACTCTGTCTCTCTCTTTCCCTCGATCGTGCGCGCCAACGTGATTTCTTTTTTTTCAGTGTTACCCTGAGAAAATTGGCAAGTCGACGGACACGAGTGGTGTTTCGTTTCATAAACGATAATAATAACAATATTTGAAAAAAAAAGAATAATAATACGAACGCGAATCGTTCGGTGTTTTCTTTCCTCGTCTCTTGAACGCGAACTTCGTTATTTCGCCGCAGAAGACGGTGGTGACGTTAGTGTCGGGCGAGTCGTAAGTTTTAGGTCTGAGCGTGCGGGAAAACCGCGCCTCGTGGCCTGACATTTGACAGTCGACGAAAAAAAGAAGAAAAACAAAACGACAACCCTTTTTATTTGTTATATCGTTGTTCGGGCGTGAATTTTGTGAATTTGAAGCTGCAATACTGCAATATTCATCGAGGAAGGAAAATATTTCATACGGGACTGAAACCTGAACATAGGCTTGATGCCGTGCATAAAAAAACGAAGCAACTTATTGAGGATTACGATTATTGAATTATGTGCATCTTGAGCATTCATTGTCGATGACTAGTGAATGTTCGGAAATAATGAACGCAGAAAACAAAAGTTGAAGACAAGTCCTTACCATGCAACTGAAAGTAATACAAAAATATAAATAAAATTTTTCTGAAAATCGCATAAGGGGAAAAAGTGAGGATAAAAGCGGGAGAAAAAATGCGGCTCCGTTCCAACCACGAGATATCGATTTCGGACATTGGTGAGGCGTTAAAACACGCGGTCGTTTATGCCTCAACGGCTAATCGACGAACCTCGATATTCACTAGTTACGAAAACAATTTCGTCAATCATGACGAAACTGCGATTAACTTTCTTCCTACAATAATAAACGTTATTTCAAATTGATAAGAAAAAAAAGTGAGAAAAAACGAAATAAACACTAAGCAACTCGGCGACGTTCCGAGAATGTTGCTTTCCGGCAGAATACGTGAAACAAAATTTTCGGACAAGAATAGCTAAGAAACCAAATATTCTCTTCCCCCGCCAACAATAATAATAAATATTAATAAAAAAAAAAAAACCATCGACAAAAACGTATCCATTGAAGCGGGAAGTGAACGTTGCCAAAAAATAAAACCATATTTATTTAAGTAAACAATCAACCCATGAAAATCATACCGAAAAAATGATCGGCAGAAACAAGTGAAAATAAAACAAATTGGACTTTAATCGTGAATACTACAAATCCAATAACGAGTTACAACCAAATTGAGAATATGATCGAGAACATAAATTCAGCAGTTTCAACATTGAATGAACGAAGAATAAAAACAAAATGGCGTCAAGTTAAGAGCCTAAAAAATTATTGAAAAAATCGATTGATCGAAGCTTGTGAGAAACACGCGATCTATTATTGTGATAATAGGAAAATCATTTTTAATACAATTGAGGGAATTAAGGGAGAAAGACCGAGGGGTGCAAGAGAAAGAAAATTCAGCATGGTCTCGACGTATAGTGTAGCGAAAGAGGGCGCTGTTGGTGTTGCAGTTGGAGTGGGCGCTATGCATCTTTTGCCACATTGTGCCGCTCCTCATCATTTATCACCCCATCCACAAAATCCTAATCATAATCACGTTCATCCAAACAATCATCAGCCGCCGCCACCGTTGAGTCCTCACGGACATTTAACACAATTGAATCATGCTCAGCATCAACTTACCATAAATATTACGCATCATCAACAACAACAACACCAACAACAACAACAACAACAACAACAACAACAACAACAACAACAACAACAGCAGCAGCAGCAACAACAACAACAACAACAACAGCAACAACAACAACATCAACATCAACAAGCTCAAGCTCAAGCAAGACAACAACAGCAAAATGAACACCAAGCAGCGGCTCAACAACAACAACAACAACAGCAATCACAACAACAGCAAGCCCCACCCCCGCAATATCGCATCGTTACCACTAATGCCAGTAAGTTCCCCGGGGCAATAAACGCATCTGTTCATCTAATTCCTTTTCATTGTTGATTCTCATTCTTCCATAAGTTTTTTTTGTTCCTTGTCCCAGCAACTTCCAAATGTTTCTAACTTCAAGCATTTTTGGCTGATTGTGATTTGTGAGTGTTCATTGGTTCACTTTTTTTTTTTTCGTTCGACGAAACTGATATTTTCAATCGAAATTATCTGTATTTGTATTCGTCGAGGACCAAGTTTCTTTGACAAATTTTTTCGTTCGTTCAACTTTCACGATCAATCGTTCGCTCGTTTTTTATTATCGCTCAGAACTGTACGTTTTTTTTAGTTGCTTACTTTTGTTTTGCTTACGAACTTTTCGTCACTTTTCAGTGTAAGAGGTTTTGTTCTTTCGATGGTCTTTAAGAATTTTTGTTTGGTTCCGATTGTTTCGTTCTTTTTTTTCTGTTATTATTTGATGTTTTTTTTTATAAGTGTATTATGATCGTGTACAAAATCTATATGGGGCTTTTTTTTAATCCCCACGCTGCAAATTTTACTGATATTTTGATTAACTAATCGATGTTTCGATATTTGATGGTTTTGGTTTTTACCTTTTCGAACCTTTATATGCGAAAAATTGTCTCGTGTATATTTAAAAACTTCAATATGATTTTGATCTTTTTATGGAAGTCTACATCTGTTGATTTTTTCTTGATTTTCGATCAGTAAAAACTGGAACCATTTCTTTATTTACTGACATAACTAATATTTTATTTTGTTGCATGTTGGTCAATTTTTATGTTTTTCGCTTGTGGTTTATTCTGCCTATTCCATTTTGCTAATTGCCATTCCTACCCCTCGTGAGACCACGCTGCCCCAAATTCCTTATGTTTGTTTCCCGAGAATCAGAAATTGGCAACATTTGAAGTATTTTTTTTTTTTTTTTTTTAATTCTTTACTTCCAATTTTTTTCATACTGATTATTCTTTTCAAATTATTCTTCTCAACAATTATAATGAGTTTTCTTATGAAACTTTTTCTCTCACATTCTTCGTAGTAATTGGTAAAAATGGTTTTTTATTCGTTAACAGAATTTAGAAGTAGGCTAAATCAAATCATAATAAATTTTTCCTGAATTATTCACTTTATTAAATGATAATATTTTCATTAAAATTTTGCCATTTTTTGAAACGATTCGACAAACTCTAATTTCCAATGATTGATTGTCATCATCATATTAAAATTCTCTTGTTTTATTTTTTTATTTTTTTTTTATTAATCGATCCTCAAAAGACACCTCTTTTGCGCACCTCGTGATCTAGCCTTTGCTTTCCTCTTTGATTCTTCAGAACGTGAGACGGTCAACGGCCGACGTAATCTTCCTGCCGGCATGACACACTCGTTCCTGGACTTCCGGTGGACCCGTCATGGAAACTCAGTTTTTTTCCGTTCGCCCGGTACGTTGCTGATGATCAAAAAAACACATAATCACTTAAATACCTTTTTTTTTCTACAAAAGTTCATAAAATATATACACGGTTCATTCAGGTGTTTAGTACAACGAGTCAACGAGTGTAGTAGTAAAACTGTAACGAGAGTTCTTTATATGAAGGAATGATCTCATCCATTCAGTTAATTTTTCATTCAAAGGACCGACAACTTTTTTTTTTTTGTCAATTCCCCATGAACAGCTGTAATTCGTCGTTTCCTCATCGCTTCCGGTTAAAGTCGTCAAGGATAAAGATTCATTTGAATGAAATTTAGTTCAAAGGATTGACGACACGTTTTTTTTTTTCATTAACAGAACACATTTTATTGAATACAATTTCAATGCAGTTCCTTAGATCGAAAATAACTACTTTTTTTTTCAAATGGATCCTAAAAATTTCAATCAGTGCAATTGATTTTCGTCTAGAGTCGTAACTTATTGATTTCCGATGCTGTATGAGTACAAAGCATTTTCACATCGTCTGTCCATGTCGTTTCATTCATATTTAAATTCATCGATTTATGGTATTTTTTGATGTTGCAAATTATTTTTGCAATTTTTAAACGTACCATAATAATTCATCAAATTTTTGGAATTCCATAAACTTTTCAAAGATCAATAAAATTGTTTCATTATTTACGACGAACTGTAAATAATTTATAAACAAAGATAAGATTTAAGATAATAAAAGTGAGAAAAAGAAAACAGTTGGTAAGAATTAATGAATGTAAATGGTCAACGAGAAGAACGTGCGACCCCTTAATCCAGAAATAGAAACTAAAACCATTCGATTTTGTGACAGATAGGTCACGAGGTTGACTCGCAAACTTTAAGTACTTATTGCTCTGTCGTATGTGAACTTACGTTTGGAAATAACACGTGCTATTTGTGCTCTTATTGAAAGCCCGATCAAATATCTCGTGTTATAAGTCTGCGAAGAAAAAAAAAACTTTTTATTTTCGTAGCGCCGATGAAAAGAAAGATGGCTGCTATGCGAGCTTAAAAAATGGTTCAACAGCGTCCATCGGTTTTGTGCGATTTTCCTATTTCGATGATGATGAAAACGTTTATTTGATTTGACAAAAAAAAAAACCATCGTCAGATACATACGATAAATCAAAAAATGAAGAAAACGGGTTGCGGAATCACGTTGGTCAGTCGAGAACTGTATTTCGAGCTGAAGCTTCCGACGATATAGGTCGATCGATGCAAACGTGGGTTGTGCCTCATCCTTTTCGGTCTCGTCTCTTCTACCCTCATGTACGTACACTCGCTACACATTTCCATTCGAGGGAAAGAGAAAGAGAGAGAAAGAAGCCACGTGGAGATGTTATTAACGCGATATAATCCGACCTACCTTCGCGGTGGCAAATGCAAACTAAACCAAGTCCTACTTCGATCCTCGCTTTTAATTACATTGTTACAAGTTTAACGAACAGACAAAAAAAAATCACGTTGTCACTTGACTTCGTTAAATTGTCTAATGAGTTTGACAATATGTTGATTTTGAACAATCATTTATTGACATTCAGAAGTTTCACTAAATGAGATTATGAATGTAGAAACTTGTTTTTTTTTAAATTATTTCTTTTTACATATTTACTCGATTGAGGAGAGACGAGTGATTCGATGTTTACTTTTGTTTATTGAAAAGTATCGAGTTATCACTAGTTCGTCACTTCGTCGAGAACGATATTGTACTCCTACAAAATTGATAACAATGAATTGATTAAAAATGAATTAATTCCTATTAGGAATTGTATTCTTTGTAAATACAAGATAATTTATATATAAATTTATATAATAACCAATAACGATACGTGTTGGTCTTTTATGTGACTTTGGTCTTCTCCTAACATTGGATAGGCCATTGGATTGGCTAAGCCACGTGTTGGTTCGGGAATTTATCGCCAAGTAAATAGCAATTGTTTTGCATTATTGATGGGCAGCAATTTTTATAAAACGTATTAACAATTTAGTAAAGTACAAGCGTCTACGTCGGTACATGTTTTCTATAATTTTCTGATCCTCTTGCAATCCAATGCACGAAACAATAGCCACGAACGATTTTATCAGGCTTCGCATTAAAAACTTGAATAACCAACAGAGTGCGTTCAAATTAAACAACAACAAAAACGTATACGTTATACGTGATTGATTGATTTATTTATTTGTATGGATTGAATACAAAAATATTCATCAATAAATTATTCATTTTATGAATAAATACGTACAACGGTGTATGCATTTTTGTTTATTGAACGTTCATATCATTCATATCGAACATCCACGTGCTTCGACTTTCCGACTAATTTCCACATGATTTAATAATCATTAAACAAGCAAAGACCTCAAGTCATCGTATTAATTATAACTGCACAATGTTTATTTTTTACAAGTTGAAGATAGCGTGATTAATTTAGCAGTAATTTTAGCCATACTTCGATTTGTAATTAATATTATAATTCAATCACAAATAATCATGGAAATTTTTCACTAACCCTTCGACTCCGCGTCAATTTTTACTGCTGCTTCTGAGCATGTGTGGAACACGCATTTAAAATTCTAGCTAGTTGATGAAATTTTGACAGATTATTTGTCCAATTTCCCAGAGGCTAGAAAAATAATCAAGTAGTAACACTACCCCGTTCAGAAGTTAAAACACTTGTAATTTTCAACATATTTACACCAAGTAAAATGCGAAAAATTTATTCAGGTCCACTATAATACAAAAAACACGTGGAAAAAATGATACTTATTCTTAGAGAATTCACATGTATGTAGATTTTACACTGAGAAAACAAATTTGTTGAATCATTGAAAATTTTGTTGAGTCGACTAAATCCGGCGTACACGGGCTGTCAAGTGAGCGGTGCAGTAGAATGAACTGAATGGAATAGAATTAACTAATTAATTAGTGTACCGAATTGTTAATTTTATCAATTTAAAAAATATTTAGTTACTCAGACTAATTTGAAGTCATTTGGAAATTTTGACCATTTTCTTTTCTCAGTGTATGTAGGGGAATCCATTCGCGAAAAAATATTCCACCCTTACTCAATTAATGAAGCGTAAATGAATGAAATTTGTTTGTTAAGATTAAAATTCAAGTAGGGGACTAAATTTTATTCGGATGATTATGTCAAGAAAATGTTGCTCTTCACAGTCGACTCATGGCAATTTCATCGCCAAAAATTCCAAAAATGCACGGAATATTGAAAGAAGAAACAGAAATGTTCTATGATAACTCATTTTTTTTTACTGGAGGTACATTTCAATATCATAATATCAATGATATAAGAATTCTGTGCACTTTGGTCTACGATTTCACCTCCTGATCATCTTTGAAACGCTTTGTTTTTCGGCCCGAATCGTCCAGTTTATCGTGGTTAATTTTAAAACCTTGAAATGTTTCCAAATTGTTTGTTCATCGTTAAAGGGAGAACAGCTCAAATTTACACATTTAGTAAAATATAAAATTGTTATTCGCACCAATGTGCAGCCGCAGGATTAAGAGAAAAGACGTCACAAAAATATTTCAAAGAACGAAAAAATTTTCGTCCAATTTGTGTCTTACGGTTAATACAAAATCCAAAATTTTGTAAGAAAATAAAATCGTAACGAATTGGCGCAAAATGAAAAATTTCATATATAAATTTCACGGCAAAAACCGAATTTACTGACTCCTTGTCGTATATCAATGCATGAATAATAAGGGAGAAAAATTTAGAATCTCATTAGCGTTAGGTATAAATATCTTTGCGTGTGCATCAGAAGTATGACGTAAACGAAATTGTTGTCACCTCGCGACTGCCTTTGTCACGAAACTCCAATGTTTACAGACCCAGGTTGCGTCACATTTTTCCCGGATACTCCTATAAAACATTCCACAATCTTACTAAACATCAAGAAATAATTGTTTATCACTGAATGCATTAATAAACGCAGAAAACACAAATATGCACGCTATATTTAAAGCTCGAGAGAAACCAAAAAATACATAAATCTTCTTGCATGAGAAAGTCAAGTACAAATATTACGAACTTGCTTATTTGGCTTGAAAAGTTATTTTAAAGTTCCTCAATTATTCATTCTCGGTACTCAGAAAAGAAATTCTAGAAACAAAAAAAAAATCTCAGAGATAGGATTTTTAAAAATACGAATTCCGATTATTATAATCCCAATAATATTTTATGACATCCTGGTCACAATGTCTTGTCAACTCTCGTCAGATTTTGTCGTTAAGTACCAGTTGCTCCTCGCGCAGGAATCAAAGTTGTCGGAAGACTTTGCACTCTGACGGTGAGGGGCTTCGATAGAGGAAGTCAGTTACACTTTATGCCGTGTTTTCACCGTGTTCGTTCACCTGCATTCCTCAAAGCTCATATATATTTATGTGCTTGTATTTATAAACATGTATACATAAATGCACGATATATATAGTGCATGGTTATTGATGTATGTATGTGTATGTGTTCTAAGATACCTCGTGACCTCCTCGTGTATAGTTATTCTCTTTTTATGTATTTTATATTTCCTTGATATCCCCCCCACTCGCAAATTCCGCAGTTCGTTGTTCTTTATTTTTCGCGACTCATGCCTGGCGTCTTGTCTTGCCATATGACATATTCGTATAGCGGTTTTAAAGAAAACAACTAATTCCTCAAGACACAAGACAACGAGTCAAACTGCACTTCTACAAAATATTCAAATTGCTGTCTTCATAGTTCAAAAGTCATTTTTACGTTCTCAAAAAATTGAGGCAAATTTGGACTTGATGTCTCATCTGACAGTCACGTTAACTTTCTGGTTAATTTTTGAAAACCATTTTGTATCTTATAGAAATGTTTAAACATATAAAATTTCGTGATAAATGGCCAATATAAAGTTTAGACTTTGAGAAATAACTTCAATTTTCGTATATAATTCATACAGGCAATATGTCGACATAAATTCGACATACTGGCGATATGTAGCAATGCTTTGCGAAGGTGAATTTCGGGAACCTAAGCGGTCTGATGTACATATTATTTGCAACAGCTGGGGTTGTAAATGGTAAATTAAAAAAAAAAAATGATCTAGCGTTTAATCGGATGCGTGGATATCGTAATGTTGTTACGGTCCTGAATAAAAACTCGATCGGCATTCGGCAATACTCCTGGCTCGACAGAGTAGAGTACTTCACGAAAGATGAAAACGTGTATATACGTATATAGCACTATGTATATAAAAGACTGCTATTCGAATGGAGCGCACGCGCGCACGCCTCTACCGTTAGGTTGCAATCGATGCGGTTGTCGAATAACAGATAGCAGCACTGGGCTGTGCTCAAGTGCTCACGTTCCCTGCCCACATGTGCAAACATGGCTTCTCGCGATCCATCCTCGTCTGTGGAAACATATCGTTGACTTTGTGCACGCGTTATTGAACTTTCGCAAATTTTCTGCTATGGTGTATGATTTTAATTAATTTTATCATTTGTGTGTTTTTTTTTCGTTCTTGAACGTGTTCTATCGAATAAGTCATTTTTGAATTCTGCCAAGTTCCCAGAACACTGTGCTCAGTGCGAGCTATAATACATTCAAAGATATACGTATATATGTATATTCAACGATAACGTTATTATAACTTGCAAACCGTGCGAGAGAGACGTAAAAAAAGTCACGCGGGGAAAATTCACGATGATATTTCCGCGAATTACGTGAACGTATATTTCACGGTCTATCCGTGCAAACACACACATAAAACGGACAAGCGTGGTGGTGATCGTCAGTATCGTTACATTTCGATGCATCGACATGCTGTTTTCTCGTGTAGCCCCGATTCACCGCCGGTTCATCTGTTCAATAAACTTTCTTTAAAGTTCTCGATACCAATTATCGAGAATTTTGATAATTTTTGTTTTTTCTTATACAACCCGCGATAGTTGAACAATTATTCTAATTTCAATAAATATAATTTGAAAGATCATCGTCGTCATCGCGCTCTAGCCGCGCGGAAAAAAACTCGCACGCGGCACGAGTGGTACGTACATACAGGCGATTGGTCGAACTCGCCTATCCTTTTTTTTCTTCTCATATTGCTCTTTATCTCCTTATACTTATGATTATTTTTATGATAATGCAAAATTTAGAAGAATTAAAGCATTTCGTACTTATTTGCTCCACCAAATTCGAGAGTACTGTACTCTTGTCACGAATAATAGTAAATATGACGTCAGCTTACGAAACATCTGCTTGTCCGTTTGGATGGCGAAATTTTACGTGGATGGAACGATTTTGCACTATCCACGTGCGAAATATATAACTTCGTCCATGATTTTGTGCTCGATTTTTAATTTTGAAATTTTCCTGATAGACGATTTTCCTCACAGTTCAACTTTGGTGTTCCATTGGAAAATTCTTAATCAAGAGATTGACGAGCAAAGACGTTTTTATAAAAAAAAAAAATTTTCACCAATTCAAGACATGAGACTAGTATGACATGCGTCTCTTTATGTTGCACGACAAAAAAATGTATTTGCAAACCACTGACTACACTCCTATTGATTTTTTAGCGTAATCATCCTGTCGAGGCTCGTTTGTACATTTTTGCAGCCAACGTCAGGGTGAGCGATAAGTTTGGAAACAGAGTATCCATTTTTTTAATACTCTGCAACTCTCTAAAAAGTACTAGAAGAAATAGTACTGAAGGAGAAAAACAACTTTATGAGATTTATGCTGCCTCGTGTCACATTATGATTCAATAGCACATACCACTTTCAGCAGGAAAAATAATACCAAAGTCTGAATGTGATCTTGTAAACATCTGTCTCAAGTTTTGAAAATAGTACATATTTGCTTCGACAGGCGTAATTATCGCATAAAAATAAATGAACAATATTAAGAGTGATGATTGTGTTAGTTACATATGTTTCAAAAGACTTGCGTTATTTATGTTTTTACATCTTGTTTTGCAGGATCGGAGTTTCATGTACCTGGACAAAATTACGTTGCCCAGCCAGGTGGGCATGTGGGAGGAGGAGGGGGAAGTGTAGGAGTACCAGGAGGTAGAGGGCCACCGTCCCTCCAAGGAATACAAAGTTTGGGCCAGTCAACGCCTGGTATACAGCCAGGAGGTCCACAAAGCGGACAGCAACAACCACCACAGGCACAAACACCAGGTGTGCAACAACAACAGCCGCAAGGACCTGCGCCCACAACTACACCTCCTGTTCATACACCTTCGCCCCAAGAAATGGGGAAACAGGTTCATTTGCAGGCTCCGCCGCAACATCAGCAGGTCTACATGTCTAATCCAACGAGACCAGTCACTCAGGTTTGTTCAATTATTTTTTTTATAATTAATTTTTTTATTTTCCAATCCTTCTCGCAGTAGTGCTATCCGTTCCAACTTTTTCAAGTAATTTGTATTCCATTTGTCTCTCGAAGAGAGCATTCTCATTTTCACAACCGATTTTCAAGAATTTTTTTTTCTTACTGCATTTCAATTAACTTTAAAGAGTTTCATCTTGGAAAATTCATATGACAAAACAAATATATTCGTTCTGTATCTGATTAACAGAAAATGCTCAGTTCATTTTTTTCTCATTTCTTTCAATAGTTGGTTAATCATTGATAAGTCAAAAAATTTATTATTTTTTGTTAATTTCATGTTATTCACTAGCGTGATTCAAATAAAATCGATTTTCATTTTTACCAGTCGAAGAGCGATGTTAGTATTAGATAAAACGTAACTCACCCAAATTTTGACACCTTGAAAAATAGTTTTATAAGTTATCCGAACGACTTTTAAACATTTTTTCCTATTTTAAATAAAAATCGTTAGGAAAAAAATTTCGAACATGATAATAATTGAATAACTCTCCAAAAAATACATATTTCAGTAATCCAGAAGTTGAGATCTTTTGAAAAAATCTTTAGGAGTCGCTCAAACGACTTTTGAATATATTTTTTTCTATCTTTGCTAAAAATTTATATAAAGAAACACGAAAAAAAAAAAAAAACAATCATACATGCGTTGAACAATATGCATATATTAGGATTCCAAAATTCGAGATTTCCATTTTACATTGTAAGAGTTTAATAAAACAATTTTAAAAAAAATTCTTAATTTTGGTTGCAAACATTTTTTTAAATGCATTAAATAACAAACAATGCGATCGCAAATGTTGATTTTTACGTTTGCTCTTGGTGGTTGCACATGAAAAATTTTACTCGTGAAATAAATCGTTATCAGTGCTGATCAAATTTTGAGTGTATTACTTTTTTTCAAATCAAATATCACTAACTCTCTTTGGCACGAGGGAATACACACAAAAATCATATTTACTTGAGTCACTATTTTATACATCAACGTGATTTTGTTTCAACTTTGTTCATTTCAGACACTCTCCATTCCTTTGACTCCTATTGTTCATATTGTCTTCCTGCACGATATTCTCTTCCATTATTCGAAGTCTAAATTTAATCCTTTATTTAAGTACCATTCGAACGTCCTAACCCGTAGCGTACTCTTTCACGTGATTTCGTATTGGTCGACCACCCTTTTATAGCCTTCAAATTTATTTTCATATTTATTCTCTTCAAATTCTATAATCTTGTCGTATTTCGACCCGGCTCATCGTTTATTTACTATGGCGATTAACTCTTTTCAACTCAGTCCTCTTTATCCATTCATTCTTGGTATTCTTTTGTGAAAACGTCGTCCAGCAACCGATGAATATTAAGTACCGCAATATTCAAACTTTTCTCATTAGGCTTTTCTATTGATTTGAAAGTTTATGGATATTTTCGAAAAAATTCTTATAATCTTAACAAGTTTTATTTACTGCAACGGTATCTCAGTGCAAATGTTAATCAAAATATAACTTTTGTTTGTTGACTTATTAAAATCTGAAAAAAGCTGTTATTCTATGTTTTTCGAATTATTTTTAATTTTTATCAACCGTATACTTTATTTGTGTCATTGTGGTAACGTAGATTTTCATAAGTTAAGGGTAAAAAAGAAATATCAAATGTCCACCAATATAATTCCCACGCTTTTTCCGTTTGAACAGACTTCCTCTAAAATATCAATGGATAGTATTTGCAATCTCTACAAAATGATGAATTTTTATTTTCTCATATTGACATGTACATTTTCTTGCAGGGTTATTTCCAGGCCGCACCGAGGTCACAACCCTCACGAAATCTCGGACATAGAAATAATCAGGGTGGTGCCGGTACGCAGGTGGTTGGAATGCCAGGCGGTGGTGGTGGTCAACCAACCGCTTTATATCCACATCAAGGTATACCGGTGGCGCAGGGTACGCCGATGTACGATCTTCGTGCCTTGCAACAAGTGCAAGGTCTTCATCCGACATCGCATCAACAAACAATGTACCATCCTCCCAGTATCCTGTCATTGGTAAGTTTCTACAATTTCTCATCTTAAATGTCTTATTTCCAATAAAATCCGATCAATTCATGATTCGTGGATGTTGTTTTTCGGTTTTTTTACGATTTTTTCGATTTACAGTTTTCTTCTACGCAGCAGAGACACCAACCGCATCAAGGACAACCTTTTTATCAACCTTACACACCACACACTATCGTCCAGGCACAAAATATGTATCAATATGGGCCAGGACAAGGAAATCAACATCCCTGTACGTATTCCTTTGATTGGACAACAATACTGGTCGAATCACCGAATGAATGAACAGCTTTAACAATTTTACGAAACTTGAATTCGTTTTTAGATTTAAACGATCGTTGATTCAGTTTATACAAATGTTTATATTTATAGGATTCACAATATTTGACATTATAATCTATCGAACAGTTTTCACAAGTTGCATAATTAACAATAATTGTCTGAAAGAATGTTTTTATCAAACAGCTGAAGATTTTTTTACAAAACTTCAAAGTTCGAATTGGTCCTAAGAGGTTTCGATAATATTCTTTGATACAAATTCAAAGTTAATGTTTCATTATTCTTTTTTTTTTTACGATTTTCAACAGTTTTTTTCCAACAACCGCAAGCTGCAACACAGCTGAATATAAGTAGAGCCAGTGGTAACGCGGTTAGCGGGGGAGCTCAACACGTAGGAGGACCGCTGGCCGGTGCCCAAGGAGCTGGTGGTGTACCCCAAGGTGCTCTTCAGCAACCTACCCAACCGCCACAGCCTATACCTGCAATGGCGATACCTCTTGCTCCAGCCGGTGAGTTTCCTACGTCGTTGCCATCATTTTTAGTTTCTATTGTTGCTCAGACATTTTTACATATACTGACGAATATTATTGACGGATAATACTGTCATCAGTAATCCTTAGCGCTTTTCATTAACGTTTCAAATGAGACAAAAAAGAAACATTTCTTTATTGGAGATTACAATTTCTCAGTGCATTTCACGAAGTTTCTTTGCACATTTTGGTGATTCAAATTTATGGGTAAACCCGACTTCGTAAGGGTACTTATGGCTAATAACTTCTTTTAATGGGGTTATTTGGAGAGCGGGGCATGAGGGATAGTTGAAAATATTTTCGGCCAATCGCGTGAGGCGGAGCTGCGACTGGAAATGGTCAGGTAGCAAAAACCCTTTTCGTACCGTCATTGGGTACGAGGGATCACTCAGTTTTGTTCAATAAAATCTTCTCAGTCGTTCGTGAAATTTGACAGAGTGAACATCGTATTCCTCACCATCTAGAACAAATATTCTTGATTTTGCGAGTTTCGTACTTTTTTAAAGTGTCAAATGTACGTGATTAAAAACGTGTATTATTTGTACGATGACGACGAGGGTTAGTAATTTTCCATACCTTTTATACAATTGTTGATTTTATAAAATTTCTTCGTATATCTACAATTGTAATCGAAGTCTAAATCAATGAAAGCGTTGTAAAACTAGCGACGATCCGTTGCTACCGTGTACTTGAGTGGGAATTTGAATAAATTGTGCTTGATTTGCTTGTGATAAATTTTGCGGATTTTAAGAATGCTTAATCGTTTTTTCACAGAAGTATACACCGGTCACAACGGTGGAACGTCGAGTGCGAACCTTAGTTCATCGAGATTATCGACAGGGCCGAGATCTCACGCCATTATGGACATCCGCGATCCAAATACCGGTGACAACATAGCGGCTGATATATACGGCAATGCATCGAGTGTTAGTGGCGCGTCCAGTAATCGCGAGACTCCTCAACCGCAGGTGAGTTCAAGCGTTTAATTAACAAATATATATATTTTCGTTTATTTCTCAAACACAATTGTTTGCGAGAGTGCAGTCGAATAGCAAGCAATCCTATGAACGACAAATGGTGATCAAAAAAGTGGTTAATATCGAGTTTTTGATCGATTTAAGTTTGACCGCTAAAGTGACGAACAAAATGTCGTTCTCGAAATATTGCGTCGTTCAAAAGTTGAAGCAATGTGGCAAATGAACACGACGTCAAGACCAAGATCAAAAGTTTTTTAAATAATTTAAAAGTTTTGATGATGGAAAACCAAATATGAGAGTTAAAAAATGTTGAATAGATCGAGCTGAGCATTTTTTCTTGTGCACCTCTCGCAATGATAATTGTGTCTTTATTTTAAGTTGATTATCTACATAGCACGTATCGCAAACCCTGTCCTATGTTTTCATCATCCATTAATGTTTCTCGATTAAAAAAAAAAAAAAAAAAAAAAAAAAAAGAAAAACTTAAAAATCTTTTCATTTGATATATGGAGCAATTTTTTAGTTGTTGAAGGGCTGAAAAGTTGGCCAAACGTGTGCGTATCACTCGTCTTTCACAAAGATATGGTGATTGTTGCAGAATCCTGAATTGGTAGCGGAATTTGCGGCAAGGGTTGCCAAAGCGGCTAGTGAAGAATCCGAGACGAGTTTTGCGTCCTCATCATCATTAGCAGCGTCAACTTCGACGTCGACGACGACGACAGTAGCAGCAGCAGCAGCAGCGGCGGTGACAGCGACCAATACGCCAGTGCATCCGCCTGGTGTAACGAATGTTGTAACGGAGAATGTACCGTCATCAACGCAAATTACCCAAGTAGAAAGTACAACGAGTATGAAAATAACGGCAACTCTCAGCAAAGAACCATCAGGTCAGGGCAATAACAGTACGTCAGCGACGACAACGACGTCAGCGACGACACAGCCTCAAAACTCGACCATCTCGACAGCTCCGTTGCAGCAGCAAGTCCCGGAGACCTGCGCTGTCCAGAAAACAGATTCGAAACCTCTGCAACTCCCTGCTCAAGAATTTTGGCCACGTGGCGAGACAAAAGCACCGGGCGTGGGACAACAACAGCAACCAGTTGCGGCTTTCGTTGATGAACAAAAGCTCAATGTCACAACAGCCAGTCCAATTGTTGTTGCAAACAAAGACGCTGCGACGTCACCACAAGTCGATCGCGTTCCTCCTGCGGCTTCGACCGTTGTATCATCAAACACGGAACTCAAAGAACCCACGATAAACGTTCCTAAAGCTCCTACTGTCGCTTCAATCGTCTCGAACACCTCGGTTCCTTCGAATACCACACAAAACATTGCCACGAATGTTACCGATGTTCCATTACACCCGTCAAACACTGCCAATCAAGTTACACTTGCTTCCGCAACGTCGAACATCCCATCTTCTGCTCCAGCTACTCCTGCTGCTGCTCCAGTTACTCCTGCTGCTGCCCCTGTTTCCGCACAACCTGCTCCAACAGGCTCCAGCTTTCTTGGACCAATACCAACTCGTCCACCGCGTCTCAATTTCTCCGAGCCTTTCATGGACTCCTCATCTTTTCCCACACTTGCTAGTATCAATTCGTCTTCACCCCTACGACGAAAAAACCACAATCAGCAACAACAAACCGCCACAAGTGTTACTACTACGTCAACCTCCAGTTCTGAACTTCCACCTTCGGCCAAAGAACTACAAAAAGAACGAAAAATTAGCGACCGCAGTAATACCGGCACATCCAGAGGTACCACACCAACACCTTCTCATAATCAGACCGAACAACATCAACGATCCAATGGCGAAACTGCTCTTGATAAGACTGACGTCGCTACCGAAAATAAGGTTGAACATCATCAAAAAACTGCTGATGGTGAGTACTCTTTCCAATTTCACTTTT
Source organism: Campoletis raptor (assembly GCA_948107755.1). Lineage (NCBI taxonomy): Eukaryota > Metazoa > Arthropoda > Insecta > Hymenoptera > Ichneumonidae > Campoletis > Campoletis raptor. The sequence goes on along the minus strand of OX403622.1, from coordinate 30,072,385 downwards.
TCTTTTTCCTTTATTTCACTGTTCCATTGTAAACGTCCAATTTTTTTAACAATCATTCGTTAACATTTATTTTGTTTTTTAAACATTTCTTTTTCGTAAAATAACTGCATTCCTGTAAATATAAAATCTATACTCTTCATGGTATTTTAACAAAGCAATGAAACATCGTATTCAAATACGTTTTAGAGGAAATTTGTCGTTGTAGGGAAATAAAAAACTACTTTGTGGCGATAGAGATATTCTGTTATGACGTTGAGTATAAGTATGAAATGATGCAAAGTTTTGCAGTCAATCGAATTTTGGAGAATTTTAATATTCTCTGACGAAGAATGTTCTCTTTGATAGAAAGCCAGGTTGATAGATTCGAATTTTGTGGTTAGTCTATTTTTTAAGGGCGATACGGATTTAATTCGGGATTTTATTTGAGTAGGTACCGTCTTAGTTATCTGACAACGATTCAACATAAAAATTCTTTAGTTTCATTATTTTTAGTACTTTCGTTTCTTCAAATGAATAATTGACAAGTTGAATATTGGTGAGTCAGAGAAACATCGATACTTGCAAAGATAGAATAATCGATGTTCATAATTTCCTGTTTTACCAACATGATTATCAAAATCAAATGAACGTTACTCGATTTTTTCTTCACCTTTAAGGTCACGACGCCAAGTGCGAATATGTCGTTTCGTTGTTTGCACTTTGCGCTATGCGATATTTACACTTTTCGATTTATAATCGGCTATTTGAAAGCTTAACGCAATTTTGTTTCAAGCATTTCCATTTGCGAGATCAACGAAATTACTGGGAATTTTTATTCTTACGGACAAAATATGTACGAAACAGACAACTTTTTCGAGTTTGCTCTTCGGATGTATCATTATTGTTATTATTTTCTTTTCTCGCTTTGTCCCTTCATTCGATAATGTTTACGTTTTTATTCTCGTATTGAGAATTCACTCTGTTTTCGAAGAGTCTCTAGTTCTTGTCTGACTTACATACGTGAAAGACGACGGGCTTCCGTTTTGAAATTCTCGACTTTTACAAATGCTTTTATTTCACTTTTTTTTCATTCTCTTATTCAATTGATATTTTTTAATGATTCTCGTATAAGTTTTCGTACAATTGCGTAATAATAACGTTCTAAACGATAGAAAATGCATTTGCCTGTTCAGTATACTAAGTGTTTGTGTATGAGTGTTTGACTTTGATGACAATTTGTTATCGCAAAATTCTCATTCTTTCTGTGCATTCTATGATTATCTAATTATCGATCGGATCATTAACATAATCGAAAAGTGGTGATTGATATTAAGTGACATTAATGTAAATCGTATTTTCCGGTTCGTTATTTTTTTTGTTTGATTCTATATTTCTTTCTGAATACATTGACCAATTATTTTATTTGAAAACTCGTGTTCTTCTCTAACTCAAAACTTAATAAATCTCGTATCTTCAATGCGTTATTTTCATCTTCGTTGTATCGATTAATTTTCGTGTACTGTGATATTCGAGATATTTTAGACACTCGCAAATCGGAGAGCTGAAACGCTCTCATCACATGATACAAAATGGTGAAGAAAAAACCCGGTGAGTTTCATCAACAATATCACATTTGTTAATATGCTCCTCAAGCATATTCAATAAAATCAATAAATAAACCAAAAAGTCCCTGCCAAAAAAGTCTGCCACCAAAATAAAATAATTCTCTAAAAATAAAAAAAATCAATAATATTGATATTCTGTTACTTAGTCAACCAACGAAATGAATAAGCGCCAGGTTTGTTTTATTTAGTGCAAAATATTCCGAATACAAATTCTCGATGTTGAAATTTCTTATGATCGAGTGTCTCAGGCCGGATTTAATCGAGTGGGTGTAATACTTTCATTCCCAGACAGCAGTGAACCTTACAGTAAAACGTTCATGTCCTTATCTCTCTTATTTCAATTTTCTTTGTCGTCCTCCCATCGTCGTCTTCTCTCGTGTTTTTCTAACCGCGGTCGTTCGCAGTGGTATATACATGTATATCACTTGGCACGAGTACCGCAGGATTTCCCTTCTCCTCTCACCCCTCAAACGCTCGAAACGAACGGTCAAATTCTCGTCGACGAAATTCCTCGAAAGGCTGGAACGTTCGGACCGCATGAACTGACGTCATCACCGGATTGAGGTGATCTATCGGTTGTACAGTCGGTAAAAATTCCCCTACGCTTCTTTCCAGGGACACTTGATATTTAGAGGAAAAATTAAAGTTTCACGGTGTTCTTTTTCCGTCAGAGAATAAAGTTAAACTTTTATTTTTCTCGAAATATCAAGCAAATCCCAGAAAAAATGGAATCTGTTTTTTTGTTTTTCACTTCTCGCTCGCATTTCCGCAAGTGATAGAACGCCTTAAGAAGGGTAGATGGGACAAAAAGGAGGGCTATGGCGGTTAAGGTACTCGATCTGTGAGACAAATTGCGCGGTAGACTTGCGCTGTAGCAAATCCCACAGGCACTGAAGAATTGTGGGGATCACGCACGTTTTTTTTTCCTCCATTCGTTAATATATAAAAACTTGTCCGACATCGAGTAATAGAATTTTTCCGTAATAATTCATGATATTGAATTTTTTTCCACAGAGTAATTAAGCATTTTTAGTGAATTTGTAACCGCAGTCTCATAATTATTATCGATAATAGATAGTCCGCGAGGAAAAACAGTTTTTATGGGCAATTAAAAAGTCATACATTTTTTTCATAACGATAAATAGTTATCGACTTTTTAAAGATTCATCATGATTATCGACTCGATCGCGTAAAATTATGAGAGAATCTAAGACGTCCCATAATTAAAATCCACTATTCTATTAAATAATGTCGAGGAAAACTGAAAGCATTGTGGTCTGTACGAGGATGTAGTTTTTGTTGAGCAATTGAGTTTTGACGGCAGCTATAACCCTTAGGACACTTTGCTCGTCAATATCGTTTACGGTTCTCGCGATTGCCCTTAGGTACGAGGAATTGCGAACAGAACGACAGTTTATCGAGCCATTGTTTCTTTTTCTTTTTCCATGAACATACGCGAAACACTGGTCTTTAAAAGACTTTCTCTGTGTTGTCCTTGTATTCAGACCATTACCACTCATTGCCTAAAACTTTGGTGAATTCTCAAAGCAGCGGTAAAAACATTTTGAAGATTAACAAAAATGGCTTGTCAATTTGTAGCAAATATTGAATCTCGATTAAGTTTCAATACATATTCAATTTAGACTTCAATTTTGTAATAAAATTATCTGCTGTTATTTTTTCTTCACAACCTGGTCATTTACTTCGACGAAAGAATGAGCCAGTCTCCGCTTTTTCACGAATTCTCTCCCTCTCCCTCCCTCCCTCCCTCTTTGCTCTCGCTCGTTCATTCTCCATGAGATGGCGCAGTCGCATAGACAAAATGAGGCGGAGGGGCTGGAAAGTGACGGTGGCGCTACTCGTCGGCCTTCCGTGCCGGCTAGAACCAAGAACCCTCAGCGCCTCTGCCTCAGAAGCCAGCACGTGCTGTGCTGGCCCGTTCATAATTTTTCGTCGTCTCGTTTCGTCTGGATATTAAAATCGCTCTCTTATTCTCTTTGACTCGATTATAACGTAACATCGATTATTATTCATAATAATTATTCAAGCACTGATATTTTTTAATTCCATTATTTTTAATAAGTTATTTATTTTACAAGTTTTTTAAATCGGTTTGTTCCTTCGAAAAGCAAAGCACTCCGACTAGAGCCACGTTTTTTCTCACTCGACATCACGTTTTTCTCTTTACGCCCAGTCTGCTGAGTTGAATCCTATATTATATTGTAGAGTTTTATACAATTTTTATCGCATTTACTAATTTTATACGTCTATATTTATATATATTTATATATTTATATATCATCGCGAGACGACGAGTTTTTACACGGTAATTTTTTTAAACTATTTACGTGAACGTTTTTTTTTACGTATTTATTTCAACTGAGTGTTACTTTACGTATTCGTTTTTTTACGTATCGTCGAACTAGTTGTTCTTTTTTAACTTACGGAACAAGTTTCGTAGTCACATATTTGTCGAATATTCGTTTCGGGAAAAAAAGTAAGAAAAGGGAAGAAAGAATGACGAGTGGAAGCGATTTCCGTTTCGGGGAAGGATGCCGTGGTCTCAATATGTATGTATGTAATTTTATGCTTTCATTATATTTTTTATAACATTATTTCATTCGCTTATATGCGCATATTTTTTTGTACTATTACTTTGGGAGTTGGGAAATATTCGGGAATAATTTTCCACCGCGCAACGTGGTCGACGCGGACATCTTGGATTCTTCAACCGCTTCCGTTTCCCGTTAACACGCCCCATGTCGTCTACCATCGCTCATTTTTCCACGTGTTCTTACGATCTTCAAAATTATTGTCGCTAGCAATCCTTAGTATTTTTCAAAATTTGCCACGGTCATCGTAAATCATTTTTCATTGCCGTTTCATTTGAAAACAAAAAAAATCTTTTTCTCATGAATTGAGAAAATTACGTGGAGCCCTGTATTCCCGAAATTTCTATGCTCGTTATCCAACATGGCCGCCATCACTCGACGATTCATGCGGTCATGAATTTATTACTTTTTAATCAATAAAAATTCGTCACATTTAAATGAGAATGAGAAAGTTCCACACTTTCATGAAAACCAACTATTCCAAGTAATAGAAAATAAATCCTTTGAAGCTGAATAGTGCGAATATATTTTTTCCATTTAATAATTTCGTTTTTACGCTTTCAGCGTTGTAATTAACAATTGCTATTTTTTTATTCCTGTAAATGTCTAGTTCGATGTAACATTATTTGAAAACGTGTGGTAATAAACTGACGTTGATATTTCAAAGTAACACGAGCAAGAAAATAATGTAGTCGATTAGTGAATCGACCACGTTTTCTTCACGTGGCTACCCACTCTCATTCTCTTAGATTTATTATCTCTTCAGTCGAATGAACCCGTAAGAAAAAAACCTTGGTTTAATTCTCGACATAATCGAATATCAAATCCAGCCGACGCTTAATTTATTCATTCGCAAATATCGATAATCATTACGTCAAACGCATGGCTTTGGTGATCACGTGATCATGATCGTGTGAGGCCATCTTTGAATGTTCAATAAAAGAATAGTCGCCATATTGGCCTCTCGTGGGCCTTGCGCCGGTTTGGGAATGCGGTCAGACCTGCTTCGGGGTCTTGTTCCTTTTTTTTCCCTTCTTTTTGCCTCTCTTCTCTGTGTACACCTTTCTCCGTGTCTACCTGACTTTACGATCGCCCATTCGGCGCTCGTCGAAGTCGCACCAAATCGCCGCGTAACATATTGAAAGGTTATTTTCTTTTCGTTCACGAACTTTTGGAAAATCATAAATTTCATTTTCCTGATTTACATGTGACGATTTTTTTCTTTTCTTTTTACACGAACACCGTTTAATTCCGAATACGTAGGTTTTTGTTCGTTTGTTGATAAAATGTAAACTATTTCACGAAGAAAAACTCTGTGAATTTATGCTTGAAAAATTTCGAAATTTTTTTTTCTTTATATTTAAGTTGATGAAAACCATGAAGTTAATTCATTTGTAAAAAAAAAATGACACTTATGCAGCACAGAAAAAAGAGACAGATACGGGGAGCGAAATCAGAGCTGGCTACTGGAAATAGACAGTCAATCTTTGTGGGTGTTCACTCCCCATCACCCACGGAGTGATTTTTATTTTTGGTCGCATAAATTTATTTTCTACTCCTCGTCCCCATCGTAATATGGTCGAAGAGCTTCGTGCACATTTCAATCTATTGCAAAAAAAATATATATATTATTTTCCTTACGAAATCATTAATTTGTGAGTAAAATGTCGGTTAAATCGACTTTTGCTCGGACAACGTACTCTGGAAATTGATGGCAACGCGTTGGCTCACACGGGTCTGACCTCTTTCCATTTTTTAAGCAGCCTCGCGCACTGCCCAAGGCCGATTAATGAAAGTGAATCTCGTTGAGATAAAAATTAAGCAGCTATCAATTTTTCAAGCTAAATCCAAAATAAATTGCTATTTAAAATGAAAAAATTAACACATTTGAACTGAATTTTTCGTAATTTGAAATTTACGTTCTACGTGCTATGGCGATTCGGAATTTGGAGAAAAAAAAACTCGTGAAAATAAATATCAAACATCATTATTTTGCAAATTGTTGAATCCACTCGATTTTTATTATCTTATAGTTTCGACCATATTTCTTATTATGTAATTTCGGTCGATACTTTATTAATTATAAATTCACTGGCAATGTTCCTGGCAGGTGTTTTTCTTTTATTTTACGTTCTAAATGATTTCGAGTTTGAAAGAGAGCAAGAGAAAAAGTGTGTAGACGATACACATGTTTTGTCAACCAATCGAGACATCGTTAGTATTATAAATTTAAAGTCTGAAACCTTTTGATCTAAACCACTCATTTTATGGATCGTTGATCACGCAGTCGACCGAGTTGAAAGAAACGAAAGTACAAATGGCTCGAGTCATTTTTTTCCGCCTGGTAACCAATGATGAATGAATTTTGGTTATTTATTGCATTTAGACGATTAGCTTAACCCATTTTTGCATTTTTAACTTATTGATTTTAATACGAAATCTCCTTGCGCAAATGAGAATATTACATTTTATCTTCATATTATCGATTACTTTATTCGATGGTCACATCATTTAGAAATCAATGAAATTAACCATTTTCTTTGCTGTTCAACTGTAGTAAATACAAAATTCAATATCCGCGTCTATCAACATTCGGGGACCGAAAAATATCCAGTTATTTGTTGCGTCTCTTCAAATGTAGTTAACGGTAAAAAAAAAAATCAAATTTATGTCCGAATGTTTTTCTCCAAACGTCAATGGAATGAGAAGGAATTATACTCTGGTTCTCAATTTTTCTCATTATCTTATTTACATTTCTATTATATATTCTCCGTGAAAACCACAAAATGGATTTAAGCACTTGATTTAAGAAAAAAAAATGGTTAGAAAGAGTTGAGAATACAAAAGTTTTTACATAAAATTTTGGGAAAAAATTACGTGGAAAAAAATCACAGCTCGATCTCGTTGTCGTGCCTCTTTAAACCTGCTAGTCACCTCGACCCCTTTCCATGAAATCTTGCCCAATCTATTCACGCACAAGCGTCATGCACAACTTTCGCATGTATAAGAATGTCCAGATCAAGAAAACTATAACTCCCCCACCCCTTAACTCCTTCTTTCTGCTTTAAACGAGTCCGGGAGCAGGATATCCATTCGAATAGAAAATTTATACGGTTTTTAAATAATTTTTCAATGGAGCTAGTTTGGAGTGCATTTCGATTGATTTGAATATTCTCTATGAATATTGAAAACTTTTTTGCAGTCATTTCTATTGAATATAAATATATCTAAAAATGTCTCGAGCGACTAATAAAATGTAAGGCAATAATTCAGACGAGTGTCACACTATCGAAAGTCGAAATACTCAAATTTCGATTCTATGCTGTTTTTCGTTTTTTCTCGTATTTGAGAAGGATCGAGCGAATCTCTCAGTGGCGCGCCGCTGGTGCGCCCTTTCAATAAAAAAAAAATACAAATATATATATACATATATGCCTCGGCGTTTTGAATACCAAATACTTGGTTCGGTTTTTTTAACCACGGAAGTTTCTTTCGACAATAATTGCTTCCATCAATAATTAAAAAAAAAAACTCTTTGAAAGACAAAATAAATGAAACGAATCTTAACCATTAATGGATTGTCCACTCTTTGATTTTTTCGAGGTTGAAAGAACTTGGTGACAGGAGAAAAGTGTCACATTGAAAACGAGTGAAATTCTAACCCGAAATTTCGAAACATCAGGAACACTTGAGTTTCACGGAGATAAAGTAAACAACTGTGGAGTATAATAAAATTAAAGAAAAAAGAAATTCTCGTCTTCGTCAAAGTTCACGTTTGCTGAAGAATGTGATTTCTTTTTATAACATGAATTTTTGAATCAAAGTGGTAGGTCTAATATGACAATTTTTTTTCCTAGCGAACGAACGATTATAAAATTCAAATGTGTGGTCAGATTTTATTGCTGCTCGGGTATGACAATGTTTAGATCGTACCTTTAAACAATGATTAATATTGCTAACCGTTTTGGTAATAGCGAGTGCCCGGTCGAACACACGCGAGACAAGTCACACATTAAATTTTTATTTTCTCTACTGGTTTCAACGATATCTTCCCTGAAGAGGAATCTGCAATGCGCGTGCACGTCTCTCCCATCCGACGAGAACTAATTTAAGATATTGTAATCTCTCTCTCTCTCTCTCGATTTCTCTCTCTGCTTGTCTCCCTCCCTCGGGCTGTCTTCATCTCTACCTCTTTTCTCTCTGTGGCACTTGGTTTGCGCCAGTTTGCAAGTTAAAATAGACACGTGAAAGTCGCGCTTATATTTCACACGTTTTCCAACCCTCCCGGTAGTTATCTCGGCTTAAGAACAATTTTATTCTCCACGCGGTACGTTTTCTCGAATTCCATCGAGTTCCAAAGGAAAACCCGTGTAGTTTGATCTGCTGAAAGCTAAGAAATGAAATAAACTCGATTGGCGATTGAATTGTCAAAGAGAAAGGGAGAATTAGCAAATCAAGTGTTGAATCTTTTTCTTGAGCTTGCAAACTTTGGGTTTCTACTTTGAAATATCACTTGCGTCCATTTTGTTTTTTGTCAACGATGAAAAAGTAAAATCTTATTATCATTGTGGATTAATTGTGCGTGAGAAAATAAAAGGGAGAAGAAAAGAAAATTGAAGCCAAATCGACGGTTGGCAAGCAATCACGAATGGTCGTATAAATAAATTCTGAATCAGTGCAGCTGTGATCTTGTCTCGTGTGTTGCTGTAACCGCCCCGCCCCTGCTTCTCGGCTGTAGTACCTCAACCTAGCGGTCCTGAAATCCGAGCCACAAACACAATTGAAAAGCAGAAAAAATTAAGACGACCAAATACAGTTTAAGAGTCTTCGCATGGACGGGAACGCGGTCCTGATATTTTTTTCCTTCATTTATATTTAATTGTTCCAAGTGTGAATATTTTCCTTGGCTCGATGAAGAATCTACGAAACCCTGTACGACGATAAGTCCTGAAACCAGAAATAGAACGGTTTTAAAGGGATTTATACATTAAAAAACAAAGTTTGAATCGATGCGAAGCGGAAATGAGCGAAAGAAAAAAAAATGGAGGTGGACGTGCAGAAAGTAGTTCGAGATCACGGAGTCGTAATCGACGTGGTTCTCACGATCATGGTACAACATTATTTTTTCAATTACATTCGTTCTTTAGTTTATTTTTGTCTTAAAGTGTTTCCGAGCGGTGCGTAGGCTGAATTTATAGGATTTAGCGTGTGTTGCTTCTCAGTTCCATGAGTTTAAGTAAAAAGTCATCCGTGAAGTATGTTCACGGGCCGTTGTTTAAATTTATCTCTAACCCGACTAGGGGACCGGCCGGTATATTCACCGTTCTTCCTGCCTTCCCGACCAGTCTCTATCGATGGGGCTGAGATTTTTTTTCTTCTTATAAATATGCTTGGATTTATTTATCTTTCTTCGCCATTCGCTCTATCATATTATTAAATGAAAGGGCAATTGTAAGTGTCCACTGTTTTTTCGAATTTTATAAACTTTATTAATTATATGCAACATTTTTGTGATTGAACTGTTTTTTCATCGATATATTTGAAAGGCTCTTATTAAAGAAAAGAAAAAAAAAATAATCGCAGGAATAACGAATAGATGGAGTTTTGGAGGCAAGGAAAATCGATGCTAAACAATATTTTGTTTTAAAATTACACCAGTGTCATTCTTCAGGGTCGTAAAATTATCTTCAAAACCTTCAATCCCTTTTTTCTGACATTTTATACTGATGATTATTATTTTTTAATGTTTCAACCAGGTAAAGCCATGCAAAAACAGAAAAATAAAAACAAATCGAAACATAAGGATCTCAATCGGAAAGGAGCGGAGAAAGAGGGAACCGACATGGACGCCTTCGTGAATCCGGCAGCAGGGTCAAAGCCAGAAGGCAAGACACAACAACAAGCTCAACAAGCTATTCCGGCGCAACTGCCGAGCAAAGATGAAAACGCCCTCGTGGACTCGTGTAACGTTCGTGAGAGCCCGAAAATCGTGAAAGATCGTGAAAACAACGAGACAAAGATCGAGGCGAGTACCGAGATCGATGTTGGCAAAACGCAAAAAGGGAAAAACGTTACAAAATCCGAAGTAACGAAAGAAAATGTTGGTGCTACACCAGTATTGAGTTCGGTCGTAACTGCGCAAGCGCTTAACACTGATGACCAACAACAACAACAAAATAACAAAGAAATTGTGGCTAAAGAAACTACACCGACGATCGAAGAGAGCGATAATAGTAATCAGGGAATCTGCAATTTGCCGGCAAAGGCGTTACCTAATGACATAGTCGATCATACTAAGGTCGCTGTCAAAGACGAGATCGATGTTGAAATGATAGTCGCACAGAAAAATGAAGAAAACGTCAAAGTCTCGGCTCTTCACGCAACCTCCAATGAGACCACAGAATCTGAAACTCCTGTTAACGAGAAACAGGACAAGAATGAAGTTCCCAGTGAAAATGATGTTAGTACTGCAACAAAAGCTCCACCTCGGTTGAAATACCCATACGATGAAGATCAATGGAGTCCGATAAATACGAGCGGAAAACGAGAGTATGGACGTGATTTCCTTATAAGACTGCAAGACGATCCAAAAAGTCGGGTACGACCGAGTAACTTACCAGATTTGGACGTTGTACTCAAAGATTGTATAAAGGTACGTTTTATTTGTTTAATCTTTTATTTGTTTATTTAACTAACCGAGCGGATTATTATCTGTACATATTTTATTGCAATCTATACTTTTTTGTGAAGAAAATCAATCTAGAAAATTTAAAAAGGCTGCCGCGTAACTCGCCCTCGTAGCAAAACCCCGACGCTCTCGTATCTGCACTTTTCATCTCATACACACGATTGGGACCTGCCCGGTCTATGTATTCACAGAAAAGTAGTGAAAAGTGAGACTACCCGAGCGTTGGGGAAACTTCGAGGTTCTCGACATTTTTAATTATTTTAAGTTTTACCAATTTGCTCTTTGTACAGAAAACAATTTGCCCAATTTAAATGTATTTTTGTTGTACCTTCCAGCCCCGTAGTACCGAATTCAGGCCGTTCAAGGATCCGAACGCGGGCCGTCACGACTCGTTGTTCCCTGGATTCGCAAAGTCGGGTGGTTACAACGCCAAACCGGTTAGTTGATCCTTTCCACTTGCACTTTAACATTTTTACCCATGCAATATACATGATGTTTCATTTAATAAAAAATGAAAGTAGTGGACTGAAAAGTCTTTGACAGAAAAATTTATGTGCTGATTATATTGCAATTTTTTTATTTTCCCCAATGTCAGCAAGAGAATATGATAATAATTAAAAACTTTGCTTTCTTCAATTATTGTTTCAGCCCATGTTGACGAAAAAAAGTTATCAAGGCAAGTCTAATAAGCCGACAAAACCTAATGTGATTCACTTGTCGCTGTCGCTTCGCGAAGACGTTAAACTTCGCGAGGTAGAAAACGCGTGGCGACCGGCACGTCTCAAGCCTCAATCTGGCGAAGAAGATGTCAAAACACAAGCACTTTATAAAAAAGTACGAAGCGTACTGAACAAACTGACTCCACAGAAATTCGACACTCTGGTGTCGCAGGTCAGGTCATTAGAAATTGATACGCAACAAAAATTGCAAGGCGTCATTGACTTGGTCTTTGAAAAGGTGAGTTCATTGATAAATTCTTTGCCAAAGCTTTAATACTCTTTTTCGATTTCTTATTATTGTTAAAGCTTCTAGAAAACTATGTTGAATAATGTAATATACTGTGCAAACAGACACTACTCAATCTTTCATATAATTTTCTACGATAAGAATCCTTGACTCAAATTTGTTCGATCCGAGATTTATTTAGAGTGAATGTGGTTGCTGCAACAAGGAAAGATACTCTAGTGTCCCCCTTCGATTTCGTGACTTTTTTCATGTGTTTAATACATCAAATAACCATTATGACATTTTTAACTTTATGTGCATCCTCATTCGAAGAAAATGAACCAGATCCCGAAATATATAGAATTTACACTATTCAAAAAAAGATAGACAATTTTTTTTTATCTTTCATAATAGAAACACTATAATAGTGAAAAAAATCAAGTCGACGTATTGTTAAATTGTTCCCAGGGAACATTAATCAACGGTATGTCAGCCTTGAAAACCAATTTCAATTTTAAGCACCGAAATATATTCTGCATTCCCTCATTGCTTTACAACCATTGTACGCGTATATGCTAAAGATATAAGATATCTTTACACCGATAAGTTTTAGTTCGGTATTTAATTCAATGTTTTGGAATTTGTTTCAAAAGTTCGAATATTTCTTACTATTTCCTTGCAACTTTGTGTGATAAATTTTCATTTTAATCCATTCACGAAAACAAACAATTTCTAATATCAATTTTAACATATAATCAAACATGTGTGTAAAAAATTTGAACGATAGGAAAATATCCAACGCTATGTTTTCTTGTGTATATTAAAAATCGTAAACCTCACGAAGGTTAAGAATGTACGAATATAAAATTCTTAAGATAATTACGATAACAACTGAGCTACATGCGGAATGAATAACCTTTGACACATAAGTGCACATGCAATGATTGTAAAGTCATTTAAGAACCAAGAAAGAAACGAAATGCGGTGCTTGACATTGAATTTAAGGTTTTAGGGCTGTTTTGCTCTTCAATTTTATCACCTGACAAAAATCTAGAAACAAGGCAACTTGATTATTTTCTAATGAGAAGTTCATCATTTCAAATTGGTTATTTAACGCAAGCAACGTTTTGCAGTTGGTTTCGTTTCGTTTGCTCGACCCTCTTGTCACATAAAGAAATTACCGAAATCGGAGCGGGACACTAAAGTATCTTTTCTCGCAAGTTGCATAAATTTTCACCGTGTGAAACGAAATTCTATCCGTAAATTCGCTAGGAAAACGAATTCAACAAATCCGTTCAATTGACATTCATATTTGCGTGTTTTTCTTTAGGCCGTTGATGAACCAAACTTCTCCGTCGCGTACGCACTTATGTGTAAAGAACTTCGCCAAATGAGCGTTGTGTCCGGCGATAAAAAGCCTGAGTCGAGCGCGGACGGTCAGCCTAGTGAGCCGCCGACTGAGCAGCGAACAGGAGGAGCAGGAGAAGTTAGTTTCCGCAAATTGATTATAGAACGTTGTCAAAAACAATTCCAGAAAAATAATGATGACGAACATGCGAGAATTAGTAAATTGACAGAAATTCAGGAATGCTCAGACCCGGTAAGTTCAAATTCATGAATTTTCTCAGGACCTCTGACCTTGAGTCTTAAATTGACACTTTAACCTTCTTTCTTGTGTTATCATTTATGTTTGATTTCTATTAATTCACAGGAGAAAAAGAAAGAACTCCAAACGAGTCTCGAGGAATATGATCGTCGACTTCGCATTCGATCAGTGGGTAACATAAGGTAAGACGTTATTTTGAAAGTTAAAGTAAAGTCAAGTAAAGTAAAGACGCTGCCGCGTCTATAGATAATGAAGGCTCATATAAATTGTAGCAAAAAAATTTTGTTGTTGAGATTTTTCGTCACCCAGAGATAAACATTGTTGATTAAAAATATTTTTTGAATCCTGAATTACAGATTTATTGGTGAGCTCTTCAAGAAAGAAATGCTCACGACAAAGATTATGTATAACTGCATAGTCGAATTGTTGACGAAGCCCAACGAAGAGAATCTCGAATGTTTGTGTAAATTATTGACGACAATCGGTAAAGCTCTCGCGGAACGCTCTAAAGATCACGCTCTTGATCAGTTTTTCCAAGAATTGGGTAAATTTGTCGGAAAGGAAGGTATAGAGCAGAAGATAAGCTCGAGAATACGATTCATGATACAAGACGTGATGGACTTGAAAACCAATCACTGGGTCCCCAGACGGGACGAAGCCAAACCCAAAACGATGGATCAAATCGAGAAGGAGGCAGAGTGTGAACGTTCAGAAGTACAATTGAATAACACACCAATGAACACACCTAGAAAAGACGATCGAAATAACGACAGAAGAAGAAATCGTGAGTTATCATCTATTTTATCATTTTTCTCATAGTCTCATTGTTTTTATTTATGATGATACGTAGAGTCATGCCAGACTGGAGTTGCTGATTAAATTTGATTGTAAAAAACATTCTGAATATATTCAAAATATTTCTATATATTCTTTCCTCCAATATTTCATTTTTACAAAAACCTTTTTTTCTACGTTCAAAAAGGTGGTGGAGGTGGAATGGAAGAAGGTGGATGGAGTCAACCTGTCGGCAAAACCAGACAACAGCCTTATTCCGTAGAAACTTCCAAATTGAGTACGAAAGCTGTAAGTATTTTGTTTCAAATTGGTTAAGTTTTCGTCTGTAAACAACTAAATATCAAGAACAATCTGACTTATTTTTGTCCTTTTAACTTCAGCCTGCGCCAAATGAGATGCGACTGGGAAATAGAAATGCTTATGCGTGGGGCGCACAGTCAGCAGCCGCGATTAAAACGGTAACGCCCAATAAATACGCCCTTCTTGACAGCATAACTGGCGACCCGGACAAACGACCACCCCTACAAGTTTCTGGGTAAGATGATACATCAAAACCAATAAATCCGAGTATAACTAAACGTAAAGTTTCAACCCGCGATTCTTGTTCGTTATGATGATACATTTTTTTCAGACTAGAGTTTCTGAATCTTCTAAAACTACCATGATTAGTAACAAATTATCTGAAGCATGAGATCCAACCTTTGTAAATGCCGCTCAATGTTAAAGCAAATTTTTAAAAGTGAATGTCGCTCTTTTGTTTACAGTTCGAGATCTACTGGACCCAGAGAATACGGTCGACCTGATTACAAATCTGGATGGGGTAAGAAAATTTATCCAAATTTATTAAAACTGTAGCTTGTTTTTCTATTTTTTTTTCTCTCGAAAAAACATTCGCAAACATGATGATAAATATTCGATACTTTGAAAAGCCTCACAAAAATAAGAGAGCTTGCTGTTGTCTAGCCAAAAGGATACTGAAAAAGAAAGAAAAAATAAGAATCTTGATTACATAATATCCAAACAACGGAGTGGATTATAAGTTTTTGTTCCTTCTGTATAAAGAAAACAAAGGATCACGTTTGGGCAGCCAACACATGAACAGCAGTTCAAGCGGACGAGAAACACTCATGGAGAGCGGACGAAGTCAGAGCATATCGATGCCGCCGCCATCCATGAAAATGAAATCACAGTCTACCTCGATCGTTACTACCAGCAGCAGTAGCGGTTTCAGTAGCAGTAATAGTACTAGTAATAAACCTCGCAAAACTGAGGCGGAACTCATTCGAGTGGTTAAATCAATCACTGACGGTGCTGTTTGCGAGCCTAACATCGATGTTTTCATCAAAGTAAGTTTCATTTATCATCTTATGTTTTGATCCTTTTTCATTTTAATGTTTAAGTAGTTTCGGTACAGCTTACAACTTGACACAAAAAACTGAATAATTAATAAACTATGTACATCAATCATGTCATTTTTTTATGGCATAAGTGTCATAATATTGTTTATGGTTTGACTATTTTCATAAAATTCTTTACATTTTTTCATATAATTTCATGCCTAAATCAGAATTTTACCGACAGCGTAGATGTCTCTTTATGTTGAATAAAGTGACTTTTCATTTATGAATTTTGTGAAAACGGTGTAGACGATCGGTTTCGAATTTTGACAACACGTATACAACATGTTCAAAAATTAACTTAATAAATTCGAATCAAATGGTTACATTTTGTCACTTGTATCGAAACTCCTTGAGGTGCATGTTTAGAATCGCGTTTAATATAATATATTTCGAATAATTGCACGCTCCTTAGATCCATCTCTGACAATCCCTGAGAGATGCTTGAGTCATTGGTGTGCTAAATTATGCAATACCTTCTTCTCAACCCTTTGCTCTCAGTGTCGAATGATTTCGGTGATTTGAACGTGCGCCGAAATTGTCTTGTAGACTATGAGCAGCTTGAAAAGCGGACATTTAAATATTTCGACTAAGAATTTGAGACGAAATTTTGAAAATTCAAATGATTCATTTGTACCTTTTTCAAAATTGCTTATATTTTCTTTTTTTCTAGACTACTTTGGAACAATTCCAAGATCTCTTCGACAGTTCGACGACCGAGTTGTTTGTTCGTGAATCCATCAATGGCGTACTTGAGAGAACTGCCGCTGTGCGTTTACAGTTCTCCGCGTTATTTTCTCACATGGTTCAGCACAATATTATCCCACTTTCGCTTATCCAGACTGAGTAAGTTTACTTATATTCGTTAAGCTCAATATATCACAAAATTAAGATTATGAAGAAAAAGATTAATTTAATTGCAGAATTCAGGCATTGGAAGTAATTGTTTTAAATGCTAATAAGTGTTCTTTCATTATTTCTAATCGCTCCATTATTGTAATTCATAATATTATTGAAATGATGATAATCAAGAGCTAGAGTAAAGTCTCCGAAGAACGAGAGATTTTGTGTTGTTTAGCCAAAAGGATACTGAAAAAAAACTTCAATAAAAAATATAAATCTTCGAATTAAGTATCAGTTTAACTCACAACGATCCTTCGTATTTCAGATTCGAAAAAGTTCTGGAGTCTGCGGACGACCTAGTCATTGATGTACCTAAAATCTGGACTTACTTCGCCGAACTACTGTGTAAGTTTTCTTTATAAATATTCAAGCATGTTTTTCGTACTTTATAAAAAAATTCATAAAATGATGACAACCTTATACCATAGGTGCAAACACAATGCTGGCTATATAAGCTCAACAGGCCTGAAAAATATTCGATTATAAATCTTTGTATATTCAATGACGTTTGTGATTTCGTAATTATTTTTTATTTTCTATTTACAGCGGGTATGGTAGTTTCGGATGCCCATCCACTCGCCGAAATGAAGACCACCGCCGCAGTACTTAAGAGTACAGGCAAAGGTGGCAAATTGATGGGTGAATTGCTCGCCAAACTAGCGAGAGATCAAGGACCCAAATGGACGGCGGAAAAATGGCAACAAAGTGGACTTCAATGGAGCGATATCACCGATACGACGATAGAGAACGTCAACGATATCATTAAAGAACATGTAAGCACTTTTTTCCTCGTCAGCATAGTGTTTACAAGATTGAGTTGAAATTTTGTTCAGATTCATTAATTTATTGTATCTTTTCATTCAGAAATTGGAGTTCCTTAACGGCGAATGTAAAAGCTCTGACGTAACTCCTTTCGGTAGTCAATTAACGAATGAGCAGATCCACGATCATCTCGTAAAGCTCATGCTTGATAGCGATTTCGACAATATTTGCAGTTGGATAATGGTAAGCAATTCAGTTGAAATGATTCTATACTCCTTTATCATTTTCCATGATGTATATAATAAAATAATTGTATAAAATATCAATTACGTTAATTTCTCAATTCTTGGTTCTTTCAGGCGAACGTTGGCAGCAAAGTAAACGAGCCTCAATTCATCAGAATCCTGATGACGGCAATTCTTAGTGTAACTGTCCGTAAGTATAAAGTGATTTATATACTCTTGTGTTCGAATTTTTACCTCTTGAATTCTTGAAGTCAAATTTTTAATGTACTGTTCAATAATGTTACAGAGGAACGTCGTAAAGTATGGAAACTCGATGAGAAGGCTTTCACACATCATCAAACACTTATAAAGCGTTTTATCGATACCGATGCAGATTTGGAATTGCAATGTTTGTTTGCTATTCAAGCATACGTTCACAAATTAGAGCATCCACCGAGTAAGTCTTTTTCCATGTAATTTGGATGTTTTTGTTTTTATCAGAATGCAAAAAAGTCATTTAAATCAATTAAATTCCTCTATTTCTTCGAATTTCTCCAAGATTTATATTTAAACTTTGTTCAGATATTCTTAAATTAGTAAAATTAATGACTCAATAATATTGGTTTCAGGTTTGTTGTTCGCTATATTGGCGTCGTTACAGCAAAACGATATACTTTCGGACGATGCATTCCTCACGTGGGAATCGCACACCGGTGAGTTCCCCGGTCACGCTGTTGCGATAAAGGGATTAACTTCGTTTTTCACTGGTTTACGGGAACCTGACAGTGACGATGCGTGAGGCACGTTCTGCTGGATGCGCTCGCTGTGTGTATAATCTATAACGCTGGATCGTCAAGAAGGTCGGAAGGTTTGAAAAAAAAAAAACAAACGAAAAAGAGAAAACGAAATAAAGTAAAGAAGGGTTCGGAAGAAGGTCAAAAAAATTGAATTTTTCATGCGATTATGCGAAGGTGTATGTACTATAGTCTTTGGGGTAAAAACGAATTGCGACAAAAGTAACGTGCGAATGGAAGGGAGTTTTCGATAGAATTGATCAAAGAATTTCAAACATTAAGCGAAAGAGGGAGAGGGAGAGAGAGAGAGAGAGAGAGAGAGAGAGATATAGAGAAAGAAGAAGAGTGAAAAAGTTAATAAAAACGATTACGGTACACTGCGAAACGGCCGTATTTGAAATACGCTATACATAATGAAGATAAAGATTAAATAATAATTATGATACAGAATTTAATGCAAGATAATATTATTATATATAATTCATCTAAAGAATGGTTTAAAGTTTCAATAAAGCAGAGACAGCAACAAAATTAAGCTCCATGGCCGAAAATACTGCGTATGCGTTTTTTTTTTTTTTAATTTTTTTTTGAACATCACGTGCCTGCTACGTGAGACATCGAAATATTGTCCGTGGAGCATAACAGCGCGTGAGAAATGGACGAGAAAGTTTATTTCTTGGAGTTTCTCAATTTCAATTTAGAGAAAGAGAGAGAGAGAGAGAGAGAGAAAGAAAGAAAGAAAGAAAGAAAGAAAGAGAATACATGATCAAAAAGACTTCAAAGTAATGACGTTCGCGGCCGCACGTCGCTCAAAAACATATGACGTCTACTAACCTCACGCGATAATCTCAAGGTGGATCAGTCCGATGACGTGAAGAAACTAATTTTCTTTTCCCCCGAAATGCGCTTCAATTACAATTTAAGAAGTTACGAGATAAATTAGAGCATCTGCATTATTTCACGTGCAAAACTGTTCAATTCAAAACAAAATTAATTAAAAAAAAAGCAGACGCAACGGTTCATATAGGAAATACATGAAAACAAAAGACAAAGGAAAACCACACGCATACACTGTCGATAACCAAGTCTGAAGCGAGAGCGATGGTTCTTCCTATTATCGTAAATGATTAAATTTAAAAAAAATCATTATTTATAACACTGCGGAAATGATCCCGGGAGAAAAAATTACTTATATATATAATATATATATATATATATATACAAATATATATATGTATATATTTACATAACATTAATCCATACTGCATCGTGAGAAAAGCATTCATCATGTATGGTATGTTTGAATGTTCGCAGTAGTAACATGAAAAAAGTAAACGCGAAGACAAAAAAGGGCTGATTTTTTGTAGTATGCAGGCTCTGAAAGAGGATATGAAAGAAAATACACTGTGTGCTTCATCGAGGCGTTACTATTTTTTAAAAATAACTAGTTATTTGTAATCAACAGTGAATAGGGTGTGCATGTATATGAGAAAGAGAAGGAGGTCAAAAATAGGGAGAGCACGAATGTGAAATTGCGTGTAAACGAGTGAAAAAAAAATCATTACGAGTGGGGGATAAACGTGACAGGTACACGAAAACTAATTGTGCAAGTGTTAAAATGACAAGAACAATTGAAACGTAACTTCTTAATGGATAACAGCGCGTATACCGAGAGAGAATGGGAAGCTAAGAAAAAGAAGAAGAAAAAATGGGCAAAGGCCGATTAAGGGTGCTCTGCAAGTATATCCTTATAAAAGAAAAAACGTATATTCAATAACGATAATTGAATGGATTATTAACGTCAAAAATTATCTCATTGATATCTTTTTATAGGCATTGTTGTATTGTTCATTATCACAGCGCAAGATTACTAAGAGTACTGCTTGCTATGGAGCATGTGCATCTCCATTTTCTTTTACATTTCAACCAATCGTAATCGATACTTCAAGAGCCTTTCTGCATAAAACGAGACGAGATAAAGGGGCCGGACTTTTCACGATTTACGAAAATCGCAGACCCCTTTTGTCAACTGTTTTCTTTCATACCTTTTACGGCATTGAGCAATTCTCTCTTTCTCTCTCTTTTTCTGTCATTCGATTTGTAAATGCATATAGACAAAAAAGAGACATTTACGAGAGGGAGGCCTATATCTAATATCACATGTAAATAACGATTAATCGCCGCAGCTAAAATTGCTATCGCAGTCACTGGCTGCTCTGCGATTTAATTAGTACACCGATTTGTATACAAAACAAAAATTAACAAAAAACGAAAAAAAAAAAAATGAAAAATAAAACACACAACCGGACATCAAGAGACAAAATAGATAAACAGACGCAAATCTAATTAAGTGTTATTTGAGCATTGGGTTGCGCGAGCGAGTCTCTCATGGATTCGCATAAATGAGCATGGAAGAAGTTACGAATATTATATGACGATTGCGTTTAATCGATCATCGAGATTGTAGAAAATTTGTTTTTTTTTTTTTTTTCGTTAATTATTTGTTGACTGGCTGTTCCAAACGCTCTCGGGATTCTGATATTTCAAAAAACTACTGTATATCGTTCCGTGCGTATCGTTAGCGACTTAAACTTGGCCATTTTTCAAGCCAAATAAAAAACAAACGCGACGATCAGCAACGAGATGGTGAATGCTGGAGAAACCGAACGTGAGATCAATAATCGACTGAGTAACCAAGAAAATTGTTTTTTCTCATTTCATTCGTTGTTTTTTCCACGCAAAATTGCTCGTTGTTAAAACGTTTTTTTTTTTTCAACACCGGCAAATACGCTTTTCTACTGCGAAAGACCGCGTGATATTTTACAATAAAAACAATTGAATGAAAAATAAAGAAAAAAAAATGAATAAATACGGTGATAATTAGTGCGTGCGACGCCCATTATAAAATTTTGCCTCGTGATGATTCAAATCTGTGGTGCAAACGCCTCAAGATTCAACGGCAGATCGAAACGCGACGTTCGAAGTCGTTAGTTCGGTCAACGAAAATGATAAATTTCGAAAATGAAATGAAGCTACGTCTACGAGACAGCGAACGAGGGGCGAGAAATGATCTCGTTACTCGACAAGCACATAACGCTCCTTTCATGGAGGAGTAGATACACGAGTATCCCTGTGTTTGTGTTGACAGTTCTAAACGAGACGTGGTCGCGCCGACATGCGGCCACTCAGGCCCCTCAGATGAGGTAAAAAGAAAAACAATGCGATAGATAATTATACAACTAGGATTATTTATATGTGGGTAAAGACATTGTTAAAAATAATTAAAACAAATGAAAATTGTGGATAAAGGAGATAACGATTTAAATAAAAAGTTATAACTGTACATATTAAAAAAAAAAATAGCGATGTAGCGCGAGACGAAAGAGAAGAATGGTGAAAAAAAAGTAAAAATAAAATAAATAATAAGGTTGATAAAACAAAAAAACAAAAAAAAATTGATTTGCAAGCTTGGCGGGGGTTGTCAAAAAAGAAAATGATGCGAGCCTCGCGAATGAACAAAAATAAGAAAAATAATAATAAAATAATTTTTTTGGTTTTCTCCGTTTAAAAAAAAACAACAAAAAAAAACATTAATAATAAATTTATATATATTATTTCTTTGTTCGCGGGTTATGTAAAATCACGGATGCCGCTTCGTTTCGCAGCTCTGTCGATTACAAGCATGCATATACATATACATATTCGCAAAACCCCCCATGTGTATATGTATATCGATGGTATAAATATATATAATATAAATAAAGGTAATTTTAAGAACTAAACAGCTACTGAAAAAGTAACACGAAACCACATACACACATACACTTCTATGATAAATCATATCTATAATAAAAAAAAAAGAAAAACGATTCCATGCCGATTTGATAATATTTATTTAACCGCTGAGTAAATCAGCTCACCCCGGACCAAGGTTTCGTTGTGATTTCAATAAAAATATTGTCCCCGAAGAAATCGTAATGAAAATGTATTATTTAGGAAATCATGTTTTTCTTTATTTCGGATTCATTCATTGAAAACAATTCAACCAGTGCTTGAAAATTCGAATATCGATTTTGTTGGTATTATAATTTTCTTTATCTTTTCTGTCATTTTTCATCATATTCGTAGATCCGTGGTTAAAACATATCTTGTGCCTTCGTCGAGATCCACTATTTATCATCGTTTTGTTCAATCCCAAATAATTCATTTTTTCGTTATTGAAGCCCTGACGATCTTCTGAAGTGAGCGGATGTTGTGAACGGTCCTTCTTCAGCAAATCCTGCTATTTCCTGCGGTATTATTGAGTATTCTTCGACAGCGGTGCATGGACGACACATGCATTCCAGCGGTGCTTTAGTTACAACCTTGAAAGATTTTTTATTTTTATTTCTATTCGCCAAATTCTGGAGAAAATAATCGAGGTCAGTATTTTTTTATCCTCGTATGTAAATGATTTCATATCAAGATTATTGATGTCCGTTCAATGCAATGAGTTTTGAAAAAATGGTTCAAATTCGTGTTGAAAATAATTAAAAATTACAACTACGATATATATCAAGATGATTATATCCATAAATCATGAAAATTGATCATGGAAATTGGAGAGTCTAGTGATAAAAATCTGTGATAGAATTGAAGATGTAAGAAGTAAATGTAAAGAATGCCTATTTCCAATAGCAATCAATTACGGATTTGTGTTCGCGCTAATTTGAAACTCCCGCGTAAGTTGTGTACCGTCGCTCCTCCGTCCAACGTTCGAAGCCGAACAAAAACAATATGGCGACGAAAACCTAGCTGTCTCAGAAACATCTCTCTTTCATTTTATGAAGCCTCGGTGCAAATGAATCTGTGTGCTAAATTGTTTTAGTCTGCGACTAAAGCGCGAATGGAATTAAAAACATAAACAAAGAAACAATACAACTATAAGGGTGCTTCGAGTGACAAAAATTTTACCTTTCGAAACTTTCGCTCGCCTGGTTTTGCCTTTGGACAGAATAAGGATACACTTGCTTCTCGTTCGCCGCTCTCTTGACAACACATGCAGCTTCTTTCCATTTGCCAAATTTTCGAGCCCGACACCTTTGGGTAACAGGTAAAATCAAAAATCCATTAATTATTTCATTAATACGAATGAAACAATAAAAGTGTTAACCCGTCACTCTGTTGCTTGAGTCGATCTCGTGCTTGCCAATACGTGACAATTGTTCAATATATTCATGAAATCGGGAAATTTTCACTTCTCTTTTTACTTGCACATGAGGAAATATTAAAAATACAAATTTATTTATAACGGTACGAAACGTATCGTCCATTTTTACCTGCAAATAACTGCTGCATCGTCCCGTGCAGGCAAAACTTGGGATTGGCTTTGGTACGCACCCGGGATATTCAAGTACGTGGATAACAGGTGTAACCTGACACTCGTCAACACCAACAATAGCCAAAACTTGGCTTGTAAGACAGCAGCCGAGTAAAATTCCCACTATCACTGCATGGTAAGTAAAGAAAGAAAATCATTCGTTGTTAACCATCTATCATTTTCTCTCATTGCCACCAACCTACAATTTTCTTTCTTTTGAAAGAATTTTTTTTCCTCCTACTCGTGTCTTATTAAATGATTGCAACAATACGGGTTTCAAAGGAAAAAGAAGCACTGTATTTACTGCATAACCCTCAGCAATTTTTACAAAGAAATATACAAAAATCTGCATCTCAATGTCTGATAACTGACAACATTGAAGTATATTTTTTCTATACGTTGCGTCCCATGTAATACAGCAGCAAACAAAAGTTTTGGGCAAACAAATATGCTTTTCATTTATTTATTTGCAACTGTGATAAGTAACTTTGTCTTTTCATGTTTCAAGGTGATTTATTAGACGTTTAGTCGGTTTAAGTCTTGCTGCAAGTTTTATTAGAAGGAGCTTGTATTTTTTTTTTTAAAGTAACACCAGTCACACATGCTTTTCCTTTCGTCAGAGAACAACGGCCAACTTTTTTTTCATAAAATATCAACGATATCTAAGAAAAACGTGTATCTACTTTTGAATTATCTCTTTCGCGCTCTTGCAGCCAATGGATCACTTTAAGGTTTATTTGTGTATGAATTACCTGCAGCTAAGAATATGCATCATTTTATATAGACTGATTAATCAACATTTATAAAATAAACATAAATGAATATGAAAAAATGTTTAAGAGATGGACATGTGCTGTTATAGTGACTAACCATTCTTTGCATGTCAATTATATGGAGGCTGATCAATATTGATTTTTTTAATCAATACCTGACGAAAAATTGAATTTTTTCTCATTCCCATACCAAATAAATAATTATAGAAAAAAAAATGAAATGCAATTACAATGTTAACAGACATGTCCATTTCTGTCTCAAACTCTAAGGCACAAAATATTTCTCAACAATTTACCAAAGTTGGATATAAAGATGTAGCAAGCTCGATACATTGTATCGGCTGGCTTGGCACTGTGTGTGATTCTAGTCAATAAGAAACAGCTCTTTATATAGTCCATTACCAACCCTTTTTATCAACCCCCTGTGGGTTAAAGACAGAGAGGGTAAATTCACTAGGTGGGAGATGATTAATGGGTTTCATATAAAACAGTGTTGCCTTTACTTTTTATTTATGTACATTTTCGTACTATGTTTGTGTGAGATGCACTCAAAATACAGCTGCAAAAATTATTCTTTGGTATGAAAATTTCTCTTTAATTAATTTTACTAGATGCATATTTGAGTTAACAAATAAGCTTTTGAAAAATTTGATAGTTTATTACGTCTTAAACGGTTTCACAAATTAATTGGAAATTTTTAATCTTCATCATGTGTCACGAAAAATTACTAATGAGGTATAGTTGCAAAAAAATGTCCTTTTCGTAGATTTCAAACCGTTACGTTTTGTCTATCGGTTCATTCTATCTTGGAATAGAATTAGTTCAATTTCATGATGTCAGTTAAGCCTGAAATAAAACATTTTAATGCTCATGGTATAATAGAACGATATGCGAATTTTTTCTTATCTATTATTCTCCAAATTCATTTGAGTCTTTCGTCTCACAAGAGTCGTCGAAAACGTAGGAACGAGTTATTTTTATTTCAGGTCCATTTTCACTCAGTTCTGTTACTAATGAAATTAGTGAAATTTCCGCATAAAATTACTTTTAATCATTTCCAAGAGAGAAGAGATTTTAGCTTTCTGCAAATGAGAGTGCATATCATTGAAGTTCATTAGGATACAAGCTATTAAAATAGATCTGAATATATTCAGTGTATTATAAAATTTTAGCTATGCCTACGGCTTGGAATATCGTTGATAATACTAAATTGGTTTTCAAATTAACAACTTAATATCAATATTAAAAATGTTGTTATTAGAATGACGAAATTTACAAATTCTTTATAAAAATCTATGAAAATTGATGGAACGTTTTTTCTTTCTGACATGGAAGCCACCGCTCATTCTTTTCGTCTTCAAACTATCTTTAAAATGGTTGTTCATGTATTTAAAATTTATCTACATTTTTGAATTATTGGTTAATTTTTAAAATTGGACAAGGGATGAGAATTTGATTTTTACTTGTTGAAATTGCATTAAGATTGCATGTTTTTTTTACATTCATGAATTTAATTCTTTTGGCCAAACACATTTTTGCAGTAGAGGGTTCAGCTACCCTTGAAAAACTAAAAAAACAAACTTGCTTACAAAATTAATTTGCGAAGCAATGCGTGTAATGAGATAAACAAAAAAGTTATCAACTAATATTTTTATTTTCAATATTCCTGCTTCTTCAGGTTTTTACGAGCTTATGATTTTAACTTTACTTTTTATCGGAATGCAAACTATGAAAAACCCGCCCAAATATATTTTATATATAGCTAAGCGATCACCGAACCGAGTAGTGATCTTGTTCGAGGCCGTGCACATCGCAGTTGGTAGTTTTTTCTTTCTCATATAATTCTCATGTTCCTGGATCGGCTTATCAATCTATAGTTAATGTTAAAAATGATTATTTACTTAAAGACTTGAGGTTAAAAATTTTCTGGTAAAAAAAAATGTCAGAAAAATCATGATATCGATCAGTAAAATAACGAGAAAGAAAATGTGAAAACTCCTCGCCTACTTTGGGTTATAATCACTTTGAGAGACTCCCTGCTGTCCAGCAATCTCCTTTACACGAAGCTCTTTATAGTTCCATAGCTGTTAACATACACCCAATGGATTTCAGAATGACCCCTGCGAAGTTGACCCTTTCAACTCTTAATGTTTTCACCCTTTACAAGAAAAAGCACTACCTCAAATATGTCTTCCCATTTGCGTTTGCTTCTACATTGACCAAATATTTTCTGAGTGAGCGAATATCTCAAGAGAATGTCTATTCCATTTTTCGTAGCTCAACTTTTATAGAATATGCCAAATGCATAAAAATATTCAGAAGAAATAATGTTTTATTTTATATCCTCTCAAGTAAAATGAAAATATTAAGTTTCGACAACTTAACTACTAATTAAATCCCGCACATTTAACTAAATTAAGGTTCTAGGTACACAATAAATTGGAGTAAAAAATTGTACAGTATAGTTCAGTGTTTATTCGTAGTTTTGAATGAAACGTACACATTAAGAATCACATCGATCAGGATTTTCTCTTTTTAAGTTTTACAATAAATCTGTCAGGTTCTCATTGTAATACAAATTTTGAGATTTCGGTATGTTAATTTTTTTTTTTTTTTAATTCGACTTCATCTTGTTTCTCATTTTTATCTTGAAAAATCGCCGCATTTGTAGCACTTGCAGTCAGCAGGTTCACGCAATTTTACATCCATCGTTGACATCTCGTCGTTCTCGAGTTTTATGCCATCAGCGTCATAACAATGATTTAGCCTGATCATACGTTCCTTGAGATAACTCTCGCGACAGCAGTAACATTCCTGAAATATAAGTTGCATTCAAAAAATCTTGAAATAATATTGACGAAATTTTTTTTTTATTTGCAATTTTCGAGAAAACAAAATGTTCGTCTGTGAGACCTTCAGAAAACCTGTTGTTGTCATGACGCTTGGTTGAACTTGTGAATTACAAAAACCCTCGCACTTTGTCACCGATACATCTCCGCTGCAAGTTCTAATTAAACGTCCTGCTTCGTTGTACTCATCTGAAATTAATTTTATTTTTTCACCTTTGATTTTCGATTAAAAATTAAGTTATTATCTGTTGAGTTTCAGTTGAAGCTATTTTGTCTGATAATATGTGAAATCCTTCAATTTTGCATGCTTTAAAAATAAACGGTACTTCTGTTAATATAGTGAGAACATAGGACCGTTTTTAAATTGTTATTTTTTCGTGGCAATAGGTCCAATAAATAATTAATGTGGAAAAATATTTTTTTGTTCGAATTTCAAAAAAACCTTTGCCAATCATAGTAATGACGTTTTTCTAAATCTATGGTTCAAAGAAGCAACACGATTCATCAACTCCTACTTTTTGTATAAATTTTATACCCTTCGTAATGTGAACTTCGGACATAAGGGTTTCGCAGTTTTCATCTCCCGATTCGTCGGCTCTCGCAATGATATTAACAAGACCAAATAAAAATAGGATTCGAACGAACGATTCAAACATCGCGAAATGAAATCGTAACATCAAAAAACAGATAAATTTCGTAAGGAAAAATTTGCTTTTTTGTGAGAAAAAAAAGTGGTCTTTTCGGAGCGGCGGATAGGAATGAAGCGAAAAAAGTAGCAACTGGCGCTTTTATAGCTGATTTTTTAAATCTGATTTCATTGTTGTGGAAAGCACATCAGGGTGTTGGGCTCCTGCTATGTGTTAATACCCTTCCTGGCTCGCGGTCGATTCCCTATGGTTTTTTTCGCTTCCCGCAGCGATTATCTTCAAAAGGGCAAACGTCTGCTATTCCCTCTTACCAACTTTGTGGATTACTTGGCTAATGCTTGTTTTATGTTCCATCGCCCTACAGGAGATCTAATCCTGAAGCAAAGTGGGTGGATTCTGATAAAATAATTGGCAATCTTGGATATTTTCATTTAAATATTCAATTTTCAATAATGGATTTTTTTTATTTCATTGTTAACTATAAGTTTCTGATAAATACAACGTTATAATTAGTAGAGTCCATTGGCAATTGTTAGGAAAGGTTTCGTGCACTTGAAAATGGACAGATAAATTAAATGAAATCGTTCTAGTGGTCGTTCCTTGTACTGCCCGGACAATTGTCACGCAAATCATCTTCATCCTCATATGTTGCACCGCACCACGTGCAATAAAAATACTCGTTCCTCAAATACTTTGTTAATATTTCCAACTTTTCCGTTGTTGTGAATTTTTCTATTTCCTGATCTTCCTCATCGTCGTGTTCTGTTTCACTGTCGCTCTCGTCATCGCTTTCTTTAGTTTTTTTCACAATGGGCCAGTACCACATTTCACACGGTTCCAGTTTCTGTTTTTGAGCATCGAGTTGTTCACAAACTCTTTGACTCTTCAACAAATCAACTTCGGCCAATTGTTCAGCTTTTTTCTGCGCCAAACGAACACGATAATCGTCCGTCTTCATGTTTTCTAATTTCTCCACTGGATTTGATTTTTTCGTCGATTTCTTTACAACCGTTTTTCCAAGTCCCATTCTGTTCCCTTTAATGTCGATCCCAATTGGCTCCGATATTCCTGATTCAGTTTTGCCGATCCCTTGACCCGGCTTATAACCCATTTTCATTAACATCTCAAAACCTGAAATCAAGGATTTACCATCAGGAATTATAGACTAACGAGTAGGATGTAGCAAAGTTCAATTTTTCGATTTCATTTCTAATACTCCAATTGCAAAAGTCTGTCTTAAGCCAGCATTGGAAAAAACGAATCCTGCTGTAGGAAAAAACAAATATAGCAGTAATTACGCGATAAAAATTGTTAGGTTTCATTTCTGGTTTTATTGTTGACAAAAAAAAATGTTTGCAAATAAAATTGATACAGAAAATGAAATTCCAAAACATGGTACCGACATTTCAAAGTTGTGAAACTTTCTTCTCATATTTGATTATGAGAGCTGAATAACTCATAGTTTCAGCTGATAATTTGAAGAATAATATCCTTCAAAATTGAACTAATATAATTTACTTATTTTGATTAGTGAAGATTTCTACCAGTTTTAATATGTTACAAATGATTTTAAATGTTTCAAAGTTTTTAAATGTTACAAATGATGAGGTGTAAATTGATACCTTTGTTACTTGAAGATATTGCCGAAGATAAACCTTCTTCCCTTTTTTCCTGCTCTATAACACGCATAGACTTATTTTTGTCTCTCATTTTGGTTTCCGCCTCAGCTTTTCTTTTTAATACTTCCAAGCGTCTTTTTTCTGATTGACGATATATAAGGCTAGGCGCTGGACATTTTTCTGTTGCCTGGAGAAACTTGTCTGACATGTAATCCTCATCATCTGACATTTTTTGATTGCTATAGGAAATATTCATGAATTATTGATCGTTTTTCATTGTTCACAGAAAATGTTATGATCGCAATTCATAAAACAATGTCAAGTTCAAATAATTACTAACAAGTTGAATTGATTAAAACTGAATTTTAGCTAATCAATTTTTAGATAATTTGAATGTGTCGTGAATTCCCAAGAATTTTCTTCATCGACAATTGGTTTGAATATACTTTGACTCGATGTAAACACACAACTGTCACATAGTCACGGACCGTTTACGCTGTCACAAATTATTCAAAATATCAATTATTTTCTAGATTTTCAATATCTTCACTTTCAGTAACGCGGATATGAAAAAATTGTAATCGAATTCAATGTTCTTGCAAATGCAAATAAAGGACAATTTACGTTCCCGTTTACGGTTACTTCGAGACGAATATTTTCAGGTTATGTTTGCAAACATGATGTGGGTACGAATCTTTCGAAAAACATTGAGCTGTATATTTTCAGTCATTAATGAATGACGGCTGGAAGAGGGGGAAATGGTTCCTTAGGTTACTAAAAAAAATGTGCAAAACGGCATAAGTTTATCTGCAATATCGATTCGTGGGGTTTCGCTTCGAAGAGAGGCTCTCGTGTAGTCCTGCTTTTGCGTAACTCGTTATAACATCGCTTGCGATAAAACACAAAGCAGAGTCTAGACTGTACTTATGCAATGACAATTGCTGGAAACATCAATCATGAATAAGTATATTTGAAAAAATATCAAAAGCAGGCTATTGAATTAAAAAAATAATGAAATCTATGATGATTTAATAAGCGACTAAAATTTACACGGGTAAAATCTTTTTTCGTTTTTTCCATTACACATGTTTGCAGGTCGTTCTAAAAATAGACACTAGCGCAATGTCCCGACTATATATATGCGCACTTCCTTCTATTCTCGTCATTTCAAATTCGCGATCGTGATTAACTGAGAGACTAAAAAAACCTCTTGTCGCCCAAGTGTTTTTTAGCTCAACTAACTGCTTCTTCGTGATAGTGTGCTCATTTTTTTCTTCCACAGTATAAACATGACACGATCTTTTAGAAACTTAGATCTTTCGAAAGATCAGTCTATACTTATGCATATTAAAGATCATGATGTTCCAGACATGTTATTAAGATCAATTACATTTTTAAACGAAATTTACGTGGGCGCCGTATGATTAAATTCTGTCAAGAGACTGTGAGAACGTAATAAACTTATGGCAACATGTAGCAGCCAATCTACGATGCATCGAAATAATTCGTTGAATAAATCTATGAGGTTTGGAAGAATCAAGATGGTTCCCATAAATTGTTCCGATATTCCACAAGTAGAATAAAGTATTCGAAAATTAATGTAAACCCATTCAAATTCGTAGAAGATCGAGAGTATTTAACGCATTGAGAAAAACCTAGTATTTATAGCTGTTCATCTTGATTCGATGATTAAATACGCAGTCATTAAACCACTGCATTAAACGCTATTTAAAGATGATTGGAAAACATGTCCTTGAATACTTTTAATAAGAAGGAGGGTGCTAAATAAAAACGTAATCGGAAAAAGTATATTCCGATATTTGTATTGATGACAACGCGTCATACATTCAACAATTATAAATTAGGGATGCGATTTTGAAACAACTGGAAAAATCATATTTAAAAAAACGTGTTCATACAAATGAAAGTCGAAACCTGAAGCCATGATGAAGACAGTTGGAAACAACGTTGTAATGGTTGGTTACTGTTTGGTTCTAGTTGGCTCCGGACAGCTCACGAGTGAGCGTCGTCCATACGGCCATGTGAAAACAACGTACCGTGCCTGGTAATATTTTACACGTTATAAAGAAAAGACATTTTTGCAGAAAGATTGTCGCAAAAGAACCTTTGAACAGCCATTTTGCATATCTCTTGATTCTTCCACGAGATGTCGTCGGATGGGTTTCTAATAGAAAACGAGTTTAGTAAACTCTTCCGTGCCATACGGTTTTGGTCGGCAGTCGGTCGATAGACAGGCGGAACGCGGAACTCGAAACGTTCTCAAGTCGCGCACCGTTCTCTTTCTCTCTCTCTCACTCTTGGTTAGTCCGTTATGTCGAAACAAAAGGGAATGTGAACCACGATGGTTATAGGTGCTATTTCCACAATCGTGGGTCCCCTATATCTATTTCTCTCTCGCATGCACTCTACTTATCTCACTTGTCTAACTCTGCTGGTACACATATCGGTGGGACAATATTTCGTGTTCCTGCTGGAGTGAGACAGCGACAACTCGCGGAGTGAAAGAAAACTTGAATCGTTTTTTTATTTTAATATATGTTTTTTTTTTTTTTCAATTCTCGTCTCGGTGTTTCGCAGCGATATAATAACGCTCGAGTATTGCCTCTTGAGCGAGTTTACGGGAGTGCCACTATCGGGGTTTCTCCTTCTCGTCGTGTGTTTTCTCGGTTGTCTTATTCGCGTGTACATGGAAATATAATAAAGGGTATCTCGCGAATTTCCGCCCTGTAGGAAAAGAGCGAGAGGACTCTTGGGAGGAAAAAAGTGTTTAGTACCCAGAAACGTTTTCTCTCTGTAGGTGTTCGTGAGTGGAGTGTGTGTATGTGTGTGTGTGTGTAATTCCATCCTGCAAAGCAACCGTTTGATAATTATAATCAGTCTTCTGGACCTCTCGAGCTGTAGAGGAATCGTTCGGAAATATTTTCGTCTCGTCACACAGAGAGCGATACAGAGAACGGGAGAGAGAGAGAGAGAGAACAAAAAAACGCTGGTCGAACGACCGGCAGCGTTGGCAATCAAACACATTGTGAAGATTTTTTTGACTCGGGCCAAACGAGAACATAGTGAAAGACGGACGAAATTTCTCGGGCCTCGAGAACAGTGTTTTTCGTTCCTGTAGCATATACCCTCGGACACACACACACATACATACACACAGCAAAAGAAGAGAGAAAGAGAGAGTGACACGTTCAACTGTGAAACGAAAGGGCGATCGAATACGGCTGAGAAATTCATTTTTTTTTTTGTTTCTCTAAGTCTGTGTTTGTGTGCATTGGTCGCATCAAACATGCCAAACCCAGCGTTCTACGCCCTTCCGAAGATGCGCATCTTTGACGTATACCCGTGTATCATCAACGTGAAAATTGTCAAATTGTCGTGATTTCAAGACGAGTTCTTGCGAAATAATTACAATAACTCTTTTTCATTCTCTCCTCAATTATTTTCGTTGGTTCCGTCACGCTGCGATCGGAATCACGTCTCATCTTGATTAGACAGCGATAATTGGTCCATAAAAGTGCCAGTTGATTTTTTTATTCATTCGCGAATTACGTGAAGCTAGAAGATTTTTTTTCTCTGTCACAAAGAGACTGTTCTGGAAAAATTTGGCTGTTCGTGAAAATCCGTCTTACAAAGACATTGTGTGATAGCGCGTGTTTACGAATTGGACACATTGTGCAAAAATTGATTCAACGTTATACAAAGTTTCTACTTGCAACATTCGGCCACGAAAAATATTTTTGTTGCCCCAAAATATACCAAAAAACGATTATAGCACAGGTGCATTGAATTTGAATTTGAAATGCACTAGACAAAGACTTTATTTTATTGATAATCAACCTGTCGTGTTGTAGAAAAAGCGCAAGTAAATTGTGAGTGAAAAACATTTGTGGAAAAGAATTGATTGAAGGATATTGTAATTTGCAAGTCACTATAGCGTTAAGTTGCTGTGGCTATGGTCGTAGCTAACGGCTGTTGGGTACATAATGCTGGTTTCAATCAGAACCAGAACGTCGAAAATAATTTGAATAACGAAGCTAACAAGAACAAAATGACGGCTAAAGGTATATTGATATGTCGCGATAATTCGCACGCTTTTCAAGAGCGCACGTTGAATCTCGACCAAGCTGTGAAAATAGGGCGTTCGGTGGCCAGAGCAAGGGTGGCTACCAACAATGCGATATTCGACTGCAAAGTGTTGTCGCGCAACCATGCTCTCCTGTGGTACAGCGGCGGTAAATTTTATCTTCAAGATACAAGAAGTAGCAACGGAACTTTTGTGAACAATCAACGACTGAGCGCGACAGGACTAGAGTCTCCGCCGCGCGAAGTATGCTCCGGTGATATTGTGCAGTTTGGAGTGGATGTCATGGAGAGCACGAAGAAAGTAACGCATGGTTGTATCGTCGCGACACTGAAGCTCTATCTGCCGGATGGTAAAGAAGCAAAAGCCAGTCGTACGATGGCAATGGCTAATCCAGCCGGTGACGTGTCCTTGGAAGATCTTTACAAACTCAATCAATACATCCAAGAAGCAAGCAGAAGAGAAAAAGTTTTACAAAGTAAATTATCGCACCTCCAGTCGCTGGTGGAAAACACAAGATTAGCCACCGATCAATCGTGGAAAGCTCTCATCGACGAGGATCGTCTGTTGACACGTATCAAAGCGGTCGAGAGTCAACTGGTTGCATGCTCAAAAAATTTCACCGAAGACAAAATACGCAGCGAGTTATTGAGACTGGAGGAAGAAAAAGCTCAGTATCAAATAGCGGCGAAAGATGCACTGCACAAGATACATCAGGAAAAGCTGGAGGTAACGCAAAAGCTTGCCCAATTGGAGAGTCGTTTGAACGAGACGGAGGAAGAGTGTCAAAGCCTTCACAATGTTTCGAAACACGCGCAATTGGAGCTTCAAGAACTCGCTGCTAAATATACAGAGGCACAAAGAAATTTGCAGTTCATGGAAAATAAAATGGTCGAGAAAGAGGAGAGTTCCTCGGAAATCGTCAAATGGGCAATGCAGGAGAAGAAAGATTTGTTGAAAAAAGTTGAAGAACAAGCCAGGGTTGAGCGTTTTCTTCAAGCTCGATTGCGTAATTGCTGGTTGGAAGATCCAGTCAATATTCCTAAACACATAACCGCAATGAGAAATTATATGCAAACTCTAATCGATATGAATCCAAAATTGGTGACCGAGGTTGATTCGAGTCTCGTGAAAGACGGTGTAAATCCTATCGAAGCTATAAACGGTATACTCAATAAACTGGATGCCATGTTAACCGAAATTCACAATGAAACCGAAGCGATTAACGATACGAATTTGACGGGCTTGGATAATGAACAAAATCAAACGAACAGTCAGGATTCCGAGAACAAGCAAATGCTCATTAAGAATACGGAGGATCGTCCATTCGATAAGAACGAGCTCGATGATTCGCCTAACAGGCGTGAAAACACGACAAATTACATAGTTAAACCGACAGGAGGATTGATAACGTCAGTTACAACATCGCCGGCTGCTCGACGTCAACAGCAACAACAAACAAGAGGTCAAAAATCACTAAACAGAAGAACTCTCGTTAATGGGAGTAGCGCGAGTCTGGACGATAGCACAGAGTTGGAAACCAATTCGGAAAGTAACGACGACACCAGTAGCATCGCCAGTGATGATACATGGATCGGTTTCAACGATGACGTCGGTGAAAAATCGGTTATTGAGGTTAAAAAACAAATGAGCGATGATCCCGAGGATAATTCAACGTCGGAAGGACAGCAGCGAGAGCAAATGTTACGCGAATCAGGACATAAGCTTGAAGTACGTTTCGCAAGTGGTACAAACGGCAAAGATCTTGAGGAGGTCCATTACGATCACGCTTATAGACCTGAGGAGGAATTTGCTGATGTTGCGACAGCAGCGAACGACGATGACTCGTCGGATTCCATCGAATCACCAAATGAATCGCCAGCTTCGTCGATTCCATCTAAACGTCAAGAGTTGAACGGAGAAGATGAAGACATCGAGAAAGCCGAGAATCTTGAGCACGACGACGAGGCTCACGGAGAAGGAAAAGAACAAGGTGAACGTGAAGAAGATGAGCAGATGGACGGTGAATACATCAAGACTCTAAAACCGATTGGCAATTCAATGAGCCCGAATTGTTCCCAGAGTCGGGAATATGTTTTACGTACACTGATTAATTCGTTGGAATCATTGCGGGGTGACGACGATCATGAGGCTCAACAGGTAGTGAAACGAGAGCTCGATCAATTGCGCGATTGGCTCGTACAAGAAACGAGCGAGAATATCGTCAACAAACTCAAAGAATTGTATTATCGTGCTAAAAATGAGAATCAACGGATACAAGAGGTGAACGAGGAACTTGTTATTCTCAAAGAAAAGTTCAATAATATTAGCGACGAGAAAACGGAACTTTTGAAACAGTACAAGACACTCAAAGCACAATGCGGTGATCTTCTGAACACATCGTATAGCGTTCCCATACAATATGTTGCCCCAATTGCCGTCGTAATTGTATGGATGCTGCTCGAAAAAATGTTCTAATGTTTTCTCTATTTTGTATATATGGATATTCGATGGAAAAAAACGTTTCATTTATCCGTTTATTTTCCATGTCACTTTTGTTCTGATTGTTTTACGAAAACGCTATTTATACCTAGATTCCAAAAACAGTCGAGACATTTTATTTTGCTTTCGTTCTCGTTCGATCTTAAACCAATCGAGCGTGTACATTGTACATATATAAATATATATTATAAATACACATTTATATATGCATTTATATGTTCATCCATATAAATGGATATATATTTCCATTATTATGATATTAAGCGTCGATAAGAATTACGGGAGGAGCCTCACTTTGCCAAAGTGCGAATATTTGACGGTGTTACATGCATGGGGAACGAAGAGAAAGAGAGCGAGAGAGAGAGAAAAAGATCGAGAAAACAATTGCTGTCACATGCCCAACTCAACAGAAAATCGAACAAATCTCTAATGGCGTTTGGATAAAATACGTTTGAATGATCAAGCGAAATGAGAGCAAGCGTGAATCGGGGTTTTTTTTTATTTATATTTTTCATTTTTATCTTTTTTTGTTCAACAAAGTATAGACAATACCACGTAAAATGTTCAATACGCTGCCAATTTCGATATCATATCTTCTTCGGACAAACGACGTACTTCTTCCTTATAATAAAAAAAAAATCCTCATTTAAAACAACAGGCAAAAAAAACGCATAAATTGATAATGTAAAGAAACAAATGATGCACATCTTACTGTATCCGTTCGTTGTACGATTATAATATATTTATATATAGTTAATTAATAAATAAAATTAAAAGAAAAACTTATGATAATGCAACGCCCGTGCTGTACATTGCCGAATCTTTTGAAAAGTTTTCGGTCGTACTACGAGTATTATAAACGAATAATTATTACGTAAGAACGTATCGAAGTAATATCGAGAATTTTGAATTCATTCGATTTAATACTTAACGTGCACACGAGAGTAATTTTTGTAAGATTGCGAAAAACGTTGGACAGTGGGTGATACACACATATATATATATATATATGTATTTTTTTTCTTTCATTGATTTCTATTTACGGCGAAAATTTTATAACGAATTAATATTTATCCTTAGAAAGGCTATTTTAAAATCATACTTTCTGTGCGATCTTGCGGGACTGGAATCTTAATAACTTTCAGATTATCATTAGAAACAAATGTCCACGAAAAGTTAAAGAAAACATGCACTTTGCCAGATTTAAATCGAATATCGGGGAATTCACACTTTATCCTTGAATTGTGTAAACCGAGGAAAAAATTCTAAAATACCAGTTAGTTCATGAAACACAATTTAAAAAATATATTGAAAGAAAAAAAAACAACAAAACTGAGAGACGGCCAATCGCGTATAACGATACGGCCTAGCAATACGTTTCCGTACGGTTTTTCTATCACTTCTTTTTATACAAAAAAAAAAAAAAAAATTAAAATATTTAAAACAAAAAAAATACGAATTTACTGTATTTTCTTATCATCGTCGATTAACTCGGTTCCGTAGAGTGCCATTTCACAGAGTTGACAACGACGTTCAACTTTGTCACCGTAAATATCGGGATATCGCGGGAGAACGATGTTTGGAATGATATAGACAAGAGGAAAAATGAAAAAACGGAATATTGCTGAAACTGCGAAACCAACGGGAAAGTAAATGATTATAATCTGTATAGAAAAAAAAAGAAACAATTCGCGAACGGGAGATAACAGTTCAATTTTCCAATAAGATTTATCCAGCTTGCTGGGGCTGACTTTTTGGAAGATCGAAGCAATATACTGTAGCTATAAAAAAAAGCTTGTACATAATATTGTTAATATAATCTTATTACCCGTGTAACAGTCATTATAAATGAAAACAACAACAAGAAAAAAAATTAAATAAAATTAACTTAATTAAAACGTGTTTATTTAATCACATTATTTTCCCTTATTATTTCAGTGTTACTACAAAGGAGATACGAAGACATTATTTGAAAATGGAAAAAGAAAAATTATATTAATCCACAGAGAAAAACTTCAATGGAGCATAAGCCCGTGTTAATATTGTTGCGTTGATTTCTGTGATTTATGCATCTATGTGTGCAACGGAAGTGGCCTTGGCAATGCGCCACCTAATAAGAAGCTGATTCACCGATTTTCATCGCACACACATCGCTCTTGTACTACGTCTCTTCAATAGTCACACACATCATATATACATATTTTTAACATTCAGAAATTATGATGCACACTTGTATGATGCTAAGTAAAAAGTATGAATTTATTCATCAGAAATCATTTCATGCTTAGGGGTTTTTTGAAATCTTCATAAATATTTGTAAAGTTGTTGGAAAAAAATTAACTGATCCTCCGGTTAATAAAATCGATCATTCAGATTCACTGACATGAGATTTCATAAAATTGCAGAGTAAGTAACTTTAATGTCATTTACTTACTTGCGTAAGTCATTTTGATGTTTGTTACGAAATTATAATCCATTCAAGAAATTAAAAAGTAAATATCTAATACCGTGTTTTCAGTGAACACAGTAAGGTACAAAGTGTGAAAAAGTGATTTTTCAACTGCTCCAGAATCACTTTATGATCAAAACGTATAAGTGAAAAATAATTTTTTTGTCTTTTATTTGCAGGTGCAACCACACTTCGTTGTTTGTGTCAGCGGCGAGCAGTGCGAAGCGTGGGATTTCCATAACGGGGACTGGGAAAGAGAAATGAATCGATGAAGAGAAAATCGGAGGAGGTAACGAGGAATCGAGGGTCAAGAATGGCCGGTGGATCGAACGTAAACGGTGGTGACTCGTCACTTCATCGTATATGCCGTGATTTTTTACGAAACGTTTGTCATCGTGGCAAACGATGTAAATATCTTCACGAACGCTCGCAGGACGATCCAGTCGAAGAATACACCTTCTGCCATGATTATCAGAATGGAATGTGTCATTGGCCAGGTTGCAAATTTCTACATGCAACCGAAAGTGAAGAGAAACATTTTCGAACGACTGGTGAATTACCAACGCACGTTATAAGCCGCTTGAAAAATAATACCGATAAATCCGAATATCCCATTTGCAAGGATTACATAAAAGGAAGTTGCCAAAGAGAAAAATGCAAGTTTCGTCATTACAAGAAGGAAGAATCGACGATTAATGTTTCAGCGCAAACACATCTGGCACCTCCGAGGCCACAGCACATTGTTAGCGGAACGAATAACGGCGAGAATCACAGATTCGAAGAGGAGAGGAAGTGAGCAAATATACTTTCTTGTTTATAACGCTAAAGAAATAATTATCGGGCGTTTCTCGGCACTTGAACCGTTCTATAGAGATTTTGTAACCCTGTGAAAACGTCTTGAATTTATTCTGTAATCGCCGCAGTTCAATGAAATTAAGATTTTTAATTCGTCGATGCGGAATTATTTTATTCTCAATATACCGAAGTTACGAATTCATGATTCAATTCAATATTGTTCCAATTTTTCGATTTTGAATCACACGGGAATGAGAAACATAACTAAAAAAGTCCTAAAATTTTACTGTTGCCGCCAGACAATTTTTGCACTGGATCTTAAAATGTGTTTTAGAATTCAACAGAGTCAAGCATCGGTGTAATTTCGAGCTTTTTTCTGCTGTTTTTAACGACGATCCGTGATTTTTAAGTTCATGAATATTTACGTTCATCACTATTTTTTAATACATCACATGATATTTTCATAAGAAGAAATATCGTTTTGGTTCATAATTTTTCAACTTAGTCCACGCTCTTATGGTTCAATATACCGAGTTGTGAACACATTGAAACTCCAAAGATCCAAGTACTTGTTCGCAAATAGAAAAGTACTTACGTAATCCCGACCGCTCTACAATATAACGAGCGTTCTATCATGGATAAGTGTACAAACATATCGTACATTTACGTAATATTATCCGTATTATTCAGGTCTCGATCCAGGTGTAACGATATTCTGCCTTATGTATTTTGTTCGTATTCATAGTTCTTACAATGAAGATTTTTTTATATTCTTGCACAAAGATTGCAAACGGATGCTCTCTGAACTGATTCCATTTCTTTTTATTTCATATGACGTTGTTTTTTTTTTTTTTTTTTCAAAAAATTGTCATAAAGACTCCTTTCATCAGTTTTGATTTTTGTAATCCGTAATAGTACATGTAAATCACGTTCGATAGCAATTGCGAAAAAAACACGACTTCTAATTTGAATAAAAATGGTTACTTCGATTGGAAAAAGACAATCTATAAAAAATTGGCATGAAAATGTATACATTCAGATCTTTTAGATTCCTGTAAGTAATGTTTAATTGCTCTTCCATAGCTTTCATTGGCAGTTGGAAGATCAGCATCCTCTAGTAACTGGCAATGGTTATAACGCTGCACCTCATCCGGGTGATATACTTGGACCTCCAGAACCGAAGCGTCGTATTGTCTCAGGCGAGACTGTCGTTCATTTTGACACATCACAACTACTTGGACAGCATACAGCGCAGCCAATAACTCCAGGATATTATTATCCAGTTATAGCAAGAAATGAGGCAAGAGCCATTGTTCTTGAGGACGAAAACTCGTTACTGAGAAAGAAAATTGAAGAACTCAAAAAACAAGTGAGTTGCAAATTATTTTCTTACCTTGGATTCAGTTTTACTGAGAAAAATGAAGCACGAAATTTTTTTTTCTTGTTAAAAATCTTCTGACGTCGTACTTTTATTAACCATTATAAATTTATAATAATTATTAGTGCTCATGTGGCATTAAAGAATACATTTTTCTTATCCTTCGATCAAACTGAATGAGTTTAAGTTTATTTTAGAGTCAAAGTTGTTAAAAGGAAGATGTTTTATAACAGATTTTATGAAAAATAATTCTATTGGAATTATGATCGTTATTAAAATAATAATAGAATATGAATAAATGAAATTCTCGTGTCTTTACATGTTGTTTTTTTATTTGTACAGGTAAGTGATTTGACAGCTACCAATGAATTTCTTCTCGACCAGAACGCGCAATTGAGAATGTCAGGAAAGCGTACGACGAACGTAACAGCGGTAACAGTGCCAGCTGTGACAATCACGAATACGGTACCTCCATCACAAGCGCCAACACCTCAACAAATGGTAAACGCGGCTGTTGCAGCGGGTACACTGAGAACCGTGACCGCGAGTGTTGCTACGGTACCCGTTAGCATAGCTACGGTAACACCGGTGTCAATAGCAGCGGTGTCAATGGCTCCTGTATCGATAGCACCGCCAATAGTGACAATGGCACAGCAAACGATAACGATGAGTGGTTCGGGTCCGCAACAGAATAATCAGCAGCTCGGAAATCAAGGAAATTCGCAACAAAATGCAAGTTTACCAATGTCCATATCAGGAGCGACAGCTCCGATGGTCTCGTATCCTATCATGACTCAAGAGCTCAGGCCTGTTCTCCAATAATACACGTACGAAACTGACAGTTCTACGAGTTTCACGTTCGATCGAGTGATAGGCTTTCCTCAGCGAGAGCGCGATAGTCTCTCGCTTTGAAATAATATTCAAAAAACAAAAAACCACGAGTACCTTAAACGGTGATGATCGACGAAAATCGGTAAAAAAAAAAAGTCCGACATCATTGATGAACAGCCATATTTTCTGAAATCGTGACTTGACAAGGCGTGTCGAATCAAGAGTCTAACAATAGAATTTTTAGTACTGAGATCGTTATGGCCCTGTAGATTCCCTTGCGCTAACATGCAAGAGATTGGCATTTGTTCCAACAGTAAAGAAACCGTTCAAACACATCTCACGATGAAATATTTCTTGTTAAAGTAGATTGAATACGATAAATTGAGGTTGCGATTTAGAATTCAATCGATAGGCTGTTCAACAGTAGACTTTATGAGGAAGAGAAGAGGCCGAATGGTCATCGCTCCAAAAGGACAATTAATCTATTGTTGTCAAATAGAACTTGACCTTTCTTCATGGGTGAAAATATAAAACGAACGCCGATAGGACACTTTGCTCTACGATGTCTGATTATAAATCTAATGCAAATCTTTATTTTTGCAACAGTGTCTATTATTTCGAAATTCACATTTTCCATATAAACGCCCTGTAATTATTGCACATAAAGTTGAGGGAGCTCTTATTTCCAGTTCGAGGAAAGTCGTTAGGCTTCATTTTTTTCGTCACTTTAATTGAAGAATTGTGGTAAATCATTTGCATATTAAAAACTTTATTACTGCTTTACGCATCGTTTAAATATAAGAAACACGAAGGCTAATGATTTTTTCCTATCTTCCCGCAATAATTATTCACTTAGAACAGTATCGCAAATATTTTTGAAAATTTCATTGCATAAAAGAATACTGATTGAATTTTATTGTTGAACTTAACGTTACGGCACCCTAGAGGCTCCCAGGGTATAGCAACTACACATGATATAGACTATCAACACAGTGGTTTGCAAAAAAATTCTACCTTAGTGAACAGTGATGAAAACGATTTGGAAAAAATCGTCAAATATATTCGGTCAATGGAGACACCGCATAATTACTAGGTATCTTATGATTAAGTACAAACACGGGGTAAACGATAATAAAGAAGAAATA
Organism: Campoletis raptor; assembly: GCA_948107755.1. Lineage (NCBI taxonomy): Eukaryota > Metazoa > Arthropoda > Insecta > Hymenoptera > Ichneumonidae > Campoletis > Campoletis raptor. The sequence continues at coordinate 30,029,606 of OX403622.1, read as the reverse complement.
AAACTTTGTATATTAAGAACAGGATATGCAAGATCTGCCTGTTTCGTACGCACCATCGTACACGCCACTGTAAATAGCAATATATTTAGTCATAGCCGAATCGGCTTTTTTTTTCTCTGCTGTTTCTCGACTAGAAAGAATTTGTATAATTCCATTAACGATAATTAATTTAAATATTCGTACATCGATAGCGATATTTTCGAAATTTTAAGTACTTATTCGTGAGTATATGCAACAGACGAGAAACGTTGAGGCGAGCGATTGGAACGATTGGAACCAATAAAAGTTCAGATTCGTTGTGTAAGCATCAACCAACTTGTAAAATTTGATGCTTCGGTGATAATTGAACGTTCATGGTTACTGTAATATCTTTTATTTTTATTTTGTAACAATCGCTACTCATGAAACATAGATATATAAGTATTAATTAAATACGTGTGTTTGGGTTCATTGAAATTAGTGAGAGTTCTTTTCGGAGATACTATGAATAAGACCTTCCATCAGCTCCTTTTATCAAATATATTCCGCAATTCCTGCTTTAAATTTTTTTCACAATTATGTGTACAAGAAAGAATAGCTAGAAAAAAATTCGGGATAAAAAAACTTGAATGGATCTTTCCTTTAAAAAAATCAAGTCGGAGACATTTTATTTTTCGAATGATGTGTTGTTTTCACGTTAAGAGCATATCTTTTTACAATGTTTTACTGCCTCACTTACGCATACATTCTATCGGTTATGAAAGCAGCAGAACAATTCGTTGAGTTTCCTTCGTATTAATACAATTTATTTTCGTTTTTTCGTTTTCAACGATTTTTGTTCTTCACGAGTTTTGTTGATATACATTTTTAGATGATCATGTTACACATTCGGTTACACAGTCAAAATTATAGCCAGAGTAAATAAGCAATGGTACGATGACCATTCACAGCGATGTGGTCCGATTAATCGACGTACCAAACTTATATTTAATAAATTTCGTATTCAATCATTTCAGCCAAGTTCCGTAAAATCCCAAGTTTATTGTTGAATAGAAGTTCCAACAACAGTTATACATGTCGAATCATCACATTCAAATAAATTCTAATTGTTTTGCAAGGTTACTTTTACAAGTATTTGTGCGAGGATCTTCGATCCTTGACGGCCACATTTTCGTGTGGTAAATCAATTGTCACAACGGGTCGGCATTCCAGGGTCTTTGACCATAGAACTCATGGCCATATATCTTTGGCCACAAATTCGTTCCTTAGTAACGAAAAGAATGATACGCGAGTAATTCAATGTAATCGAAGTTGAGTTGACCTCAATAAAAAAGTGTAGAATTGAGAAAAGTAATGAAAATCTTATGCTTTCGACGTTCATTTAGGATTGAACTCTATCTGGACCATGAGTTCTAGGGTTCAATCATTGGCGAAGTAAAAAAAAAATTAAATATTGAGAGATTAAAAAAATCGTGTAAAAATTTTCAATAGAAACTCCAGACTGGTAGTCGAAATATTACAAAATATGAAAAATTATTGGAAAAAAACTCGAGCTGACTTTTTACGAAAAATAGGATCACTTCATTAATTGTCAATATTTAAAGCTGTAATGTTAATCTCTCACTCGTAAGATATTCTACGTTCTAGTGGAAATGCATTTCATAGTGAACGCACAAGAAAGTATGTTTACCTTTAATGTAAAAATTGATACATTTTGTGAAAAGTGGAAAGTTCACGAGCTTTCTCCCAATCAGTTGCAAATTAAAGGTAAATATTATCATAAACACAATTTCCAAACGGTTTAGGCGTTGAAAGTTGGGCCTAAACTTTGTTTCGGATAAGCTACACCCTAAGTGGCAGTTAACAGTCAATCGAATTATGTTTTCCTTGACCAGTAATCATTGAATTGCGACAAAAAATAGTAATCATATAAATTTATAACCGTACTTGCACATTTTAACGCTCGAGAAATTCGGTTTCCATGTGATCGAAAATAGTGAAATTCGCCAACAAAAAAATGGTCTGTTTGGTCGAATTGATAGTCTCTTTTGTTTATTTCTTTTGTGCCAATTGGATTTTTTGAATTTAGTTTCAAGCTTGACTAGAATCGGATAAGTTCGAGTATGGTTGTCATAAATATAATTATTACTGTGGATTGTTCGACGACCATTTATTTAAAGTTGAATCAATCAGATTGTTCTGTGCAAAATGTCAGATTTTTCTCGATCCACCATAGACGAATTTGTTACATTTTCCATTAACCACTTAAAATTGATTTGGTCGATCGATTTTTCAGCCAGTAAGTACCAGCCAATACCACCGTGCAGCAAAATCCCAGAATAAAACGTAATCGCCAATGGTGCTTAGAGCATTTTAATACGTTAATGATTTTAATGGTTTGTTCTTTGGTGTCTTGCTCGGTACTCGAATTTTCTATAACGAAATTCGCCATTTCAGCCTTTTTGTCGAGAGGCATTTGAGCTGAAATTCTCACTTTTGCCTTTTCCTCATTAAAATTGCAGCGCTCCATAAGTCTCTGCAGTTGAAGATCTTCTTCACTATATAAAAGGAAGAATTGTTATTCAAGTTTCTGCTACTGGCTAAATATTTTTGGTAAGTGTTCGGTCACCATCTCATATTCAAGTTTTTTTTTGACTCATTGCATATGTCACTGAGAAAATAGTAAAAGTGAACAACAGGGAATTTTTTGAATGATTCAAATTAATATTTAGAGAACGATGGAATGAAAAGAACAATGTGACATATCTGTCACTTAAAATTAACTTTGATTTTTTATGTTTTTCGTTGATTGCAATAGTATGCAAATTTAAGGTTGCAAAAAAACTCATCAATTTGTTTGAAGTTATTCTGATTGACTTCTTTTATTCGAAGAAGTTCTCATTTCATGCTTGATCATTAAATAATGTGAAAATGTTTTTTTTTTTTTAATCAGGCAAACGTCAACTCCGTTTTTGATGCGACTAAAGAAAACTTGAAAATATTCTAATGTACGAATAGCACGACCATTAAAATTTGTCACGTTTTGCTTTGTCGTGTAAGAGATAAAGTATAATTACTTACCATGTGACCACAATTATTTTGTGTAAGTAATTCAACATTGAGCCTGTCTCAAACAACAATGGCAAATCCATAACAATAAATGGATGACCTTGGAAAAAATATTTTAGCGCTTGCCAGCACATTTCCCTGTATATATCTGGGTGTGTAATAGCATTCAATTTTTTTCTCTTCTCCACATCGTTAAATATCAAATCACCAAGTTTAGTTCTGTCGAGAGACCCATCCTCCTGGAATACTCCATCGCCATATTCCGAACGGATCTTACGCCAGGCTGGTTTTCCTGGTTCAACAACTACGAAAAATCGAGTGGCATTTGTTTTATAAATACACGACAGTATGATGAATAAAACAACGGTAAGAGCTGCATTATTTCGTCAACTGTCAATCAAAATTTGTAATCAGAATTAGTATTAAATGAATGTTTCGCATTCTAACCTTGACGAGCTATAGTGTCAGCATCGATCACTGGTATTCCATGTTCACGGAAAATTGCAGCAACAGTGCTTTTTCCAGTGGCAATACCACCGGTCAATCCTACGATAAACATTTTTTCATACGTCGCAAAAATATACGGGGTGTTGGAGAAACCGATGTGTCAAATGCTCATCACTGTTATTAATTTCACTTGTCCTCTTTCATGCGAATCACAACTTTAGTCACTCTAGTGTCATTTATACGAAGCTAGTTGCATTACATAAGTTCAAAATGATCAAAGTGAATTTTGATTGTACAAACGTTTGTCTGGCACGTAAACTTTTCATGAGGTGTACTGGTCACTTCGGTGAATTATAACACGTACCGTATTTCATGCATATTATTAATTCTTTCGAACCTAGATACCCAGTAGTTATATCAGGCGTACTATTAAGTACGAGATGCTACCACGGTACTACTACCGTGATGTGACGAAATACCATCGTACGCCATACTCCTATGGTGGTAATTTGAAAGTATTATTTTATTGCTGGCCCTGACACTCAGCAAAAAATGAATAATATTACCATGGGAAGACCTTGTAGAATAATAGGAAAAAAAAAAAATTATTTCTTTGTTGACAGCGATCTAATCGTAGTACAGGGACTTTTATCGTGTTTTTGAACACTTTCAAATTCATCCGAATGCGAATATTGACATGGCGATGAAAAAAACTATTTAAAAAAAGCCATAAGAAATATTCTACCTAATTTTACGATTCTTGACAATTAGACCACAAAGTTGACACTATAAAGTACCATTTTCATGATGATAATTTCTGTTAAATTTCCATTAAAATTAAATTAAAATTGAAATTCCATTAAATAGTATGTAAATGACGTGATTTAGTCAATCCGGAATCATTGCATTACAAGTTGATATTACAAGTGTATTCTTCTCTACGCCTATATCAATGTAATATCATTTCATTTGATTCACATGCATTAAATGAATAAATTTGCATTATTCATTATTCTTCTAGGAATTTATTATATGCATAATTGTATGTATAATTTAACTCTTCTTAAAGTTATATACAATTTTGCTATCGAGTGTATTAGCCGAATGATGAAACGAAAATTATTATTTGATGAATTTTTACGTTCTAAGCGCTGCCGTGAGTTCCTTGTGCTTCATGCTATAGTGGCGGAACGTTCGCGCGGGGAGACGCGGGGAAGCGTAACTGGTGGGGCGCGCGCGGGGCAGTAGGGTGAGCGGGAGAGCGTGATAAGAGTCAGTAGTGTCAGTACTCAGTATCAGTCGCACGTCGGCCGGCGATACACGGACAGCGCAGTCTGAGCGTCGGTCAGTCAATTCAACGCTACCTTTATCTTTCGTCGATGCTGATCAATTTTACGAAACGAAATATATAATAGTAGAAGTAGAAATCTTTTTTATCCTCAATGAATAAAAATAACTGAACGACCCTAGGGCTTTCTTTGAAAATAAAACACAATAAAAAATTATTAAACATTTTATAGAATCAAATTTAGAAAATGGATTAAATTTTTTGTTTCATATTTAATACAAAACAATAATTTATAATAGTAATTACATTGTTTTTTTTTGTGGTGAAATTTTCAATTTCACTTACGAAAAATACGATTAAAAATATAACTTCGTTGACAAACATTAGAATAAATATATATAAATAGGCGAGTAAATGGATAGCCCAATAGTTATGTGACAGACAGCGTAGTGACTCTTCTAACACAACTTCGAAATTCGCGAGTACGCTCGTACGCCGGTGTGCATGAAATCAATTTTTTTCTCACAATGTAAAGATTTACAGCTCACACAAGAAACCATTAAATTTTAATTGCTTTTCCATTCACTTTCGAAATTCTTTCCACCACGCGGAGGTTTGTTTGTCAACGTGGGCATTTCTCTACATTATAAACCGAGTCTCTTGATAGAAAGAACGGATAATGTTGAAAAACTTTCCTTCATAATTGAAATAGTATGTACAAATTGTGAAGCATTTTGTTTGAGATTCAAAATTACTTCTATGATTAAACACAAATATTGGCTGTGAACATTTTCGGAAGTAAAGTTTAAATGGCATCGAACTGCAGCGTAAGCGTAACGGATAAGGTCTGAATTCCGCGAATAGATACGCGGCGTGGCTCTTGATTGTGCGGATTGTGTTGAATTCGAGTGTTAGTTACCCGATTAAGCCACAAACATATGTGTGAGACGAATTCGATCATTTGTACGGAATTAATATTGATAAATATTGAACAACCGTTATTATGGAATGCAACTTCATCGAATGAAAGGAAAAAAGTGAAACATGATAATTTAGTGAGGGTCTCGAACAATGGATCTCAACTGTACAATAACTCGAAGGGGTTTGACGCATGTGATGACTGGATGACGAGTCCCTGAGAGGTGGAACAAGACATCGAACGGTGAGTAAATTAATAATTTTAATAGCATGAAATAGCCATTAGCAGTGACAACACTGCAGAATGACCTTTTTAGTAGCGCTGCTTGCATGAAAATTTAAACTTTCGGTATTCTCTATGAGGCGAATCTTTATTTCCACTTTTCAACGTTAATATTACTCGGAAAAAGATTTAATTAGTATATTCTTTACCGACAAACGATTTCAACGAATCTCTTGACCATTTTGATGGCTGGGACGAATTTATGGCTTTTGATTTGGAAGTTACCAGATAGTCGTGGTTTCAATTGTTTCAGCAGCACTGGGCGCTGACATCGACCTTGTACCCCAGATTTCAAACGAAGTGAAAAAAAATGTAAAAACACAAGTTGACTGCAATCGGCGAGTGTCGAAATGAGTTAAAATTATATGAATTTTAAAATGCGAAAAATCTTAACGAATGCCGACATTACGCAGCATGAATAGCCGTGGCAAATTTGAAAGACGGTAATTAATTTCTTTTCACTTACGAATAATTGTAGTCGCAGCGGAAGTAATGGAAGAGTACGATGTAATGCTAATTTATAAAATAATGGCTTATGTTACGGATCAAAATTGGTTTCGTTTCTGCAATTAAAAAACAATAAAACTGAATTAACTGTTAAATTTATTTTTCATATGAAATGTGCAAAATTATTATAGTCGCATATGAATATATTATAAAAATCACAGATTTATAATATAAAGATTTCTAACAACAATGAAATTTATTCGCAAATTGTACATTGTCCAAATGTAACGCACATGATGGTGTCAAAAATTATTCAATGGTTTGTAAAAAATAGTTTTAATATTCAGTGCAAACATGAAATTCCGCAGTAGAAGAATATTTCACAAAAATGGTTCTTCAGTCGACAAGATAACCGGTCAATATGTAGCCCCCCAGATCACTCGTGAGAATATCAGGATGTGTTCTGTTTGGTAAAACCTGATAAGATCGAAAGAAATTGGAGAACAGTCTGAGGTTAATGATATCACGTCTCTGTTTGAGAGCAACATAAGTTTCTTGGAGAGGTTCACGATAGCAATGATAAATAACGAAAGGCCTTGAATTTCCCAAGAACGGAAGTAAAGCTTTTACTATATTTAGCGGATGTTCTTTAGCGATGATAACGAGGCCTTCGAGTTTAGCATTTTTGCAGAGTTCCACAGCTTTACTGGTTTCCAAAAGCCACTTTGGTTTCTTTGTGACAACGGGGTCACTGTCATCCGATAGTTTTCGCTTCAATGCGTTGATGGTTTCAGTAGGTTCTAGATTACCGTCGGGTCTGTTTAATTGTTCTGCCTTTAGAGAATCTTCCATTTTTGAATTGTTACTTTCGGTCATTCCCTTCTCAATATCTGACGACTTTCTAGACTCAAGGTGAGAATTTTTTGATGCAATTTCCTTCATTATAGCCGGCTCTCCCTGATAATGAAGTCTCAAAAAACTGTAGAGATTCACAGCTAATAGCCGGTCGAGTTGTTCTCTAGAAAAGTTCATAGCTTGTACGAGAGTCGTCTGAGGCTGGTTGCCTGGGTGCAGATGAATGATAAATCCATCGGCATTCGCTCCTACTCTGTTTAACATTGCCGCAGCTGGTAAACCCATAGAACCGCTGTCGTAAAGCATGTAAGTACCGCTGGCTTTAACATCACTATAGGCCAATATTTGTGCCAAGGAATCTGTGCGTAGACAACTAATTCTTGCGTAATCCTGTTTGAAATAAATCTCTTGAAGTTGATCTATGGTCGGCCGACGAATTGTTAAATATCTAAAGTACTTTCGTTCTTTCTTTTTGATATATTTTTCCTGCGAATATTCGGTCTTAGCAGCGAATGATTTGCTATTTACGATAAGACTTTCGACAATCTCGTTGCTTGATTTGCCTGATTCTCGGAGATCCTCAATTTCTTCTTTCGACAACTTTTGTGACGTACCGTCGTCAATAATCGTTCTATTGTCAGTACCACTCGTTAAATTTTTTCGCAGCTCTAACGAAGTCTCGACTTTTGGAGCAACCTCGAGAGTAAACGTCTTTTTATTACACTTTGATTGTACCATCTTGAAAGTTGTCCAGTAAGGCATCCCGATTATACCTTTCATCTCGATTTGCTCTTTACCCAGTGTCAATATTCCGTTTTCTGTTACTTTACACAATTTACGATAATTTTGTTTTTCCACTATAACGTAATTTCCCGCTTGCGCGTTATTTTCTATTGTTTCTTTCATTTTTTGTTGTTATAACAGTATTTGACAGGCTTGTCTTTTCTGTAATTTTAATGCCGCACTATTCGAGGTTAAGTCTGAGCACACGTGCGTGATTTTGGCAGAGAGGGCAGAGCCTGCTGTGCGCCAGTGCTGCCAAGCACAGCAGAAAAATGAGACTTTATTCTGATTCTGTATGCTCGGCAGATAAATTTGATAATTCTCATTTTATATTATTGCTATAGTTCGGGAATCGTTTATAAAAGTTAATGACGTCATTATTATAGTTCTTGAAGTAATAGTTAAAAAATGAATTTCAAAATTCAGATTCCCAGTTCGCCCCTCCCCCTCTCAGCAAATAAATTGACTTTTTTTCGTGGTGTGTACCGTGTTTTTGACTAATAGTGTACTCACTGCTAATAATCATCTGTAATACGGATCTTAATCATCTTTACGATGAATCATAATTTTAACTTTTCGACGTTAATATTACCCGATAAATGGTTAAATTAATAAATTTTTCACTGACAAATGATTACGCGTTGATTAGACTCTTGGTAAACCTTGGTACCATGAAAATTCAAATTTTTGGTGCTTTATGGCGAATTTGGGAGGGCGAACTCAGGGAAGGTTAGCTTTGTTGAGCAGCGCTGCGAGCAGCAGTCTGAGCGTCAGTCGGTCAATTCAACGCTAAGCTTTATCTTTCGTCGATCTTGATAAATTTAAGTGAACGGAATATCTATAACAGTAATAATAAATTTCGCTAACAGTTGAAAATGGATACATAAATTGGTTTGCTTTCTGTTTTGTATGTGAAATTGCCGTAAACATTAACACAAATATTCGCCGTAAAGGTTTTGACAATGACCTTGACCGTACTTTTTCGTAGTTGTGTTGTCAATCGCTGGCTTCTACTTCCATGGACCGTAGTGTTTTTTTGCAACTAATCCGTGAATCTCTCGAAATTTTGATGTAGAAAAAAAATCATATATAATTGAAATGCCTTCAGCTCAGCTTCGCGACTAAGGAATTGAACTCCATCCGGGAAATCTTAATAATTCCTCGTTATCGCGTAAATCTAACCCTATTTTCAACGTCTTAATACAATAATCGACAAATAATGTTTATGGTGCGGGTTGCGATCAATTTGAGCGGAATTGATATCGAACCGGAGGATCTCAGTTACGAAGTTTGGGAGCGTTTTTCTCCCACGTGAGGAGTGGATAATGGATTGTTGAAAGGTCGAACAAGACACCTCGAAAAGTGAGTCCGTAATTGAATAATTTTTCTTACGTCCACTTTTGTATCACGAATAAACATATCAAAACGTTGAGCATTTGATTTTCACTATTTTATATCTTTTATGCTTAAAAAATTCATTTTTATGTTTTGTGTCGTAAAAACTTTCTTCTCCGTATTCCGTGTATTTAGACACGTCATTTTTCGTGACTTTGATACATCACTATTGATCATTCTTTCAGTTAATATATTTTCGCTGTGGGTTTATTAGGATTCGTAAATAAAATTGATGTCCTATAAAATAGTTAATTATGTAATTAAATGTAATGTAAAATCAAAAACACGTGGTCTTTAAATTTATTTGAAATTAACAGCGTTTATTAAGATAATATATATCATGTGTTTATAAGATATATTTATATTGTTTCGAGAATATTATTTTCAATTGAAAGGAAAATAATATCTCGAATCGGTGGACAATATGTTCCATATCCATCGATTGTGGGATTGGGTGAACGTGATGAAATTTGAGTCTGTCTTTTCATCAGTGTGTAACTTATTTTTAAGCCTCCACAGCATCTTCGTGGCTCAGAGCTTTCAAGGACCAGTCTGGTTTTTTCTGTAAAAATTAAAATTTTCACGAATAATTCAATGTTTACTATATTTCGATTGCACAAAACTGGGATAAATCACTAATCACGTGGATCAGTCTAGACGATCTTTGTTTTTTTTTCTTATTGCTGCATTGTACTTTATAGAAAAGTAAAGGAATAGTGGAAGAGCGAAAGAGTAAGTTTAAGTGAAGCACACGAACAAAGCCCCAGATTAGTTGAAAGAAAAGTTCTTACCTCACGAGGAAAGTTTGTCGTAGCGTTATTTAGATGAAGAATATTGTGAATTTTATTATTATTTATCGAGTTTCAATAAAAGAATATATAGAAATAAGAATCGCAAGTTCGAAGTGAGAGAAATAAAGAGAGAAAAAAAAAGATGGGAATACATGAAGAAATAATACATTAGACTATAAAATTTTTAACAGAAGACACGTAGAGTTGTTGTTACACATAGACAATGAATATTTACAGTAGAGATGTAAAGAATAAAGTACAAGCTTAGAGTTTGACAGAGAACGCGCTGAAATAAAAGTGTTTTCGCTTTTTGATGAACAAAATAATTAATATTGAAGAATAAGGTTTCGTAAATCGTTGGATTGTTCGTTCTCTTTTAATTCGTTCGCAAAAATAAATGAATATTTATATATATTAAGACGATTTCGAAGAATAACAGAGAAAAACAAAATTGATTTGCAAAATGTCGTTCGCGGTTAAGGAATTTGAAACACGTTTATAAATATATGTATTTAGATATCATTGGAGTTAATACGTTGTCGTAGCATTTTACTTCTTCGTCTGCCACTCTGCCTTCTCGGACTTCTTCGGCTGTACGACAAAATAGTCTCAATAAAATTGTTCTCTTTTTTATTGACCTCTATTTCTTTCTGATTAAATAATTTATCATTATCTATAATAATAATAATAAAAATTATTATTACCTCCTTGTCTTCCTCCTCGAGGGTGAATTCCTTCTTTTTCACCTGCTTCAGTTGGTTACGGAAGTTGAATTCTGCCGCTTTCTTCTGGAGCTTAGCGAATTTGCTCTCGTATTTTGAGACCTTTTTCAAGGTTGGCTTCATGCTATTTTTTTTTCGATAAAACAAAGTCATTCGTCAATACATCATTTTGTTTCGAATTATAAGCACAGTAATAGTTTAAACAAAGAAATACTTACAATTTACCTCGGAGGTCGTTGACTTGTCCGTTGAGATCGGAAATCTGTGACGATGAAAAGTAAAATAGAGGAAAACATTGATTAAAAATTCAGTTACAGCACCAAACATTTTCTTACAGTAATTAAATTTTTATTTTTGTTTCTTAAATCGATTTATTAAGAATTCATTAGTTCATTATATTGGGCCATTAAGCGATTCTTGAGCATACGAAGCGTGCTACAGAAACGTCCAAAAACTTTCGGTTCAATATCATTTTCGTTTTGAAAGTAAATATTTCTTGAAAAAATCAAATACACAATAATTTCGAAAAAAAATTATCGGGAAATAGTCAAATTTTTTAATCTTTCAATATGTAGTCTAGAATCCATCTTTATAAAAGAATTTGCATAAAATTTAACTTCTAATCGTAAATAGACTATAATTAGTAAACTTTTGATGAAATAAAAAGAAGAGGTTTAAATTAAAAAAAAAAAAAAATCTCGTTGAATCAAACTTTTCGATGAAAATGTATACACGCTGAGTGACTCAAAGAATATACAGCCAAATTCTTCGCGCCGCAATAAAGCTGTTATAATAAAGAAGTAAAAAAAAAAAACATGAAATTAATCGTTAAGAATATATATCCAGCGAAGAGAGTTAAACGTCCTGATGCACTGAAAGAACACGTGAAAGATTATCAATGAATTTGATGTCGCTGTTTCCAAAAGAATTCAGTATCGATTTTTATTTCGTGAAATACGTGACGTATTTTTAAAATAAAACATAGATCGGTATCGCGGTCTTCAAAAATCATACGTCACAGGTTTCACAGGAAAAATAGGATGATGAAGAAAGTATAATGTTGAATTATTTTGGAAACGTTTGATATCAAGTATCAGTACAACATAAACACGAATAGAAAGAGATAAAGACAGAGAGAATGAGAAAGGGAGAAAGTAAGAGACAGAGAGCGAAAGAGAGAGAGAGAGAGAGGAAAATAAAGAAAAAAGGCAACAGCAAGAGTGCGTGTGTAAATATCGATCGCATGGATTTGAATTCAATGTTTATTGATCGTTTTTTCATGATAAAAATAAAGAAAAATAAATTCAGATGCAAAGCTCTTGATTATGGCGAATACGAGTTAAGTTGCAGGCATTTGCAAACCGTCGCGGAAGAGTGATGAGGCTTAATCATTTTATAAAAAAGATTAAATTCGCGTTGCATTGTTTATCGAAAGATAGAATTATAGATGTTTGATTCTCTGTTTCGTGAATTAATGTATACCTCGTAGTCCTTCTTCTTTACGATATATTCGATGTCGAATTTTTGTTCCTCCAACGCAATGATCCTATTGTGGTACTCGCGCAACACGCGCTTTAGAGTATCTGCGTTTTTATCGGAGGGAAGGAAAAAAACATGCGTGTCTTTAGTGACGATTTGTGTGATACAAAGTCGCGATTATTGTGTGTTTTTTTTTTTTTTTCACTATTGTCGAGTTTCGTATATGAGGAATTGACAGACATTTTTATCACGTTACATTTTGACAATGCGTGGAATTTATATTTATAACTTATTTATCAAATTACCTTCGTTGGCGTCGTCGACCAGCCTTGGCTTTCCGCAACGTTGCTCGATTATGCGTCTTCTCTCCGCAGCTTTCCTCTCTTGTTCTTTTTTTAATTCTTCCGCAGCTTTTTTACGCAACAGCAACTGCGTTACCAAAATAATATAATAGCATAAAATAAATGGAGCAAATATTACTAGAAAAAAATGATATGTTAATATCATTTTTATCATTTCCAATAACTATATAAATTATATATTTTTTTTTAACAGTAAATAACGTATGTTCGATTCTTTGGTACAGCAATTATTTTTTATAAATTCTAGAGGAAATAACTCTTTTCTAAAAATAGAATAACTAACCCTGAGCTTCTTCTTTCTCTCTGGTGTCATGAAACCCTTCTTCGCTTTTTTGGCCTTGGAGGCTTCCTCCAGGCGGGCACGAACTTCGGCCCTTTTTCTGTCGGTCTCTGCCTGCTTCCTCTTCTTTTCCTGTTAGTATCGTGATTTGAGTAAAGATCGAAAAATTATGCAACAGAAAAAAGCACACAATCTCCAGAAACAAAGATACGAACTACCAGCAAATAACTTTTTTTTTCTTTTTTTTTTTTATAATCATGCAATCGAGTAATCTGTTAAATAAAGACTTTATTTTGTACAGCGTATAAAATCTTACGTACATCCTCGATGCGTTTTCTCTGCAAATGAAGAAAAAGGAAAAAAAATTAAACCATTTATCGAGACGTCCTTTAGTCTGCGTCGTATGAAATATCGTCATATCGAAATTTTTTCATGAGTTGAAAAAAAAAAAAAAAAAAAAAAACAACAACAACAACAAAAGTTTCAGCTTTGTAGCAAAAATTAATTGCAAAAAATTTCCATCTTGTTTTGTATGAAAAACGTGATTGAGAAAGCATCTAAATTGCTATTTAAATAATATATATGAGCTGTTCTGTTGGCAATTTCTCAAGTCTAGTTCTTTTGAGCTTTCTGAAAACAAGAAGCTTTGATACCGATATAGAACATATGCATATACGTTCCTACACAAATACACACATGGTTGACGGGAAGAGAGAAATTTCACAAGCTGCAATTACGTGCTTACAATAACTTTGGAGAAGAGGAGAGAGAAATAAATTTAAAAAAATTGGAAAAAAAAAAAAGAAACGTTTGAGACTCTTGTGGCTTGAGAAGGTGAGCTGCGGAGCTCCCTAAGACGGTCAGACGCCTAGCGCGATGCTTCAATCGAGCGTGGGTGAAAATCTAAATCCGTCGTTGGGCTGTCTACAATGCGGGCGGACCATATTTTAAATTTTGTAAAAAATCTTATTGATCGATGAATAATATTGTTTTTGTAATGATTTATTTATCTGGAGCATACAATGAAAAGCTGGTTAAGCGCATGCACGATAAAAATACCTCGATGATGTAAATTTCATAATACTGAATTGACGAAATTTTCGAGTTCACCATTCGATCCAAGAGTTCCAACAGTTGTTTCCCCACAATTGCGTCATCGTGCGATCGGGTTTCCAAAACAGTCGACCAAAAATAGAACGAGAAAAGAATGAAAATAAGACTAGGAAAAGCAGCGCTTTTCGATGGTCCAGGAAAAAATGATATTATTTTTACATTTTTTTTTTTCGAAATTATTCATAGTGTGGTTACGTCAATGATTATTTCCATTTTGTTTTAAGTAGAAAATACATTTTTATTGTATTGAAATTTTTTATAAAACCATTGTACACCCACCTAACATCATCGTCGACGGCCATTTTGATATCGGGGTGCTAAGTACTCCGCTAGCTGGAAAAACATATTTAACGTAGCTTCAGTAAAGTATTATATTTATGAAACTTTCAATCATTATGTTATTCTGATAATGAATATTTGTGGAACGACATAATTGCAGAGTGTTGCAAAGAATAATTTAATTTGTATGCACCAACGAATGAATTGTGCAGTTTGTGCTCTACACCATATGTGACTATATTTTTTAAACTAATATTACACTTCGTAATACACATTATTTCTCTAATCTTTATATTTCTATATTATTGAAAAAAAGTCTTTGAAATGATTACTTTTATGTTTCTGGCATTCAGTCGTCACATAATTTTATTAAGTTATGATTAAAAAGCGATAAATTTACACATAAATTGATTTAAAGTGTTACTTTATACAGAAGAAGAAAGAAGAAGTATGAATATAAAAATCACTCTCAAAATATAGTGACATTCCAGTGCGTTGAAAAATTTCTCGTACGTTGAAATGAGCAGAAGGACGAAAAGAAATATACTTCGATTGCCTATAAATTTAAGAAATTTAAAGAATTTAAGGCATCAAATAATGTGTAACAAGTTTTGTGTAAGAGCCTTCACAGAAAGAAAGTTGAAACATAATTTTAGTAATCACTGGAACGAACACTTGTCACTTGTTACCTCAAATGCTCCAAGATAATGAAGTTCGGAAGAATAAGTTTATAGTTATTATAAATTTTTGATAATTTTATAAATCACGCAATTATTATTTTTTAAATTGTTAATGATAATGACACTTTCATTCGTTAGTGAAATTCGTTATTAAAATGATTAGAAATCACTTACTTGGGATATCTAAGGAAGGAACACGAGGTTGGTTGAACGGTTCCTCGGTGGCTGACTATTCCGTCGGGATAGCACGTAGCTCGATCTCTCCTTCGCAAAACGAGTCGCGAGGGGGCGAGAAAAGCCGCGCAGGATGACTTGATTGGCTGGAACGGTTTTAGGCGAGCCGGCTCTACCGGCGTTGGTACTAAAATTAGTGAGAAACTGAAAACCGACCCGACCCTAAAGTACTTTCCCTCTCTCTTTCATCAGATCTTCTCGTCCCAACAGACTTTTCTCCTTTTCTATCGTTGAATATTGTAATGCAAGTTTAGGCTCTTTTACAAAAACACAAAAGTCATTTTTTCTATTTAATTCTTTACCATTGAATTATTCATTTTGAATGTCGAGTGTAATTTGAGGGATTGAACAATTTGTTTATTTATTTATGTCAATATCAGTTCATATAAGGTATTGAATCATTTTTAATTCAATCAATCGACGTTCATTGAAAAACGTTTTTATGAAAAATATTATTTTTCGAACTCTTCGACTTTTTAAAGTCCTATCTATTTTAAATCGATCTATGTCTAATATATATGTTCCATTTTTTAAATATTTTCAAACAAATTTAAATATAAAAATCAACACACACGATGCACAGTTGTTTTTACTACAATATTTTTTTTTTTACTTAGAGAAGAAGTTTATAGCCTTGGACTGTTATTCTCAAATATCAGAGTCCGTACTTTCTTCAAAATACAAAATTCTATTATTCAACATGGAATAATTACTTTAGGGAAAAAGTAGTAATTGCTAAAACTATCATAAATTTTGCAATATATATATATATATATATATTTTTTTTTTTCACCGTGAGTAACAATAATATTTTGATTATCATGATGAAAAAAAAATGTTTATCCCAGTATCACGAAACCCGATATCAAAAACGTTTTTACGTATATGAACATGGTCCGCATTTGTGTTGGATAGCAAGAGATGAATCTAAAAATAATTCAAAGTATAAAGCGTTTCTGTCCCGGCTTTTTCCGCCTCCACTATACGTCGACGATGAAACTTGCGAGGTGTGACTTTTGAGATCCACAGCCATGATATAGATGCAAACGAATCTGTTCTCAATATGAATACAGTGCATTAACAAGACTGGCAGTAAAACCAAAAATATTGCGTATTTCATAAGAGACCGAACATGAAAAAACAAATGATCTATGAGAGCACAGATGACGTCGAATTCAGTTGTTTAAATTTTATTGCATTGCCCGGATATCTCTATTCAAGGTTTTCCTTCTTTTTTGTCCGAAGTGGACTCAAAAATTATTCAATATTTTCATATCATTATCTGATAGTATAAGTAGAAAAAAATTAATTCATATAAGAATTATATTAGGGTCTGGAAATATACAAAAATCTATTTTATGTTGACCATAGTGAGAAAAAATAAATATCCATGAGAATGTTATTAATAAAAAAAATGTATTTTATGTTGACGTTGTTCAACTAAATAATTACATTTCATAATAACGAACAGAAATTTTAAATACGAAATTAAAAACGTAATCATTTATGATTCACTCATCGATATATACGCCTTCACGGTCTGCTTGTACACATACGTTGGACGCAGCCAAGCCTCTTTCCCTCGACACTCAATTCGTCGCTACGGTATATTAAAAATAAATGAATAACTGCCAGGAATTATCACAGCTGCTGTGTAAGTTCCAACAAAGTTTATTCCGCTTAAATACTTTTGTTAAATTTGTTGAATTTTCAACACTCTCATGGATATATCATTTTAATTCGGTGTATGACGTCAATAACAAAAAAGTTCAAAAATATTCAGTAAACGAACTACTAGTGAAAATATTAGATTCATTTTTATCGTTTTCTCAAGTTTTGAGAATCAATTCGCCTTTTATTTCAAACGTAGTTGTAAGAAGCTGATTATTGTTTATTTTATAATATTATAAGAAATTCAGTATTCGTTTATTTTGTTTGTGACATGAGACAAAAACTACACAATAATTCGAACAAAACTGTCTTACTATAAAAATGTTATAGTCTCAAATATTTTTTGTTTGTTTGTACTGTCCATCAATGTTTTTTCCGGAGTAGCAATTACGACCAATTAAGCAAGAAATTCCTAAAATATCGGAAATATTTAGAAAATTTCAATTGAAAAAAGTTTTGATGTTATGAAATATGAGAGCTCAGGAATTCCATCGTTATTTGCACGTTAAGCATATATTGATCTATCGTGTCCCAAATATAAACATTCATATTAATATTTTATATATATATATATATATTGACGAAATTCTGTCAAGTTTCGAAACGTTTCAATAATCATTGCACCTTAAATGATATTTCTAAGGACAATGTAAATGTAATGCATGTTTGTAAAGACAATGTTTGGCATGGGAAGAGAATTTTTGAATTGAAACAGAATTTGAAGAGCTATGACTCTGAAAAAATATTATTTCAAGAATGCATTCCAAATTAATTGATCGAACATTAACGGATGACATTTAATTTGATAAAATTGTTGCCACATTCAATTAACCTTAATTTCAAATGATGGTTTGTTCATCTACTGCGATAATCTGAGAAAAAACTTTGGATAACTAAGACTTCGAAAAATACGTTGAATAAATTTTTCTTTCATCCATTCATAAAATTGCATTCTTGGACTTTATATTGGATCAACAAAAGATACATTTCATTCAATACAACAAATAATTAGTCCAACCGACTATCGCATTCGATGTATTTAACAAAGCCATTCATTGGACTCAACTTAACTTTTTTTCCAGTGTATTTTGCTGGTTGTGACGTCGATATTACAGTCCTAACGTTTACCGACCACGCTGCCAGAATAGAGTAGAATTTTTGTCATAATTCATATTTAAAAAAATCCATTACCGACGAAGATTCAAGATGGTATCGTGTTGGTAGCTGGCGCACTCTGTGTTTCGGAACAGAAGAATATTTCATTCCTGATTCTTGGACCGAAAATATAGTTTTTCAAACGATATTTTCTCCCGGCCCAAATAACTTTCATTATCACTTTAGGACATCATTAACTTGCATGTAGCGAGTATGCTGTATAAAATTGCATTGATGGTTTGTTTGAGGAATTATAATTGTTTTCATGAAAACATTAATATTTAGATAGCAGTCTTCTGAAAAAAAAAAAAAAAGAAAAAAGTTCAGTAAAAAGTAAAGCATTTATGACTGTAAAATCCCGAAGATTTCATAGCGAACTTGTGACTCGACTTGGGACTTTATTTTAATTTTAGTCATGTAATTTTTTATTGGCGACAAGGGCATTTTTAAGCAATTCATACGATTGCAAAAAAAAAAACGTGTGTTGGATTTATTCGTTGTGCTATATGTATATATATATATATATATATATATTACCAGTGAGAACGAATTGTACAATGCATCGAGGCTCGGGACACGCGCGTGTATATCTCGTTGAGAGAGAAAGAGCGAGAGAAAGATTGTCAGCATCCGCGCGCGCTTCGAAGTTCAGTCGCCGTTGAGACCGCGACATCGTCGGGCCTCGAGAACCGACTACACACGTCCTTAAAAAAGGTCCCTGCGTGTCCTATTCGCGATTATATATTTACAAAGTTTCATCACCGGGTAAACATCATTAGAAGTACAAATCTATAAATAACGAAGGAGAATATTTTCAACGAAAAATATTTTACGATTTGTTATTGTTTTTCCATTTTTTTGTAATTTGTAGTCAATTTTGTTTAGAGACTATTTCTGAGGACATGATCATTTTTGCAGTAATGTGCAATTTACTCTACATATCAAACTCATTATATAATTAATCGAAAAAAATTCATTGAAAAACAGTCATTTTTTAATCACAAAAATCGTTCTTTTCAAAGTTTGAAACCGTGGGCTCGTAGGATACATCTTTTTTAAGTGAAAAACATAAAACTCAGTAGGTTAACAGTCAGAACGGAGGGGAACAAAAATTTACACTTATTTAATCGTTTATAAAATGTGAATTTATTTAAAAAATTTATTAGGAAAATGAATCGTTGATAAATATGTTAAAAAATACAAGCTGCTTCCAAGGCATTGATTTAGTTTATTATTTTGATAAAGGCTTGATTGTAATATGGAATTAAATTAGATAATTGCGGCATTTTGTTTAAGGTGTAACTGCTATCTCGAAGCGATATTAAATTTCTTTGATTTTTGTTCAAACTTTATTTCAATGAGAATACATTAATTTTCTGGGCATGTTAGGGGCAGACTGTACGTCGGCGACTTTTCGTGAATCTTCGTTCCCTTCGGGCCACAGATATTAATTTTCGTGAGGAAAAAATGAAAAATCAAGTCTACTGATTAATTGAGAGATCTCGGAGAGCGGAATTTTTCCAGGGTAGTTTTATTCATTGTGTCATAAAACTCAAACAAAAGATCGAGGATCTGACACAAGCGAGAAATTATTTTTCACTCGAATACTTTAATTGATATTTTTGACGACTCATTATTCATTTTGTTGACTTTTTAATGTTCTCAGCGAAATATCTGGAATAATTTCACTCTCTTCTTTCATCCTTTGTCAGCTGTGCATTATGAATGACAGCACTTCTTGAATGAAGTCGAACATTTTGATTTACAAAGTTCATTACTGTGTCGTATTTCGAGGTTTCATTATGTAGAGTAAAAGTTACTTCTGCCGGTTTTGGACCAACGAAGTTCGAAACTAAACCATATGTGCGCGTCTAACATTGAATATTGATTCATTATCTCAACATCCGATATTCTCCGGTCGCAGTGACAATGAGAAAACAGAATATAGCCTTCAACAACTTTGTTGTAATTTTCTTGATAAGCGATGCGTCAAGTACTCGAGAGTCTGACACTGCGTTTTCAAACTCATTCTCGATAAATTTGCACTATCGGCCTCTCGTTTTGCAAACTTCTACAGGAGTCACCTTGACATATGTTACACTTTAGACGCTTAAACAAGAGTGAAGATTTCAAATTTATCACGAAACATGGCTTAAAAAAATCGCGACAGCATTAACACGAACAGATTTTTTTGAATATTTGAAGGGCAAAAAGTTGCAAGAAACGGTGAAAACTGGATGCAGTTAATTATTAATTGAACTGTGTAGTCGTTGCACTGAAAGAATGGAAAATTGGAATGAACGAAATTCCAGTTAGTTGGACATTGAATGGTGCATTCATCTATTTTTTTTGTTGAACCCAATTAAAAAATAGTTCGATCCATCATTTTGCGTTCACTTGAATAGAACTTTGTTCCACGAACCATTTTTTTCTCCAGTACAAACGACTACACGATTATAAAGATGTTCGATTCTGTTGAAATTATATATTTCCTTACTTGACAAAGTCTTTATCTTTTTCATGGAGAGTATCACTTTTAAAATGAACAGAAAAATATTTGAATATGATTGTTAGAATTTATAGAAATAATAATTGGAAAAAAAAAAAAAAAAAATGCAATAGTTCAAAATAAATTCATAAAGAATCCATTACATATACACAACTCTACGATATTATAGTTACAATTGAGAAAAATTTACATATACATTATAGAAACGAAGATTTCAAAGGAATGTACACTTTTTTCATAAATTATCTTATTACCAGAATATTCAGGACCGTGAATATTGTGTGAATATTTCCCTATAAATAGCAGTCTGACACATTCGATCTTTTCCATATTTTCGGGTAATACAGTCAGTTTATTTTCCCCGTGAAGGGGAGCGAGCCACGCAAGGGTAGACTGGCATATTCGCGTTGGAATTTTGCTCATATAAACGCGTTCATAGAGACAATGGTACCTCTTAGTAGCCCTTGGGTACTCTCGTTTCCGGTATGCGTAAACGTCAGGTTAAGGGATTGCGGAATACCACAAGTAACATAGTCCTCAAAGTTTCTGCATTCCAGAAATTCTTAAATAATCAGCGTGCCAACCTGGACGAATATTCACGTTGTTGCATGTGGGATCATTGAATATGACATTGAGCGTTATAAATCAAGATGATTGTTTATTTATGACATTTGTTTGGACGTTTAGGAAAACGCCATGAGGGTATTTTTTAATTGAAAAGGGTGACTCGCTTTAAAACCTCGACCACTTAATTAGCTAATAATGACATCATACATAATCAGGCAGTTTTCTTGGGCAGAATTTTCATCCAAACTTATCCGAGCATTCGGCATTCTAGCAGAGCCTAAACGATCCATTGTTTTCTGTGTTGTTTCATCAGAGAACTCAGCCAATTTAGAAGCAACAAAATATTAAAGATGTCTAACAAGCGAGAGACACTGAAAGCGGGCAAAACAGTCGATCCCTTGGCATGACCCTTTTGTTTGGCTCCAACAAAAGAGTTCTGGAATCCTTAAAACTACCACGAACTATGACGAGTGTAGTCTTTTTACTCACATTTCCAGAAGAATATATATTTCACTCGAACAAGTGATACTCTGTCTCAGTCACACCGTTAATGAGGCTGGCCAACAAAACCCTTGAGGATCGAAGATCTCTTACTCAGCCGTTTTTTTAACACCCAATAGATTACCTCCCTCTTCCGAACTTTCAGATTGCATCGGTATGGAGGATAAATGCAATTATCGCTAGCCCATTAGAAACTATTGAGAGTTGAAACGTTCTTCGGAATTTTGTAATCAAATTATCTCAGAGTACTTTGGCCTCGGCACTTTCCTTAATTTTATTAATTTGTCTCGTTTTATCGAGACACAGCTAGGGAGCAAGAGTAGCGGTGAACATCTTTTGTCAAGTTACAACATGACACGTGATCAAGTGGTACTTGGTATCAACGAAATTGCTAAACCGCATTCATCGGAGAATCCCAAAGGCAGGTTCGCATGAGAAGATCTTTGTCGAGCACAGACGACTAGTAATCGTCGATTGTTGGACCGTTCGGTCGTGCTCCATGGTGCTGTTATGAGCCTTTTTTCGATTTTATTTTGATTATTTTTTCATCGTTTTTTCCGATTTTTATCGCTGAATGAATTCTGGGGCAGAGGAGAATGAAATATACTTTTTTTTTTTAAGCTAATTTTGAGATTAGTATTTAGGCTTAGTACGTTAAAAGTTTTTCACAGTAAGGAGCAGTCATTTTATTAAATTCTTTGACATTTCTCGATACAGTTTTGAGCCTTTGATTTACTAAACTTTTTTGAGCCAAATAAACACACGGACTTATACACACAAAATCAGTGAAAAGATACATTTATATTTCATGTAGAAACTCAAAAGATTCTCGTGAAGTCAGCAAACGATATATGGGATTCGTATCTCGTGAAACGAATCCTAAGAGATTCAACCGGATTGAAGCTTTCGGCATGGAAACACCGTATTGAACATCTCGGCTATTTTACGAGGCGTTTAGTGCGAAGTAAAGACGCGATTAAAGCGAACTCTTAAGACGTTCTTTGATACAGGGCATTAAAAACTACCTTCGAAGATAGTTACATAAGGGGAAAAATATAGACGTGGGTAAAGATAAATCAAGCGACGAAAAAGGAGAGAAAAGTCTGCGACGTGAAACGCACATTAAAGAGAAGAAAGTTAAGAGGTTGAAGAGGAAAGTGTGCTGTTAGTCGATCGCAAGTTGAAGAGAGCGGGAGGAGACAGGGTGAATATTGTTAAAAGACGAGCTCACGAAACTGGAAGGAGAACGGAGAAGAAGAGGAGCGTGAAAGGAATAGATGCGAAGGACGTAAGTCACGTGCTGTGAAAAGCCACTGGTGGGTCAACCTCGAGGAACGGATCAGCAGGTGGAAGGTTTGAAGGGTTCTCGTGTCTTTGCGGTCAGTGGGACAAGTTCGAGGTTCTCTGCAATCCCAATCGAGGACGTACTCGAGAAACAAGAGAACGAGCAGCCGATATTTACGAAAGAGGGGGAAAAAGAACAGAGAGAATCACGAGATTGTCAGGTTTTGTGGAGAAAAACCGGGAGCGAGATCGGGCCCGGATGCTCGCAAGAACAAGACGCCGAAAACGCTGTCACGTTGGAAGGGAAAATCTTAACGGTCTTCAACAAGTTTCTGACAACATCCCCTTTGGTTAACAAGGTTAAGCTTCTTATGGTGAGTATAGTTGTCCTCTTATCGTAGTTTAGCACGCGTCCCTATTATCGTAATACCCTTGTATGAGATTAAAGGAGATGGGGAAACACCTCGTTCTGTTCCCCTTTGTCCATCCAAAAGCCTTCACCATTCCCAAAAGTGTTTCTTAGAACAGTCGATTATTGAGCATTCCTTATCGCGACATTACCTAACAGAAGGGACTGCTGTGTGCTTAATGCATCGATTACTTCAGAATAATTGGCTCAAATAACCGTTTATTTTCTCAATTGGATAGGGATCTTTGCTCAACTGCAGTAGCTTCAAATATTTATGAGAGTGGAAATAGTATTTTATGTAACAAAAGTGGGATAAACCAGAAATTACCTCGAGCGTGAAGTTGCCTCGTAAGTTGTGGCGAATGTGGCACCACAATAATTGCCATCGAACCGAATTCGTCGTCTTTCGTACATCGAACATAATATATTTCTTGTCATCTGTGTGATCAACATGGGTAGCGGTGAATATATTTTTTTCTTTTTACAAAAAAAGGCTTGTAAATCTTAGTCTATTCGAAAAAAATTACCTAATCGATGAGCTGTCTTCGTAAAACTCGAAAATTTTCTGCCGTATAGTATTAAAAAGTAGTATTGATGGAATTCGATAAATTATTATTGGAGTGAATTTCACATTCACACACAACCGAGTTGTTAGTGAATTCATAGGTTTTACAAAAGTCGAGAAAAGACCATGTATCGTAGCAGTTGATGTAAATCTCTTATTTTTTTATTTTTTATTTGACTTTTGAGGGAGGAAAATATCCTGAAATTTATGGTCTAAGTCCTGAGTTAGAGTCTTTTTGACGCGATGAATAAATAAGAGAGAGAGAGCGAGAAAGATGGAGAAAAAGAATTGAGATGAAGCATTTCCGCGTATACTTTGAAAGAAAAAATGAGGGGTTGTAGTTGTTCGTATAGATGGAGATAGCCGACGGGTAACATATTTGCAACATGTGGCAAATGTGTCAGACAAACGTTAGATAACGTTTTTTCCAACGAGAACAGGCAGAAAGGGCAAAGGGGCTGCTTAGGAGAAGTTGGATATTCCAGTTGTCTATCTTTGGAATGTACTTGGAATCTTGATCCTTTTCATGGGTTTAGAGATGGAACAGAACGTCAAAACAGGGATGAAGGAATAAGAAAAAAAAGGATTAAATATTCCATTTTACCGTAAAGCTACTTTACATAATTCGTATTTAACATAATTTATTATTGAAATTGATTAAATATTCATCGGTATTTAATACTTTGTGAGTTATAGCGATGCGCACGCTTTTGGACTTTCATATTCCTTATCATTTTATTCTCCTTGAATGATCAAACTCACCCTCAAAACGTAAAACAAATTCAGGTTTTGTGGAAAATATGTCTCTCGTAAATATGGCTGACATTAAGTTTTTCTTTCAAATATCTGTCCAAAAACGTAGAACAAAATATTATCCACCGTGAAAAAGGAGTTTTTTTTTTTTAAATCTTGAACTAAAGCGGTAAAGTAAGACAATCGTTGAATCAATGAGAAAAAACCAATTCTCACACACTTCAATTTAAAATCGAGCTTTCGAATCATGTATTTAAAAAAAGTGAATCGATATTTTGAAACGTAATCCATCAAAGATATTGTAATCAAGCTCAAGCATTTATTCTATTATGGTCAGCCATCTGTGAACTTCAGAGCGTGGGCTTTCTTCATTTTATATCATTTTACATTACCCACAATTTGAAGCCGATTGAAAAATTCTGCACTCATAAAATAAAAAAATAAAAATACTCAGTACTTCAATTTCATTCAGAGTTCTCGTTCTTTTGCCTGTTTGTCAAAATACAAAGTTCAGCTTATAATTAGTCCGAGGGGGTGGGGATTACAAATCACCAGATAGGTTAGCATAAAATTGTACTGAATGAGGATCAGAAATAATCCAGGTCGTCATGCATTAGGACGAAATACCTTAAGAATAAGGAAGCTCAAGATATTAAAAGTAGAGCACCCCTCGAAGTATCTGCACCTACGTAATGTACTTGCTCGTATAATATCTGAATAAAGAGAGGGGTGTAAAAAAAAAAGTTGTTAGAACTGAAACAAAGTTACTGCTTCTGCCAGCTTAACATGCAATCCCACACAGTTTTCAGTGGACGTGAGACCTGCCAATAGGAGATTACAGTTTCGCTGGTAGTCCCAAAATTCCAGGCTTCCGTTGACAAGTCGTTCCGCACCCTCCACCCTCTCGCTTGATGTATTCCTAAACGATGGATGGCTACGATGATAATCCCTTTGGATTGCTCGTTTCTTGGTGTTTCACTGGATAACTAAAAATCCTCACCAACGATCAAACTTTTAGTTATCACACCTTGTTAACCGCTTGTTCGAAAACTGTAAGTTTATCGATTCCATTGGACTTTTTTTTATTTTCTATGGAAAATTCCTGTACTTGTGTGTACATCATTTACGATATGAGATTGAACTTCCGCCCGGAGGATTTTTTTCAGTCAAAAATATATATAATGTACGATCTCGTGTGGTCTGATCGCTACAGAATTCGTATTCGTATCGCGTGCCCCACATTATCAAGGTCAATTGACGGTGGTCTTGCTCGACATGGGCTTTCCGACCCTTACATCCCCGTGTACTTGGGAGTGACATATGGACCAGAATTTCTGAGCTTCTCCAACGCTATTTTTTGTGAAAACTAATAAAAAAACCGTCACCGTATTGAACCTATGTTTTGTTTGAATCTCGAGTTTATTTGTTTTTGTGAAGATTTTTGTGTAAAACGACACTGCGTTAATAATTCGAATCGTTGATAAGAACTCCACATCTTGACAAAAATAAAAAATGCTTCAATATTGAGATAAAATAATTTATGGTAACAAAAATGTAATTACATACCGTTGTGATAACAATTCGAACATTTCTATTGTGCGCAAAGTAGAAAACGCTTTGAAAAAGAAAAAAAACTTAGCAAAAGCAATAACACAATTTATCGAAATCCCCAGGTTCGATGCGGTACTGATATTCAAATGGATATCATACCATCACTCGTCCTCTACTCCCGATCCGTAGCATTGTACCACAGAATAAAAAGTGAAATAAATTTTCCCACGGCTTTGATTTGCCATTTTTGTAGTCAGAAAATACATGGAAATGGATGAGATAGTTCAAAATGGTAGAACGTGGATGGTAAAAGGTTGCAATTGACCAAAGGGTCTTTGTGTGTTTACTGACCCAAAGTGAACTGCTAGTCTCGGTAAAAAAAAATATGCTTTTACCGCATTCTCTGGCATTCATATCGTTTCCTAGTCCCACCTGAGCATTATGATAATTTTATTGAAAGGGTTCAAGCCACGAAGTCTCCAAGCATTTCCTCTAATGTGACCCCTTCGACGATGTACCGCACCTACTCTATATGTTTTTATAGATTAAGATGGTCAAATAAATTGCTATTAGTTTTCAATGGAACGACATCATACAGAGATGACTGAGGTATAAAATTTCACGGGTATGGTTATGGAGACTCCTAGTTGTAATCGTATTCCGTATGGTACGTTCGCCATACGGTGGTGATAAAGCTACAATAATGACGCTTCGTCTCTGTGGGTTGTGATGACGATATGGTGTGATTGCTAGCTATCATATCAGTAACCCATGTACGTATATATGATATATAGATACACACATAAATTCATGCATACATATATCAATATATATATATATATAGATATAAATGTATATAAAATGTATACATATATAGAGAATGATCTAAATCTCATGACCAAAACATCGCAAACCATGTGCTAGTGCTAGTATGTGAAATACTTAAGAGAAAAGTGTTCGAAGATTTTTCTCAATGTTGCATCGTTCATTAAGTGATTTCCATAGAACAGATTTCCGATTATTACATCGATCATAAACTCTGCGTTGATAAATCAAATAAAATACAAATTTATTTCTTGAAATTTGTAAAATCTTGTGACTTATTTCATCTTTAGCTACTGTGGTCATAATTTTCGGGACACTATGTACATATGCAAATATATATCTGTGTTAATGGATGAGAAGAGAGAAATAGTACAGGGATCTATGTCCCAATGCTTAAAGTTGGGTGTGTCGTGTTCCTCCGTCGTTGTGATTATAGACAAGAGTCGATGGTTTTGCTCTTGTCGTTGCTACGACGACTCATTGTGCTTGCTAGGGATTGTGTGTCCATGCGATAGTTGGAGGTTTCTCCTGTATGCTGCCACTTCTCTGTAAACGAAGTTTTGTTTCTCCGCATTACAAAACTCACTTTGTACCACATCATAGACATTTATCATGAACAAAATGGTCCAAGCTCAGCAAATAGGAGAATTGAAGCATCACCAACTCACGACTAGTCATTGCTACGAATTCTTTTATATATTCTCTCTATCGGTCTCTATCCAGAGCAATAGTATAACGATTGTGGAACAATTGAAGAGCCATATACTTTCGACCTTGCATATTTGCATGTATTTTCTACGATAACGAGCCTCTAGTATCCCTTTTCAATGGACCTTTCAATATCATTCCACAACGTATGCATCTCTCTGAAGCTCTGTACTCAGCGTTTCTGCATATATTGATACGTTTGACCGCTTATGTACAAAGTACATTAACGGCTTGCGCATTGGACTTGTTGTATCACGGTATATTGACCGTGGTAAACGGTGGTTTACTCCATCTCGCACGTAGAAACGTACTTATCGCTATACGTGACTAATTATTATGCTTCGATTCAATTATTATTTAAATATGAGCTTCCTCTTTATTTTTACGTCCACCAATTCTGCCAGTAGTTTAAACTTGGCGGAATAATTTAATTTATTTACTCATTTTGAATCAATTCATAATCACAGCATGTTTTTATATGGTTGTAAATATAAGAAAAATATTATATTCATATACTCACAAATGAATTCGTTGATTCCTTTGTTATCGTAATGCTCATTCGCGCTTGTAAACTGTAATCTATATACCGAAATCGGATTGAACGATATTTTTTAAAATTCAGTTTTCACTAAAACGTGGATGAGTGTAATTCGTCTCTTTGTTTTGTAAATCAAATGTATGCATTTATATCGATATATAGAGTATATATATTTCATTTATAATAGTGAACTAAATATGTTGTACATGCTCACCGCGGTCAGAAAAGCTGCTGGCCAAGCTTTACCTCTTTTTATTCTTGCTCACAGCATTGCACACAGAGTTCCATCGCCAGACTTCGTTTTACACGGATAGTTTGAAATAAAGGGAGCTGCGAAAGGCTGCTCGTATTTGAGGTGAATTTGACTGGCACGGATTGCGTTCTGGCACTTTGTTTCGGTTTAATTCTACAGTGATTCTATATCACAGATGTTGTACGCACAGAGCTAAAAAAAATACCATTCGAGCTGCTCACACAGGAATTGTTCTTTTCGAGAGAGCAAGAAAAAGAAATGCGAACGAGAGAGGACGAGAGGAAAAAATGCCCATGTAAAAATGTGTACGAAATAGAGATAGTAAAAGGCAAAAATAGAGAGTAGTGAGCGATAAATTCATCCAGCATGGAAGGTCGAGCGTAGAAAAATGGTGTCACGTCCTAGGTTTCATGAAAGCGACACCAGCGATCATCACCATAGTGTTTCGTTGCTTCGAAATACTCATGAATATATCGTGTTATTCGAGCTTAAATTCATTATTTTGGAGAATCACAGTAGCAAAAGTGAGAAAACGAGACGAAGAAAGAGAGAAAAAGAGAGAGAGAGAGAGAGAGAGAGGGAGAATATGGTAAGATTTTCTTATCTTACGCGACACCTCGTACCTTCCGGTTTTCTTCTTGATATCTCCACGTATTATTTCTACAGGACGAACGGAGCTCACCCAACTTAAGCGTGGCTCAACCGAGTCCTATAAATTCATCGGACGTATACACGTAAATACGTTTTCTGTCTAACCATAGAAATCCAAGAAAAATCTTCTGGGTTTTGATCAAAAAACGGGAAAAAAAAACGCGCTATCATCCGTAAACGTATATTTGATGACTTTTTTTTTTCGGTAGCTACGTTATACGTGCACCTTTTTGTGATAATGTGTTAACGATCTCGTTGCTGAATCTCCACAATATGTTATCGTGTGGGGCCCTCATATTCAGCCTGACAACGAAATCGCCGAACGAGAGCGTACGGTTCGTGTAGTTCAATATTTTGCGGCAGAGAATATAATGGTTAAAAAAACAACCTTTTCGGAGTAGGGTTACACAGATATGGTTATTCTTACGCATCGATTGTTCCACTTTTCGTATAGAGCGCTATTAAATTTTTTTCAATTTGAAATATCTTGTATTTTAGGATTGTAACGATTTGAACTCATTCAATTAATACAAACTTTGTCATTGTATCGCAAATTGTGTGAGTTACATCGATAGTTGTATTTGGCTTTTTCGCCAAATACAATTTTGCAATATTTCGCTTTCTCATCAGTATTTTTTTCACAACTAATTGTGCTCCATAAAGAAAAATACATTTTTATATTAATTTCATTCATTTATAGGAAAAGTGAGATGTGAGTGAGAAAAAAATGGTGAAAGGACTAAAAAATTTTGCATTCGATTCTACCAATTGGATATTCTTTTTTTTATACTTAAAAAGAACGTTTTCGATGGTTTGCGCAAAAGCCTTTGTGTTAAAAGTACTTTTCCATCCACCCCTTTTCGTTTACAAAGTTTCGCGATTGCGTTTGAATCACGTACGCAGAGATGGAACGTAAAGCATTCGGACCGGAAGTCCACGTTCCCTCTCTCCCTCTTTCTCTCTCTATGTATACGTGAATACGAGGATTTTTGGAGTATGTTTTTAAGCATGGCTGCAATTTTTTTCGGGCTTAAACCGATTCATACCGAATAAACGAAATGAGTTTCCAAAAGCCCAATTATTATATTTCTTGGGCGCTAAAACAGCAAGAAAATATCCGTAAAACGATTAATTTTTGTCTAGGTTATTTTTAGTCTGCAAATAAAAAAATAAAAAAATCTTACATATTACAGTCATGCGTAATAATAAAAAAATTGTTTCAACGATATAGTGAAAAAAAGATGTAGAGTTGCATATGATCGAGTCGTTCAAGTTTATCATTTTTCTATAAAATCACATGATAGACTCTAGGAAGTGCAGGAAAGTTTCATCAGTACACATCATAATAACAGAAACTCACGCCTTAACTTATTCGTGTTGCACGTATCTGTAGAAAATGAATTCTTTAAAAATATCATATTCTGTGGCAAGAGAAGACAAAATTAATGACAAATATGTATGGTTTATTAAGTAAACGAGATTTCTGACTTTGCAGCAGAGCAGAATCATGAACAATGCATCAAAATAATGACTGCTATGAACAAAATATATTTTGTACCAAATGTTCTTATGATTTCTGTTTATTGATCTTAAAATTTAATGAATAATTATTCTTCATAGTATTTCCTCAAATTTTATTGACATTTTTCAACACGATCGATCAAAATCCTCAAAAAAATTTCGATTTATTTCATTCAAACTTCTACAATATACAATTGAAGGTTTCATCACCATAATATCAATGGAGACCAATGTCCTGAATATTGAAAATAACGTCAGTTGAAGCTCAGTGACTATTCATCTGATAATAAATCGATAAACTGATAATACGTGTGGCTTTTTGATGAAGTCAGATATCATTATAGAATGAGAGGTGAAAAACTTTTCCAGGCTTGCAGTTTCTGATTATATTCGTGCTCAACGGATTCTATTTATATAGCTATACAAATTCATTCACAGTACGAGTTTTGATGGAAAATTGAGCGACGATAAAAATAATGAGTCGTCTATTCAAGTTAGATTCACATTTCTGTTCTATATGTACTTTATAGTCCCTTAAATTCTTCGAGGACTCTTTTTTTCTCTCACTTAAGGAGCATATCGTTCAAGTTTCACCTTAATTGCCACAACTATGATTTATATAAAGGCTTGGATTTATTTAATGGTGCAGTGATACAAACTTCATTTAAGTGTATTAGTGTCATGTAAGTCTGACTGAAACGGCTTACTCTCGTGTCTATGTAATTATGCGTGCAATGAGAGAATAATATGGAAAATGACGCTGTACACTGGATCATGAAATGGAAAGTGCGAATTAGTAGAGATGTAGATTTTTGGGTATGTCTGTCTGTGTTCATGTGGGAGAGAGAGAGCGAGAGAATGAGAGAGAGAAAGGGATAGAGAGGAATGCAACAGAAAACCAAATCAGAATAGAAAAGGAAAAGGTCGGAGACAACTCTTATAAACAGAAAACAATGCTCCAGCAGTTTTCGAAGCACATTTTCCTCTTTTTATCTTTCTCTGTTCCTATCTCTCTCTCCCTCTCTCACTCTTTGTCGCATTTCTGTTTTTGTCTTCATTGCTTCAACGCAATTTCGAATCTCCCACTGTTTTTGATTTCATTTTCTTGCAACGCCCACATCGTTTTGTAGCTGAACCTTACACCTCTTTCCCTCATAGCACTATCTCCTTTTTTTGGTTAACGAAGCTCGCTCGTGAACACAGGTCGTTCGTTAAAATCCTATCGTGTGCCTTTCGCTTACACGTATATGTACGTCTCTTGAGTTGATACTGTCGGGAACACAGATCAAACTTTCTTCCACGGCTGATTGTTGGAGGGATTGAGAAAGAGCGAGAGGGTGAAATTTGAATAAAACACGATTGTACACGAAGTTAGATACCTTGTCGATCCCTCGTGATTGCGGAAGAGTAATGCCATGTTTTTCGTATCTTTTTTTGTTTCTCTAGATCTTTCGAACAAAAGTTTTTTTCTCTCTCGTAGATATATTTTCTCTGGCAATTTTCTCTGTAAATTTCCAAGTCTTAAAAATTCGTATCAGATCGACAAAACTTTTGTTTGACACTTTTTATTTACGGCAAGATAAATGATAAAAAAACGGTCAATTGTCAAGCGCTTCTAGAAGATTTTCGTAGAGCGATTTACCGCGCTACATCAAACTCATCTACGCTCTCTTTTTCTTCTACAACTTGTCAACGAACGTATAACAATGTTGCCAAGCTCAAGCATATTTCCCTTGCTAAAGGAACTTTCGGCGTTTCGTGAATCTCAAGAATCACCGAGGCAGAAACATAGAGCGACCGTTGTATATTCTCTATAGATTGGTTTCATTGAGCTTGCAGCACTTGCAATGGTCGATTGCATCGAAGGATTCGCTGGGGATTTGACAAGCTCTAAGTAGTCTTCGTCTGGCTGTTTCGCATCTTCTGAGCTTACCCATCGTAACAACGTTAAAACCATTGACATATGTCGTCGTGGTAACGGAATTGTTACTCGCTTATGTCAATACATTTACAATTAAGCCCTTAATAAAATTATGACTTATCAGTCAACAGAGAGAGAATTAAGACGAAAAAAATTATAGGTACAGAATAAACACGAAGGACAACCTTCAATTTTAAGAAATTTTCATTATGAGAAAAGTTAAGTGGACTTAACTACATAATAATTCCATAAAATAAATTTACATAAATGTTAAGTGTTGATTGTTTTGTTACATTTTGTGGAAGCTACAATTTTTTTTTTGCATTCCATTAGGATAAGTCGTGGGTGGGAATTCAATGTGCCATGCCCAAACTCGAATCCGTAGTAGCTTTTGACGGAAGTTCGAAGGTATGCTAGTGACATTGAAATATAGTTTTTTATGG
Organism: Campoletis raptor; assembly: GCA_948107755.1. Classification (NCBI taxonomy): domain Eukaryota; kingdom Metazoa; phylum Arthropoda; class Insecta; order Hymenoptera; family Ichneumonidae; genus Campoletis; species Campoletis raptor. The sequence goes on along the minus strand of OX403622.1, from coordinate 29,996,377 downwards.
GCGATACATAGCGTGTGCGAGCATCTAAAACTGGACTCATTACGTCACATTTATCGATCGTGCATTGAGTCATTTTCATTAATCATATTCTGAAACTATGGGAAACTTGAAGGTCAGGAAAAATTGGCAAGTTGTCTTGATTTAGTAAACCTAATGTAAAATATCATGCCGCTACGTGTCCAGGGCTTGTAAAAGAATTTTTACCTCATAATACTTTAAAACTTACCAACGCGAATCTTCGAGGAAAAATACAAAAAAATGGATTTCATTAATTATCATTATCGTAGAACTTCTTCTGGAGATTCCTCAACAATATTTTTGTAAAATTATACATTAAACACGGTAAACACTTGTGTTACATAATTTTTTCATTTTTATTCCGAATATTTGACTAAACATCATCAAAATATTTACTCGAGATTTCGATGAAATTAATTTCTAAAGTTAACCAAAAACTTTTGTTTTATTTTAATCGTAGTATTCCTGCTGTTCTTAGTAATTACTCGTTACTGTTTACAAGGGCAAAGACTGATTACGCCATTTGTCATCCGATGACGGAGTGAGAGAAATTGGTCGATGATTCAAAAAAATAAGTTTATTGTGTTCTCATACCTTTTACCTTAATTATCATTCAAATATTTTCATTATGTAATCTCTGTCAGGCAATAATGTCAACGTAAGTCTATGAAACTAGTATTGTGGTTAGACAAATAAGCGACAATTTGTTTCTTATCATTTTCACACTTTATGTTGGTTTCGTTCTGCTTAAGATCCAAGTTTTACACCATGATGTGCACAATTTAACACACATCGCGAAATTGAAAAAATAAGAAATACACCGAAACGTCCACGTACATGGAAAAAGTCTTGGCGACGTTCTTTTAGCCTCAGAAAACAGAGCGGAAAAGTTGAAATCAATTTCCGGCCAAGTGATATTTGTAGAGTTTGTGACAAGTACATTTGGTTGCACGTATCACAGCATTGAACAGGCAGAACAAATAATATGGGTTCAAGTACGCATTGAATTGTGCCATTGGGAATGCACGAGTTCACCTCAGGGATATGAGGAAACGTGGAAAAGTCCCCTGTTTACGACTTTTTTAAATTGTAAATTCATGTTCTTATTCTCTTTGTTTTTACTCAACAAACTACAGTCTCTCTTTTGCTTGTATTCTTCTTCATGAATTACAAGGTGCAGTAAAACATTTGAAAAGTCTTAAAAAGTTTTTCTATGAAGCAAATGAATTGAAAATAAACACTTCTGTCGTGACAAATGACTAATGATAGGTAACGAAATAACTAATTTTTAAGTGAAGCAATGAATTTTTACCATCGTTCATTTAAATTAGAGTTCGAACGAGAGTCTCAACTTTCTTTATATTTCGTTCTGTTTTCTCTTCTCTTTCGATTCCTCTTTCAATTCCTTTCACCCCTCTTATCTCTCTAGAATTTGAAAATGTGAAATTTTTTACATCACTCGTTCGATCAGTATTATAAAAAGGCTCAGCTCAATCTTGAAATTATTCTGCGTGGGCTGAGACTTTCTTTAAATTCCGATCAGACTAACGATTCTGGTAAAATTTCGATCTCGAAATTCGCTGTTATTTTCCTTGCAGTCATGGGGTTCAGAGTCGATATGACTTTTGGCTTCAATGCAAGATTTTGCACAATTTTCTCAATATTCTATGCCAATAATAATCTATAAAACCATATCCATCAGACAATATTTTTAAACATCATTTTGTATGGATGTGAATAGAGACAACAAGTTGTTCACAAGATTTCAAGCTTGAACAATACAATAGTCAAACTCGTAGGCAAGGGTTCATTCCGTTTAATTCAATAGAAATAGTGATTTTGTTATTCAATTCTCAATATATTTATAGTTCGTCTGTGGCGAATAAAATTGTGTTTCAATCACAAATATTCGACTATAAAATATGACGAATCGTATCTAAATTTTTGAAACTCAGTTATAGGAATAAAAGTCATTCTAATTTACATTTAACCGGAGGATTTCCTAAGGGTTGGAAAAAAATATTATTCCATTAAAGTTTAGAGATTTTTCAATGAATTAAACACTTGATTAATTTTCAAATATTAGTTTATTTTTATTGAGAAAAAAAAATGGATGGGGTTTTTTTTTTCTTTTTTTAAATCGTATATGACGAAGCAACATATGTCGGACTGTGGTACAATATCTTTACTGGTTCCTAAAAGGATCAAGACAGACGGGAACGGGGATGAATGGGGACTGTTTTTCCATTTCTCATAAACACGTATTGAGCGAAGCTTGGCATATACTCGGGAGCTTGGGTACTCTGTAAAACTTGCGGGTTTTATCGAGATCGAGAAAGCACGAGCTTGGTTTTTCTCATCACCTCACATGTACTTCTACTAGAGTTTGTATATAGTCAAGAAGGTATTTTGCAGAATATACGTTGTGTAAAAAGCAAGAGCACTGTGCAAATAAACGTGCGATACTTTTCTTCGCCTGTTGTTTATTCATTCTTCTTCGTTCTTGTCTTCCCTTTTTATTCAGCTTCTCGTTCTTCATGCTTCGCGTTTATTTTCTTCACAACCAGGGGGCGAACATTAGGAAGCATTCTCAATGATTGTTTTCGACAAACTCGAACAGAACATACGGGTCTTTCGTGCCTCGCAGGATTCAGTAACAATGAAATCGGTCTTTTTACGATTCTACGTTTATTCTTTTTTTTCGTTTCCTTTCCATCCTACAAACTTGTACAAGAAAATTTAAGACCATGTGTAAAATTCTGTTCTCGTATTTTCGCCATTGAAACCATACCGTTTGTTTGTTGAGTGATTCGTGTCTTTCGTAGTTCAGTCACGAAAAGATAGAAACTCATTTCAATGATTATAACGTTTATCATATAATCATTATTACGAATAATTTGGGTCAATGAAAAAAAAAAGAAATTGTAGAATAATTTTCATTTCAAAACAATCCAATATTACAAACAATCTATCATAAGTTATTTGGTACAATTGATTTTATCGAATTCAATATTCAGTCAATATTGAGATAATAAACAATTTATAGTTTATTGTATCAATTAATTATTTAACATTAAATTCAATGAATCTCTTTAAATTTTTATTTCCAAAGTCACTACATTGGACGCTGAATTGTAGGCTTCGAAATGCTCGCTTGATTGTGTAAATCGCACACGCCAATTAATGAGTCTTTCCACATAGGTCACAGGATTACAAGACAGACCCAGTGAGTTGGTCAAATTTCGTACATATAGATAGCAATGGCACTTACATATATATGTTTTAAAGGCGAGCGTTGCAAACGTGTCCCATAATTTTCAGAGTATTAATTAGGTTAACCAAGAGTGGAGACGCATGGGAGATATTTATGTCGAAGTCTACTCCGATCTCAGTGTTTACACTAACCTGCAACCTCGTATGAAAATAGTTACACGTTTGGTGCATTAAGGTAGTGTATAAATTATGGCGAATCCATAATTTAATTATACGACTATTACCAAATGTTACTGATTCCTAAAGATTACAAATTTTGATCAATTATCCTCTTATATGTGCAAATGTTTTCTAACAGTAAAGATGATAATATAATGGCATTCAAGCATTTCTTGGTGCCAATAAAATTAAAAAAAAAAATTTCCGAATTGCGTTGGCATCGACGGAGTGTTTAAAAATGAGCGGTTCATTCAACTGGTTCGTTACGGAAAGTTGGGGGGTACAAATGAGACAGACGAGACATGAAACGGAAATGCATTGCGTTTATTACGCATTATTTCTTTCTCATCGCTTTCTCACTTTTTGTTCTCGTTTTCTCTATGAACAAACGATTAGCCAGGAACATATGAGCCAACTTATTGGTAAAAACTTTCATTTCCTCTGTTTGACAATGCAGCTTTTAGTTTTTGGCCAATAACAGATCATTTTCGTGTCTCTATTGTAGAAGATAGAAACTCCACGTTTGCTCTCATGGTTTTCCATTTCTCTCTCTTTCGCTCTTTCTCTCCCTCTCTCCCTATCTTTTATCGTGAGCCACAAGTGGTTTTAGCAAGCACCTTTATTATTAGACGATCGAAAAAACGAACGATGAAAGTATCCATGCTCGTTTTAACCACTACATTTACAACTTAAAATTAAAGTTAAAAGCTTTTTAAGCGTACCCATAATGTTATTATTCTGTAAATATACATTTCAGGCATTTAAAAATATAAATATGTGTTTTATGCGTTATTGTATATATTTCATAAATGCAAAAATAAGTAGGTTTGAGGATGTGTTAAACTTTTTATATTTTCTTGCGGTACGAGATTTTTTTCAACGTTTTACATCAATTTTTCTTTTATGACGATTTATATGATGATAGACCACTTTCATTTTTCTATCTAAGGGATTTTATACGCAAATATATTGCAGATTTGATGCTTTTATCATACATGAGCGAAAAAAATGTGAGAGAAGGAGAGCTTGAACAATTACTTATAAGAGGAGCACGTTACAGGCTTTTGTCATTTTGGCGCACTTCAATATGAAAAAAAATTTCGTTACGCCTTCCATGATTACAACGACACAATTTTCTTGCAACTTCTCAATCAGCTCTCGTAAGAATATGTGGCATATTTTATATGGAATGCTGCGATTTCTGGCAGATGGGATTTTTGGATCATGTCCAAATTGCTGGAGGTTGATTAAGGAAAAATTTGAATGGAAAAAAAATTATATATATATTTTGGTAGTAGTTTTCTTTTCTCGAGTTGCGATTATGCAGACCTTGTTTCATCAAAGATTCGTATATCCCCAGGCAATTAGGTTCATTAGGAAAATATATAATTCATAATTTAAATAAAAATGTATTTATAATGAAATATTTATAGATTAAAAGTTCAGTAAAATTCAGTAAAATAATAGACTCATATAGTGTTGATAGATCTTTGGTTTTTGTAAATCTCAGTCTACGTAATGACTATGCATTCGATGAGTCGTTCGCGACACTAATATTGCAGTCCGAAACTGCAACAGTTTTGAAATTGTTCACTCATCCTTCTGCATTTATGGCACTGCATAGGCATCAATTTATAGCAAACCTTAGCCAAGGAAATCCAATTAAATCCTCAAATTGGAAACAGTGATGGAAAGGACGCTGTTATCCTGACCATTGGTTCTATTATATTGCGTTTCTCGATTCTCTCTACTGTTAATCAATTTCAAAGGAAAAATATGACAAGATTTGTCAAACTACGATCCAGACGTATAAATTCTGTGGGTGATACTCGGTCCCAAAAGATATTGTTTTAGCGATGGTCAGATTTGTTTTATCAAATGAAACAATAAGTGTCAAATCGATAAAAACGGTAAAGTTATTAAGATAAAAAACAATATGTATTAGAAAGATTCTATTCATTCTCTAATCTCAGTTGTTTGTCATTATTTTCGTGATTAAAAAAAAAAAAACATATTTCAACAGAAATCAATTTTCAAGACAATTTCAAATAATCTTGTGGCGAAGATATATAACTTGCAACCTTTCATTTTGTATGACGAAAATTAACAAAAAATTTTGTCGAGGCAACATCAGAAGTAATTGTATTGAATAAATGACAAGATTTTCCAAATGTTCGGATAACCTGTACTCTGTATCTGATGTCTATCAATGTAGATATCGCGATTTCTCTTTCTTTCGCGAAGCTTGACAGACTAAGGATATTATTCCTTCCAGATGGACCACTGGGATTGAGGGTGTCTAAGTTTAACAGATATAACACAAGTTTGACGAACAAGGGATCCGATAAAGATAGACACAAAGGGGGATAGGCAAGGTATAATAGAGCCACAAAACGGAGAACCTCAAATTCCATTACGAAGAGAATTCGGTCGGTGGCAGGCCGCGTAGCCTCTATAACGCCATTACCATTACTCAACGTGACTCGACTACTGTAGTATTTTATCAAATGGATATATATATATACATATTCGGTTGATTCAAGAAAAATTGACACTTTTTCTTTGGCCAAAAATATAAAAAATTTCGATACGTCATGTTCTAGTAATGAGTGAATAAATAGAAAAATTTAAAAGGAAGCTCTAGTAACTTTTTAATATTTTTTCGAAATTTTGTCGAAAATCATTACATAAATATGGGTTTTTTTGAGTGTTGTAACAATAGATATTAGTGTTTAATAAAAAAGTTATTTCCCTTAAAAAATTTGGACCTTTTCAAACATTTTTTAAAGGCCACTCAAGCGAAACAAAACTAATAAAAACCTTGAAAACGTTACTTTAATGACCTGCAAACACTTTTCCAGGAGGCTGAAATTGGAGAAAATTTACTTTTTATAAAGTAATGATATATTTTGCTGTAAAACCAAAAAATCGACATTTTCGAATGATAATTTGTGGACGAAATTTTACCAAAAAAATCAAAAATGGTGCTTCAACTTTATTTTATAGAGAAAATAACGTTTCGTAACGTAATGAAAATTTTGCAGTATTGCTACTAAAAAAATAAAACTCGATTATTTTTGTATCACCCGTTGATATGACGACTAACAAGAATGAAAATTGCGCGAGTCCGTGTCACTTGTATTTTTCCATGTTTTATCGTTTACACGTTTCCCCGAACGGAAGAAACTTTTACCGTGTTTTTAAGAACGTGTGTGCGAAGTCGTAAAACTTTTCGCACATGTTCTTATAACTCGTAGTTACAGGACGTGAATATTGCAGTTACATTGCCACTTTATTTCGGATATAAGTTGAAGCGTTGTGGCCAACGACACGATTTGTGATAAAAATGCATTTTGTTTGTTTCTCCTAAACGAAATATGGTAGTAAAAAATTTAGTTCGACAAAACTGTAATCGACGTTATTACGATCACTCGAATATAAAGATACTCATTTTTTGTTTAATCATTTCATATCTTTAGATCTTTAATTTGAAGATACACATTTGGAGAATTTCTATGATTATTGCTTCGTTTAAAATAACTGGTTATTCCGATGGTTCATTTTCAATATAACGCAATGCGGTGATATGAGTCTCTTAATGCGTCTTTCGATCATGAAAACCAAATCGATTGTGTGCACACAATAAAAAATGCCATCTCAATAATATATATAAATATATACGAGCATTATATCGAATGCTTGACTGCTGATGACTTTGACATGCATTGGAAAAATCCTCGCTTTTCTTCTTGGGTCACAAGCTCGGAAATACGTACACGAGTAAGTGGAATACGGGAGTTTACTTTTTTTTTTATTTCTCGGTCGTTATTTTCCTCCATTCTTCCTCGTAGAGCAGAAGGTGGCGTTCGATTAGAATGCACGACAGGTTGATCGAGCGTTGTACCCTATCGTACCTACACAGACCCTTCCCTTCACAGCTTTCATTTCTTACGATCTCTCTCCGGCCACAGGACGAGACAGTGTCATCGAGAATTTTGCACATTTCTTGATTTTGTGTAAAACTTAATCTTAGGTTCTCTCATTGATGATAAACAATCGTTTAGAAATCTTTTGAGGTTTAAAAATCACCCTTGATTTGTTAAAGCAAGACGATTTAAGCCGGAGGAAAAAGTGTTTAAAAAACCACCGATGAAAATAGTTGAAACTGAAATTGACATACTGTTGAGGAATAATTCTTGTATAATGATATGAGAAACGTGTTAGTATTGGTTCATATTTTTTTTTATAATAGTAGTTTTCAAAAGTTTTCATGAATGAATGAAATAGAACAGCGTCTGACTCAACTCGAACTTTCCTACTTGGATGGATTCAAATTCCTTCCTATTCAATATCAATTGTCTTGAAAAATCGAAACCATATACATCTAGCTCTTTGAAAAATGTATTAACATGAAACCAGAGGAAGCTCAAATAATCATTTAAACAAATAACGACGATGTTGAGCTTCACAAAAACATCTCAACATAAAGGATATTTTTAATTAATTGAATAAGTACATTTTTGTTAATGAATCTCGAGCTTGTATACCGATTTCTCATTTTCTTTTTTCCATCGTGCTGCACATACATATATCGTCTACCTCATTAATTCTTTGAACAGCTAAATTATATGTTCTATATGAAGGAAAAAAGTATGTTGTAATCGTGCATGTTCATCTTCTAATTACTTGAGCACTTTGTTATATATACTCGAGAATGAAGAACGTTTGCAAAGGCGAATGTTTTTTGCATAAAGTACGAAGAATGTGAAAGACAGAGAGAGAGAGAGAGAGAGAGGGAGAGTGAGAGAGAGAGAGAGAGAGAGAGAGAGAGAGGGAGAGTGAGAGTGAGAGAGATACTCGTGTTGAAATGCTGAGAATTTATGTTCCTTGGAAAAATTCGACTGTCGTAAAATAATTAAGCGTTTGTAAACGCTTACACGGGGAATTAGGAAATTTAGTAAATTTAAGAGTTTGATGCAATGCAGATAAAGCTGATAGAGGGAGATATTATATCAACGAGGTTGTTAGTTTCTTGAAATTGTTCAAATACTAAATAAAACCGTTTGGAGCCAATGAGCGAATGTTTTTTTACAACGTTATAGAGAAAAAAGTCTTATATATACTAATGTACATAGTATATAACGTATAAGTATTTTTATGTATCAGAGAAAGAGTTGAGAAAGCTCGTCCAGGTGAAGAGGAAGACCCTGAGTGTTTGTCTGTTTTCCTTCACCCATACACACTTTCCATTGTTTCGTCCGTATACACAACTGCTAATTTACTTATCCACTGGAAATTCCTATAGACTGTACAAACACTCTACTAACTAACTCTTGCTGCTGGCCAACTCGCTAAATTATGCACCCTTACCAACACGAACTTACGAAACATCGTACACATACCATTATATCCTTTTCTCTTGACTCAGAATGTCCGTGTGTTCTTTTCTCTCGCGTATAACATGCACGAACCCTCGAGCTTATCTTACTCTTTACACTTATTCTTCCGTACCGGAAAGTCGAGAGTAATTTATTACACTGAAAATATTATCCGAATAACTAGGTAAAAAAAATTTCATAAAACATCATTTTTGTCCAAAAATCCATGTACTTTTTACAGTAGAAAAAAAAATTCCAAATAAATTAATCATGCATGCAATTATTAAATATAATTGTGTATAATTCAAATATTTCTCGTACCATTATTAGGAACTCGGTAGTTTTTATAACTTTCATTTTGTTTTGTTTGATTGAGCTCGAAAGTATTCATTATAACGTTTTCTGTAAATACACGACTTGTTTATGACACAGGAATCACATAATCAACATTAGCATGCAATTGAATTGTCACTTCTGATGCGAGTAGCAATTAGTCATCGCATGGGCTGTATGAGATTTCGTGATAACTCCATGATTAATGAACACGACTGTATTTGTCGAAGAATTAGATGTGACAATGTAGCACAACGTACCAGACTTCGAAGCAATAAAAGTACAAAGTACAAAGTACAAGTACGAACAATGGAATCCTCATTTTTCACGACAATTTTTGTTGCAATTCTTCATTTCAAAGTCGTGATCATTTAAAAACATCGTGATCGACTGATATGAATAAAAAATCGAAAACAATATTATTTTCTTAATTAAATTATTAAATAAGACACGTTGCTTTTTCTCATCAGCAGTTAAATCGATTTTTAATAATGCTTTTTATTTGACATGCCAGGGTTTGGCAACATGAAGAAAAAGGTCTTAAAGTTCTCGGCGAAATTGTATTATGTCAGAGGTCTTGATCCGCCAATGAGTAAAGAAAGGGAACTGAGGTCTTGCAGGACTGAACCATTTATACGCTCAAGTGAATGGGACGTATCAAAAAACGTTGTGATTCAATTTGGCCTTTCTTTTCTCCTTATTGTTTCCGGAAGTAGTTGTCGATTCTATTTCTTTCTCTTTCTCGAATGAAATGGTGGTACGCTACGAATCAGCCACAACCGTCGAAGGAATTTTCTCGAAATTCCCCACGGATGCCTGGTCAACGTAGTCCTATCTGAGCGATATATAACCTAGAAATCGATCCTAAATAATCCACGACACTGATTCCGGTGATCGATTTTCTCAGACACCAACTTTTCTCACCGTCATCCCATCGTTTTTTCCCATTTTATTACTTTATTCCTCTCTATATAATAGGTCAACAAATATTTTTCTTTTTTTTTTTTAATATTGAGCTTAACACTCATTCCAAATGAAAGAAATATCATCATGACTTGAAGTCATAGGCTGGAGTTCTGAATTACTGAGCCCTCTTCAGCGTTAATCCTATCGAATGTGTGCCTCCAACGTCTTCTGAGATCTCAGGTGCTTGCAAGGCTTTAGCCAACTTTTTTTTGCGTTGTATCAACTTATTCTTCTCCTTTCGTAAACTTGGGATTCCCGTTCTTGGTTGTCTCGGTTTTTATATAGAAATTCAGGCGTTTCTATACAATATACTAAGAATATTGTAATATCCGAAAACTGTGAATTATTGCATTAATTTTGACCATTAAAAATGCCACATTCAAATCGTAGAAAAGTCTCTTTGAAAATTACGAAAAAAAAAAACTACGAAGAATAATATGACGAATTGTTTTGGAAATTTATTTTTCAGTTGAATGATAACAAAAGACGATAAAGTGGTAAACGTATCAAGCGAGGCCTTTGTGATAAACGAATTTGCAAAGTGGCAGTATTTCACCTGCTAGATTTTCTCGATTTTTCTTTTCTTCTTTCTCTTACTCGATCACCACGCCTATAGACGTGATAATATCAAACTAGGGGATCTCTGAAAGGACAGACACTCGAAGTAACAGGTGCCTCCCAATATCCCTACTGATGTTCTCCAAGGGGGTGAAACCCTTGGAGACTTCAGCCGACGCTTGACCTACACTAAACGCCCCAATTCTCTCTCTCTCTTCCTCTCTCTCTCACTTCCTCTCTCTCTCTCTTTCTCTGTCATTCTCATTATATACTTTACTCTCATTTTTATCCTTATCACCAAAATTTTTCGTAATTTTTTTTATTATTTTAATTTCTGTAAATCATTACTTTGTTTATATACATCACTGTTAAATTTGTCATTGTCTCAAAGTTACAGGACAGCAGATATAACAATCAATGAATTATAAACTTATCTCTTTATCTCAGGTACCAAAACGTGTAAACTTTTGTCCAAAGATAAAACGTACCAAGGCTTAAAAATAAATTGTAATCAGTCAATCAATTTCACTTTCTTTTACCCTTTTATTTTATTTTCTGCGAGTTTTATTCCATTAGGACTTTTGTACTAATTGGGCAGAAGACTTTTTTTCACCACCGGCCTAAGGAAATTGGAGGAAAAAAACCCCGATTAGCAAAATCTTGCAAGTTTCTGTCAATATCGTTACTCGTGGAAAATATTCTCTCCATAAATTACTAAAAGATCTCTAACGAATTTATTGATTTATTGCACTTGACGAATTGGAACCTTATTTTGGAACCGAATGTTCGAACAAATTGCATTTTATATTTTCATGTTGGAAAAATCATATTGTAGAGACAATCTTAAGGGTGGAATTTAGTCGTTCGTTTGAGATGCAGATTTCTGAACAACGAGTACGTTTTCATTTGTTATTAAATCTTAATTCTGAGTACAAGGTGATGAGTTATTTTCCTGGATATGTCAAAAAATTAGACAAATTTATTATAATTCGTCTCCAGGCTTTCTCTTAGCTTGGTACACGTCGTTGGACACCATTGCAATGATGATTGCAGGATTGATGAAGAATTCAGTACACGAAAGACTACAAACGAGAGCGATCGTCGTGACCGTTTTAATCAACAGAATCTAGTCAATGCAGCATTACAATGAAGGAGATTGGATAGTAGTATTCCTTGGCAAATAAGGAAAAAAACAGAACTACCTGAAAGAAACTCTTTTGATCAAGTTGCTTCGAAAGCATATAGTTTTGTTTTCTTCACGAGTAGACGTTTTTTTTTTTTTTTTTAAACGACAATTCAACGTTAGCATGAAGTTTGATATTTGTTCGATCGATCCTTCCGTTCGGTCTGATTTGAATAGGAAATTTTTTAATCCAATCCGATTACAATTGAAACAAAGGCAGGTACAAAATGTTTAGTTTGTGAAAACGAATTCCAATGACACTAGATGTTCTCGAAAGTATTGGAATAATTATCATTGTGGGTATTTTTTAGTGGAGAACGTTGTTTAAGAATGTTGACAAAGTATTCGGCGAATGGCAGGTGATCTTGATCCAATATTAAGTCGCGTTTATGCTTCAATATTTCTGATTTTATAGAAAAAAACGTAAATAGATATATGCATTTAACTCAGCAAAAAAGGCGACTGTGAATGGTCGAATTAAACACATCTTGTATCCTCGACTCACAGGAGAAACGATTTTGCGGCCCATTGAGTACCCCGTCATGGCTTTAAACCGTGTATTTATGTGGTGAATGCGGTTCTAGATCTACGATTCATTCGAACTTCACCTTCAATCTTTGCAATACAGACAAGGCTATAAATTTCTCTAAGTTATTTAATGGGGTATTCTGCTTGTTCCCATTTCATTATCTATCGGATACTTTGTGTTGTTTATGCAGTTGCAGAAAAAATCGGGGTGAACTTCGTGTTGTTGAATGCCCAAAAGTCGTGTTATATAAAATGGAAGTTGGAAGTTCGTAAAATGACTCAGAAATTACAAATGGGTTGTGATAAAATGTTGACGTGGAATTATTGTCGTGTTTTATAAAACAGAAAATTTCGTCAGCTCGTAAAAACACTGGTTATAAAGCTGATTTCCGAGATTTTTTATGGAAGCTAATGTTTTTCAGTCTTCCACGATTTCATATTTATCGTCGTGTGAATTTAATTAACCTAATGATTTGAAGAGGATTCACATAATCGCTTCAATTATTTTGAAATGGTCCTTACGTATTAATAGTTCAACGATATTCATTAGCGTTTATTTCTCAAAAAAATAATTTCAGTGATGATTTTCAGTGATTACGAGAACAAGCGGCATCAATGATCTTTGTTGTGCTCGGTGTAAATTACTTTCGTCGTTACTTATGAGTTTAGCAATGTGATCGATCTTTAATTTTCGTTAATTAATAATTATTTGAGTCTATCGCGAAGCACAATGTGAGAAATGAATGCTTTGGTAATTTATTTAATGTCAAAAGAAAAATATCCATCTGTTGCTCGTGATTCGTTTTCATTGAGAGATCAAGTGAGGGCTTAATCAGAAAAATTATAAAAACACTCGAATTAATGATATTGATGAAAACATTAGTAAAGCTTATTATTTCAAAACTGAGATATTCGAATTAACAAACAAAAGCAAATAATCCAAGGCAATGAGAAGCGATCGGTTTGTAGGCAATTCGCTATAAATATTGACCAACACAACCCGAAGCCAATTTGCGGTTGTGGTGAGACTAAACATTGCATACAAAATGTGTTCGGTTGTGAAACTGTTCGTTCCCCGGACCATATTTTGAAGTTGCAATTGGTTAAAAACTCGTTGAAATATCGACTGATGCGGAATGACGTTTCGATTAAATGAGTCGAAATACAATAGAGAAAGAGTTGTTGAATCAGCTGAGATATAGAAATAGTAAAGAACTTTGAACATGCGGTTTTCGTCGAACGGAATACCGATACAAATCATCGAAAGATTTAGTTCGACCAAGACCTAAAATTGGCACGTACAGTTTGAAATTTCTAGGAAATTCTGGTTCTAGAAGTTTGTATGAAGGACGAAAAGTCGATATCGATGAAAGAACCCAAATCGAAATCGAAGTTAATCTCATTGTTTGAACATCGAAAGAATGGCAAGTTCTTCTCGCTGAAGAGTGCACGAATAACTGTGAAAACAAGGACGTTAGAGACATCATCAAGATCTCTCGTATTCGATCGAACCAATGGACTTTACTTCCTTACTCATTAATATTAGATTCAAAGTTTACGTCAAACTCTGCACTCGTGACCAGGAATGAGAACAAGAGAATGTCGAGTTTGTCCAATAAGTCTTTCATATACGCCCATCCGTGTCTTCTCCACCGCACGTTTTTTTTTTCTTTTTTTACTTTTTTCTTTCCTCTCTTTTCGTTCGCTCATTTTTATTTTCTCTTATTCCAGCCTCGTTCACAGATCTCTAGGTACTTCGTAATTCGCCAATCGTTTTCGATGTCTCTCACTATCATTCGTTTCCTTCACTCCGTCTGATAAAGTACGGACAAGAATTGGCACGGAATTTAATAAAGCTACCCGACAAGAACGTGTCTCTATCTCTCTTTCTCTATCTTTCCATCTTTCCGATGAGTCTTACTATATTGAGAATTTTCAGAGTACATACCAGTGTTAAACTATGAAAAAATTCGGACCAATTTATTAATTTTTTGCTGATTGAGCGATCAAAAAATTGTTCGCCCAAAGAATTGAGAACTCTTAACTGCCGTGGTTCGATACGCTATTAAATCCTTTTATTATGTTTGTCTGTGAGTAAACAGAGTTGCAACACGAGTCTGCGTTGGCTATGAGAATTAATTGACCTATTGAAAAATATTATGTTTTTAATTGTTGTCTGTACGGCTCAATCGTTTTTAACCCCATCAGGCAAAGTTTGAGCCCATCAACAGTTTGAAACTTTTTCTTTACCATAGATCTGGAGGCATTCGATGCAAATTCGGGAAAAATGTTTAATATGAGGTTTTGAGTATGAGAAACGAACGCTTTAACCATATCTGATACGCAGAGCTTTATATGTCCGTATCTGGGACACTCAGCGATCCAAATTCTTTATTTTTTTTTTCAGATAATCTGCAATGCAGGAAAAAAAAACAAATCTGCAAAAAATGCCTCGTCGAGAACAATTTGCGATTTTTCGAAACTTAATTTATTGAAACGAAAATTTTGAAGAGTCGCAAATTTAGGTGAATTGAACTTCTTATTCATTGAATCTAGAAAAGAAAATGGTTATTGAGAGTGGAACGTTGAAAAATCGAAGTAAAAAAATTATTGCTGATACGAAAATGTCGATGAAATTATATAGAAATTAGGCAGTTTGTCCACGGACGCAAAAAAACACCATCGCCAACCGATGGCTTTCTCTCGCGTCCATAGTTAACGGACTTGGTTTCTATAAAAATAATCTCATCGACATTTCTTCATCGTCAATAAAATTTCTGAAAGTTAAAGTTTTTAAAGGGTTTTTCATTATAATTTTCCGCATATCGTAGATTATAACTGAATCTCATTCCCAAGACCACGATTGCATGAATATCCAATGAAATTTTCATCACGTATGAATTCATTTGGATCTATATTTATTTTATTCCAATGCATGTCCAAAAAATCTCTTCAGTTTATTTTATTATTCAATGTCGTGTATATTAAATTCAAGATCAGTGATTGGAATTTACATACATGTCTAAATTTTAATATACGAATTCAATAATTTTCATTTAATTTACCCAGTTTATGAACTTCATTTGATATTGTATGGTAAATGTATTGTAAATTTAATAAATTTTTAACCAGTACATTTTAGTGTGGAGGTCAGTCAATTTTTAAATTACCAAATTAAATGTTCAGTGTTGAAATAATAAGAGCCAAAAAGCAACAGTTTGAAAGAGCATGAGGAGCAATTTGCATTTCAAGTGTGGTTACACTTGAAGGTTTCGTCGATCTACAAGAGACGCGATATGCAAGATGTCCCGTCGTCAGACGAAATTTCGTAGTTGCGTTTATTCTGGCTGTTATTTCTTCTCTGTTTTTTCGACACTTGAATGGAAGATGAAATTACGAATGAAGTAAAAGGGGTCAAAAGGGGAGCTCGCATCTGTTTCTAACGGGACCGAAAAATTTCAATGCTAATTACGTGACCCTGTTATGGTAATTAGTGTCAACGTCTTTGCAGACAACTTTTCTCCCTTTATTCGCTTTGGGCAAGCAAACTTTCTTCTGCTTCAACATTGCCAACGAATTTTCGTGGAAAACGATTTATTTATGTGTTTCTTACTTTTTAATAAATGTATACATGTTCTTTTGTCCCAACAGCATTTCGATCAGATTCGATGATAAGCTTAACCCTCGTCACACACGATCAAACACCCGTTCTACCCCATTATAACACCCTTGTCACGTTAGCCGAGGCCACGTGCTGCGATGTTGTTAAGAGTCAAGTCCTTTCGCTGACAGCATGACTTGGTTATCACATGAGCAATCTTGTACCACTTGCAATTGTAAACCCCGGATTGAGAATCAAACAAGGAGGGCTTTAAGGGGATGTCATATATGCGGCGGCACATCCATAAAGTACGAGAGAGATGAGAAATGACGGATGAGTGATCGTGAGATATTCGCATTCTTGTGTGTTATCTCGAGGTATAAAGGGAGGAATTAACGAATTCATTTTAATGGATATTTCCTGCGGAAATTCTTGCCAACTCTGATGAAATCATTATTTATATGTGCAAACGGTTTAATAACAAAATAAAAAAATATAATATTGTGTAAACGGATGAAAACTCATAAAAAATACTTTCGTTCCACAACTGCTTTTATCATGCGAACTGTTCGAATAATCGATTGTGAGAAAGAACAGAGAAATCGTTTTAGGCGAAAGTTCCGACTTGAGAAACGCCGCAGGATGTTGATCTGTAAAGAAAAAACGAGGCTAAAACTTTTGCAAGACTTTGTGAGCACCCATTTTCTTTTGCGTATTCATTATTCATCCTTCAGCAAAATATCGGATTTATTTGCCATTCTCGGGGTCACAGATGTGTGTTTTCAATGTAATGCAATAATCGATGACTGCTAATACATAAATATTTGATCTGGTTCGGTCAACAGACACGTCGGGACTCGGAGGTGAGTGTCAATGATGCCGAGGGCGATCGGGGTGGCTGCTCTTCCTCGAGGCCATCGGCATCGTCACCCTCGTCGTCGTCGTCTCCGAACGGAGCAGTATGGCGGGACAAAGGAGCAAGAAAATCGTCAGGGTTGCTCGAAGAAGAATCAAAGTTGACCCCAGGCCGACACAGACTCGACATTGGGAACAGTGAAAATAGCGAAGTTGTTGAAGAGGAGGGGAAAAAAGAAGGTGAAAAATTTCATCGTGTCACGGACTATGGTATCGAGGCTGAGTCCGTTGAAGCGAACGAAGCCTCCCGACAACCCTTTCGCCGGAAGACGGACGTTTGTCTTGGTCACGTGATCGAGACGACAGGTGCCTGCGGCTCTTCTTTCTCAACCACAACCACAAACACCACTGCTCACCTTCCAAATACCGCCATATTTTCATCGACTTCCGGTTCGTCCACATCCCCTGGAGAAACTAGGCTAACGGCCAGTATTCTCTTCGATCTTCCCGAACCTTGTGCCACCTCTGCTACTGATTCTCCAAACAAAATGCCCGCCATCTCGAAAGCTCAAATGAAAGGTGTGTTCAATAACTTCTTTTACGATAAATCATGACAAGCAATATCCAGAGTAAACAATTAACTTTTGATTAAATATCGACCAATTGTCAAGTGTCTATAAAGCCTTACAATCAAAACGGTTGAGTTGTTTCCACATTTAAACGAAACGATTATTCATAATATATTTTCTTGTGTGTGGTTTTCGATCATTTTATTCGTTCCCTTATATTGAGAGGAAGAAATTTTTTATTCTTCCAGAGTTCGAAGATGCCTTTAACCTCTTTGACAAAGATCGTGATGGTAGTATTACGAAAGAAGAACTTGGAAGGGTCATGCGTGGCCTCGGACAATTTGCGAGAATGGAAGAATTGCGAACAATGCTCGAAGAAATCGACACCGACGGTGAGTTTTTTCTTTAATTTTATTCTATTATTTTGATATTATAGAGTGCCATGTTTTTTTCGTTCTCTTATGCTACTTACGTCTCATTCGTTCCACATTTTGAAGTGACGATCGTGAAAACGACTGAAAATTAATCATTTAGTAAGCAGTAAAACTTTCAATTTTGGTTCGTGCTTTGTCTGTCTTTTAAACACTGTTTAAATTCTATGGCTTAGATGTCGTTGATGGTTTATTATCTGTACGATTTGGCATCTCTTCTTCTTATACGACGATTATAAAAAATTTCATAATGACTGCAGATGTGATGAATCGTCAATCAAGGCTTTTAGATCGTGATTATACGATGAGATACAAACTATTGAAAGATGAACCTACAGTTAACACATCTTTGTATAATCGATGTGGCATTGTTCAAACGACTGTGATCATACTTACGAGTTTATGTCAAACTAGGTCGAGCGAAACTAACGACGTCTATACTTTGAATTGTGTCGAATATTTTTGTCATTATTACGACTCTTTTTGTTCGGATTTTCACATATAGTAATTTCGAATTAAAGTTAATGTTTAAATTCATTTGCATTCACAATAACAAATTACAGTACAATTACTAGTCAAAATTAAAGAATTTTCTTTAAAAAATTACTCGATTTTTTAATTAAGAAATCGAATTTAGAAAAATTGTTTCTCTGGCTGAGTACTTCATTAATAAATGTTCCATCACGATTAGGATTTACCAGCTTGAAAGTGCAAAACATTCTTTAGACACTAAAGAAACGAATCTCTGGGAACTGACAGATAAGCAAACTAGTTGATGTCCTTAATTGGTGAGAAGGCATGTAGTCATGAATCATATGTACGTATCCTTGAACAAAGTTCCAATTAGCATTTTGGATTTGGTGAAATTGGTATAAAAGTTCCATATCCCTTGGGACGATTTCTTCCAGAGAAATAGTTTCTCGTTCCGAAGCTATTCTCTGCTTCCTTCTGATAAAACGCATTATGTATGGATCACTGCACGAACTGAGGCTTTGTGATTTTATAATTAAGATGCTCCAGTTCTAGTCAATAATTCTTATTTCCATGTGCATCAAGTTTGATTTTTATGAAAATTTAGGACTAACATTGTTAACACAATTTTTGAAGTTTTTCGTCAATTTTATTTTATTCTCCGTTTTAATTAGAGCATTCTCTTGAATGTTTTGATATTTCTACATTTCTGCATTTTTCATGCTGTGTTCTTCGCGAGTTATGGATAATTTTTTTCATTTTCAATTGACATACGATTGAGTTATCAGATCGTTTAATTATTGATGAATTTTGGAAGAAAAAAGCAAATTTAGAATCCTCATTTCATTTTTCGATGTGAAGGAGATACTAATCGATTTTCAATCGATTAATTCAGTTTTTCTTGGTACACTGGATACAAAATATTGAGACGATCAATCGATCGATGCATGTATCAAGAGACGCAATAGCGGTTCCACGCCAAGTATTAAAAAAAAAATGTACCCGCGAGCTCCGCCGTTTGAATTTGACAGTTTGACATTGACAGTTGACAGTTTGAATGACAATATTGACAGTTTGAATAAAAAATCAGAATATTGGTGAAATTTTTTTTTTTGTTTTTCTCTCTTTCCATTAGTCTTTATTGCAAGTAGATCCGTTCAGCCAATCTTGAGATATAATAATTTAGTGCATTGTTCCGTATACATTATAGAGTTTCAGGTTCGATAAACCTCTGTCTCGAAGACGTAACGGAAATACATTTTAAAGTAGCAATGTATAAAGAAGAGAAATTTCATGGACTCTTGACAGCTCTGATGACGCTCGATAGATAATCGGTTCGACATGTGATTTATTATTGGGACGGATTTTATTGAACTATCAAATTTATTGTCTAAAGCTGCTCATCTACATCATTTTATTAATTTCTATTAACAATCAGATTTTAGATGAATATTTTTCGTATCCATACAATTGGTTTGTCTGGGTCAGATTAAAAAAAATTGGTTTCGAGTCTGTTTTATATATAATGTATTTCTATCAATACAAAAATGATAAAATTAATCGGAGGAAGGGGTAAATTTTTATTCGGGTTGTCAAAAGAGCTGGTGGATCGAAATGATGTGGGTTCAGTAAACTACGCATCGTTAATAAAAGTAAAGAGGAAGAAAAAAAATACCTGCATGGAGAATATTTTTGAATTTTTCTTTGACGTTTCTATCTTATTCAGAAGTAATTTAATGCATAAAAGCAGTGATGCTCAAAAGCAGAGCTTTCAAGAGACTAGCTGTTCGCTAATAAGATTTCAAAAATATAGAATACTTCTTGGATTAACATACAGAAAAGAACTTTTTTTCTCTTTCTTTATTCGTTCTATACATTTGTTTTTATTATTGTTGAAGGATCGGCAACATTGGTACGCCCACCAATCATACAGAATGGATTATAAAAAAAGAAAAAAAATTGTCTGCGAGCTAATAATATATTATGTAAAGAATCTCCGATAATCTTGAGATAAAAGCTCCCTTTTCTTTTATATGAAGACTATTGAGCTTCGCAACCCCTCTGTGTCAACTTTGACTCTTGTCTTTTCTTTCTCACCCTCATGTCGTACAGTAAAGCTGCTCATTGACTCTGACGGAGAATTTTTACAAAAGTTCACATACTTCTAGAACTCTGGTTTATTTCTATATTCATTAAAATATTCTACAATTTTTTTTGACACAAAAAAAAAGTATTATTGATGAATAATTGTCTGCCATGTATAATGCTTCTTTATTTGATTCTTTTTCATAATCATCATTACTATTTTAATATTTAAAAATTTGCAATGAAAAAAAAAAATCGTTAAACGTTTAAATATCTTTGAGTAAAAATAAATAGAAAATTTATCAGTATTGGAACGCGAAATTTAACAACGCGGATGGTCGATTAACCGTGGCAATATGGCAACGTGATCAAGTGGTGGAAAATAATGGATCGCGTGTTCGGTGTAACGCAACCAATCACCACCGGGATCCTTTCCCTGAGGGTTGTTGTTACACCAGCACAAAATTTGCATATCTATCCAGCAAGCCTGGAATTTCGTATCGTCGAGTGCAAGCGAAATTATTTTGAGAGAATTCGTGCGAGCTGTACTCATCCTTCCTTATAAATTATCCCCTCAAAATCAATGTGTCATTCGTGATCGATTTCTCTGCTTCTATCTTCGTCCTTCATTTTGACGAATTGAGTTGAATCGATTTTGAATATACTTTGAGCTAAATAATTTGTCTGAAAATAATTATCTTCCATTCAATTCATTAGATTGAAATTCTTTTGGAATTATGTTAATTGATAATTCATTTAATTTGATAGTTCTATTTGACTACCAATCGATAAGTGGAGTAAATCCATTGCTACGATCTTCGAAAGACCCATTTGTTACAATTCATTTGCACATTATTTTTTCGTGCCTTTTAATCAAATTTAATTAAATTAATTGCACTTTCTCTTTTTTTTTCGTTTTTTTTTTTTTAACATTGTTGTCATTAGTAAATTATGAATAAATTGAATAAATGGAAATGCATTTGGTGCTAAAATACATCGAAAGTACATCGTCACAGCTTGATTTATCGAAAGCCTGAATGTATAATCAAAGCCATTCATTCGAACTGTATAGTCATCAGTTTGTAGTTGTGATGCGAAGAAAGACAGAGTAAAAGCGAGGCTGAGAATATTGTAGTTTTTAGACGTTGTTATCGCAATATGAAGTCTTCCTTTGAGGTGTCGTAACGAGGGGAAAACGTGCGACAATTTGTCGTGTAAATACGTCTCGTTTCGTCAGAGCCACAGCATCCGTAATGATTTTTTTTTTTTGGTTTTTCTCTGGTTTCTTCATAAATTCACGCTTCAACGGGTGCTAGTCCTCGGAGAAATATTGTAACTCCGTAAAAACACGAAAGGGTCTTGATATATTTCTTCGAGGATCCACGCCCGTTCAGCTTTACTTTTTTCGAGGAGATAAAATAACTTCGTATAAACTTGGATATAAATATAGAGTTTCGATATTTGTACGGGATAGTACGTACATGGTATGATAAGTTTTTGAATGAACATAAACAAATAATAGGTTATGTTTTTTTGAGAATCAATGCTTGCAAACAATGTTTTTTATACTCTGTGTATATGATTTATATTTGATAAAAAAAATTTACGACGATCTGTTACTTTCCATTTGGGTCAAACTTACTTTAATATTATTTAATCCGTGCAGTGAAAAATGGTACAACATTTGGTTTTCATAGTGAATTAAAAAGAAAAAAAAACAGTTTTCATCATAGGACCTTTTTTATTTGAATTGTTTGCAACGTGTGCAGTGATTCGAATTGAAAACTATGGGGCTTTGCTCAGAAAACTGTCTTCTTTTTCATTTGGTATCTCATTGAAATTGGTCGATAAGTTTTTGAGATAACACTGTTATTGTTTTTAAAAACACCATTTATAAGAAAAGACATTTAATGGCATAAGCATTGTTTGAATTGAGATCGAATTGTTTTCTCCTACTGAGGTTACACGGTCCCGCACAATTTGTGTGACAATGTATTTATGAAGAATGGATTTTTTTGTCCCTCTAGCTGTATGTAATCCCTTAAGTATACATATTAAAAGAAACGAGAAGAAGTTATTGTTAAGTATAAGAAAAATACTTCTTCTCGTACTTTAATTTATCTCTGCTGATGTTTATTTACTGTAGCTATATTTATAGGTCATTTTTCTTTAGTGATCACACTTGATTTTATTTCTCCATTTATATGGAGCCTGGAAAAATATAAATTTTCGTCCTTCATTGGATTCTATTAACTTTGATATTGTAATAATATATTACTTTTTTTTTCGGAGCAACATATAACAATTGAAAAAATTAAATGCCTTCGATCGTAGTGTTTTCATTACAAAATAAATTCCTGTAGATTTTCTAATGTTGAAGAGCAAGTAGGATATCACAACAAATTACTACGATAAAAAGTTGTGTGTATTTGTGTGTATATGTGTATATATATATATACACATATATAAGAATATTTGAGGTATTCTATTTGATGCGAAAAGCTGGAGGTTGAAAAGTTGGTACACTTGGAAATCCTCACGATGGGAATCCCTGCTGAATAAGTATTCTAAGGGTGAGTGAGATCTTCAAACTCCTTCTGAAATATCCAAGCTTGAAGGATACGTGCTGGCCAGGAGGATTGAAGTTAACTGTGTTAAGATTCAGGGGAAACTCTGTGACTGTAACTCTCTCTAACTTGTCTTCTTCCGCTTCTATCCGTGAGCTCAACTTTGTTGGAACGTATATCAACGAGATCAGATGGTGTCTCGTGAAACGATCGACCGCATGATGAGAAGAAATTGGCTCGATTCGTATCAAACATGAGTTTATATTCATTTTCACATTATCAATTTATTTTCATATTGATTTTATTTATTTGAACTTTTTTACATGTCATTTTTTGCGTATTATTCTTTTTGTGATACCTGACTCGAAATTATAATATTATTATTATAATATTATAATTATCTGAAGTGAAGAAACTTTACTTTTTCTACGAAATGGACAAAAAATTGATATTTATTTGTTGTTATCTCATGGCTCACATAATTTCAAAAAGATTATTATTGCAAAATGAATTTAACGGAACACTCCGCTGTTGGCAGAACTCATCAGTAACTTGTGCGACTCTAATCATTTTCATATTTCTCTAATTAATTCAACATCTTGTCGTGTTCTCTAAAAGTTTTATGAGCGAGTTGAAAACTTTGCTTTAACTCACTTTCCGATTTACTGCAAATTATGACTAAATAGTGACAAGAAAACATGGAGGTATATGCTGACAG
Organism: Campoletis raptor; assembly: GCA_948107755.1. Taxonomy (NCBI): domain Eukaryota; kingdom Metazoa; phylum Arthropoda; class Insecta; order Hymenoptera; family Ichneumonidae; genus Campoletis; species Campoletis raptor. The sequence continues at coordinate 29,972,684 of OX403622.1, read as the reverse complement.
AAGGATATTAGATGGACAGTAACAAAGTTATGTTAATTTGACGGTGTAAATATTTTTTATCCTCAAATTTCACTTAACAGTTTTATTTTCATAGTCAATTCTCATTTGGTCCACAATATCTACTTTGATATTCAATTCATTCTTTAAATTATCTTTAATTTTGCGACTTTAAGCGATTTTAGTTCAAGATCTTTTTTTGTCTCTAGCTTTACCACCGTAAATCACATTTTATCACTTCGAATTCCTCGTTTCAATATTTTGCACATATGATTTTGCTCTTCGCTGCAAAAAAAAAAAAAAAAAAAAAAAAAAAATAGTTAAAGACTTTTTAACAGGGAAAAGCGAGCTCTTATCCTTGACCTGTTTCTAGATTTCTGAAAAGCAGGTAATTAGCACCTCAATGATTTCTTTCATGAGAGAACAAATAACTCGTTTTTACTATTTCGTTGATCGAACGAGGCATGTATTTTTGCTTGAGAATTTTTTTTTCGTATACTCAGTATACGAAGTGGAGTGGAGAATAAAAAATGAAGAATTTATGTCTCATATGGTGATCGAAATATCGTCCACTTATTTTTATGTACAACCATTCTTTCTTCGGATCTTTCTTCTCACCAACGATAACTCTGGACGAATTTTTCAAACGAGAATACGGTAAAATATTGTTCTTTTTTGTTTGTTTTTTCTTCCAATGTATGAGAGTGAAGAAGAAATCGAAAAGGTTGCGGGATGACTTCACTCTTGTCTTTTTTTTTCGTATCACGGTACAGAGAAAAGATCGAAACAAGAAATTTTCTCTCACGAATGAAATCTCTTTTTTTTTTATAGATTGACCACATTGTGATGTGAAAAGAGACATTTTTGAAGAAAAATTGCATCCACGTAATCGAATAGTATGTGATTCAGGTCTCAATAGATCTCTTCGTGAATTCATTGTTGCGAAAATAATGGGAAAACTGATGAAATGAAAATCGTATTATTCAAGGAGATTACTTTGATGTTCGAAAAACTATTACGCTTGGGATTATTTTTCGTCAACATTTTAATAGCAATAAGATAAAAACTTGGAAAAGTACATCAGGGTAACGAGATACGGGCAAACGAGTGGTTCCAAAAAGATAAAAACGTTAGATTCAATGGCCCATAATGGTATGCGTAGATAGGGAGGGATGTAATATATGAAATGAGGGAAAATATTTGGAAGGTTCAAGACCAGTCGGTTCCCGAAAGTACGGGGAAAGAGAAGGTCAGATAATTAGACAGAGAGAGAGAGAGAGAGAGAGAGAGAAACAAACAAAAACACAGAATTAGGAGGTCTCGTTTCACGCATTATCAAGAAGGAAAGGATTTCGAGTATCTCGTTTAGTCTCAGAGACTCATTCTAAAAAGTAGAAGTTCATTGAGATTATGCGAAGAATCAAAAATTCGTAAAATGCCAAAAAATCCTATATCATGATTGTAAAATAGTTTGTGAGCGAAAAGTTGTTGAGAGATAAAAGAGGAGAGAAAAAAGGAAGAGTTTTGATTGAAGTATGCCCAAGACGTTCGCTTTAGAGCACGTATAACGAGTCAGGGGATGAAGATACCAAACATTGTTCACTTTTAGAGCCCTCGAGCTCTTCAGCCTCGAGGCGTGTTACACTCTCACGCATACATCCTTTGGCTTTTACCTTCGCCTAATACCGCAACATTGTAAACCACATATTTCTGTGGGACTCAATGCGTCGCCGTCATGCAGCTTGTCTCATGTTGTCTTTACTGAATGAATCCTGGCATATTCTCGACCAACTGAAGACGTTATTAAGGAGGGTTCATAAAGTTTACGAGTGAACAAACAGATATTGATCCAAAAATTTGAATACTATAGTATCTACCAGTCACCTGTTGAAACTTTAAATCCTGAGGATATCTTATTGGAGATAAATTGATTTAAACAGAATTTTTTAATTACCATGGTTTCTTATGGGTTGCTGTGGTTTTTTCACATACGAAAATCGCAAGCATTAAAAAACAGTTTCAGAGATACTTCCAATATCGATCTAAAAATATGTAAAAAAGCGTTGTGTGGCTTCAGAAATTCCATTGGATACTTATGAGGGTTAGAATTAATGAATTTGTCCCGAAAAAGGAGGTTTTTTCCCTCATTCAGTGACTCAGTTTTGTTTCTCTACTGGTTGCTTTTATGACTGTCAGTTCTTTTTTCTTATCATACACGACTATCTGCTTGGAATGTATGGCAACGTTTGCTAAAATCGTGTTGTAAACGTTGTGGGAAAATGGGAACAGATTAGAGAAGGAGAGGCCAAGAGACGGAGGAGGACTGATAGCGTCTTTTTTTTCGTTCCGTTTAACGCGATGATCCGTCCGACACTCTCGGGTCCACGACAGGAGCCTAAGCGGATTTAACCCACGCTAGGATGAGCGGGAGTGTAAACGGGATTTAGAACACGATAATACCATGCGCGTCGCGCTTATATCTCCGCTGCTTCGCGTTTTCGCGGGCTATTTCTCAACCTCTATGTATTATTACTCTCAAGTCTAAAAGTTAAGTCGACGACGTGTACATTTATCGAACACTTTGTACCTATATGCCATTTCTCACTCTCAATTCCCTCATCTTTTTTTTTCTGCAATTTCCTTCAGTAATATACACAAAATATCGTATCAGTCGAGGACTAAAAAAAAATCCCTATAAAAAAAGGGTTTTATTTGATTCAAAGGTAAATTTAGTGACAAAAGATTGAAGGAAGGTTTTTTGTTTTAATGTAGAAGAGAATTGCATCATAAATTCCCGTTCAGAAATTGTTTCGGGATATTTTCTTTATTTGGTTATCTTTTTTTAGTATTTGTAAAATAACATTATTCGTAAAAATACATCATTTTCGATCGATAATGATTATTCAACTGGAGTTCTTTTGACAACAATTTTCCTTGCATAGACGTTCTGGATCGCTATATGTAAAGCGGTGTATTTTCACTGAATAATCCTGTAAATTGTATTCCAAATGCAATAAAGTATCTTGATTGTTTTTATTCACTTTTACTGATGGTTCCTCACGTAGACAAAATAAAAGAAATGAAACAATTTCAGCTTCGTTAAACCCAATTTCTTTTCAATCTCATGATCATTTTTCTATTTTGTTTTATCGACGAGAAGCTTCTCACTTGTTTGAAAAAGATTTATCATTCAGTTATGTTTATTTTCTTGTTCCACTTAAATAATTTATTTTTCGATAAACACGCAACAACGGCTTCGTCTCTGCTATTGGCTGAATACGTATTATTCGTTATTCTGAGAACACCCGGAAATTTTTCTCTCTTAATCTTCATTTAAGAGTGTTTTTAGACATGACAACAAAGTTAAAGTGTTTTCGAAAGCTCGATCAACGGACTGACGTCTAGTGAGGTCATAATTTTATTTTTTCCACATATTTATTAAATAGTGTGAGTTTTGGTTCTACTTTTAGGAACGCGTGGTCCTACGAAGAACCTTATTTTAGGCTCCTATTCTCTACTCACAGGCTCACTGCACAACTAACTAAATTTCATTAAAAATTAATGTTTCGTAACATAAATCGTTACGTTAATAAATAAATGAAAATTACTTATTCCAAGTGGATAGAATTATTATACTCGATTTTATTGTTTATCCCAGAAGTTATTGTACTAAGAAAACGATTTGTTTGCAATGCGTTGTATGTGATGTGAAACATTATAATTAAAAACAAGAACAACAAAGCCAAGAATAAAAAGAAAGAGTTTACAACGGCCAAGGCAAGTCGCGCCGCGTATCTATACTCGAGATTCGGCCCTCTTCCGTTATGCTCGATTAATTAATACTCCGAGTAGTAGTATTATGGTTAGTATATTTCTTTATCGCGCTTTCCTTTGTTCAATTTTGATTGAAGATGACAAAATCGTGTGTTATATAAAAAAAAAGTCGAGCAAGATTTTCATATCAGGATTTCTTGCTTTCGGCGATACTGGGGCGTGACAAACACGATGTTTTTCTCAAGATTCATGAAGAGGTTGGTTTGGCGGAAGGCGTATAAAAGTCTAGAGTTTTATGAGTTTGACGTAAACAGCTTTATTTCGAAATCTATGGCATTATTTAAATTCTTGTGCTCGAATATACAACGATTTTTTGCTATAGATCCATTTAATCTTTGAGTTCTATTGACGCAAATATAATTTTATCAATAACCCTGGAAAATTTCATAGATTTTTTTATCTTTTGAAAAACAACAAACCATATATTTCTATGGTCTTTCATTTCATAAGCAAACATATGGATATTACTTATTCACTAAAAAAACGAAAAAAAAAAAAATATTCCGTTGCAATACTTCTGCATATCCAATGTATGTAAAAATAGTACAGCCATTTGGATTGCAAATTTCGAAGCGATACGTCACACGTGTTTTGAGAGTTGAAACACGTAGCGCAAAGTTGAAGAGTTTGTCGCTGGGGCTAAGCTCGTTAGGTTTAATTTACGTCAGTTACTTTGTACCTTTCGCTTTACACGCGTGTAGAACGTGGTTGTATCGTATAAAGCATGTATATTTTACATTCATCGGCCACTTTATCATGTTCACAGCCAAAAGAAAAAAAATCTCTGCGTTATAAAGCTGATGAGATAACGTCATCAAGATTTTTTATTTAGAAAGCTTTTCCATGAAAACAAGTTTATCATTTTTATTCTTTCGGAAGAGAGGAAACTTGGTGATTGCGCAGAATTCACGAGAGAGAAATTTTTTATAATACGATTTTCAGTATGTTTCATATCGGTTATGAATCATGCACAGTAAATTTTCTACGGTATAGTGTATTTGTATTATTTTTTGTTGTTATAATTCTCACAATTTTTGCTGCTTGATTCATTATTAAAATTCATTATTGGCTTGGATTAAGCACAACGTTTGGAATTGAAATCTTGTTTTATTTACGATGCCAGTACTTATTTTTACAGTATCCAAATTTTTTTTTTCACGCTACAACTTACTCGTTACTTTATTATTTTTCTACGTGTGTTTTTCCCATTTTTTTCGTGATCATAATCGGATTTAATTTAGTATAAATAATAAATTTTGTGTGAAACATCGAAAGAGGGTATAAAAACATTTTTTACTCATAACGGACGGATAAGGCTCTTAGAAAATATGAGAAATAAACAGAAAGGACGAATCATGAAATAGGGGAAAGGTATGCAAATGGATATCAGGAATAAATAAAGAATACGGTATTATCCGTATACAGCGATTGTACGCAGTGATGGAAATAATATGGTACAGAATTAATCTTTGGTGTGAAAGAGAGACTCACCAGATGAGTAGGATTCATAAAAATTTATTATGCGGGGGCTGCCCCAAAATTACATTATATCAGGGTTCATAAAATATTGAACTTTTCACACATTTCCAAAGCTTCTTTTTTCCTTTTTTCCACTCTTTTTTTTACTCTTTTGTTCAGTGTCCGTGAGGTGTATGGAGATTTCAGAGAAAATCCAATAATCCACGCTGACTCTGTTTTACGTATTCAACAACATATACCGAAGTTAAAATATGCTAACATATGTTGTTCTATGTTCTGTGCAAACCACACATGTCCAGTTTTATATGTTTGCCGAAGTAGAAAAAAAAACAATACCAATCCATAGTGCATTGTATCCCCATTATCGAAATTTTTAACAAAAACCTAGAATATGCACAAAAGGTTTTGCGAAAAGTTGAAATAATTAACATGTTTACAACGTCCTTGGAATCTCGATCTGAAAGTCTGGTCCTACAACTTCGGTCATTAATTTTTTATAATGATTAACGTTGTAGAAATATTTTTTATGTATTTTTTTTTCCAGGTGATGGGAATGTAAGCTTAGTCGAGTTCGTCAAAATTGTGAGCAACATTGGAAGCGCAAGCTCCGCCGCGGCTGCAACTGATCTCAGTCAAGAAGAACAAGAAGAGCAAGAACTTCGAGACGCTTTCCGTGTAAGTCTTTTCATTCATTTTTAAGTTTTAATACTTTACGACAACAATAGATAGGGGAACATGGGGCAAAACAGATGTTTAAGTATAAGCACACGGTCTTTCAACTTTATGGGAGTCACAAACTTCACTCCCGGTCCTTATATTTTGACTTAAAAAAAAAAAAATGGGGCAAAACCGACACAGCCTCTGAGAGAAATCAAGAGTTGAAAAATATTATGTTTCGGAGTACAAGCGTTGGACACGACTGTCTTCCTATGGAATGCGAACTCTGTGATACGAGGGAAAAAATGGGACCCCCTAGAGCCCATTACTTGGATGTACGAGACGAAAAAATGGGATTAATTCTCAAATAGCTTTGTTACCGATTTTTTCGGGCATCCAGAAAATGAATTTTGAGTTCACTCCACCGGTAAATAAACGGTGTTTGAACTATATATATATATATATATATATATATGTCCCAAAGTTGAGTGCAGCTCGTTACTCCATGAATTTTGTAAAAAAAAAACATATCCGGGGCAAAACCGACACGGTCTCTGAGAGACATTAAAAGTTAAAAAAATACATTCTTCGCAATACGAACGTCGTAAGCGACTTTTACCGAATGGAATTCGAACTCTGAGGTATCATGGAACCAATGAGACCGTTTTTAGATGTGAGAGAAAAAAAATGGGGGGAATCCTCACATCGCTTTTTGATCGGTTTTTTCTGATTGTTTTTGATTACCAGTTACTACAGTGTGTTTATGGCGTTTAGTACAGAACACGCTTAAAGTGTGTTAACAATAACACACTTGGATTTAGAGTGTGATATTTGAACATTATGAACGTTGTGAGACCGTTTGAAAAATCAACTTATTTTAGTTGAATCACTCAATGTTGTTTCTTTAAACCAGTTTTTTTCATTACAAGAATCGAGTAAGCTCAAGGGATCCATTGCACGAGATAAAAAATTCTCTGTTTCCTTCTTTCTTCTTTTCCTCTTCCTTCCAACCACTCTGCTTCGTTCCTTATATTTGTAGACAAAATATTATTGCCAGGTTAACTTCACACAGCACAGAACAAGGACATTCTGAGGATACTTTGCTGAAGGAGTCCTTCGGGAATTTCACGCGGAAATGGTAGATTATTTTCTCAAGTGCTATTCACTCTGTATTGCTGAGTAGAAAAACAAGTGTTCCAATCTCGTGCACATTCTTCGCACATTTTCATAAGATATTAACAGACTAGAGTTTCTTAAATTATTAGGGGAAGAAAGATTGAGCCTATCTTTTGAGAAAGTTATGATTTGACAGAATTCGTGTCTAAATGAGGAAATCGTTGTTGGTGGAAACGTTAACTTATAGAATCGAATCAAGAAATAAGATAATCTCATCAATAGAAATTCGAAATGTTTTTGTCGTTTTTCTCAAAGATATGTCTTCGTGAAAAATGTCCAGGTAGAAAGGTCCAAAAGTTAGGATATCGGGGAATCGAAAAAAAAGAGCAGACTATAGATTTTTTCTCCACAGATGTGTACACGGATGTGTATGTGTTAATCGTGGTTGATGAGAGAATGCGAAGAATTCTGGGACGAGTTTTCGAGCTAAATTAATATCGTATTATTTGTATTATTATTTTTATTTTTTATTTTAAAGAAACGCAGCAGCGGCTTGACGCCGAGTTTTTAAAGGAAAAAGTTGGAACGAGCCCTGCCGCATTCTTATATATTCGAATATGACTCTTTTGTGACGTCATCATTTTTTTATATCGCACCCACGCGGGAACGAGTTAAGTAAAAAATTAGATTATGGAGGACGATTTACAATACTAATTTTTGCTCGTATGGACTCGAGGATATTACATCATTTTCTCTTCCTACTTCCATCCCGTTTCCTCACTCACTTATCAGCTAACATAGTTCCAACTGTATCACATTTGTCGCGGGTGAAGAGAAACTACAGAAACTCTTGCTTACTCCCGCTACCTCACTAATCTCCTTAGGTGGCAATGCGAGCACGCTCAAGTATGGCCATCACAAGGATCTTATGAAAGGTTACATGTCAGAATAACTCGAAAACAAAATAACGTGCGCGGCAATAGCATCGCGTTGGATCAACATGGCGCCAAAATAACAAGGCGTCAAAATAACACGACAATATTTTTTTTATAACAAAATTGTATAATAGAAGCAAGCAATAGAAGCAATAGAGGGAACGAAAGTCCTTACATCAGAAAACACATGTTACAAGCCGAACAAATTATTATTACAAATAACAACAATAATAACAATTAGTATTACGAATAACAAATGCTAGTTTCGTCAAATACGACGATTTGTGAGATTCGCAGGTTTGAATAGTATTTCTAGGTACAAACGAGTAATGCATCTATGAAAGAAATATTATAAAGGAAATAAATGATACACATTGTTTAATCAATCGAATCAAATTAATTTTCATTTTATTTCGTCCTATTGTTATTTTATCTCAGTGTTATATCATTTCCATGGTTTTTGGACGTATTATTTTGTCGTGTCTTATTTTTTGTCGACGTTATTTTGACGTGACATCTTATGAGAGCGGGTACAATCTGTACGACAAGAACCGTCCATGGAAAGCATTCGAAACCGTTGTACGTCAGCTGTGCTCCGGAATCACAGAATTAGAGGTTTTGGGCATGAATTTATAATAACGGAGCTAATAATGGAGCTGAAATTGATGAAGATATTTAATGAATAGTAAAATTTCAGTTCGAAAAATCATTCAGCTCAGACACGCACACACACACACACACACACCGTGTCTTTATTTATGTCGATATAAATTCACTCCTAATTAAAAGTTTAATCCCCCTTTTTTTAAGGGGTTAAGCAACTTTTCTTCAATATTCGAGAAAGACCATCATATGACGTGAGGACGGACGAGCAGACTTATATACAGTATGTCATAAAATATAAGAACGTGATTAAAAATATAAGACGACAAGGTGGTAGCATCAAGAACATACCTTCAAAAATTGCCACTGTTATTACTCGTACCATTATTTGTTATTACAACGAAACGATACCTGAAAGAGTAGGGGTCCAATATAATGTGTGTGTGTGTGTGTGTGTGTGTGTGTGATGCCAAGGAACAACCTTTTTTTAAACCTATTATTGGTTGGCCACTAAAAGGAATGCGATTAAATCGAGTCGCTTATGTCTCTGATCCAAGATTCTTTATTCCACTATGCGTATATATCTTCGTGCAAAAAAAAAAAACGATCGAACAGAAAGAAAAGCGAAGTAGGGGGTAATTAACAATTACGATTCTCTACAGGAATGTATGTATCATATATCTTTAGTGCAGACGATCAGACACGTAATTTACGGGTGGATAAATGAATTTTTCATTACCTTTGCTGGTTGAAAACGAATGGCTATCCGCTGTACACATGGCACGTTGGAAAGTGGTTTTTCGCGGTTCCCCAAGAGGAAGAAAGAGCGTGGCTGATTTTCCCATGGCTCCCTCCATCTTCCATCGGACTTTGATTAGCTTTTTTTTCATTCTTCTCACTTTTATTCTTTTTACGGGTTTTTTGGAAGGATCCAATCTTTTCTTTGTATTCTCGACCCAAGCAATATTCAAGCAAACACCAATTTTCATACGAATGAAAAGAAATTATTTCTTTCTATAATCTTTATGAATTCATTCAGTTGTATTATTTAGAATTGAGATAAGAAGAGCCGAGAGGAAAAGAACGAAATTATTGTATGAATCAAGATGATCCAAGTTTTGAAGGTTGAAGAGCTTATACGGCTTTGTCGTCGTTCGAACTAAAGCGAAAATTCATTCACGCGGATTAATTGTGGCATATAAATTAATATCTCTTCGCATTCAAAGTCAAGATAAGAAATATTAATTACTGTTGAAGACTTACGTAAACCCAGAGAGGTAAAAAAATTCAATGCTTCAACAGTATTTTTACCCTATGGTGTCGTCACCCTTTGTTTCTCAGGACTCGATAGCGTGTTGCAATTTGACAGATGCTAAAATATGAAAAAATCTCGAAAACTTTGAATTTCAATGAAATTTAGTACAGAAGATCTTTAAACAAATTTTTTTTTTTTTTTCGTGCGATTCTTAATTAACAATTTTGTTCTCACAAGTAAAATGAGCAGAAAATGTTTTGGCGAAATTCCGCCTTCATTGTTCTGTCATTTTGAGAAAAAAACTATTCAAAAAATGTCACCTTCGGCAACAATTGGTTTTTTCTGTCAACCTTAGGTAGAGAAATTTATCTTATTCCAGATCTAAAGCGTACATTTAAGAACGTCATTAACGTCATTAACGTCATTGAAATTGACTCTATTTTTGACACTTCTAGGTACGTAAGTCTTTAATTTATCACCTGAGGTAGTAAAACTGACGATTTCTTTTTTGATATACGAAGTTTACGATTCCTTCGTAAATCCAATAAATTATCCTTATTTCCAATAATACCATTTTCCTTATGTCCTAATCGGTACCTTCTTGAAAGCTTTGTCTTCATTCGCTAATGTAAAATGTTAAATTCTTTGGGGAGAAGAAAATTTATGGAACTTGGTAATGTATGTATATAAATATACATGTAGGAAATCCTGTCGTAGAAAACTTAGTATTGGTTTACTTAAGAAACTGTGCTGCGACGCTCATATTCTTGCAGTCAGTACTAATTTTCGCAACTCCACGTCAAATATGATCATAGAGTTGGAAACTTTGTTCGTATATTCTGTCGAGATTTTCACCTTTCATCGATACACACATATGCATATATCTAATGTTTCAAACAATGAAAAAAGTTTGCAGATTGGTCCCGCTGACTTGGTTTCAACTTAAATATTTTTTCACTATCCTCCAATTTACGATCACAACGATTACAGGTTTTTGAAAAAATACTTAAAATTTTTTTTCTCATTACATTACATTACTTATGGAAGCATAAAGCTTCGGAATAAAAAAAAAAAAAATATTCATTTTATAGTAAAATATGCTGGTTTAAAATTTTACGATACTAAAAAAATGACAATAAGAAATGACACAAGTTCTTAAGAGGCTTAATGTATTTGTATCGAAGAAAATATTTCTTTTTTATTCTTTTATCGGCTCAATTCAATCTTATCATACCGAAAAAAAACCAAAACAAAACATTGAAACGAAGTTTATTCCATTGGCCATTGGAGACCATAAATAAAAATTTCACATGACAAAACCTACTTAATGTACAGTCAAAGGAGAAGAGGGTTGCAAAAATAAGAGACTTTCTTCGTATTATTAAATATATTTTTACAAATACGACAAAGTAGAGCTTGAACTCCAGTACGAAATGTTTTCATAAAAAAACACAGTTTTTTTATGAAGATTCAAAAAACTTCCCTCTTAAATCTCACAAGAATATATTATTTGTTTCTTTCTGATTATACCACTCGCAGTCACAGCTTATTCCAGCCAATTTGTATAATAGTGCCGCTGGGAGTCCTTTTCATTCATGTTTTTTTCTTTCCCTTGAGGATATGGCTTGTATCAAAATCCGAGGCCCAGGTGTTCCAGACATTAATTCCTTCATCTGGAGGAAGAAAAGCAAAGAATGATTTTCTGCATGAAATACAAACAATTCTTTGATACTTCAGGTTAATTTAATATTCCATTAGCAAATTTTGATTCCAGAATCGTTGACGCATAAAAGATGTAGAAAATTCAATTTCTAATTTACCTTCTATTGTTATCCTTGTAAAATGATAGAGGAAGATGAAATTCACGAATAACAAAGAATAATTGTAATAAATTTGCATTAAAATGATCAAAAAACATGCAGGATTTAAATTGCATTGTTTTTGTCGAGTGGTCGATTTTAGTTTCAGTTAAAAAACTTCCAAATACGTCTCGTGTTTAGATGACATAAAAAAAATAGTAACAATTGTTTATTTCGAGTATATTCATTCTCGAAGATAATTCAAAATTAATGGAAATCATTTTTTCAACTATAAAATATTGCTGTCATTCGATAGATACAAAAATTATTTTGAATTTGTTTATAATAATATTATTGAATATAAACACGTAAATAGTTGGAATATTTTTATCCTCTCGTTTGTTAACCCGATTTCATTTCATATCCATTTCACTTTGGATGAAAATGTTTATGCATATGGAAGGAGCTACAACAGGTGATCCACTGCATGGAAGTGGACCATCGGGAATAGTACAGAGGAGCAAAAGCGAGGGCGCTGTATGCTCCACTTTACCAGAATTTCGCTTCGAGTTCGAGACTCTGTCTGGCAGAAAGCACGTCTTTAAATTGTCTTGCACTTCTATCGACCCCGCATCGCTGTGACAAGACCCATTTTCATTGAAAAAAAGAAGGAGAATAACAATCGCATCCAATTCAATGGCATCAATTTGTAATTCTTGATAAACTTGAATTTTTCATTGTCGTTGGAAAATCGTTGTAAAAAAAAATTCGCAAAAAAAAACCTTCATGTTCTTCAGTTCAAATTAAGACGAAAAACGTTTTTCATCATGTTATGGGATTGTGAAGGACAAGTTTTGAATAACTGCTGGATGAAATTTTTTACTTGTCTGTTTCGTTTCGTTCGAAAGCTTTTTTTTGTTCTATTTTGAATACCGACTCGCGAGTCGTTTTAAGACGTTAATTGGTTCGCGAGGGTTAAGTGCACTCTGTAACGTCGTGACTGGTTGATATGTGGCAGACCGCAGAGCCCTTTCCTTTGTCGGAAAAGTGTAAAGAACTGAAAGCTCTTTGGCGTACTTTGGAGGCACAAATGGAATGCAGAAAAGTGCAATTTAACTGCAGACTTAATATCACCACGTCCGTACCCATTATCATACCGAGATTTTAAAGAGATAAGTACTTATAAGCAAGCGAATAAAATTTCATGTAGTTAGGTCGATTCAACAACAACAAAAAAAAAACCATTTTTGCAGGTTTTGTATATTTCGACATTAAGAAGAACATCATGCATGAGGGTTGATTGTATTTTTTCAATTGAGCGAAAAAATTGCACGTGATTCCAAATGTCACATCATTTCGGTGGGAGAAATAGTAGGATCGTGATTAAATCGTGTATTCGATGGTAAGAGGCATTACGGTTTAGAAACCTTAACGAGCTGCCGTCTACCAACCAACAAATATATTTTGCATCATTACCAGGAGTCTAAAGATCAGAAAATGGGAACCTCGTCGATGAAGGTTCACGTCAATGCAATGGATTCGCATTCAATTGGACTCTTAGTTAGAAAATCGTTCTTACTTTTACGTCAGGTAAGAATCATCATCATGTGCTTTATATACGGATCAAGCAATAGTTTGTCGAAATCAGATTCGAATCAAACAATAGTTTCATTAAATAGTCTGGGATTTCTTATAGTGAAAACTTGTTTTCTTTTTTTTTCGACTTCAATAAAGTTTTTCGGCTATAAAAAAAAAAAAAAATATGGTGCAGAAAACAATTTCAATCAGATATCATTGATTTTTGTTTTTTGGAAAATTGAATAATATAACTTTTCAATTAGTTATTCTTGGCCCTTAAGATATTATAGTAGTGTTTTTTTTTCTGGTTTCATATTGATACTGGAGGGCTGAGAAAACAGTTGATCGTCGTGCATAAAGTATTACATGCTCAGGATTCAAGGGGAGTATTGAACGGAAGAGCAGAGTAGAATTATAATCTCTTGAGACGTAGCATACTCATAAGGAAAAGGAAAATCTTGTCGAAAAGGAGAGGGTAAGAAAGAAAATCTCTTGGGTTTATCGGTGGTTGTTTGAGCTGATGTCTTACTGAGATATAGAACGTAGATGCCTTGCTGGTTCACAGAATAAGAGAGTCATTAGAATGTATTGTGGAGCAAGGGTTTGACAGGCTTTCTCTGCATTCTCTATTTTAGTCTGTTCTTGTTTTACCCCGGAGGCTGTTTCGAACCACCTTATCGAACATATACAGTCGTTTCTCTCGCTTCCTCTCGTTCAGTATCTTTTCTACAAGCATAGCAACTACACTTACACCACAAACCATATTATACAATGAAATATTCACCACTCGAATACGCGGATGAAATATAAACTGCCCATGACCCTATACATAGACATAAATATATGGCTAACAAATCCAGAAGGTCAATGCGTTTGGAACTTTTCACGGATACCTAGTTTTATTAAACGGAGGAAAAAGTCGTCAGAGTAGTGGTCAAATTTGAATGGATCAACAAAGAGTTAATTCTTTATAAGAAATTCATCTGAATTCAGCCTCTCCAACATAGGTACATTAATAATTTGAGAAAGTACCAACATTTTCGAGTTGTAACTAATTGTTTCAAAAATAGGACCATAAGCAACGGATATTGCAAAAATATAGAAATATTGTAGACATAGGTTTGTAAGGAGTATGGAGAGTTATAAAGTTCAATAAAATCATCCAAGCGATACAGGAAATGTCGAAATCGTCAATAAAATGCGTTATTATATTTGAGCCAGTATTAATGTTCAGGCAAAATAAAGATTGTATGAAAATATTGTGTGAGAATCGAAGAACGAGCATTCTTTACCTTATTTAACATGACGTTTGTTAGTTGTTGGCAAGTGTATTTTAAAACTATGAAACCAAGAGCATGAAAATATCGATAAAGATGCGCATATACGTATATTTATTTACACATCCCAACGTGTACTTTCATACCTATATGTCTTCCAATTCACACAAAATACAAAAGCACATAATATATACGTGTGTGTGTGTGTGTGTATTCATAAAAAGAAAGAGAGCGAGAAAGAAAGAGACGAAGTAGTCTGGATGTATGTATATCTCACATCATTCAGCTGGTCCTATCGTACTCTAGTGTAGATCTATAGAAGGTATTTTTCATGGATGCGAGGTTAAACGTCAGGATTTCCCCTGAGCTTTGGAACGAAGAGTAGCGTCGTGATCGTTGTTGTTGAACGAAGAAATCGTTGGTGCCACGTTTTCGAGAGAAGCTTCCGAGGAAAAAGGATACGAGAATTCGTTCCGCTCCGTTTGCATGGAGGCCAGTAGTCGCGTTTTTCTGCACCACCGAGGCGTGCTCATCGACTCCGTTGATTCCCAAGACCTCAAACACGGACTCCTGTTTCCATCTCCGCTACCTCTTATTCCTTCTTTTTTCTCCATCCTTCTTTCTCTTTACTCTGATACATGCTTGAATATGAATAGATGTATCACTCTAAACTTCTACAATGTTGCTGGATGCATGACGCATCGCAAACTTGCATAACAGCAGACTATGAACGATTTTCTTAAATGTGACAGACGGAGAAAGAACGAGGTAGAAAAAGGCTCGTTTTACTCTTATTTTACTTCTGCTACTGTGCTTTAGTTTAGCCATTTCTCCTTTAGTTCTTCCACTACTTTTCTACCTTTCGTTCTTTCTCTCTTGCCTTTCTCTACAGTCTGAACTATTTTCATAGAAATGCACATATGCGTACACTAAAGTAAACTTACTTCAACGATGACTCTTCTTTTGTTTTTCAACTTGTGCAACGTGTTATTCTATCTTTCCAACTCTTTCAAACTTTTTGTATCGAATATGCCATGTCTTTCGTGAAGTTTTTTTTATTATATAGAACTGTAGGATTTTGTAACGGCTCGATAAACTGGTTAAACATATTTATGTCTTCAATCATTTGAGTAGAAATTTAACAGATGTGTTGGTCGATTTGATACAAGTTTTTCATCACTTTTATTGTCGCAATCAAGCCGATGTGTTAGCAAAAAGCATAAAAAAAATTGACGACGTCAAGTGGAAAAAAAAAAACATCGATTCAAAAAAGCCAATAAAATGATTGTGGTCTCAAAATTAAATTTCAGAGATGAAAAAGTTATTGAATTTAAAAGGGATATACTATAACTTCGATCTATTGAGGTCTATTCAGTCTATCAATGTAAACTCGAGTTTGAAGAATTCTGTAGATGGACTGGAGTGTCGATTAAGCGACTAAAAGCTGATGGCAATAGAAAAAAAAAGAAAAGTTATATACAATGTGTATACAAAACATGTGGCATATTCTCACTTAACTCAGGAGGGTCACAAGGTCTCGGAACCATTTGTTATCCCAATAAAATTTTGGAGTATCATCTCTTCTACTCAAAAACCATTAGTGATTTATTGCACTTTTTCACTTCAATGCTTCTCAGATGTATGAACTTTTATCCAGAGTTTATCAAACATCATTTGTAATGCGTACTTGGTTACCCGACAATACTTCTGCCATTCACATCATCATTCATTCAACAAATTTTGGTTACGTCATTTCTCCCTGTAGTTGATAGATTTTCAAGGAAAAACGGAAGGCCTCTATATTGTGAAATACATCTGAAACCAACTCAGTATAATGAAAAATACTGAAAATCATGAATTAGATTGAATAGTTTTTTTTCACTCTACAGATAAAATATTCTAAAAAAAAGTCTCAGAGCTAAAATATTCTAGTTTTAAAAACTATGGTTTTTATGATTTAATTTTCAAGTGAACAGAATATTGTTTTAAATCTGATTAAAAATGGCTTTGTCGAGAAAATGAGGCAGTTTATCTTAATTAATTATTCGCAAGCTTTGAAAGTCGTGTTTGCGAGTACGTCAACGTAAGAAATGGGTGCTCCTTTATTTTTTGTATTTATCCTGAGAAAATACGTCCGTTTTATCTTTGAAACTGTCGTGATATCACCAGTTTTTGATGAATAGAAAAGTATTCTCGGTGAATTCATTTCAATAAAGAAAGCTTAGTGATTAATTATTATAACTTCTGGAAAAATTCCTGCTACGTGTTTGAAGAGCTGCGGTGGCGGGGATCGGAAATCGAAAATTGGATCGAGGAACGTGTCGGCCCGGAAGTTAGCGGTAATGTACCGTTCATGCGAAAAACGAGCCGGCGTTTGGTGTCTCTCGTTCTCGTCCTCGTCAAACCCTATCGCGATGAAGAAACTTCCTTCTTGAGACAACCTTTCTCACCGTTGTCTAACGACCCTCTTTACTTGTACGGATGTCACGGGCATATACGAGGGTAAATCTTAAATTCTTGTTCGTCTATGTTGGCTTAAGTTTCCACGTTCCTGTTTTATTCGCTGTTTATCCTGAGTCTGAATCAATGTTAAAGAATAGATGGTTCGTAAGTGAAAGACCTCGAATATATTTTGACAGGACACAAATTGGGGAATAGATAACCTAAGTATGATGATTTAGGAATGTTCACTGAGCAGTGAATTTGAAGTAGTACAAGATTTTACCAAATATTACAAATTCCACAAGTTTCGTGGACCTTTAAAAAATATTTTTTATCGAATTATTTCCTCCATCTTGGCGGGACCTCAGTCGGAACAATATTAATGACGTATATGTCGCTACGAAGTTATAGTCTCATTTGGTCTGTGCAATTAATGAAATACGTATTGATTCTGAATTGACTAGGGGCCGTGATTGATTAAGAAGCGAATATTGGAATTGAGTACAGCTTGTTTGCAGCACATCGACATTCTGCACACTTTCGATCTATTCGTTGTTAATTACTGACTATAGGAAGTAAAGTTTGGCGTTATGTGGTTGAGATCGTTTGCTTCACAGACTCTTGTTTCTTCGCCGATTCGTCTATGTCGCGATACGTCAGGGTGCTTTTCAATCCCCACAGGCATTCAATCGTGAACTAAATGGCTTGCTTTTCCTCTGTTTTCCATTTTTAAACGTCACTACAGTTAGGAAGCAAGAGATTCTTGTTTCTCGAATTTTTATTGAAAAATTACGTAAGTTACAGTTTTTCCCGGTCACAGTAGGTTTCAAGTAGGTGTTAATTCTAGAGTTTGTTGACTGAGCTTGAATCTTGAAGCGTATCGATTCTTTTGCATACTCTGATAGCTGCACCTTGATAAAGGAAATGAATGAAAAGTTTAGAATTTAGTAATCTACTCCTTCTACATAATTAGAAAACTGCTTTAAAAAATTCTGTAAGAATAGATTATGTTGCAAGTGCGCTCGCTTCCTTCAATCTTATTTCAAGTCACTGGAGCTTATCTGCTCTAATTCCAAATAACTGCGTGAGAACGACTCTCTGGAGCTCCCCTCCATATTTCGACTCTTATAATCTTTCTTTTTTGAAGTAGTACAAGAGCTCGTCCAATATTTTGCTCCCTCTGCGTTTCATAGTTCATTCACACACTTTACATACGTTTATAAGAAAAAGAGAGAGAGAGAGAGAGAGAGAGAGAGAGAGAGAGCGAGAAAAAGAGATTAGACATAGTTGTTGCGAGTTTTCAGGCCATTTCTCATTGGCAGGCTCCGAATTCCCACAGCATGTTTGGGGGATATTTTCTCGATATTTAGAATAACTCTGAAGATCCCTATGTTTTGGTGTATAAAGAACGATGATCCACTGACTTTTATTGCATCCTGAAAAGTACTGTTGACATGTTGTTAAGACTTTTCCCACGATCATGATCCGCGACATGAAATAATTTACACAAATACTTGTAAGAACTATAATTATTCAAATTTGGGATCATTTGGCTGTACGGAGCTGAAAAAAAGTTTTTCCGAAAAGAGTCTCCCTTTAAATTCTCGAGTCTTTTCTGCTTTCGATCTTTCTTATCGATTGGTCCTTATGAATGTAGATTTTTTTTTTTTTTTTAAGAAATCAAAATATTTTTAATTTTATCGCTCGAACGATCTTTTTTTTCTATTGCGTTCTTCAGTTTTTATCCCATATAGAGGAGCAAAGAGACAAAAAAGAGAAAACGAGAGGAGTAAAATGAAAAAACGTTTGTATTGCAAAAATGGGTTTCGAAAGAGAGTATCATTGAATTTTTACCTCCATCATATTCTCCTTTAGTATTTTATATACAGTACGATTATTTTCCCTCAAGGAAATGCCCATGGACACACACACACACACGCACAGAGGCAGATTTACACGAATGAATTCACACACGGATACATAATATGGAGTCTGAAGGTATAGGCAACTACTACTATATGTGTCTCGTTATATTATTACAATGAAACGTCATACAGACTACCCTTTTCACTTCAAGTAAATTACTCTTTTATAAAGATCTCTCGAGAGATCGTGCGGATGGACAAGAGACCGATAACAAAACCAATCATATATATTGCGGGCTGGCCGGATGCAAGTTTGAGTATAAAAAGATCACGTTTAAATCATAGTAAAAGGATAAATAGACCCATGTTTTTAAATCAATTTACTTCACAATTGTAAATATACTCCATAATCAAATGTTTACGTTTTACTAGCAGTAGAAATTTTGTAAAAACGAAACATATCATACAAGTACATGAAAATATTTCTAAGAATCGTATTGCTGTGTAAAAAAATTTCAAATTGAAGGAGCGTATATTTTTTTCTTTGTTTATATTTGATAATCCAGTTTGATGAGGGATCGTTGAAATATAACAGAACGTAAACGCGCGGGCAATTTGAAACCGTCACTCGGAGACTTTTCCTAATATTTACCTTTCAGGAGATTGGAAAAAAGCACACACTCGTCAGGTATGTGTGAATTCGTGTTTGTTATCCAAAAAAAGAAGGCTCAAAAATCAATATTCAAAAGTAAATGCATGGAAATGAAAGAACGGGAGGATTGAGAAAGAATGAGAGGGTAAAACGGAGATCGAAAAGTTTGGTGGGCAACAAGAACAATAAAGGTACGGAAGGAGCGTTAGTGTGTCAAGCTTAGTTGGCAAGGGAGGAGGTGTAACCGAACAATACTTGGGCCCGGACAATCTTATACGGAAATAACTTACCCCTATAGTTACCGAGTCGATATTTTAATCACCGCGACCTGGTGGTCGTGCTGCCAGCGACGTTGGATTGTGTCTGTCACGCCGGATGGGATTGTGAGAGAGAACGACTGAGAAAAAACAGACAGCCAGAACAGATAAAAAGAGGGTGACAGAGAGACAGAAGGTAAAAAAAACCGAACTGAATGAAGAAAAAAATGGGAGAGGAATAGGAAAAGGCACGCGGAAAAAGTGACGAGGTATATGTGATAGTGAGCAAGAAAGAGTGAGAGAGGGAGAGAGAGAGAGAGAGAGAGAGCGATTGAAAAGCCAAGGGTTGACGACGTTGTCGAGAAGAAATGTGAATTGAGGGAGAAAGCTTGCCATTCAATGTTGGTTTTCTGCGTTTAGAGTGAACGCCAGGCCACCCTTGCGGTCTGTTATACAGACCGGTCTCGTCGAGGTAACTGAACGTAACCATAACTCTTCGTGCTCACGATCCTCCCCCACGTTTTCCTATTAGGCTGCCATAATGATCGACATAACGAATGAAGCAACAACAAGCATTGACCTAATTTTCTCTGTATACATCGATCTTTTCCATCTCTTTTATTTCCATGGCCATTCAAACATTAAATTGTTCATCTTTACTACACTTTTCTCATATTTTTAAAGGCTCGTTATTATATGAAATTCAGAAGCCAATTAACGGAGGGTTAACTACTATTAGGAAAAGCCATAATCAATTCATAATCTGTGTCTTCGAATTAGTAAAAACATAAGTTTTGAATAAGTATTCATTTTGACAATGGGATTTAATCAAACTCAGACACATTTATCACAACGCTGATTGATCAATCAATATTCCATTACTCTCTCACTCTCTCTCTCTCTTTCTCTCCCTTCCTCTCTTAGCCACTGGCTCCGATTGTTTTGTGAATGGGAGGATACAGAGATTGAAGTCAATCCATATTGAGAAATACACTTCATAGTTGCTTGGTTCGAACTTAGTGTAATAAACTGTATGATTCGATCATTCGTCTGAATAAACACAAAATAATGCCATATCGTTTGTTATGAAGATCATCAAATCGTTTGATGTTATATCAAATTATGTATCGACAATGTCTGACCGAAGAGCGTAATTCCTTCGAATTTATATAAAAAATAATGCGAGTCATGCACTTTTACTTATTAGCAGCTCTTATTACATGCGCACATTTACATGGACACACTCATACATGTATATTTATATCTAGATAAATATACATAACACCCGAAACGTCTATAACCTCCGTTGAATAGCTGTCATAGCTAAGGAGAACCCAAAGTTTAGACAAATACACGGTAGGGAATCTCGAGAGCTGTTCACTCGTCGGAAAGTGAGAAACAATAAACTGTCGTCGGGAGAAGCTAGCGTTGAGTACAACTGATAATTAACAGCCAGCTCTTATCACAGGGGTTAATCATCAACTAACTCTTAAGTTGTAGATACTCATGCTAAACGGTAGATGGAATAACTCGCTTTGTTAGCACTCAACGTTTGAGGTGTAAAATCGTTTTATTTGAAATTATTTATAAATCGGAATTCACAATCAATCATACTGTAATTAATGAAATTGTAAGACAAACTTTTTTGTGCGAATGGAAAAAAGGTGTTTATTTCATTTTTATGCATCCTTTCAAATGTGGTGTACCATTCAATTATAAATTGGATTTCAAATATGAACAAAAAGAAAATAATTGAAATTTTTTTTCATATGAAAAAAGCAAGCAAGCAGCAGAGGTTGAAACTCATAAGAAACGAAAAATGAAAAAAAAAAAACGATCCAAATGAGCATATTAAAACACTTCAAGTATCGTCACTGCTCTGGATGGACTATTGAGAGTAAAAGGGAAACTAAATTAGGTGGCGTGCTGCACGTAGGTAAAAATAAATTTATGGAATTGCAGATTATTCTTATATACAGGGAGATAGGATAAGAAACGAAAGAAATGAAGATCGTTGCATGCGAAGTTAGTGATTTCGATGTTCGGGGCTTGCCGCGGGGGTTCAATAGTTTATCTGAAAGTTGATGAAAAGTAGGGTAAATTTAATCCATTCATCATATTCCTAAGTAACCCTTATATCCACAATATAATGGAAGGAATGATTTATGAATAGTTCGTCTAGCAAACGTACATTTTGAACGCAAAACGAACAGTCACTACTAACAAAAAACTTGTCTTCGACACCAAACTTTTTTTTATAGTTAATCATTCACGTATGAAAAAAAAATGAAATTCTATGCAAATTCTGAATAAGTTTTTCGCCAACATTGGTTAAATCGATCGTTAATGATTGAAAAATTCCAGGTTGCTATCGGTCATGGAAAGTAAACCATTGAAAGCCGTTGAACGTTTAATAATAACTCACAGAAGCGAAATAAACTTTTTTTTCGATTTGTTGATTATTATTATTATTATGTTATTTTCGTGAATTCGTACGGAGATAAATTTCCAGATGAGGGTTGAAAACAAAATGCCACCAAACAACGGAAGGAACCTCATTATTTTGTTTTTTGCAGAAGATCAAGTACTCAAGTTCCACTAATTTAAGGTACTAGATGTCTTAGGGTAGCTGTAATAAGGAGACTGGATGCAAGAAGACATTTTAGTGAAAAGAGAGTAAAAACGAGAAATAATTAAGTACCCGTAGGATTAATTAAGATTACCTTGAAATGGAAGACCGTCATGGCGTACTTCAAACTTGGTAGGAACGATGAAAAGAGTTTATCAATGTAAATACACGAGTATTATTTAAAAAAATTAAATCGTTGTACAGCAGAAATTTATAAATGTGACAAAATGACTGCAATAATGTTAATATATAAATACAGTTAAGGGTGAATAGGATCTTCATTTCCCTACAGTCCATTTTGTTTTCTTTTGCCCAGGTCGTTTCGCTCACCTTGACCGGAATTCGTTAAAACTCCATTCTTCGCTGCTTTTACTGCTTTTCCATAATCGTGATTACTTTATTTCAGCTATTTTTACACTGTCTCTTAAGGACGCAATAAAATGAACGGGCACAAAAACTGACAGACAAAAACTTTAAAATGTAAGAAAAACTCTCGATCGACGGATTGCATTCCGAAGTGTTAATCGAAGTTCGTGTGGATTTCTTGTGCATTACATAAAAATGTTTTTAATCATATATTAAACAAAAATAATCATTACATGACGGTGGCGATTTAATTAAAAAGAATGAATCTTAGTCGTGATTTTTCGAGAGTAAAAACCGATTGTTCTATGTTCTACGGTAATTGATGGTGAATGAAGAAAAAAAATGAGACACCCATGTACACAAATTCCTGAAGGGATAGATATATTGACCGAAACTTCCACACCCACACATAGACAAGAGACATATGATGGAAAATAATAATGGTGACAGGTGTCGATCGACTTTAGGTGATAACAGTTCAGTGGCCGTACCAAATCCACATGTACGCTTATGCCAAAGTGCATCATCCGGACAGATAAATGCATTTTACTGCAATACGAGCTCGTCACGATATCAAGTGATGTGAGAAGAAGAGAGGAAGAGAGAGAGAGAAAGAGAGAGAGAGAGAGAGAGAGATAGATAGAATGAGATGTGGATATAGCATGCGGATGTGCGTAATTGACGAAATAATCGATCCAATGGTCAACCGGTAAATCGTTCGATAATTACGTTGCTTCCATGCTCGATTGCAATTTGCTATTTGTAATCGTTAACGTCAAATGAGAGGAAAAGAGTTTTCCACTCTGCCCACACTACACATGTTTTTTTTTTACCACAAAAAAAAATCGTTTCTTTCAAATTGATAAATTCAACTTTCAGAACGATTTGCAAAAATGCTTGTCTCGGACATCGATGTCCGATATTTTCTTCGAGTAATAACTCTTTGAGATAGAGTGCATAAGGCTATTTTTTCTATTCAAGTATCGTACAGTTTGACTAGTTCGATAGAACCTTCGTCATTCAATAACTCACTGAGTAAGCCATTGGAGATTTTCATTTAATTGGAAAAGTCTCTTATTGGGGTTAAAGTCCATTGGATTTATATAATATATTTAAACTTTAATTTTTCAACCAATATAGTTTATGAAAAAACTTCATACCAAACTAGGCAAAAGAGCAGTGAATCGTATAGTAATTCGTATTATTGGTTATGGTATTTATGTTATTGGAAAAATTGCGTTGATCGAACGGCAGTGTTTACCGCAGTGGTTGTTTAATAGTCGAAAATATTGTGGAGATCTTGTATTTTATTGACTTCCTATCGTGAGATATTGTGTTGATCCAAAATCGTATTCTTCTTAGACGACTCCACGTACAATTGGAACGTATTTTAAGGAATGTGGCATTTTGGATTTTCCAGAGACATTCAAACTTCTGCTATTCTTTCTCTGCCAGTCAAGTCTTGGAGCTTTTGAAATGTTACTTTAGAGAAATTTTACCAGGCTCATGCCATAAGAAATGCATTTATTTGCTCACTTAATACAGAAGGAAAAGATAGACCAGTGGGTATAGTTATCAAGTTATGTAAAATCCTACGAGAACAGAAGTCCGAATGAATGTATAAATAATTACACCCAAGTTGCGTACTACCTTCTAGACTTAGTTCTCATATCCTTTCGTAAATGTTTACATCCTGAATAATATGTAGATTAACGCAGCATATCCTTGAAAAAGACACTGAAGAGAAGCTCCGAGGCCGGGAATTTTTTTCCCATTAAAATGCCTGCCAACTTTCCATTTTTATTGAGAAAAATAACGAAAGTTTTCTCCTTACCACCTTGAGTTTTCTTTGCATATCTCAAGCTGTATAGATAAATAAGTGATTGTACTGAAATCCGTCGTTTTTTTTTGTTTTCAAATCATTAAACGTTTCAGAGCATTTTTTTAATCGTTCAAGAATGACGTCTGGGCGATTTATTAAAATAAATGTTTTCAAGTTAATAAAATTTTACGGATTTTTCGTCCAGGCGTCGCGAGACTGGTGGAAAAATTTCAATACGTTATACACTAACCCGTTTAAGAGTTATAAAAATTGTAATTTTTAACAAATTTACACGTAGTTCGAGAATGAACTTCGAGAATGAATAGAATTGGATAAAAGTGCTGTTAGAAATGAAGTTTTTAGTCAATTTGTTTTCCAAATGAGTCTAAAAACACAAGTTTTGGGTTCCACAGTCCAATTAATGTTAATTCTACCAAAATGTTGATTTTATGAAAAAAAAAAGTAATAGATGTTTGATTAAAATTGAAGGGTCAAATTGCAACATTTATTCTATTGGAGGCACATTGAATATGGCGTAATCTTAGTGAAATTGGAATTCTGGAAACTTTTGTCACCGATTGTACCTCCGCATGATTTTTCTTTATGTGAATCACTTTTAATGTATTCTTCGACAACAATGAGCTCAAATTATTTTAATTCTCGTCTGCCTTATGACTTGATCCAGTTGATCATCAATAGGGATATTTGTTCTTTGGGAACAAGTCTTGGGTCTACCATATATATCGAGTACGTGCAGAATAACTCTCTTTCGCATATAGTTTGTTGCAATATTCCAATTTTCCATACCAAGGAGTTATACCACCGCAAAACGACGAGTAGCTTCGCGTATCGAATTCGCAAACGTGTTCACGAAACAGAGCATATTATACTCTATGAATACGAAATAGAGTCGAGAATTTATATATACCATCACGCAAGATATCTACATGTATATGGTATCGCATAACCAAGTAAAATTCATTTATTTCATGAGCCACAGCCCCTTTCAAACTTTTGAATGACGCATTGAGCAATCCCTTTTAAAATTTTTAGTAGCTTCAATGAAAAAAAATTTTCATGTTTACATACGGTACATGAAAATTTGTCCACACTGTATTGTTAGTATTATGATCGTTCGCACGAATTCAATGGATGCTGTTATTAATTTATAAAGTTCAATTGGAGAAAAAAAAAACAGAGAAGAAATACGAGATATCATCTCAATTACAACTAAAACCAAAAAATGGAAAAATTATTCATGCAGGTTATGATTAAATCATGATTGTCTCGAAGTAATGGTACGATAGACTTTTTGGTATAAGTGAAAATTAATTTTTTGTATCGGTAATAAAAGAATCAGAAAAGTTTCGTCGAACATTGAAGTTGACAAATATAACATTTCGGATAATTATTTGTAATATATTTCGATATATATTATCAAGTATTTTAGGATGAAAAGAATTGAAAAGAATTATTTAACGAATTTACGTGAAGCTCATAATTTTCGTGTGAATTACTCGTATTTTATTTGGGCCCATCCGTCACGTGCAGTGCACACGTGATTACAAAACGAATATGAAAATTTTCAATCCGCTCCAATTACATTTTATCTCGACCATGATATCGTGGCGTTCCATATGTATTTAAAATCCCTCGGATTAACGAGAAAATTCATTTTTTTTTGTACGGAACAGCAAATATTTTATCCACACTGGAGACAGAAGTTAAAAAGTCGGAAAATTTCTCGCAGTAGATAAAATCCACAGATTTTCAGCACTGATACTAGTAAAACTGCGCACCACATCCCATAATTTAACTGCATTCAGATTTTTATCAAAATGATGTAATTTTAACGGAAAATAATAATAATTATGAGTATAAAACGTTTATTTCTTCTTCACCTTATTTATCTGTTTCAGGTATTTGATAAACACAATCGAGGTTACATCACAGCTTCCGATCTACGAGCAGTTCTTCAGTGTCTCGGCGAAGATTTGTCCGAAGAGGAAAGTGAGTATCGCTAAAAGTGTCGTCTTCGTTTTAATCTTTCAAACAATTCATACGTTTTTCTCATTATCGCGGTCTATTCTTTGCGGGATTTAACAAATGATTCAGCAGATTTCTTTCAACTTTTGAGCTCACATTTCGGACACTACCATAAAACTAGGTGGAAAATTTCAATGAGTTTACCGTTCACACTTTAGATTTTTTTTCCTATTTTTTTTTCTTTTCAATCACCGAGTAACGTGCGAAGACTTTTGTCCAAAAAACACAAATTTTGACCCTTTAGTTTCGGAAAAAGTGACTTTTGAATCGCTTCCGCGTGAAAGGCGGTCATTTCTTAACCCCGAAGGGTTACTTTCTATTTAAGCTCTATAAACAATATACAAGAACAGACATTATTGGATTTTTGTGTAAGTTACGTCGAAGGTTCAAAGACGTAAATTGATCAAAGACTGAACTTTTGAACGTGACTGTAGCGAGACTATACCACGTTAAAGAAAACGCGAAATTCTGTCAAACACCTCAGGAACGTGTGTGTGTTTTACGAGAAGTGTCACAGAACTACTGCACGATGGGTTATCATGATAAGTTTGGATTCCCACCTGCTTTTTTAGGTTTTATGTCGTTCCCCCGACCCGATTCCTCGAAAGGTTTGCTGGTGGAAAGTGAAGATTTTTATTCGTGCGTGTGACATCTGAGATCTTTTGTGATTCGAGCTCGAATGGTTTCTATTCTTTCTTTTTCTCTTTAAACAGCAAGAGATCCAACAGGAAGATTTTCCAAGTTATTTTATTCGTTATAATGTTTACGAATAAGTTCTACAAGTGCAAAGAATGGAAATATTTTGAATTTTGCACTGGCTCTTGAAGTCAGAAAGCTTCAAATTGTTTCCAATATTAATACGCAATCGTCATTTTCAGCCATGAAATAAAATACTTTTCTTAATGTTATAATATCGTAATCTTAATTGGAAAACGTATAAAATGAATGAATATTTTTTGTCCACTTGCGCTCATTGTATATTCTCATTCTTGTATAAAAATTTTGGGTTAAACAGTACAACTGATATTTTTTTTTGTCACACGATCATACAACAAAGACAATCGGCAGTTCTCCTTTTGGCTGATTTGCACACACAGCGCATCTGATCGGTCTAGATCCGTGCGTCATTCCCCTATAGCGAATAGATCCTAAGTACAGAGTATGAGAAAGGGAGACAGAGATAGAGATAAAGGAAGGAAGAGGAGAACGCATCGCACAGACCTTCAGGAAACACCGTGCAGTGTAATCGGAAACGCAATTATGGGAGTGAGCGACAAAGAGAGAGAGAGAGAGAGAGTGAGGAAGAGAGAAAGCGACAGCCAGCCGCGGGCCAAGCGATAGATATATTTCGAAGCCACGTGCACATCGTTCTCGTCAAGCCATCCTGATCTACCTTTGCCCTCCTGCCTCCCACGTCTGGCTAGCTTTCGTGCGCGGGAGAATAGGGATTTGCATAATTATTCCCGACCATTCTTCGGATAACACAATAGTTTATAGAAATGGACCCTCAATTGAATCATCCACGATCTTTATCAATTGCCGCAACTGCCGTCAAAAAAACCAA
Source organism: Campoletis raptor (assembly GCA_948107755.1). Classification (NCBI taxonomy): domain Eukaryota; kingdom Metazoa; phylum Arthropoda; class Insecta; order Hymenoptera; family Ichneumonidae; genus Campoletis; species Campoletis raptor. The sequence continues at coordinate 29,944,511 of OX403622.1, read as the reverse complement.
GATGCAATAAATTATTGATGGTCTAGCAACACTATAAGAAAAGTCAGAATTTGAATTCTGAATAAAGTGAGAGCAGTCTTTTCGATTCCGAGCATCAAAATAATTGCACTAAAAAAATTTTCCTCTCTTTTATGCAAATGATGTTTTCTTTTGTGTTGCTTATCGGAGAAAAGAATTCTGGTAACTTTTGATTAGAGCAAGATAAAAAAATCATCAATAAACACGATTTTTATAAAAACAAAAAACTGTTTTTCTACTGTTCGTGATATTCGGTCGGTACAAATCATTTCATTGAATCATACACCAATTTGGAGGTTTCCATTGTTACACAACATTTATTTCTATATATACAAGTTTCGTGTAGCTTGGTTTTCAATGTAATAATCAAACCGAAAGTTTTTCATTTCAGCTATAACGAGAGGATATCCGTTCGTATATCAAAATCGGCAATTGGCCAATTAGTAAAATCGCGTTCCAGTTATAGACGTGTTATCGGTGTATCCTGACCAGCAAATTCGATATGTCGATTTGTGCATATCCGTCGCTTCAAATAGAAGCGTTCCTCTTCTTCACTTCTGGCTTCTCCCTATCTCTCCCTCTCGTTTCCTCCAAGTAACATATTCAACAGAGGAGATTCTGGCGATATCGGAATATTATATTGATACCGAAATGTTTTTTGAAAAGTGCAATTTAAATGTTTACGACGCACCATGTCAAATGCAGAACCTTTTTTTTTTACCTGCACATTGATAAATTCAATCATAATCTATAGAATTATTCTTTTCAGTATCGAATGATAAGTTTTTTTCTTTACCACACGGAGAACTGGATTTTGTTTGAACGAAACATTTATCATCTCTATATTTTGTTGTTTAACCAAACACTCTTTTTGAATGACTAAAAAATGGATTAACATTTGCAAATTATTTTGTTGAACGTATCCGACAAAATATTTGCAGTTCTAACAAACTTTGGTTTTCCGCGCAATCACGAATATTTAATTGGTTTTTATTAACAATACAAAAAGTTGTTAAACATCGAGAAATTATATTTTTAATTATTCTGTAAAAATGCTTTAACTTTTTTGAGCAAATGCAATTATAAAACGTTACTTTTTTTTATTAAAAAAATGATTAACGTTTAATATTTATTTCAAACGAAAATGTTGATTACCCAACGAGTATATGAGGCGCAGAAAATTGGAAAAAAATAGGAACGTGAATTGTTCGAGGCACAGTGGATTCACCAAATATCTTATGTTTACGACCTTTCATAATTTGCTTCGTGTGCACGGCGTTTCATAATTCGAGAACTCGATAAATCAACGGATGATCATGAGGTACTTTTTTTTTTTACTTTTTTTTTCTCATTAATTTATTTCCATTATTTTGAACATGGGCAGGAGAAAATACGCGTTAGAGCCAACTCATTTCAGCGATTCTTGCACGCAAAAGTCTTTCTACGGCGAGAAAATTACACGTATACGTATAATACGTGAGAATAATGAGGGCGTGATAATTTTAGAATTATACAGCTAAAGTATTATATGAGTGGAAGCACACTCGTACCCTTGGTAAGAACGAACGTAATGGCACCAACGCCAACTTCTCTTCATCTTCATTATTACCCGAAACTTTCGGCAAATGGCTTACACTTTCTGCGGAATTTTCATGAGCATTTATACGCACGTTCATTTTCGTTACTTCTCGTTATTCATGCCAAAAATATATTAATCGAAGCACCTCAGCAACTTGGACGCAATCAGTATCCGAAATTCACTGGGTTTTCATCGGAGAAATATGTTGCACCGTATACTATTTTTTTGAATTTTAATTATGATAAGTTTTCTCATTATTGTGTTATTATTACAGTCGAGGACATGATAAAGGAAGTCGACGAAGATGGCGATGGTCGAATTGACTTTTATGGTAAGAATCGTATTATTTTAATGAAAAAAGCATCAGTATTTTTTTTCTATAAAATATCAATTGTTGTTCTTAATTTTTCGAAAGTTTCTCGTCATAAAAAGTGTTTGCATTCAACGATAGAAAAATTGTTTACTTTATCTAAGACGCTATTATGAGATTTTTTTGTTTTTTTAAACTCAAAACAAATGTTTGAAAAATGGGGAAAATACAAAGAGCATTATTCCTTTTGCTCTCCGTTTCAGAGTTCGCACGTTCTCTCGTCGAGCCTGGAACGGACGATGAGGACGAGGAGGAGGACGACGAGGAAATTCCTCAATCACCTCTCTTCTAAGGTTCCCACCTTCTCGCCCAAAACTTGTCTATTTTTTCGCAATAGCTAGAATAACAAGATTAAATATTATCATAAGAATAAAAATATGCAAAAAATCAGAAAAAGATAAAGAAATGTACGACGGAATCGAAATATTATAACGATAATTATCGATTAAGAATAATTCCATTCTTCTCACTATCAAATACGTCATTGTTCGAATTCTTTTCATTAAAATAAAATCGACACATGTGTCACAGCTGAGGGGTGTATCTATATGTGTATATGTATAACGTACCGTGTACACTTTTTCCGCTTACAATTTTTCTCTACTAATTACGAATGAAAAGTTTTGTCAATAATTTTTTTTTTGTTTCTTTTTTTTTTTATATGACGAATAATTGTCAATGCAATGTTTACTGATTCCAACAATCTTCATGTTTTATTCATTACGTGAATTACAATTAAACTGTATACGGGATAAGGCGCGCGAGACAGATTTTTTGGTGACTTGGCGAATTTTGAAAATAGATCAAAATATTTAAACATAAAAATGTTTGGCATCGAAAGGGATACAATTCGATAGAATATATTTTTGCACAGTTCGAGAGGTTTCAAAAAAACGACGTCAATATTTATTCATTTTTTTTCTCAATTTTTTAAAAGAGATTCGCAATACTCACATTTCGTACATCTTCAATATCACAGTCATGAGAAAACAGTTGTATATTCATCATTTACTTAGTGTTTTGGAAAAAAAAAAAAAACTTTTACTAATTACTAATTCATAACTTAATGATGACAGATTGATATTTTCACCAACATTTTATTCTTCTTTTATTGTCAGTGATGGAAAGCGTTTTAAAGAAATAAAAATACAATTTTTCTTTTTATTATTCAGTAATGGAGTACAATTCTTTTTTATAAATCTCTTCTTTATTCATTTCTTTTTTTCAATGTTGTATGTAATTTATAAATAGATTATTATTTTTTTTAAATACTGTTCTATACCACTTTCGATGCAAAACGACATGAATGTAAAGTATTTTCTTCTTTCTCATAAAATTGGTCAAGTTCTTGGGGTGAGCTTTGCTGGTAACTCATCCTGAATATATAAATATTGTGTAAGAAATAATTAAGACAAGAATTTCCTGGCAAAACGGCGACAAAAAAAATCGCGTTTTACAATCAACACCGAACTTTCCTGATGGAAACTTTTGCAACATGTAATTTGTATTCATTTCTTCCTATTAATTCTCCTTGACAATTTCTTTTCCAATTGAAAAAAAAAAAAAAAAAAAATTGTCAAACCGGTTTGTTTTATATGCTTTCTCTTCTAAAAACGTTTTCAAAAAGCATTTATCAAACGGTCTACAAAACGGAGGTAAAATGTTTCCATCATCGATTAGGTGAATTTGAAACTATGAAAATCTGAATGACATATCTGCAAAATATCGCTTTAATATTAAATGAAAAAGAAAGAAAATTCTCTATATATTTCGTAGGTTACTTAGACATATTAAAAATTTATGAAATCGAAAAAATGTCCAACATATTGGCCAATGGACGGCATGCATGGAGAGGTAAAAGTGACAACAATTATAGGAGTAATGTTGAAAGTTAGATGCTCATTGGAGCAACGATCGAAAACGAATTTTTCAACTTCTATTGTGTTATTTGTCAAATGATTTATAGCAAAATTAACAATATATAATATATTTGAGAGAAAAAAAATATTAGTTGCGAATGTGACAAAGATATCGAGCCATTAGGTACAAATAAAAATTTGCAATATAAATAAATATTCATATAATTTTTTTCAGAAATATATGAAAATAAGTTGAAATTAGTGCTTCAGTTAATCGTCGTTGCTGCAATGTAATTTCTCCTTATTCTTCTCCGTGTATATTTATACAAATGTATAATTATTTCACGTTAAGAAATAATGTAATTTCACACAATTAATAAGTCAAAATTAATTCAAACCTCTTTGACGCTTGGGACAAAAAAAAAGAGACAAATGAGAAAATGCGTGACTTCTCAATCTGATGTATTGAAGAATTTTGGAACTGAGAAAACAGTAATTTGAATATACAAAATATTCTCTCGCTTATCGTCGATCAATCACGCATAAGGACATTTTAGAATGCTGTCCACTTAAGAATAAAATAATAGAAAACACATAAAATGTCGCACAATTACAAATTTTTCGATTAGCTCCTCTGATCATCTTGTTATTGATTGTTGTACAGGAAGAAAACTATTAAAAAAAAGAAAAAAAAAAAAACATGAAAACATAATTCCAGTTAAAATAGAGACTGACAATTTCAACAGTCGAAGAACCACGAATCCGAAAAACGAATTTATCGTTCGTCGGTGACTTGCCGACTACATTTGAGGGAACGTGAATCAAAAACAGATTTTGTGTTGATGGCATATCAACCAACATTTTTCCTGCAACGATGGGATGGACATAATTCGAATGAAAAACCATTTGAAAAAATTTTAACAACAAATCAAGAACAAATTATTTAGCCGGGCCAATAAAAAAAGGTAAATTTTATTTAGTTTTTTGATAAAATTAAACCAAAAAAGTAACTACGTTTCTTCATTTGTTTCATTCAAACAGTGCTCATCCCTGTTTGCGACAAATGCGTCGGAGCTTTATATGAATTACATTAAAATAAAAAATTCACTGTCAACGCTAATGGCGAAGATGTATACGCTGTTCCAAATCATTTTAAATATTCAATAAAAATTATTAACAAAATATTCATAAAACTCTTCAACTTGTTTAACACGTCAATTTGAATAAATGAAAAAAATTTTAACCAACGTTTCGTTTTCTTTTTATACATTCGTTTTTCGATTTTATTAGCGATAAATAAACTTACACCTCTTTACAATATATAACAATTCATTATCGTCTGACTGTCGGAAAAAAATATATATTTAGTATATTGTTTCAATACGTCCGTCCATTATTATCATTATTGGTATTATTTCATACGACGAATAACACACTGTTGCAATATATAATTTATAGTCTACGATTTTCATCAACTCGGTATCTTGGGAGCACTCGAAATTCGAAGTTGGTTTTCTTATCAGGAAAAAAAAAAATGTATTGGGAATATTTTCCAAAATCTTGATGACAAAGCGACCAACTGATTGTGCAATTACAAATGAGACATTCGTTAATTTCAGTCGACTGAGAGTAATTTGCTTCAAACGCTATTCGATCATTTATAAAACATCAATTTTTGCCTTTTGTCATATTGGGTGTGTTAAATGTGTTTTAGTTTTAATTTTTGTGTTTTTAATTCTATATTATTTTTTCGAACGTTTCGAAGGATTCGAATTATTCTCATAATTATAAAATCATATCACCGAGAGTATACTTAAGAATGTCTCATTTCATTTTTTTCGTTCAGTGGTATTTTTATTTTGTAATGCTCTCGATGAGGACGACGATAAAAACATTTATTTTCTATTGTAAATGAAACTCTGTATGATCACGTTCGAAGACGGTGAATTTCCACGTTGGACGTCAACGCGCCAAACGAACCCAATTTACATTTGTTATTTGAAACCGGTTCATTTAACAATGCAAATTTTAATAAATTTACAAGACAAATGCTCGCAACGTTATAGCTCGAACAGTCATATCATTATCATTCGTACATTAATGGCATAACTTCTATGAAAAAACGTTATTGTTCATGTATCTTCGATTTACTCTTTCTGAATTTCTCTCTCTCTCTCTCTCTCCCTATAAATTAACAAAGCCAATATTTTTCGCTTTTTTCTAGAAGTAAAAAAAAAAAAAAAAAACAAGACAAATTATTGTATCGTTGAAAAGTATCATTCGAGGGAGAGAGAAAGGGACACTTGTCACCTTGACACACTGAGAAAAGGCTTGATATTTTTTTGTCGAAAGATTATTATTCTCGAGAAAGCAAAATGCTTCTCGGCGAAAAATATCTATATTGGATTCAAATAAAATTTGGTTTTCATATTTTTTTTTCTTAGTAACTCTTAAAAAATGTGTTATAATCGTCTGATCAATTTCTTGAATTCACGTAATCCAAGATTGAATTGACTTGTAATATCAAGCGATTTCCTTCTTCAGTTTACAAATCTTGTAACGAATTCGGGGCAGATTCTACGACGGAAAAATGTCGATGATGGACGTGGATGGCCGCAAGTTTAAATCATTATTTTTGTACTTTAAAGTCATTTTGTTATTTACAATTTTTTAAATTCGAAAGTCAGAAAAGACTGTCGTGATTGACGTGAAATTGTTGATCAAGACATTCCACGTCCATCCTCTCAATAACTATCCGCTACTGACATAAGACTGACGAAAAATTCCAAATACACAGAGAGGATAAATACATACAGTGAGTTGGAGATGTAGACGGCGAACCATACACAAGTATCGGTTCTAAACGATCATACAGAGAATTTGATTAATATATACATTTTTCGTTTGCAAAGCGTTTCATACTAAGTCAAAATTTCACGGAGTTGTCATTGTCCAGTTTACAATGTCAAAATTCAGTGTTTGGCTGCCTCGCTCTTGCCCAATGAACTAAAAAATTTTGATGATCTGGGCAAACGCACATTCTGTCGAGATTTTTCTCACAAATCGATGTTATGTTACCAGTCAATGTCAAAAGTAACCGCAGGAACAAAAACAAAATCAAGAATCAGAATTTTATTCAAGCATCTTTGCTCCTTATTCTATCACTATAAGTACATATGGCGACTCTTGGCAACGCTAGAAATGGATCAGACAGCATTGTGTTTTGCATTCGATTGGATCAGGCGACGTTTTTTATTTGACCGCAATAAAAACTGTCGCTCTTTCCATCGAAAATGGGAATCGGAATTATCGAGCATTGGGTGATGCCCAAAATTGGGCATATTGCTCGCGAAAAGAAAATTCTCATGATTCTCCGTCCTGAATGGACTATTCCCGTGGTCTTCTGTGTCATCTAAAGAATGGCACAGACCCTCAAATAACCGGTTCTTCATCTGTCTGACTATCATCCAGTTCTTGTGAAGATGCGATCAAAGGTACAGTTGGACATGATGGACTCAATCTTGATTTGAGTTTGTGCTTTTGTCGATGAACTTGCTGATGGCCTGGGGCATTGCCGATTGCACCTCGTGCCAGTATCAATGGCTTGAGAGCCATACGTAGCGAGGAATAGAGTCGTGGGTAAGCGCGTTCTTGTTGTGTCATCATTTCCCTGTTTTTTTGTGATTTCTGTGATGAAGAAAAAAAATCATAAATAGATTATTTGGTTTAAAATGTCTAGTTATTACATAATTCAATAATGAAGTGACTGAAGTTATTGAGTTTCAGTTAACCTCAAGTCAGCAAAATTACCTGAGCAGCGATTTCTTCGCAAGCCTCACAAGCAACCCTTAAAACAGGCAGCTTTTTTTCCTCGATGAATTGTCTAAGAGCTCGCTCCCTAACGTACACAAAGGGTCTGGTGACCCTGAGATCATGTTCCCTAACATAGTAATGAGCCTTCATCGTTTTCAGTTTGCCAGTATAAAAGAGTGAAGCGAGGAACCCTTCGGCAAGGTCATCCAAATGTTGTCCAAGGGCTAGTACGTTGTAACCGTATCTCTTGGCGACTGCGTAAAGTCGTTTTCTAGTATTAACACCATCACGTCCACAGAGGTTACAAAGACGTCCGGTAAAATCTGCTTTAGCCTCAGCCACAGTCTCCAAAGCTGCAGTTGCCGGAGGTGCGATAAGGGCCGTTTGTTCCTCAGCTTCTTCGTAAAAATATGGCACTTGAAGCGCCTTCAAATAACTCATAGATTCTATTGGGTCGTAGGAACTACCGGCGTCTATCGTGACAGCACCGATGTCGAAGTCGATACCTTTGGATCGGGCGTAAAAGCGATACTGATGAAGTGTATGGAGCAGAGCAAGAGAAAATTTACCCGCTGCAAGTCCAACACCCATCACTGATGCAGGGAGACAAACGAGTATGCGATCTTTGTCTCTTATCATGTCAAATTCATGGATAGCCTCGACGGTTGCTTTCCAAACGTTCTTTGGTGGACTGTGCCACTGTGGACCACAAATTTCTTCGTTTCCGACCACCACATCCTGCTCCTTCTTTACGATTTTTGTTACTGCTTCGACCTCGTCATCAGAACTTAAAACAGGTTCTTCTCTCATTATTTCATCCTCAGATAGATCATGTGGTAATTTTTCATCACGACCGCGTCTTCCACTTGCCAAACCAGAGGCAGCTCTTGATTTTCTGCTGTTTGAATGGTGTCCGTAGGATTCAGCGCTGCTACTTCCGCTGCTGCTGCTACTACTACCACTGCGTCCGAGTTCACTTATCGACCTTACATCGCTCTCATGGAATGAAAGATTTATACCGCTATCCTGCGAACTCACGGAATTAACTGCTGAGTAGATTTCCGGAAGTTTCGCTTTTATCCCACTGCTTTTCGTCGTTTCTGTGACACTCGGTAACTTGTGAGATTGTTCTTCTTCCTCGTCTTCGTCACCCTCGCCTTCGTCCGATGTCTTAGCTATGTCGTGAACTACACTCGTTGATGTTCTCGGTCCTACCACATATATCACAGTCTCATCCGACGAGCATTCACTTGACATCTTGCTATCTTGTTGCGCCAGCAACAATTCACTCAATTTTCCGGACTTGGCAGGTTTGTGCTGATGCACCAATGGTGGCGATGGCAACGCTCCGGAGCCCCGTCTTTCCGGTGTCCCATGACTGTTGAAAGGTTTATCGAAATTTGTTGATGCACCAGCCAAATCGGGTGAGTATCTACCGAGACCATCTACTGCGTTCACCATACACCTGTCCATAAAGAAAATCACAATTGAAACATTTCGAACTTCATTCAGAAGAGCGAAGTTGAATTCTTCAGTCGTACTGTTCTATATCCTTACCTGATTTCGGACTTGACTTCACTCGCCATTTCCTTCGAGAATTCCATAAGATATTCAGCTATTTCGCTTGCCGAGAACGAATCTCCCGGTCTCTCGTTGCTCGTTGAAGAAGTTCGTTGCGGATGATGTTGAGGAGTGTTCATTTCTGAAGAGTTGCTCTCCGAAAGTACATCGTCAACTTTGGATATGACTTCACGTATTTCTGACTTGATTTCCGTTGCCAGTTCCTTCGTAACTTCCTTCAGGTAAGCGCGAAGATCATCTTCGGTGCTTTGGCTCATTTGAGGCAGAACAGGTGAGCATCTTCCGAGACGCGAAGTCGTGCAGCGGGGGGATGTTTCACCAGCTTCAAAATGGACATTTGCAGCAGCATTATGATGATGGTGGTGATGATGATTATGTTTATTATTGTTATTGTTATTATGATGGTGGTTATGGTGGTGGTGTTGGTTGTGAGGGTTCAGGGGAGTGTAAGAATAGAGATAAGGTGATGGCGATGAGGAAGAAGTTGGTGAGGATGTGGTAGATGACAGGGGTGATGATCTCATAAGGCTTTCTGTTGAAATATCGTATTCTAATGAGCACGAGAGATCAGCGTGGCTGCTGCAGTTGCAATTGCGATTTCCACGTAATAATGAGTTTCCTGAAGAATTCGCGATGCCAAGGCTGGCGAGTGTCTGTGGGCTCAAAGGTATAGGAACGGGTGGGGATTTTCCCGTTGCGCTACTACCGAGAGAATTGCAGCGAGCTCTGCCAACTCGGGAGCCAGTGGCTCCCAGACTCACTGATCCCATGCTGTGTTCACCCGCCATAAGCCTAGCACCTGCAGGTGTAGTTCCGAGGATCATGGAACTCGTGACGGCTTCGCCAAGAGCAAATTTAACTGGTGGCATCGGCGATTCGGGTCTGGAAGAAGCTCCTGAGGAGATACTTCTTGGTGACTCATGGATCGTGTGATCACGTGAACTGGGTAAATCTCCTGCATCTTGCTCGTCGGTCGCCGTACCCTCAAGAACAATGGAAGGTGCATATTCGTTTTTCTCTTCGAATCTTTTGCTCGTTCGTAACGTGGTCGACGAGATACTCGTTGTACTGACGCTGAGTGCTGGCAGACTATGATGTCTTGGTGAAGAAGGTAACATCACTGGGGCTGTAGCTGTTCGTGGAATATCGCTATTTAATCGTCGTATTGCTTGGCCTGGGTTCCCATGACTCGTCGGCGAAGATGTTACCGCGTCGTTCCGATGTAACTTTTGCTTTCGCAACATCGGATCAAACGGAAGATCTTGCTTAACATTTTGCGAATTGCCGAGAAGAAGATCTTGTGCCTCGGCCGGTAAAATAAACCAACGTAGTAATTCGTTATCCTTCGTGAAACAGACACTACGATCAATTTGCAGTGGATATCTGTGCGCCATTTTTCTTGCTCTGTTGAATATATTTCTAGCCGTCTGAAGGCAGTCAGCATAACTCTGGGGAAATATGCCACCAGCACCCGATATCCTTCTCTCGGATGTGATCATTTTGCCCTCTGTGTACCTTATCGAACCCAACCACTTCCGCTCCTTGAATACGCTGTTCGTGTGGTGCCGCCATTCACCGGTGTCCGGATTGAGAACATACTGCGGTAACAATTTCCATCCTTCGGTAGCCACCATCTTCAATGCCTCCAGGATGAATGCCAGTTCGGTCTCAGACATGAAGTAGGGCAACGATAAACTTGCGAAACCAGGTCGCAATGATTCCGTATCAGAATTATCCCGAGTGATTTTTTCTTTACTGTTAAACATTACAATTTGAATAATGAGAAGTATGTAGAGAAGGCGTTCTGATCAATTCAAATACAGAAAAAAGTTATAAGTATAGGAAGAAGCAGTTTATCGTTGTTTCTTATCTTTTTAGTGTGCAAAATTATCTCAATTCTTTAGAAGATTACCAATTGCCAATGAAGGAGTGAAGTGTTTAAGAAGTTACCTCTGAAGAAGTACTTGTTCGTAGGATTTAGCAAGTTCCTCATCGATGCCCATAAGATCATGAGCATATCGACCAGCACATGCGCAACCACCTCGTGCTTGAATACCGAAAACATCGTTGAGTATGGCGCAAACAAAATTGTGATGAAGGAAGGTGCCACGTGGATGTCGAACCATGAAGGAGAATACAGGTAGTCTCTTGACGTTTTGTGACGTATTTCCCAAAAGTATGAGTTCCGGAATAGTCCGCACATGGGCGAACACTTGCCTAAAAAAACAAACAACGGTTAACCTCGTTTGCCATCAGAGAAAAATTACGAAAAAAAATGATGAAGTAAAAGATAATTTGCAACAACTCCAGTATCCAATAATATCGTCGGTATATCGCGGAAGACGTGACAGATAAGATAATTTTAATTATTACCAGTCGCCTCTATATTGTCGAGGTTGACGGATCTATGTTTATCGCGGGTAAAAGGCGTGAAAAAAAATTCGTTCATATGGCGGTACGAATTGTTTAACAAAGGCAGGGAATGAGACTGGCGGCTCATATGTGTTTACTGGTACGGTAAATAAAAAGCTAGTTTCGAATTGGTAAGAACAACTGAAATAAATCTGACGTTGACAAAAAAAAAAGACTTCAGTGCCAGAATCTCACCTGCAGATTTTGTCTTGACGAGCAACGATAGACTGAGGTGTGACATTTTCTTTAAGTTGAACAGCCAGACCACATCTGATTGTTTCGACAACACCTGCCGTTCCGCTCTCTTCTCTTAATTCAGGATCACGAAGATAACGATGAGAATCTCGTATGTCTTCTCTACCAATATCATCTCGCAGTAAAGTCCTTTTAGCTACGAGGACACCCGGTGATTGTGCACCACCCATGAACTTGTGACCGCTGAATATAATGGCGTCCTTGTGAACGGCAGTCTCGCCCACGCCAGGCAAGTGCGGATTCATGTCCATTTGGACGAAGGGCGCTGTAAATAACCGGTGAACAGCGTGAGTTTGAGCAAACCTTCTGTGGATTCTCAAGGTTATGAATCATTGTTTTTTTCCTTCTCATATTTAGAACGCCGCAGAGATTAAACGATTGTACACGAGAAAACAATTATGCATAAGAAAATCAACGTCAATGCGATATCCGCATGGCACATGGCCTTGAAAGTCGAGACTATAAAACAGTTTATGAGTTATTAACATCGCCGAGCAATTATTGGCTTCAATGAATTGTTGATACTTTACTATTAGCACATACTCGGGAATAACTTTTTGTCATAAGTATCTATGGAACAGGAACCAAATGAATTCAAATAAAAAATTCGTTTGATCAAAATAAAAAATAAATCAGTTTGACACAATAATAGTCAAGAACAAATTGCAGTTTTCATAATCGCTACTAAAAAAAGGAACATAGACTACATAAAAAACCATCTGCATTGATTTTATTGACTCCAATATACTATTCAAATTTTTGCATTATCATTAATTCATGATCGTAATAATTGAAGAGGACCAACAAAATCTATGTGTTGGCTCACCGGCTGAGGTATAGTCCCAAACGCTCAGGGCCCCATGTTGATGTAGCAGCAAAGTCGTTGCAACGTCATCAGCAAGGACTCCAGTGATACAACTAGCAGCACTGAAACAACCCACGAGGAGTGGCTGCATGACGCCATCGACTGATCTTTCCTCGACGAGTTTACGGTCGAGATCGTTCAGGTCTAGAAAGCCATCTCGAGTCTCAGCTATTCTGACCACCTGCAAACATTCGTAAAAGACATATTTTTTTTAAAGACATCGAAACAAGTCAAAAATATATTCTTGTTGCAGTCGATAACGAGCTTGCTCGGTTTCAGTTGAACTGGTTGATGATTTAAATCATAATTATGTTCGTTTATCGAATGCAAGAATATTGCACTTAACAGACAAACTCTGTTGGATTTTAGGTCGCCACGAAATCGATAATTCATCAACGTTCATTTTGCAGCGAAATAAAAAAAAAAAAAAACAAAACGTTCCGTTTATTGGAATTCTTTTGGTTCAAATTATCTGCAACAGGAATCGTTTTTTTGTTGCGCAACAAAAAATTAAAAGTGGAAACAAAACCTAATTTTGATAAACTTCAATTCAGCAGCATCCATTTTTTTCTTCCGTATGTCATCAATTACATTATTTTACAATGTTTGATGAAATGATATGTAAAAACTATCGAGATTCTGGTATCCGTGGTTGTTGGCAACATGACGAACGATTCAACAGTTAAGCAAAGATCTTATCGCATCTCGACGAAGACGACGGAGTTTTGCTAAGTCACAAGTTATTCGCGCCGGTTGGCGATATCTCTGACAGCCAGGAATCGTGTTAGCGTTGAAACTCATCTATTCATAGCAGAGTTAACAAACGTTCAAACGAGGAAATAAGCTTTAACACGCGACACAGATTTGTAACGAAATGAGAAGTATATAATCGTACGAGAAAAGCTTTTTCAGTAATTTTCCTTTGGTCTTGTTTCGACTTATGACTACCTTGGGAAAATTCCCTAGAGCTAGGAGTGATTGACTTTAACGATGTTTGTTTGCTCGGTGCGTCGTTCTCGTTCGATTATTGGCACTAGTTTTCATTGGTACTTCGTTTAGAGAGTCATATTGTAGGCACAATGGGACGTGCACCTTTGAGACGCAGCCAAATTTGTCGAGAGGTTCGGCGTCTCTCTGGCCAGGAATCAAGTACAAGTCGATCCTTAGATTGAAAAAAGAATTTTGGCAACTACCCACGTCTTCTACAGAGCCCCTGTCTTGTTACGTTTATCGCGAGCACGCTACAAGTACGATATCAACGTTTAATGTGAATCAAAAAGAAAAAAAAACCACTTAATTTTCATTTGCATTTTACAAAAAGCAGCTTTTTTGGAGTTTTGAACATAAAGCTGTTTATTTGATTTTCACCCAGGCAGCTCATTGAGGAAGTAAAAGTTTCTATGAATATCTATGTTTTGGAATCATTCAAATATTTGTATTGTATTTTAAGCGAGAATTGAAAAACTTTAAAGGGTTTTCCTTCATTGATAAAATAATGTATTTTTCAACGAGTTTAATGAGACCAAACTACCGTTTTCTGCAGATCTGGCAACGATCTGAAACGTTCTTGAAAGCTGAGGCCAATGTACAACATATTTCTGTATCGAAAAGACGATCTTGGAAATAACTTGGGCATTGAAATAAATATAATCTCGAGGTTTATAAATAGAGTAATGAACGGTGCGTGGTTTTATAGAGATCTTAGGCTGGTATATGCGACGAACCTTGGTTCCATGTTCACGCCATGGTCTTAGATTGGCGTGGTGTTCGAAGGGGCCAACGAAGACGACCATTGGCCTCCTGGGGAGGTCAAGATGACGTAGAAGAGTCCGTAAAGCGGCGTCAGTACCATGACCCGTAAAGAGAACAGCATCTTGCTCACCGGCACCAACTGCATGCCTTACGATGTCTCTGGCCTCGTGCCTGTAACATACGTTCGATCGAACAGCACATTAGTTCGCTGTTCTACGCAGAGTCTCATTAACGATGACACAAAGAAAAAATATTCTGGAACAATTTGAGGACGGTACAAACAATCGATTTGCAAATTTACTAAATTTGCATCATATAATCATTATTTTTATGATTATAGAAAAAATAGAGTTGAAGAAAAATTCTACAACGTTTTTATTTAACGTTATTTATGTTCGTACAAAATTACTATCAAATCCATAATCGTTATTCTTGATGGCCCAAAATTATTTAGCCGTGTTTCCTACGCGAGAATACACTTGACGAGGACTTAAATGGTAACGGTGGCGGCAAGTATTGCATCGATGCTCTCATCTCGATATTACGGTAAATGCAGGTTACTCGTCGCGAAACCCACTGACTCTTATTTTATTTATCGCACTCCGCGGGACGTCAGACTCGTGGGTTCCTAGATCTGCCACATAGTAGACGCGTTATTCGAGCCGAACGCTTCAAGGGAAATTCTGAGATGCAACGGGCGAGGACTACGACCGATCTATCCATCACTATATTCTTGAAACTCCTTCTCTCCCGGTTAATACATATATGTATGAAAGTTTTGAAGTATGTATTTGATTTTATATTCTGTATACTAGTGGTCAAAAGTTTACTTTACTATAAAACTAGTGATTTTCAAAAATGGTTTATATTTAGTCGATCTTTTTTTTTATGTCATTTTTATGTCATTTTTTTGACATAAATGAGAATGACAGTTTTTATGTCATTCTCGAGATTAAATGGAGTCGTACTTATTAAGTATTTTGTTTTTACGCTTCTATTCCGCACATGCCATATGATTTTCGTTTGTCTGTCATTTCACATGAATAGATATTTGGACGAAGTCCTCCGGCTTTCCTGGTGATGAGAAAAAAAAAATTTGAAACTGTATAAATATGGTGCAAAAATCGAATATAGATAAATACTTAAATACAAATATAATGAGTCCAATTCTGCAATCCATTTTTTTGATTGCAGTTTTGATCTCATTTTTATTCTCCAAACAAACTCTTGTTTTAAATTGAGAATGTAGAAAATCAAAGAGCAGAATAGGCATGATAAATTTGTAAAATTGATAAATAAGTGCGATTCGAATTATTCTGGTTATATTTGGAATGTACTTTTGACCTGCAATGTCAATACTAGATCACGTTTTGGTGGATGGAGACTGTGTGTACTTATGGTCATATGGGTTAGACGCACACCATTAAACTTTGGGTTCTGAGAAAAGAGACTACCGAGATGCGAACCCGTTATTCCATGGGTGAACTGGAGTACTCGAAATATAAAACAAGTCTTATTATAAACATAGTTATATACAATTATATATATAAGTCATGCTGAGAATCTCGTCAATTGACGTCAACAACAAACAAACGGAGATTTTTCGAATTCACAGTTTGAAAAATGTAATGCAACCTGTTTTTTCTTGTTTTTTAGATGACATGAAGAAGCAATATAAATAATATATGTGACAGATCGAAAAATGATATAAGATCGAGTGCCTCTTAAAAAGAATAATAAATATTTTTATGTTAACTTTTTCCTGATCGTGTTGTTAATTTGTGAGTCGAAGAAAATCGTATTCGAAGTATGTATGAAAGAATGAACCCATTATTTCGGCAGAGGAGATTGATGAATTCGTCATTATTTATTTTAAAAATATTCAAGAAGGCGTCTGCGTCATTTGGGCTTTGCTAAAAAAGCGTTGTGAGGAGACGAGACCGATGCGTCGGGCAACTCTCCCACTAACAACCTCTCGTTCGTTCGCCTTATTCAGCAATTACTATTTTTGATCCTGTCTTCATTCTTCTTTTTCATTTTTTTTTCTTTGCATCGCCGAGTCACGTTGTTTTGCGTTCGCAGGGCTCCTTCGTATCATATTTTTAATTCGTGAGAAAAATAAATACTTCCTGCTCTCCGCGACCATCCACTCAATTTTTTAATTAGTACATATACACGCTTTTTTGTTTTTCTGTTCAACAAGTCCTTGGAATATTCGACGAACAATTTTCACGCGATCTTTTTTAAGGTGCCTTAATTATCACTGTGCCATATTTTCTATGCAGGAAAATAACGCGAGCATCGTGAATACATGAGAAAATATACTTCCGGTCACTCTGTCCTTTCATTACGTTGTCTAATTAATTTTTGATAAAGATGCTATTCGTGGCACGTGAAACTGAAAAATGTGAATTATTGTCAACAACTGTAAACGAAGGGGACGTTGTAATAAAAATATTCATGTTTTTTTTTTCCATGTGAAAGTTTCGTGAAATATATTTGTGTAAAAGTATTTCAGGTACGAGTTTTGACATTAAAGTCGTAAAAATGTTTGAAAGGTCGCTGCACGGAGTTGCAGTCGATGTGGAAGCTTCTGCCCACAGTATACTGAGAAAAAAATTCTTTTTCGTCTCTCATCAAACAGAACATCCGCTTTATATTTTTGTATCCTCTCAAAAGTGAGTATATTTGTTCTGGCATCTCATTATTTTTAGCCTTGACCTCTTTATCGCGGTCGAATCTGCTTTAATTTCTCGCTTGTGCGATATCAAAGCTTCAACCATTCCAGTTATGTCCAAAAAGTGGAGAAGAAGAAAAGAAATACTCCAAAATCTAGATATCAGCCTTGGAGGCACGACAAACTTTTTTCCACCCACGCCTGCTCTTGTGTAGTGGCTTTCACGTGACTTTCTTGCAGTCCCTCCCTCCCTCCGTATGTGTGTGTGCGTGTTATTTTCTCCTTCGCAGGTTTATTATATTTTTCGCCTTGGTTCGCTCTTAAAAGAATCGACGAGGCAACAGCAACGTTCGTATGATTTTGTTTTTTTCATTATCGAGACTGGATCGCTCGTAAAAAAAAATTCGTGAAGGCAAAAAGGTTTGAAGATAAAGAGGAACATGAAAAATTGACATGTCTTTAAAACTGGTTTTTCTCTTTTGGTGTATATTATTCTCGCAGACCTTTCATTGTATCTTTGTTTTTCACGACTGTACGACTGGACGACGAGTATGGCTGTGTGTGTTTGTGCATATGTGCGTGCTGTTTGAAATGGGCAACATCACATGCATATCTCAAGCTTGCAGTTTTTTTGTCCCAAATGCTTCCATGCTACGAATAATTTTTCCCTAAAATTATGACCTTTCAAAAAATCGTGAGATCTAAACTCTTTGCAACTTGGGAATCTCCTTAATAGCGGAAACTCAAAACAGAATTTTGCAAATATTGTCTATCTCTGGAAAAAGTAAAAAAAGCATTTTTTCATATCAAAAATTTCGGGAAATGTCTCGGTATATACATGTACATTCGCACCTTACGTTCCGGGCACTGCACCAAGTCAAAATTTCTCGTGATAAAGTGTGTCACAAATGATCAAGAATGTAAGAGAATACAGAAAAAAAAAACTAAGAAAAGTTAACACTAACAAAGTTGATTGATTTATTCATATGCGTACGGATTTTGTTCCAAAGTTTCAAAAGCATTAATGTATTTCTTCCAACTGGTTGACACTGTTGAAAGCGTTGAGAGATATTTTCTAGATACAATGTTTCCATTTGAAACACTTTGTTCAGCTGTTCTACAAAATTCTTAGATGTTTTATCGAAAATAGAATTTGAACTTTCTCAAGAGAAATGAAAGTTTAAGTCCAAGAATAATATTCAACTGGCATAGATTATGAATTACGAAACAAGGCTTTGTTCAATACGACATTAGCACTAAATACCCTTTCACTGTGGACATCCCAATGATTCAACCAAGACTGGAATAGCTATTTTCTCACACTTTGCTCCATTTTCTCCTTTCTCGTTTTTTCCACTTCTTGATTTTCTGTGTCTTTGTCTTTTTCGCTTTCTTCCTTTTTCTTTCGTCCCATTCATTTGATTTTCCGGAGCGTTATATGGCCTGCAAGCACGAAGACCGCATCCGGCGGCGCTTTGCTCGTCCTATACACACTCTATTTTAGAAGCTCGTTTAAACTCAGAGGCTATATTATGAGAGCCACGAGAAAAGAGACGCGCACACCCGAATCGTGGCTCGCGCAGCCACTGAAAAACAGACGTGATAGTTTGTAGCTCGTAGAAAAAAAAAAACAGCTGCCATCCCGGAAGAGAATTGCCAGCCTGGCAATGGCTAAGCTTCAGATTGCAATAAAAAAGCTCGTCCTTTATAAAAAAAAGAAAACATAATTGTTGAAAAAAATGTTAATCAAACTATTTTTTGGCTCATTGTCCATTGGGTTTGAATGACGTTCTTTTCGTGATATTTCACATGAAAATTTTGAAGCTATATATGTCACAAAATATTTAAAAAAATTTCGTGTTCAAAATATATATCAAAAGGGCTTGTCTTGAATTTTAATTTCGGTTTTAAAAATTGGAAGAATAACATTAAAATAATAATTTTAATGAATCACATTTATAATGTGATGAGAGTCGAACTTTCTTTTTTTTTATTCACGCAACTTATGACCGTAAAGGAATGCCCACGGTTATTTATATGTTCTTACATATAAATGTCTACATACATGTAAATAAGCAGATAGAGATGCGACGGCGGGCGTAAAAGTAGTCATTTACATACGGATAAAGATTGGATCACGCAAAGCACCCGTTCTACGTTTCACGAATCTTTTTGGTGTTCGTAGTGATAAAAAAATTTTTAAAGCTCACTAGTAAATATTCTCAACTTATTATGGCCTGCGAGCTACGAGAGGACATTTAAAAGTTTCTCTAAGATCAGCTGATCTGGTAGGCTTTTCGATGTCATCGATGTTCTTGAGAGTGGTTTAGACTTATTCGAGTGAACTTGGCACACAGTTTCCGTGTATAATGGCCTGTGTTATTGGCCATGAACAGTTATTTTCAGGAATGAAATCAGTGAGTCTGATATAAGAAAAATTCCACGTGGTACATTTGCACGATTTTTTTTTTTTTTTTCATTACCGTTTATTTATATTTTATAGTCAAAATTAATCCAAACATCAAAGATTATTCATTTAAAAATAGTTTCGAGAGATCATTAAAAACAAAAAAAAGAACATGTACCAGAATAGATAGTGATACAATAAAATATAAATTCAACAGAAAGCCAAATTTTAATTCTTCGTTAAAAAAATATATATATTTATAATTTTTTATTTTTATTTTCCTGTGTGTAGTTTTTTTCGAGTTTATCCCATCACTTTAACTGTACTCAATTCTTCATGTATTTTCGTTGCATTTGCAAATGTAAGGTATAGAAAAAAATTGGTTTTGTTTTGCTCGACATACTTTTTTACGTGGTGATATGCGTAATAGGATAGAGATAGGCACGTAAATTTGCCAAGTTTCCAAGACTACGAGCTAGATACGTTAATCCACATTAAGCATAGAGATAGACGATGAGTTCTCGGAGAGTTGTACTTTCCTTCCTAACTTTCTATTCTCGCTGCTCTGTACTGACTTTGCCATCAGATGTGTGTACCTAATCGCGTTCGTTTCATAGCCCATTAGCTTGTCACCGATTCGCTACTACTTTAAATGTGTAAACACGCATTTGCACGTCTTCACAGGTACCAATACATATAAAAACATTGAATCCAACGTGCTATAATTCACACGTTGTATTTCCTGTTTCTACATACATTTTCTCACGTGTCGTTCGCGCATTATAGTCTTTTAATCTTGTCGATATTCATCCCTGAAGAATCTCAATTTTTTAATTTTTCTCGAACAAAATTTTTAACTACAAGAAGGAGTTTAAGAATTATTAATAAACGTCACGTAAAAAATTCTTTCTCAGCGTTTAGAAAGATGTGAATGAACGTGATATTGATCTTTAGAGATTATTGATATGGCAAGATAATGTTTTATAGAAAAGTAAAACATTATCATAAGACACTTCACGATTTCACAGTCCATTGACGATGTTTTTCTTTCTTTATCAGAAATCGATCTTTTCCTCGCTATGATTTCCATTAGAATCACGCTCGAATGATACTAAAAGATATAAACAGAAAATCAAGCGATCTCTTAATCATAATAAATCCATTGAATATTTTATTTACAACAGCGACCCAGACAGCATCAACATCTATGAGGCGACTTCCCCTTTTTCTTGAACTGTCTGGCAAACCCTGCACCTTTTCCTCAATGAATCTTCTAATATCGTTGACTTTTTTTGCCTTATTTGTACGTCCTCATTGCAAAGTTTACCTTCAATTTCATGATAATTATCACATTTTTACATCTCCGTGTAATTTAACTTAACGATCTCGCGCCGTTTGTTTTCTAATGAACTAGCAACTTGGGAACATGTAAAACCATCGATCGAAGGGCTCGGCGAAAGGAAGTTAATGAAAAATATATAAAAAAAGGACTACGTACATTAAATGTTACCCTGACCCAAATGTATTCAACGACTCTGTACTTTTGCTGTTTCCTGCATACACGTGTCTTCCGGGAAAAAATGCTAGAGCCTACTTACGTGTTAGTATGCACAAACACATCCGTTATATACCTGCATAATAGACTGGCAGTGTCCTCGAGAATAGTAGTTTCGTAATACCAGAAAAATACTCTACTTCCGAGTACACATGTTGTATGCATGTATGAACGTGTTAACGACTCTGCAGCTCGATTGCACTAAAAAGTTAGTGAATTCGTGTGCTTAGTGTTTATACGGAATCCCATATGAAATCATGTACTTTTATATGAACAAAGGTATTTTAGAATTGTTAGCAATAGACGTAAAAAGTATTTCTTATTGGATTGTTTTTCTAATTTCACTTTTTTGATTTCGTAAAATATATCTGGATTCTAAAAGTTCACACCTATATCTGAACTCCTTCAATCCTCACGGAATGTCTTTTAATACAGTCAGCAAAGCGACTCAAGTGGTTTCATGCTCGTTGTGAATAAACTACAGTTTCTCTTTTTTACTAGCGATGAATATCAAAGTAACGTGCGCGGTTTGTGAGTCACGAAGGACACGAGGGATTCGTGGGAAACCCTTTGATGCGGTGTTTTTGCAAATGCATTGAGAGTTGAATTAATCTAAATCGTAGAACTCTCGTTCTGTTCACTTTTATCCTTGCACAATTTGGATTGTTATCAAAGTAGTGAAAAAAATAAAATATTCTTACGAATGTCATTTGTACCTCCCGGTCTTAATTTGCATGTTTTATTCTACAAAATGCACGCGATTTTCTTCTTGTTAAAAGGATAGATCAGTTCGTAAAAGTCACTATGAAAGTGACATTTTTCCATAAGGTTCGGGGGAGCATAGTAAAAAATTTCAGCTTCTTTTTGCTATTTTTTCTTTGCGTGGGCTGAAACTTTTTTTATGCCGATAGGTTGACTGATTCATACCCTCAAACTAAGCTGGACTTTAGTTTATGTTTGAGTATATGTTTGCAATGATTTTATATATTATCGCATATGTGCTCGATCGATTGGAATCTAAAGAGACGGCTACAAGAAATAGATGAAAAGAAGTGTGACGACGAAAAAATTGATTATCGAAGGACAAATGGAAAAAGGGACGTATCCATATTGTCATAATTATGTTGGAATTAAAGTGAGTGTATAAACATAATTCATATGTGTACAAGGAGTTGCTCCGAAATAAACTCGTGACCCAAATCCCGCGACCTGGATAACCTAGTTCGCTCTATTCTGCTCTATATATTCGAATCAATGGATTCTTCTCTCTTTCTGTCTCTCTTCTTTTTTCTGTGCGTTGCACCCGAACGTGCCTACCCCTCGACAAGCACATCCAGTTGCATTGGTGCCGAGCATTTTCTGAATGGAACTTGTCACAGCTTTGTATCCAATGAGAACAAGCTTCATACGTGCTTTGAACACATGGCCTCGGATATGAATATTCCATCTATAAAATTCAGTACTTCAGTGGAAATTACAACCATAATCATTTCTATAGTCGTTTCAGGGTCGAACGATGACGTTATTTTCTTTTCCTTGTACAAGTTGTTCGAAGGCTGATAAACCTGTACTTACTCTAAACTATTTAACATCATTCAAAACAGTAGTAAAGTTGATATAAATGAGACTCCACTTCCCAAAAAGTAAATCAAGTGCATTTTTGCTTGGAGGGTAAACTAGTGATTTGTTTTTGTTTTTTTAAATGCACCGTTTTTAAGCACATTTTCTACTTAATTTGTCTTTGCTATTAATTGTGTAGTATTCAACTGTATTTTAATCTCATTCATTTCTCTCACTTTGGGAACATAAATAGGATATGAATGAAAACAAAAAAAAAATATACATATATATGTGTACAGAGGAACGGAGATATAAATAATTTAATGCGATTTATCTGAATTAGATTTGGTTTTTGACTTCTTTTATCTACAGTTCCGCGCTAGGCTTGTATGCAACAAATATTACACGATTTCATTGATAATAATACAAAACTCTCTCCTCAATCTGTTAATGAATAAATTATGATTTACTTGAAAAAAAAAATTGATTCCGTCAAACGCTACTAAAAATTAAATACTATCCAGTTGAGCGTGAGCAAATGGCAAATGTAAAATCTAATCGAGTACGTTCCGCTCGCATGAATCCTCTGAGTGTACCACGCCGCGAATCGAGAGCACAGTTATAGCGAGGAAATACGTTAATTCAATATAGTCAAGTCCAAATATGCGGCATGACTTTCGTTGAAATCACAAAGATCGCTCTGAAATAACAATCCGGTGAAAGTGAAAGTTTCCCTCGTATGTGCGACCATGCCGTACTGTGTGCTTTTATTTCCTCGATCCTCCTCTCTCAGGCCTCGCATGTAATACACAACAAATGGATGACAAAAATTATGTGCCACGACAAACACGTTTGTTTAGAGTTTGACTTTATATAGAAAGCTCGTAAATCTAATGTATTGTCACATCGTTGACGACATTTTCGTAAGATTCTATTTTTGAACCTAACACTTGTCCTAGTTTTTCTATTTTTTTTACAAACTATATACATTTTTATCTTCAATTGTCCAATCAACTTTATAATGGCCTCTAACAATTAGGAATGCATTTCCGTCAATTCACTATCTAAGTCACAATTCCCTTAGGATGAACATATTCTATATCATCTTTTTGAATATACGAGTCAAGATCGACGTGGAGAGTCGATGAAATTTCATTGTTAAAAAATAATTTTATTCGACAAAGCCAATCTTTACATATATTATTTCTGAAACATTTTAAAGATCAAAAACGGTTTCGAAAATGCATTTATCTTGAAAACTAAACGACCATTTTGACTAAAATTTCGTTCAGATTATCTTCCCACACAATTATCTAGTCTTCTCCAAACGATTTTTTTTTTTAATATCATAGTTTTCGTGTCAGAAATAATGAAGAAAATCTGAGAAGGTAAAGCTATTGCAAAGATTTTTGTTGATACTTTTTTTCTAAATGAGATCAGAAAAGTCATATTGAAATTATGATGAAGTGAACGATTAATTGATTACTTACTGATCGAAGTGGTAATTTGATGGTTATCCCACTAAAGGATCAAACCAATCGAATTTATTTGAAAAAAATTTCGATCCAATTTGTACGCGATTGATTATCTAAAGTAACAAAATTTGTAGTGAAAATGATGAACATCCGATAAGAGGGGAGACGAGGGTGAGGAACGGGGTTATATTTCAACGAGTTACACGATGACGGGGCTTGTACGCAGAGCGGGCAGCGCGCGCTGTTTTGCTAAGTTGGATATTGATCTGGGCCACGGTGGAGCTCAAGCCATACCGAGAGGGTGAGACTCTTCGTAAAACGTGCTTTCTGCTCGGTAGATTCTGTTGCCCTACATTGCGTGGGCTCGCTACATGTATGTGTTTTTGTACATAAAAGCACAGAATTTTCGTGGAAAACAGTTTTAGGGCTTGTGACTGAAAATTGTGAAGAAACGCAGAAAAATGCACAACTTTTCTGATGTAAATCTCATTTATTCTTGAGGTTGTTAAATGAGTTTAAAGTTTCATTTTAATAGACAATTAAGGACATTTCAGAGGACGAAAACCACTATTAAACATAATCTTTTTACAATAGTTGTCAATAAATATTTTAGTTTTAGTTTTTTTTTAATATTCATAAATGTAACATAAATTTTGCTGAACAAAGTTACTGAAAAACCCTCTATGAATCACCTCACGAATACATTTCTATCTTTCAGTGGAACATTTTCCAAAAATTCGAATCATACACGAAGTTGTGTCAACTTCGAATTAATGAATTCGTTGAAAAGTACAAAAATCTACAGGGACTCAATAGTTGGTGGATATTTCGAACGAAAACGATCTTTACGTACGAAGAATAATTGCTTCACTTGTGTGCCAAATTTCATCTTGTTGACACGCGTCGTTTTAGAATTATAAAAAAAATTAATATTTGGCACTCGTTTAGCAAACACTCACGCCCACACTGATTCCTGCTGGAATGTTCCCTAAATACGAATTTTCAACGTTTCGTAAGATTATATATGCGATTGTTATGAAAAGCCAGAAAGTGTTGATTTTTTTTTCTAAGCCCATAGTTTCATAATATGAGGCAAAATTGAACGTATATGAATTTTCATCTTACCTGAAAAGGGATGATTGGAGGCTGCATATGGTGGTGGAAGCTTTGGTGTCTCCGAGACAAGGAAGTACCTCTTTGGTTATATATTCTTCGAGAAATTGTAAAGATCGTCCCGATGCCGAGTAGTCACAATAGACCACTAGAAAAAGCAAACAAAACAAGATAACATAAATAAATGATCTAAACGCTTGTTAATGCAGTAACAAGTTAATTAGAATTGGAAAATTCACTGTTGTATTTAGTTTATCTTTTCATTAATCTTCGGTACAATATATAAATAATGGCTGGATAACTTTCAACGTGCGATTTCAAATCGTGAAGATCGTGACGACAAAATAGCGCTGTGTACGAGAATCGAGGGACTTGAAGCTGCTCCCTCTTATAGAAATTCTATTTGTATGTGCTATAAATATTTAAATATATACATATGCATATGTACATACATTTGTAATCATGAACCAACGTCACCTTTTAACTTTCGCTCGACATACAAACGAAAAACTGAGATGTATGACTTTTGCTCATGTATCGTGCGGACCTTGTACACCACATCGAGATTATAAGCTTATATTGCTTATGCTCTCTCGCTCTTTAACTTTGGTCGTAGCAAAAACCAGAAATCGCGCTTTATCTTGTAGTCACATTGCTCACGACCCCGATTCAATACGCAAATAACAAATCGATTTCTCTTTGCTCCTACTCCCCTAACTCTTTAGTCTCTTTTTTCTCTTGTCATATTTTTTATCTCCTCAACATCTTACATCGCATCCCACCACGAAAATTCTAATCTCACTCGCGAAATAAACTTGTCTCTCGCAATAATTCTAAGTGAGAGTGTCTGTCTAGATATGGGCACGAAGCCATCCGTAACCAAGAGTCGCATCTTTCTCCCTCTCTCTTTCTTTCTCTTTTTTCTCACGGCTTCTTATCGACTACTTTTTGAATCTCTTCGTATCAGGTGCTGACAGACAAATCGGTTTTGAATCTTCATTTCATCATTTTATGTGTGCATTTTCTTCATCATTTCGATTTCAATACTCACGTTACGTGGGTCTATTGAGTTAATGGAATAAATTATGTCGAGTCAGTTACAAGCTTCTTTTATCAAACAATTTTTATTTTTTTATGATAGTTCTGTGTGAGCGAAACATTTCATGTTTAAATTTTTTAATGTTCTCTCTGGTTCAAAGTTTTTAGAAAATCTCTTTTTGCAAAAATCACGTACACGTTCGGGGCATAATTAAATAACATAATTGGTTCAATCAATTTTTTTTTAAACTGTTGAATCGAAACCAATACAAATTAAATTGTGTTCTGTTTAAAATGAATGTGAATGCAAATCTTATTAAAGAGAAATCTAGTGCAATTATGTTGAGAAATTTAGAGAAAACATTTTATTCTCGCCAATCGACTACAGTTCGACATAAAGTTAAGGAATGTATATATTATTTGAGAAATTTAATTACAAATGGACCGCCTGAGGACAGGAGGGAGCTGATGGGAATTGATCACGTGTTCAGCCCCCTCAGGGTTTGATGGACAGTTTTGGGCCATGGACATTTAATACGCGAATATTTTCGTAAGTGGGCAGACACCTGGGCTTTTGTAAAATCATGATTTTTGACTGTTGTTCTTTCGAGTGTTGCATAAAACACAACGGTAAGTGTTGGGAAATATTAGTTGTGATTGACAATGTACAATTTATTATGTCTCGTAGATCATTTTATGCTAATTGATGAATAATTGAAGTGACGTATTTATGAAATTTCGAACTGAGTCTCATTGTCAGATTTTAAAAAATCATAATTTAATCAAAGCATAGTACAGTTATTATTCTTCAAACTTTCAGGTTAACAAAGTGCTTAAAATTCTCTGTAAAAAGATGAGAGAATGTATTTACTAGTATGAGAATTAAAAAAATACCTCGAAGTAATAAATATTAATTAATACATCACAGTTTACGTCCGACTTTGGTCCACGAATGATTCGTAGTTTTTTTTTCTTCATATACTTGCAGTTGCGATTGTTCAAGTAAATTGGCTCAATTGATCGTGATGATGCGTAGCAATTTTCGTGACACGTGTGCATTGCGAACGAGATTGCGAACGTCGCATATGATTTTTGAAATAGAAACGTGTGGACCGACATGAAACGCGAGATGATTTCTGTGCTGATAATTCGATTGAGCGATAAGACTAGAAGAAGCCGAGAAAAGGAGATCAATCTCAATATCGTTGAAATTAAACGTGGGACTGCAATTTCGATTGAGTTTGTAGCATTCAGATAATAGTTAATTGAAGACTTTTTTTTTTTTTCCAATCAAGTCAAATATCATCTAAAATTCAAAGCAGAGAAATTAAAAATAATTCGGAACTATTTTTCTTAACTGTGTTATTAAATAGTCATTCAATTGACCGCAAGAGGAGAAAACTCTTTGAACTCGATTCCCATCGATATTTTGGCTCTCCTGTCTGTTCATCGCGCGACTAAAATGGTCGAACAATATATATAACCTAAGCCTGGGGCATAGTCATGCGACACTCAAATTGGATAAATATTAGTGTATGTGACTAATCAAAACAAAATAAAAAAAAAATATCGTCACACAAATCGGAATGAAAAAAAAATTATTAATCACTTCACCTGAAGAGACAGAGAAAAAAAACATTATGCTATTCGATAAAATCTTGGAGTCTAAGGCCCAAATCACTTGCAAAATAATTTTTTATTTACTATAAGCATCAATTTTAAGGGACAACATTCGTTTTTTTCAACACCCAATTTCATCTTTGTTCGCAGTGATTGAGCTCGCAGATATTTATATGAAAGTATATATGAAGAATTATGATTTTTTAATCATATTAGTATACAATGACCTCAAGTATATGTATAATTAATTCGCCCTGAACTGCGTAATCGAAAAATCGTCTAAGAGCATGTGAGAAGAGCTTCTCCGCGGAATGATATGCTTATCGAAATCTCAGAGCTTTTGAATAAAATATTTTTGTCTGTTTTCAAAACTGATTGAAAAATTCTGATCCGATTCGGAGCCAATTATTCTCTTGAATACGATGAACAAATTACTATTGTAGAAGATTTTTGTTAACCAATAATATTTTGGTGACCATATTTAACGGTATAATCGGAAAATTTTAAAAAATGATCGTTTTAATTGTTCACAGCTACATTTATGTGTTTATTGAAACTCTTCTTACGTTCTATTGTGAGGCAAGGTATAAAAATAAAATTGCGTCCATAAGAAAAAAGTTCATAAAGGTGCTAGTTAGGGACGTAACAAAAAAAATATATATATTGATTGCTAAAATATTATTTAATTTATTAGACAACATTGATGCGAAAATAGATGCATGATACGGATCCTAATGGACGAATGAAGTGCGTATATTAATCGCACGCTCTGCGGCACGTGCTTGGAAATGTTAACAGTACGTGAGTTCAGGAGCTTGACGAGTTCCTCTTTGAACTAAAACACGTCGATGGCTTTTTCTTGTCCCTCTCTATTTATTCCTTCTCTCTTCCTCTCGTTTAAAGTCTGTATAAACATGTGTGTCTCACGAAGAACTAACTGGATGAAAATAGACGATGAAATTGGGCCGAGGCGGCGGCGGCGGTTAATTCGCGGAAAGATCCCGATACTTTGGCGGGCTCGAGGTCGATGCGCGGAGCGTCAATAGCCGACAACTACACGTTGATCCTCATTCGCATCACTTGTGCCAATCTGTATCATTCTCCTGAAAATTCCTATGCGATTCAACGAAATAATTGTTACACTCTAATCCGGCGGACTTATCTTTATTTTTCCGTATCGCATTCCTCGTATACGTTTCATTGAAATTTTTCAAAATTACACACTTTTTAAGTATTATTTGAATCAATGCAGAAACTTATCTTTCTCTAGTTTTCTTGTTATTTATTTCGATTTTCAACTTTTAAAGCATCTGCTCATTGACAATTTTCGAATTATGGTTTCAGAAAGTCATGATTTTCCTAATCGAGAGATCGTCTCTAGTGATAACAACATTACATTGGAAACATTACAGACTGCAGAAAAAACATGTGATGACTATTTTATAATTTTTCGTGAAGTGTCTTGTTATCATCAAAAACATGATAATGCATTTGTTCAGTAAATGTTCCACATGATATTTGAATTGAAATTCGTTAATTTTTGCTCCTGTTAGAGAACTCTGAAATCATTTAATTAATATTTGATCTCCCTGACACTGGAATTGTAATTATTTATCTGGTCTGTCAAAAGTATTCACAAAACGAATAGATCTGACGATTTGAATTTGTTCTCAGAAGTATATCAATTCTGAGGCTTAAATTCTCATAAAAGACTTTGGGTTTTTTGCGCCCTCTAATAAGTCGAAGACAACAGTAGCTTCTTTCTCGTTAAATAAATCAAGCATTTCGATGTCACGAATTTCAACATATTCTTCGAATTGTTACGCTCGTATTTATAATTTTTGTAGTAATGATCTCACGGTCATCTTTAGCCGGTTGAATATTTAACCTTTCACTTTAGTCAATTACTCGTTTTTTCTACAAAAAATGATAGACATCCGATTAAAATGGAAATGACGAATCATAATATTATGCTCGATACGATCTTATGAAACACAATAGCGTCGTGAGCACTCTAATTAAGCATTGACTTTTTTTTTGTTTATTGCTAAAAGTATGAGATATTTTCAGAGTAAAAGTTGAAAAAAACTATACTCCATAAGAATATTGTCGTTTGCATTAACCAAAAAGTCCTTAATCGATAGTCAATAACTTATCTCTGAGCGAATAACTTTCCGATCGGAGTATATGATTATTTTTTTTTTTTAAATCAATGATATCTACATTGAATAAACTTTTTCCCTCTCTATTGTTTTTTTGGAATAATTATGTAAATAAATAATGGTGCAAATGTGCATTAATCATTCACTGTATATTGGACAGACTTTGTTATTGCGTAAGCGGTAATTAACATTTTGTTCTTTTTAAGTGGTTTTTATTGACTGAGTTAAATGTACTCAGATGCTCGGGAAAGTCCAGACTTCTTAGTGAAGACGCAAAAAATTTGTGGCTATTATATTCTTCACCCGAGAGAAATTGCTTGGAGCAAAAATTCCCTGGACGGTCCCGTATATTTAGCGCGTCAGCAAATTAGTATTTGAATAGCGAAGCATAACTGCGACTGTAGATTGAGACATTTATTGCGTATACATAAAATATATATATACTTATTGTATAAGATAATGGACTAGTGAGAGAAAACATGAGACTAAATTCATCTCAAAATCACGATGACGTTTGTATTTCATTAAGGAGACAAATAAATAAATAAATCAGTTGACCAAACGTTATATGTTGTGTGAGAAGCAATGAAGAAACTTTGGAGGGTTTCTTCGTGGAGCAGAGACGAGCTTTTAGTTGCAGTGAAAACCTATTAGTAAGAGAGAAAGCATTTCTCGGGATTTTTAACTGATAATTAATTACTCCGGAAACCAAAGAAGCGTTAAGAGTTTGTTTTGCTTGACGGTTTTACATGAACGATTTTTAATAATAATTGGATGAAAATCTAAAGGAGAACATGGATTGTGTAATTATTTTTTTATTTTTTTTTTAATTGTCTTAACACTATTATCCAATTATATTGAAAATCACTCGTATACCGTGCGCTATGTTCTTATGCGCATTAGCAGCTGCATAAATCTATTTCCGGTTGAATTAACAGCCCATTAAACGATGCAACCGCGCTTGCTGGCAAGTACTCATGGCTCTTTTATTTTTTTATTTATTTTTATTTCCTCTCTATTTCTCTTGCGTCATTTTTTCATCTATTCCTTTCAACCACACTCTTCTTCCCTAGTATAATTTATGATTGTTTAGTTCCGGTGTGTATATCTAAGTGTCGTCAAATTAAGGTAACCGGAAATGAGGCCACGATGTCTGCGCAAACGTAGGGAACATCGACCAATGGAAATAGAAAATGAGAGTGAAAGACAGCCAATGACAATTCTCTAGTCAATGAAGCTCTGTGAATACCGCACAGCCGGTTCATCTCACAAGCCCGTTGACCTACTTTTCAGTACAGGAAGACACGCCATACTAAATTGCTGGTGCTCGATTTTTCAATGCAAATGTACATTAGATTGATTATAATTTTCATTTGTCAGCAACAAATGTTTGTTTGAAAATAAATTTCACATGTTATTCATCGTTTTATATTTTCGTTAAAGGACAAAAGAAATTCATTACTTTCTCCGACTATGAATCCTTGATCTGTTCAGAAATCTGTAAGGGAAAGATTTTTTTACAATTTGTCCATCTGAATGTTTACCCGGTCAACATGAGTCCTTTTTGTTCAGATCAACGCAATAATTTACTTTAAAAAAACTATTTTCTAACTGTATTTCAATATCCCAATTTTTCAAGTAATGGCCAGACTCGAGAGTAAAAAAAGACCTTCTTTTCCGGCATTCCTCCAAATCTTATTTCTGAGAACTTAAATTTCGGTGTTGTACGCACACGACTCCATAACACAATACCGCCAGAGCCGTTGACCCAAAAAGCACTGTATTTAAATAAAATATAAACACATTAAGGGAAAAGAATTATTGGACATAACGGATCGCGTGCCAATAGAATTATATGATCATCACAATATTATAAAGTATTAAACAAATGCACCCGTTTTTTAATGAGTCACAAATTTATTTTGACCGATAACCAGTCGTTCGAATCAATGAAATCTTCCGATTCCCATCAATTGTTATTCAATCAACATGTTTTTTCGTGCAGAGGATACTTTGCAAAGAGAGAGAAAATACGAGTATATTTGAAGCTTCAGCTAATCGAGGAAATAAGTATCGAATGTGCTGGAATAATCTGAACTATGCGGATCAACCTAATTCCTAACTTATTAATTCGTAGATTTTATTTCGTACCAATTGCAAGGGACAATTTTATATGAGAATTATGCATGAACATAATAAAGAGCTGTACGTGGAAAATGTGGTAAAAATTCGTGCAACCGAGCATTGCCCCCGTTACAGTAAAGAACGAACGTAGTTAGAGAGTCTGATTCCACATTACGTTGAAGTTAATTCCGTAGTCGAGCATTTGTATAAAGTTTCAAAGAAAAAGAACACAGACCGAAATACACATATACGTGTAAAATGGTCAAAGTACGTTCTTTTGTTCATAAATAGTAAAATGTATGAACGAGACGAGGTAGTTGAGGTCATAACCCACGACCTACTATAAACTTCCGCACTATTGATTGTCATCATATTGCACCACTGTAAAAATCACATTTGAACTGGGAGACAGGTAAATTGTTTCGAAGTTTTTTTTTACGCAAGAGTTCATTGGACTCTTACCCAAAGCCGACGTTCGATCTTTGCTCTATTTTTAAACCTGCCATTTCTCCTTGGTGGTCTTCCCCGTCTCTGCTTTTCCAAACAAGCAAGTCTTCCTGAATTTATTTCGCAAATTTTTTCATCCTGGATTCAGTTATTTTTCTGATAATTCGTTTTTTTTCTTGTAGATACTGAAATATAAAATATTCAATAATTTATAATCATTCCGAAAGTCGTTCTGAGATCTAATTCCCTGTGAACCCTGATTGATTTTTTCATAAAAGATGATTCGTATTTCATACAAATTTGAAAAAATCAATAAAACGACTGATTTATAGTTTTTATCGATAATTTTGATATGTGAAGATTTTTTATGAAAATTTTTCGTAAAGATACAATAAATTATACAGTTCCGTAATGAGTAAAACAAATTGCTCAACGTCTTAAGCTTCTAATGCTCCAATCCACGTGTTGATATATTAGAAGGAAGTTCGCAAAGTTCTCGTCGTCATTTGTGCTAATTTGCTCTTCTCTCAATTGCAATCTTAAACGAGCCTGCAATCAAGGATCCATTCAGAATTAAGCGGGCACCGAGTGATAAGGACTCACTAGTTTTCATACTAGCTCTAATGATCCACCTCTTGACGCACCTTAGCAAAATGCTTCTCACTTTGAGATCGTAACGAAAATTGTGGGGTTATCGAAGTATGTTGATGTGAAAGATTTGAGGAAAAATGAAATGGACAAATATCTTTAATTATATACCGATTAATTAATGTGTGATTGTGAAAATTTAGCTCAAAGAAATACGATTTTTGTACAATTGGAAAACAGTAAAAATGATTTAGAAAAATAAAATCGAAACCGGAAGTACAACTATCTGCGATAACTTACTTTTTCTATTCGTAGTTTGTACCTTTTTTGCATGGGTTTTCACGAGCGCATCCCATCAATTTCTTCACATTAAAATCCAATTGTTTAGTTTCCTTTTTCTAGCTAGTTATCCCCAACTACATGTGCACAGTTGCTTTGGCCTAACGCAAGCACAACAATGTGAGAAACCTATGATAGTTCAGGCGATTAGGTTTATACTAAAAGCTACTCGTTATAATGTGCTTGAAAAAAACGCTAAATAACAACAATAAAGTCAACGCAATAGCTGAAATTTGAATAAATGGACAGCAAAGTGTGAGCGAATCGCGATAACAGATTTTCTTGAGAACTTTTGTGTTGGCTAATATACAAATGTGAAAAAAAGTTTAAACTGGTTAAGTCTAATTGGAATTAAAATAAATAATTTGTGCAATTATGAAACATATGCAAGAATATTAGAGTATAATTTTATTATTGAGAGATCGTTTGAGATTCTCTATTCCAATAAGATGTCCAAGTCTCATTTCTCACGCCATATAAAAATGGTCATGAATTATTCATGCACATTTCCATACACTTTGCTCATAGTACATATGTAAAATTTTTTTAAAAAATTATAATCGTTGTAAGTTGTAAGACAAGTATAATTGTTGTAAGTCGAAAGAGTATAATTTTCATTGGAGATTCCCTCGTTTGTTGTGGATGTCTGCGCGTTGCTGGATCACGTGGCCTCATTAATACATAATGTTCGACCTTTCTGATGGTTGGATGGCTCAATAACATTCGATATACCGGATGATATGACGAGGGTTGAGCTTTTTACTCGACCTAATTCGGATAAGTTCTCCATTCCGTCCAAATAAATAATGTCCATAAGTGACTGAAGGCAAACAAAAAAAGAGCCGAATGGAAAAAAATATATATATATATAATCGTCAAAGACTTTGCTCTCTTCGTGATATCGAATTCGCCGCTCGTGCATTGCTGATATATCTCGAGGCCATTGCTCGGCCACGCCACTGAGAACTTGTTTATTTGGCTCTCTTACATATCAATGTTTTTTTCTCTCGTTCCTCTCACACTGTTTATTCTGCATTCCATATCAATTCATAATTCTTTTTCCCTTTCCGTATACACACATTTCTCACTATCAGTTGATTATCAACATTTGGCTGATAAGAACCTCAAGAATTCGACACATTGTATACAATTTTTCGAAGAGTTAGGATTTCAAATATAGTTTCAACCCGTCAAGGTTCCAGAGTATTGTTTATAATGAATTTAAGACGATAAATGATAATAAATATCTTCACCTGAGAAATTTTTTTTCTTTATAGTAACTAATGATAAATGTATCCAGGAGTACACCAGTTACTCACGAAGGTGTTTGAAAGTGAACTGCAAAAAGATTTCATACTGTTTTATAGAGACTGAAATAAAAATATTCATGAGAAGAATGAAGTTACGAGCGTTTTTTTTTGAGCATTTGAAATTCAACGAATAAGAATTCAAGCTAATGGTCAAATAAAAATGACACGACAAAAACTTGGCACTCCATGTTACGCGATTCACCAACCAGAAATTTGAAAGAAAACCATTAATCTCGATCCCTATTTCACGTGCCAGCAAAAAAATTAAAAAAACATTCACACGAGCAGAGAAAAGCGGAGAAACGCGCAATTATGCTCTTGTCGGTTTCACGTAATTTCAAGTGCTTAAGGAATTTTCTTACCCACACGAATGCACGTCGAACCAAACTATGCATACGTTAGTGACGTCCGATTGCAATTTTTATGCCGTGCATAAATCCATAATTGTCGGATCGCAAAGTATACGTGGAAACACACCGATTAAAGAAAATCGGTGAATGCAATAAATAAAATCGAAAGGTGTTAATAATCGTAGCGGCAGATTACAAAAGCGTTAAAAAAAAAAAAAAAAAAAACATGAAAACGCATCGAAATGTTGTATTTTATTAGCCTTTTGTTTCAAATATATTCGTCGTTTCATTGATATTCGTGACTTCAATTTGAATTGTGCTCGTGGTATTTTTCCACTGCATAACATTGTTCGCTCGTCATCTATCTAGCCAGCAGATTTTTTTATTTTTTTACATTGTTTTCTGTCTTCGATTGTTGTCTCGATAAAAAAAATTCTTCGCGTATACATGCGCAATATAAAGTTTTATTCTATTAGAATTTCATTACTTCGTTAAACGAGAACCTGATGTAAACGAATCACATTGAAAATTCAGAAACACTTTAATATCTGCGCTGGAATTCAAGATGAAAAATTATTTGTACGATAATTTGAGAAACGATTTTTTCAACAAATTGTGAGAAAAATACTTTTCATGGCTCCCTTGATTGTGTACATAACGTTAATATAGTAAATAAATAAATGCATGCTTAAATAATATTGAATAATTTTTCAAAAATCGACAATTGTTGGTTCGTTGCGATCGATCTGCTTCATTAACCGTTCGAATCTGGTAAAAAGTATTTTTCTTATTGAGCTCTGATTCGATCAGATGCATCGAAGATGGTCGCCGGGTGCGCGCAAACGTGTTTTGTGCATTCGATGCATAACGTCTGACCGACTGCGTGCCTATAATACTCATCGTTTCCGCCCACGTTCTTCAATAGACAGAGAGAAAGATAGAGAAAACTCGCAGTTACGTAATGGCAAAAACGTGAGTCGACTTTTGCTTCGCGTTATACCGAGACGCGGATATATATATGTCGATCTATACACTGGAAATATTACCTTTGGAAAATGACTGGGAAAATCATACACCGAAAGCTGGATTTCGTTAAGAACGTAAAATATTTTGTCAAGGACGTTGTACAAATTATTTCTGGAAATCTGCTGAACTTTTGTCATCTCAACAGAACTTTTAGTTGAAGAACAAAACATACGGTTGAGATGACAAAGATTTGGTGAGATTCCCAAAATATTTTTGTTGAATGTATTCAACGAAATATTTGACGTTTCCAACAACATCGCGGTTTTCAGTGAAAAAAAGGAGGGACAATACGAAATTTTAAAGTCTTTTCTTGTTTACTTCTACGAAATTTAGTTTTAAAATAATAATTAATCATGAAGTTTTTTTAAATTTTTCTCTCGATTTTTCTTTTTTTGAGATCAGTTCAAACTTTATAATCACTAACCAATATCACTTTTGCACTAAGCTTCAACTTTTCCTGAATTAATGAAAAACCAGCAGCATTGAGATTCCCAAACTTCACATTTTTCATTTTTTTCGTACTTCCATATCCACAGTCAATAAAAAAATTAATCAGGCTACAATTTGTACAAGATTTGAAATTGACTATTTCATAAAATTGACATAAAAAGACCCTATTTTTGATGAATATTTTTATGAGCGTAAAGCTCGTACCAAAATCGTGTTTTCAGATGGTAAATATATAGGAACGCCGGAAATGCAGGTTACATATAGAAGCAAAACCACGAATAACACGTTCTATTGTTGATTATTTTTACACATATTCGTATATAAACAAATACCATAGAGAATATGAACAAACGGAATATTTTGTTCTTTTTCTGGTTCACTCGAGAGTGCGGCTGTAACGATGTCGCCGTGAAACGTTCTTTTTTTTTTTTCAGGTGCACGCTGTTTCTCGGTCTACGTTAAAATATACGGCTGTGAATGCAAATGACTGCATCGGGGTTTGCACGATCGCCACAGAGCTATAAACTATTAATTTTCATGATATCCTCACAAAACTGCTCAAAAAAATTGGCAGTCGTCCCTCGTTTTGTCGAAGCGAAATATTATTATATTCTATTTCCGTGGGTTTTACGAGCCGTTGGAGAAGCTCTTTTTTGAATTTTTCTAAGCAGGAATAAAAAAAGCTTTGATCAAATGTATATGATTAAAACTCTATCCATGTGATTATTCATTGAATATTTTGTTGTTGTAAATTATCCGAGTAATCAATTACGACGATCCATTATACCTGAGCACTTGATGAAATTAGTATAAAAATATCCATGATTGGATTAACTCTCCTTCTTCCTGCTTAATAATTGATCCTTTTTTTCTACATTCACGAATATCTTAGCGATCGTATAGACCCAATAGATTGTTAAAAGATTAGTTTAATCATTAAAAAACACCACTAAAACAGATGGGACCTGTGCCACCATGACTCAAAGGTTTTATAATGAACGTTTCATAGTTTGAAGTTAACTGCATGCATAATATGTTCGTTTTAAAGTTATCCGAGGGATATGCAGAGTTTATTGGACAATCGTATGTGGCTCTACTATTTGTTTTTGGAAACTTCAACCGAAAAGTTATTGGAATGGCATTTCCGTCGCAAGTGGAACAAGCAAAAGGTTTACATACATAGGCGTGAGTTCACAAATGGTGGAGGCGTAGGAGGTCCTAGTAAATTGTGCGAAGGAATGTCTGTCTACGTATATATGTATATAAAGGAACAAACAGGTATTAGAATCGCTACAACCGGTCTAGCATGCAATGTATCCATAAAGATGTTTACTTCCTGGCGAGTATTCACTGTTAATATATCAACCTAATAAAGCGCTTGTATTGTTCGCTTCAGTTCACATCTACATATAATAATATAATCTATAAATAATGAAGCTCTTCCATTTAATTATTTGACAGATCTGAAATATTTACGTATTGTGTTTCCGTGCAAAGTGTGGCTAAAAACTATAAATGTGTATCACTGTTTCTACTGCAAGTGAAATAAATTGAATTGAAGAAACTGAACGGCGTGATGTTTAATGAGCTTTAAGGTCAATGGATTTTTAACGAGCTCGTTACTTTTTTTTTTTTTATTGATATCGTAAAAAACTATAAACTTTTACATAATTTAATTTTTCAAAGCATCTCCTTACATGAGATATGAGACTAAGATATACAACAATATATTTTTTTTTCGATCACTATAACCTTCTTATGATTATTTTTGATGCGTATGTTTAATATTTCAATATCGTAACTTTTAAAGGATGTTTTGATGGTGCCTGGGACATCCTGTAGATCACATTTCCTTACTACCCTCGTCCCCTCTTCCTCACTTTTCATTGAATTCAATTCAATACACGTCACTCATGTGCGTATACGATCGAGATCCCGAGGATGTTTATTCTTTGAACCGATACGATGAAAGCCATCGTGTACGCATCAAGTTTACAACATGGCTATCGCTTGTTTGCCGAATAGAATCGATGTTTGTCGATCTGGTTTCGATGGTGCAGAGAGGCAGGACGAGGAAGTAAATCTTAATAATATACGTGACAACATACTGGAGTTATTTTGTTGGAATAAGAAGTGAAGAGAGCAAGAAATATTTGGATCAGAGGGTTCTTCATCTTGGGACTTGCATCCTTCGAACTCGATACACAACCTTCGATTCTTCGGCCTTCATTCGCTGGCGCGACTCATTGATAAAATTTGAAGAGTTTTTATGAATATTACGTGCATTGAAATAACTTAAAAAAATTCCGAAGAGATGAACTGGAGAAAAAAATAATATTAGCAAAAACAGTAAATAATATAGTTATAGTTAATTTTCTTTTGGTGGAATAAATGATAGTTTAAAAACTTTGTAAATTAAACGTCAGTCGTTTACTTTTGAATTTGGTTGTTTCGTGAATTTAACAATAAATTTTTCAACCTCCAAATTAATTGTGATAAACATTATTTGCATATTAAGACATTAGAATCCGAATTTTGTTGAAAATGCGTTGAATATTTCAGTCATATCGCGTAATCATATCTCAACAGTATAAATTGTTTTTTAATTAAAAATACTGTTGAATTTCTCTACATTCGTTTTCTTTAGAATTTAATTTTTTTAGATCCTCAAAATAGTCGATTAGATCGTGTACATTAATTGTTTTAATTAATATTGATTGTATAATATTGAATGAAATGTTCGAAAATCCTACTCCAAAATCCTACAATATCAGAGCTTTAATCATTAGAGACTTCATTTCTATTCTCACTCATGAAAAAAAAGTTAGCTAAAAAATATTGTGATAAATAATTAAATGAAAAAGCCAAAAGTGTATAGATTGATGTTTGTTTTGACCAGGCCACTCTGTCAGTCCGAATTTTCGTCTTCTAGTATATTGCGAAATGACGAAGCCTTTGGGGAAAGGTTTTCGAACACTAGTTCAACCGGTTTTTTTGGGCTCTCTTGAGCGACTATAAAAAGACGAACGCAACCCACAATGTCAGGCTTCTTGCTTCACGTATGTAACCCTTGAGCAAGTAAATCGTGAATCGCGTGATCTCTCAAATGAATATACTTCGTGTGAGAAAAAAAAGCATTAAAAAAATATAGTGAGACGTGTGGAAACATGGAGGAAATCTATGCATAAACATCGAACATCAAGAGCCGGCATGGAGTCGTAAAAATTAAGGTATACATAGACAAATGTAAAGATGGAAAATTGTGCGATACCCAAAGGTTTGAAATCATATATACACAGCTTTATGTAACATTGGCGTGTCTATATAACATACGTGTAAAGATAGAAAATGAAGAGCCGGAATAAAATCAACCAATCTTTGTACAGTTTTGTTCACCGCGTGGTTTCTCGAGCATCTCGCGTACACGTGGTTTCCTCGCGGTAGCTTGGAGGTCACATAGTGGAGCACAACTGTATAGGATCAGCCGCACATGCGCCTTATCCATTCGCTTTTCTCAAACAAAGCCTACTATGGGTTGGAGAGAACGAGATGAAAAAAGAGAGCAAGACTTCGTGCAATATGACAACTAAATAATAGTTCCTATAAAATGAAGGCAAGTTTTACGTAATGCAAAAAAGATCTCGATTCTTTTCACACTTCGTTCTTTCCTCTTCTTTCCTAATTGCAACGTCAAATGGTCAAGAATAAAGAAAGCATAATCTGCATGAAAGTAATGCCATTTTTATTCTTCGTCTCTGTATACGAAGGTCAAGGGTGACTGTTAAAAACCCGGTCAATAAACGCAGCTTTATTAAGCTCAACGATTGATGGTCAAGGCAGTGGATGACTAGTCGATCACCTAACCAAGTATTGGCTTAACTTGAGTTTAACCGATTTGATCAAGAATGAGAATATGAGAAAATTATTCAATCAATCAACAAAATTCGCCTCCCTAAATATACTTAACATTTCTACCAACACTATAATTTTTTTTATGAAAAGGGTTCAGATAGATTGACGAAATAGTATGTAAATGTATACAAACAGTATTTAAACTTACATAATTGTTGAGCGAGTGTTTGTTTCAAGTTCTCAATCCTCACGCTCGATCAATATTTACCTGGATCTCAAAATATTGTCTTTAATTCGTGGAGAAAAATAAACATTATCATTGTTATTCTTTTTATCATTTTTTTCGTTGTTGTTGTTGTTGTTGTATTCGAATCGTGTCACGCCTATGTTTTTGGGAAACGTTTCAATATATATTTTGGGATGATATCATCATCGAGACGTGGATCGTTTGCACATGTTTTGAGGCAGACAGCGTCGTTTATCGTACGACTACTTAAACGTGTGCGCGTTCTTGTATGTGCATATCTATGTGTTCAACCGTTCATGAGTATGTGGTGTGAGTGATGGTAAAAGCACTCAATACTGTTTCTAGCACCAGAAAATCGAGCCATCGTGAAAAGAGGAAGGAGGAGAAGAAACAGAGAGAGAAAGAAAGAGAGAGAGGGAAAGAGAAACAGAGAGAGGGAGAGGGTGATTATTGATGCTAGTTTGTTCTAAGAGATGACGTCACACTCGCTATTTATGAGATCGAATTGTGCCATAACGGCTTGTAGGAGTATCGAAAGGACTCAAGCATCAGCTTTTCCCATACGGATTATTCGAACGATATTCTTTTCGGCGTGATGCATAGAAAAAAAATCATAAAACAAGAGTTTTGTGACTTACTTAAATTCACACATATACCGTCTCTTTAACTCGGGCTACTAAAATATCTGCTCAAATGATAAATATAGTAATTGGAGTTTCATTTCGATAAAGACAGAAAAAAAAAAACAAAAAAAATAAAATAAAAACATTAACAGAAAAGAGTGCTAACAATTTTTTATTCTGTCAACCAGTTGGTCTAGAAAACTTTTGTTACCTTCAGAAGCTTGTTGAAGGCTCACGAATTGTTTGGCATGTATTATATTTTGTGCAGTTTCTATATTTTAAACAACTCCTACCATGATATTGTAATTTCTTAGCAAAAATAAAAGAATATACATTGAAATTAAAAGAACCATAATAAGTGCCATAACACCACAAAAATTGATATGAATCGGTTGGAGTTCAAAAAACGCCGCAGATATTAGTCATCAAGTTTGCATGAAACTGATGATATCACTGATAAGAAAATAGAGATAAAAAAAATTATATAAATATTTTCATCAATATTCTTTTCGCTAAAATGTTGGACAACACATGTAACTTGAATTTGAAACACTAATTATACTAGGAATTTTTTATTTAGGGGATCAAGAAAAAAGACATTAAGTTACTTTTTTCTGCCGAAGTAAAATTCTACGCATCACACTTTGCTTGCTATTTCATATTTTTCTTTAAGATAAAAAACAAATAAAACAAATAATCTCCAATAAATGTGAATGATTCACTCGCTCATAAAATAAAACTACAAATAAGTGTAAGAAAAAAAAACGTGAAAAATGTATTAACCGTTTGTATTATACCGGCGTGTATTGCTTCGATGGATTCGAACATTTTCATACAGCGTTTGTCAGACTTTGTGTGACTAACCGGTCGTTATCGATGCAGCTGGTGGGCACTGGAAAATGGAGAATC
Organism: Campoletis raptor; assembly: GCA_948107755.1. NCBI lineage: Eukaryota > Metazoa > Arthropoda > Insecta > Hymenoptera > Ichneumonidae > Campoletis > Campoletis raptor. The sequence goes on along the minus strand of OX403622.1, from coordinate 29,902,135 downwards.
GAACGAGTGTAATAACAATATATCGTATCTCTTGGGGGAGCTATTGATATCGTTGTTTGTTACTAGAAAGCATCGTGCAACGAGGCCAATCAGTCTATAGACTGTTAATTTGTTTCTCATGCATTGGCATAGGTGATGTTCCACCATGATTGCGTAGTTGATCACACACTCACTCGCAAATGAACTTTATCTCATATATTGTTTTTTTTTCCGAACAAACTCCACTGAGTCGCGCACTCTTGGTCATTAACCTCAAGTGTGAATCACGCGAATTTTAAACAGTCGAGATTCAAAAAAACACACACACACACACATCGTTCGCTATATGACAATTGAAGACTTGGTTTAAAAATATTCTTCGTCTACTGTATTTCTTGGCTTTCATATTTTACACGTATCTATTTTTGTATCGCTGGTTCGTATCGTTTCGTAGATTATTTTTTTCAAAAGATTTAATCGGAAACACCGTTTATTTTATTTTCAATTCCGAAGGCACTGTTTTAAAATAATAATAACAATTATATGACGAGGACAATATTAAACCAATTTTTCATTAGGTCAAAGAAGATTATAGTTTTTTGTCGTTCGAGTTTTACCGTTTGGCAAATAAAATGGTCCAAATAGTTGGACTATTTTTGATATTTGAAAAATGATGTTGTCGCCAGTTTTAAACCAAGTCAAGTTTTGTCGTTTTCAACATCAAAGAACGAAATTTTAATATAACAAAAACTGTGAAAAAATAACTCAAATATCGTACAAATGAATAAATTCTTTTTGAAAACGTGAAAAATTATAAATTCACGATATTCCAGCTTGAGATATTTGAAAACAAATGTGAGTGGGAACAAAAATAGCTATCAGTCATTTTGTTATCTTAATATTTTAAAGACTAGAATTCGAAATTATGAATACGAGTAATACAGATCTTGAAGACTGAATTCATTTTTTCAAGCGGATCTTTATCAGTTTAGACAAGCTAGGAGGAACAATGCAGCTGGGGAGACTTGAAAAAGATATAAAATATAAAGAGATATCAGTCTGTTCTTGTCGTGATGTCGTGATGAGGTGATATTGGAACAAAATATTTGTCAGAAATCTTCTGACAAATTATTTCTTAGAAGTTCGTGTATAAGCAAAAAATAAATGAAGGAGTAATTTATTAATTTTCATAAAGTCAGATAAAACTCGAGGGTATATTTGATTTAATTAATATTTTTTTACGAGAAATTCGTATGTTTTTCAATCGCATGTTTGTCATGAAATCAACAAATCATACCAATTAATATTTTGACAGGAAAAGCAAACTTTTTCATCCAATCTTCCTGTTATCAACCGAAAAAAAAATCTCTGACACTTGCAAATCAATAATCTTGTTGACTCTTCCACGTAAAACTTACGCAAGACAACACGAGTCGCAGTAAAACAATAACTCGAAGATAAAAAGGTCTCTCTTTGAAAGCAAAATGCGATAAAATTGTTGGAAAAGTTGCTTCACAAAGAGCAAAGAGAGTCCATCGTTTTTATTTATTAACGCGCTTGTGAGTCAACGAATTTGCCTTACACAGTGAAAGCAAGAAATGTTTCCGATCATTTTTTTTTTCGTAATTTAGTTAGTTTTTTGTTTCCATTTGGTGTGAATAATTATGATGTAGTTTACTAGTTGTGACAATTTATTTTTTTCTAAAAAACTTTCGTTTGATAATTGTTCGTAGTGGAATTTTATTAGCGATCTTTGCAGTTGACACTTTTCTTTCCATAAATCCAACATGGCTGGGTCAACGGAAATCTTTATTGGCATTGCATATCTCGCATGAATATGTATCAACAGAAATATTTCGAAAAATTCACGGCAAAGAGATATCAAATGTAAACAAAGACATATAGATATTTAATCATTTTTATAACGTATTTGCCGGTTACGTATTGTTGAAGGAATTCCGAAAATTATAATAATCAGCATCTTATGTGCGATCGTCATATCGGTCGCGTGGTTGGTGGAGAATCAAAGCGTATCGCGCAAGTCTGGCCACGTTTATCGACTCTCCTCGATGCCGGCGTTACGGGCTATTGAATGAAATTATTGTGTTGCCGGAGCCAAGTGAGAGAATTTTCAATTGTGGGTCAAGGGAAACCACTTGAATCTAATCAAACCATGCAAATCTGGTTCAATTCGAACTTTGTCGCTTAACGAACAGCCTGATTAAAACTTAATAATATTAATCAACCGTTTCATTGAGAATCTAAACTATTTTCCGGCATTTTTAATGGTTTGCTCACATTTCCAAGTTGATTGTGAAATCACTTTGGATTCACATATAACACGCAACGACGATATTAAATGAAATGATCAACATATTGAATGCAACGCATACATTTAATTGATTTATTGATCGCTCAAATTTTTATTTGAGATTCGTTGGATTTGAACGAATGAAAAAAAAAAAAAATTCACTTCAATTTCTTGACTAAGAGAGAACCGGTTTTTTCCAAATATGACGAGAAATATAAATCGGAATTTATTTTCCGAGTGGAAGCATCATCCCATATAGAAGTTTATTCACAGTTTAATTAATTGTAATCTTTTACGACTCAGTTACGAAACCTTAGGGATTCGATTAATATTTTGAAGATATAGTAAGTGTTTTTTTTTTTTTTTTTATGAGCATGAATCACATGAATATCTTGAGAATACATGCGAAGAGAAAGAGAGACGGAGGGAGCGAGATAGAAGGAAAAAAGTGTCGAACGGCAATAGGAAAACAGGAGTGACAACATTGAATCGGAGGCGCCGAACAGTCTACCGGAACTGTTGGCACTAGTTTGTCGCTGAAAAGTTCCCAGACGAGCTTATTATTCGAGCTATTATATTCAAACGAGTTAGAACTCTTGTCATTTTTATTTTCATATTTTCATCCATATATGCGTTCCTGACTTTATTTTTCCATACTAAAAAGAAAAAATGAATGACACGATGAAAAAGCACGATATATATAGTAAATTCGTTGAAACGTATTTGCACTATGAGAATCATCGGGTATAATGAATGTCGTTAATTACGGAAGAGTCGCAACAGTCCATAGTCAGTCCAACACGTAATTTTCCGTTCGGCCGTTAAAACAAGCGAGTAAGTCGATCAAGTGGGAATGAATCAACGTCCAATAAGAAAACGACTTTTGCTCAAGCCGCTTGGTGCCGTACAGTCTACTGAGTCGCTCTTTCTTTTCGTCACGACAGCTGATCTCCTCGTGGACGAGAAACCCGCGCACTCTAGAGTTTCATTGTATGTGTCGCATGCGATCGCGGTTTTTCTGACACGAAAAACACGACTACTGTCATTATCCGCGTTACATAACGCCATTATAAAATTTCAGTACGAGCCGAAATAATAACAATAATAACAATGACGATAATGATAATAATATCAATTGCAAAGAGTTATCAGGTCTATTGATCGGTTAAAAAGTGACTATTCTATTTTGTTTTTTTCCCTATTTATCCATTCGTCTGCATTTAATCATTTTTCTTAGTTCAGCTAAAAACGTTTTTTTCCCTAAATTATTGGTTCTTTTTTCTTTAATTTTATTTTCCATCGCATCGTTCCAAAGTCAATTAATCAATTAAATTAATCAATTCGTCCGAATCTTCAATGTTTCGAAGAATTAATATTATCGATGGTGCGTAATGGAAGTAACACTTACCCTTCCTGCGACCAAAGGGCCCGAAAAAAGTGCCATTTTTTCCAATTATGTTGTCATCTATGTATTTGAGTAGTTTAGTCGTATCTTCCCCTTTTTTTGCAGCTATTGATTTAGCTGATCGAGGTCCTGAGTGTGGATTTTGATGTGGATTATGTAAATTGTTGGTGCTTATGGACGTTGATTGGTTGGTAAGAAGGCTCGATCCTGATGATGGAGCCTGCTGTCCCGAATAACCGGGCGCCGTTTCCTCGGGCAACGAGACTATTCGCCTCTGGGAGCCACTCCAGCTCTTCCCGCTCGAAATCTTCACCGAGCAGCTCATCCTCTCATAGTGTACCACAAATGACTAACGACGTTTCTAAACGTTTTCTTTCTTATCGATTATTATTTAATCACAAACAATCACTTTTCACTTAATTCAAAAATAGCGGCGCGTTGAACTACGTTAATGTTTGTTTCATCAATTGGCACAATTATAATATTACGATTTGAAAAAACGTAAGGGTTAAACGTAAAATGGATCCAAAACCCAAGAGAAATAGTTGTTCAACTTGGTCTTGAAAACTTTTAAGAATTCGAAAGATTTTTATTTCTCAGATCGTCTGCGTGCCTTCAATTATTCGTCTTTCTATTTTTTTAATGCTTTTTTCTCACTGCGAAAGGTATTTTAAAAAAACTCTTTCTTCGTTATTGCGTCGAGGATTTCTCGACGTTCGTGGCAATGAGATAAGGCAGCAATGGATACAAGAACAATGAGATTGAACGAAAAAGCACCGGGCAAGAGGACCCTCACAAAGACATTTATGCAAAGTATCTTTCTTCCGTCTCTACTTTACGCTCAATTTGTTGGGGTTATTATCTCAATATTTTCTTATGACAGATATGGCGAAGAATGTTCTTTATGAAAAGTGCCACGAAACGTTTAGTCTGTGCTCACGAACTATCGTTTTCTCTGCTTATCGAATACCTCGGTATATGTACGAATCACGTGGTACGCGATGGTGGCGGTATTCCACTTGCGTCAGGTCTGAGAGAGTGCACGTCGATAACTAAATGCACATTGAAGACCCGCGAATAGTAGTTCCAATAGACTAAACCTTTTTTTCTTCTCTCTTGTGTTGCACAAACACATACACAAACGTCAAACACTCGCTTTAGCACCTTATTGCAGTTTGAGCATTTATTTATTCAATACTCGTTTATTTTTGAAGTAACATGCCTCAAAGTTCCTTAACATCGATTGTCAAACTGTCACTTTACACTGTTCGGATAATAAAGTATTAACAAAATTAGTTGTTTGTTTTTTTTTTTTTTTAAGTAAAAAATGCTTGGTCTGGCTATATGCAAGTGTTACTACTGCGAACAAAAATGTTGAAGCCACGCGCGTTCTCGTAATTTGTATCTCTCGTTATCTCATGTATTTTAAGCTTTTAGTAAAAACTTCATCTGCTCCATTGGCTTTTTTTTTATTTATTTATTTTTTTTTCCTACAATCTATCATTCATATCTATGTAATCTTTCAAGATCTATGAGACCACTTGAAATTAAAAAAATCATATATTCTTATCACGAGTCTTAGCGCACGTTGATACAACGAGCTGATGATTTTATTTTTTGTTGTATTTTTTTCTCTATTTCTCTTCGCTTGATATCATCTACTCACAGGTTTATAGGGAGTCCAAGTATCGCCCTGTTCTCATTGAAAATGTTCGAGTGAGTAATATCGCGATTAAATTCAAGCTACACGTTCTTTTATCTCCTCTTTTTGACCTCTTGTACGTTTTTCTTGTTTTATTCACTTTTTTTGCGGGTCTTTTATCTTCATGACGCGAACGTCTACTACACGGGCTGTATTACGCTGGACGTTACTACTCCACTAAACAGTCACTCGAGTCGTTTCAGACCGAGTAGCGCGCGCTTGGTCGAACGTATCGGTGGCGTTTCGAAGCTCCAGAACGGCTGGCTTTGAACGTATTACGTTGGCTGAGTGGTAGGGCAGTTGGGAACAAGGGAAGGGGAGGCCGAAAAGCACTATCTTTTACAGCAATGACTCTTAGAACGAGCGTACGAGCTCGTATGTCTATACGAACCAGCCTAATATTCACTGTTCGAGCTACAGCGCGAGACTGAATGTCTGGCACAGTTACGTTGCCCAGCATGCCTCACTTTTCTGTCTCTCTATCTCTCCCTCTTTTTCTTCCTTTCTGTTTTTCTATCTATCGCAATATTCAAGCTATCACTCTCTCTATCTCTCTCTCTCTTTCTCTTCGTTTCATTCTCTTTCTCGATATTTAGTTATCGTTCTCTCGCTTTTTGTGTCTATAGAGCTCTGCTCGTAGCCCGCGAATCCCGGACTCCCGGCTTCCTTCAACATCAGGTGACGTCACCTCGCTCTTTCTCTCTTTTTTTTCTCTCGATTGCCTGATCGCGCAAGCGCCAGTTCTATCACATATTTTGCTCACCCGATTCTCGACAAAGTCTTCCAACCAATCCGCTTATTGCCCACGCTCTCCTACAACTCTATTGTTCAATAATGACCATTTTTTCTTTACCTTTTGCTTAAAAATACTTTATTTTTTCCGTCGGAATGATCCAAAAAAAAAAAAGGTATGAAGAAAACATTTTTTTTAACATTGAGACCGTCCCACCATTGCAGTGAAACTGTTTCAAGGTCGCAAATCGTACGGCTATATTGGTATATCTACTTCAAAAGATCCGGAACGATTGGAACAAAAGCAAACAAAAAACGTACACAAACCGTTTTTCAAAGTTTTCCTTTAAAATCGTCATGTAATATCGTGACACTTGCCTTTCCAACCTTTTTGTTTTCGTAGTTTTTCTTTTACTTAATTATGTTGGCCACAATAAAAAATAGGTTCAATCATTATTTTTTATTGCATAACTATCATCATGTAATAAATAAATAGTTAAAACTCTTACTTTTTTGCGATAACATCTATTTTCATCTAATCTACTGAAAATATCGAGGTGGTATTTTTTATAACCTCAATACACTCCGGGGAATAGTATTTTTGTTGTTTTAATGAAAATACAGTAGTTTTTGTACTGGAGCAAAATTACTAGTAGTCTGTAAACTTCAAATTCATTTCGAATTTTCAATTCAAATTCGTAGTCAGTGACCTCAACAAATTATGCATGTAAACTTTCAAGTCAATTGTACTCAGAAAAAAAATGCATACCTCAAAGAGTGCAAAAACAGTACAATAAATATACGTAAAGAAAAGAATGGAATGCAAATTTTTGGAGGAATTACATTTTTATTGCCATTATTCTACACAATATTATGACAAAACAATTATGAGAAAAATATTATGATTAAACAATTATGATTGAAACATTATGACAAAAGAATGACATTTTATGCGCGTGCTTCTTTGCCATTTTCTTACAGTGATGCTTCTCTGCCGGAAAAGTTCATGCTCCCTAGAGTATTTTTTCTTTTTACGTATCCAAATTCTCATTTATTTTTTCTATAGAATCCTGCATATGTGGTTGGAACCGACTTATCCTTAACTGTATCGAATTTACTTCGTGCACAAGGAAACTGCAGAAAACTTCACCGATACAGACGGTATCTACTCTTTTTACTATTATATTAATAATTATTTAATTATATTTAATTATTTAATTATTATTATTATATTAATCTCTTTCGGTGGCAATGCCAACGAGCTGAGGCAGGGCTACCAAAAAAAATGTTTAAGGAGATACCTTCATAGTTTTAATGAATTGAAGTTAATGTGTTCCTAAAGAGACACTCAAAGTCATATACCAACCGCGTATGCATTACATCGGGATTGTTTTTGATGGCCGCGGCTTTAAGAAAGTAGATTCCGATTCACCCGTAGCATAGCAGGAAAAAACCTTGAAAAATGTCCACATTATTTATCAGTTTTCGGTTGTGATTCATACGCTGGGACCTGTGGCTCTGCCTTCATGAGTGACTATATTTTTTGTCTTTTTCCCTCTAAGTTTCAGGTGATTAACATCATCAGAAACTCAAAAAAAACTGCCGCCCCCTTAGCGATCGATGCTGCTAGCTGGTCCATAGCTCCCTGGAGTCACCCTGCCACGTATTGGCCTCACTCGAGACTGCTCTGCTTGGGGCATCGTTGGAATTACACTGACCATTCACCCACCGTTGCAGTTCAGTAAATGAGTTAAAGAATTCTACTACACGTAAAAATAGTGGGTTTCGAATTTTTTTTGAACTAGAAAGTTAGGAATTACTCGACATAATATATATTTTTTGTTTCTTTAGCTGATGTTTTCATCTTAACGTGGCCGTCAAAATTTCCTTTTTTCCATATTTCTCTGCTCCAATTATTACCATGAAATGAAGTTTTCCTTAATTTTGATAATCATATTTGATAATTTAATTTAATTTTGATAATCATATTTATCTGATAAATAATTTCTTAACGAATCATGTGAAAATAGCATTTGATGAAGTGTCAAGGATCTATTAATAAAATGTTAGAAGTCAGCAAATTACTCTGAGTTGGTCTGTCAGTTTCGCGGACGGTGAAAAAACCTGCTGCACGTTTTTATGCGGAAAGACTTGGTATTATTCCAAGAAAAATGAAAGTCACACGTCACACTTTTGTTTTTTTTTTTTCGAAATGTCAATAATCTCGGAGAAAAGCGTGAATTTTCTTTTCTCCTATCTGTCTCGCTTTATAAATTTTGGCACCAATTGCTGTGGTCAATTTTTTATATGTTTCTGGAATGGCGGAACTTCCTACAATTTATTTATCGTATAACCTGCGAACTGATAAATAGAGTTGAAGAAAATAAATGTCTATGCCTCTAATTTTTTGGTGCAAATTATTGATTTTTGGACAATTCTAAGCCGAATAAAAATGGTGACGAAATTTCTCGGTTCAAAATATTCCAACAATAATTGAAACCCATAAACAAACTTCTTCAAAATCAATCATGCAGTGTTTATATTGTCATTGAATTTGACAGAAAATGCCAAACATAATCTGTAGAAGCTAAATTTATGGATGAATGATGAAAGATGTGAATAATTCTTTAAGGTATATTCCAAGGGATCTTATCGAGCCAGAGAGATTCATTGCAATTGTATGTCGTCAACGTCTATTTGTGGCTGAGCGTTCGGATTATGCAATAGAAAAGAAAACGTAATGTACTGACCTGGGTCACTTTGGTTACGATAGGCTCGGGGTTTTACGAAACCTTTATACCCGCACGTTTGCTCTCGGTAATTTGAAGTTTTGCTTGTGAGACCTTCGCTACAACCCATGATTCTGAATCTTGTATCGTTATTTACTGTGCATCTTAAAATATATTTTTGTCGCTAGTTTACTGTGACTGAACGTTCATTCGAGGTTTGAATTAAGAAAACTCATTGCACACATGATAAGCAGTTTACGAAGAAAAAAAAAATATTTCGTTATAAGTAAAAATCGAAAATGTTGAAAATGTTCATTTTCAACAACGATTTAGCTGCCTTAACAATTTTTTTTCTCAAGACAGTATTGAAATTCAAATGATGATTATAGTTTGTAACCTCATGCAAAAATATGTAGAAATTTGAGATAATAAATGGTCATTGAAAACATTTTTTGAGTATTCTGTAATTATCATTTTGAAAAATTAATGTTAAAAATACTTTTCGCATACACTTACAAATTTTTTCGATTTTTATCTCTCTTTGGAGTATTTGAAATGTTCATAAACAGTTATAATCTTGCAATAACATAAGTAAAAATAGAAACCCATTTGAACACACGAATATAAATTTTCGTGAGGGGTTCGTTCGATTTCGAAAGTGTAGTCATTCCAAATTCACCACTCCCCAAATAAAAGTACTATATCTTCGATATTTATAGTCAATGCACCGAGGAATTTGCTACGACAGCAAACTCCACGAATAAACGATTTCGTTGGCAGAGTAGAAGGAAATCGTTCACGTGATAATTCGAGGGATTGACGTGGTTTTGCGTTTCGGACAATTTTCACACGGGCGTGAAATCTTGCATTACTAATGAGACATATCCTGCAAAAATAACAAAAAAATATAGCGAAAAATGAATGATGATACCGATGAAAATTGAGAAAGAGAAAGCGCTGGTGAGATAGAAAAAGAAATAAAATAAGAATGACGGAGGAAGAAGGAATTGTAAAGAGTAAAATGCACGCTCGACAAAGTGCATGAAGTGACTCGCGTTCTCGCCACTTTAAACGACGACAAAATGCTATGCGATCGGTTAGCACCAGCTCACCGTTAAATATGTATATATATAGATATAGCAAGTATCGTTGAAATACTCTCATCGTGACGCACGACGATGCTGACCTTGAACTTCAAGACGCGATAACTTATAACTGGATCGGTCGAAACGATCCTCATCGTGGGCCCCTTCAGCTTCCTATACATCGCGATATAATCCTATCCCGTCGATCGATTCCGTCTTGACCGGACCAGTGATAACTGGTTTCATCGTAAATGTACACGGGAACACATTGCTTTCACCAAACAATTCATGCAAGGTCTCTCCAAAAGTCTTACACTCCGTATTTCGGAAGAAGCAAAATGGAGCACACTACGGAATATTTCTCGGGATGGTCCCCCGGCTTTTCAAGCGTCAAGATTTGTTTATTATGATAAAACGTTTCAGCGATTGGCTGATTATTTGGAAACAATTAAGAGACAAATTACTGTCATATGATTCAATATTTCGAGATTTAAAATAATGGTAAACATCATTTGTATCAACATCTGAATGAATCGCGTTTTTTTTTCAATGACGTTTTTCACATGCATGAGATTTCATCAATCCAGCGAATACCAGCATGTATTTCACGGATTTTTTCATTGAAAAAGAAATCTTTGATTAAATCATTGCACAACATATTTCAAATGATATCAAAAATTGTAAACGAAGGAGCTCTTGGGATGCGTTGAAAACAGAAAAAAATGTTTTTTTTTCGAAAATATATTTTGATCGTTCTTCAGTTGTTAATAAGAGTAAGTTACTTATGCACAATGGTAAACAAACTCCATTTGGTCGTTCGTCGTGTACAAATGAGATTTTCATTATTTTCATTAAACACGTGACTTACATTACATCGAAATTGTTTTCTCTTGTTGGTGTTCGTAAAATATTTTTTCGCGAGACGTATCGTGATAACGATCGAGTGTTCGAGAACGTGGATTCTTCCACTGCATAGTATAATAAATGAACATGTTTGTGCAAAGTATCGTGTCGTGAATTCGTCCAAACAATAACATTACTGTCTTCCATCGAGTAATCAAATGCGGATATGTAACAAAATACTTTTTGATGAGATAATGAGCAGAGAGAGTCTCTCCCACGTACCCCGATTTATCTCATTCACAGCTTCCGTTCTCCGTCTTGCTTTCCTTTTCTCTATCTCACTTTTTTTCTCTGGAAGGCCGTAGACGTCGCAGTGTGACAAACTGCCGTTCAAATCCGCAATGTCTGCATGCTTCGTATGACCCTGAACTTCAAAAGCCTATCGCTGTTGGATTATCGCGCAAACGTTGATTTTTTCTTTGGTTTTTTTTTCTTTTTTTATTTTCATCGCGTAATCAAGACCCAATGGGATATTAACAGACATTTCTTTATTACTCCATTGACGTTGACAATTTTTTTCTTCTCTTTGTAAGACTTATTGAGAGGTATTACGAAAAGAGATAAAACATTGTTATAAAGTTCTTCATTGTTATCGCCGGCACGTTGTCTTTATTTCATCTGGAAAGTTTTATGACGAAGCGTTACAAAATCCGTTTGTATTAGAGTTAGTGTAGTGCGAAAAATAGATGGAATTGTTTAACTTTTTCTTTGATTACGTTTGACATTGTATTTTCGTCGATGTTTCGGATTGAATAATATCAAAGGGATACAAACATCAGGACGTACAATTTTGGAACGTTTCTGTCGTATTAATTTATTTGTCTGATTTGTTATTAGGAAAAACCATTGTATAAGAATTTCACTATTTAAATCATACCACATAGACCTTTGGCCTCATAATTCTGCCACTGTTAAAATATATTAATGTGTTAATGAATATGTCTGTGTGACTCAATTGCGAAGTCGGTGACAAAAGAAGATTGTTCAAGAAAAGCATCTACTGCACATATACGTTTAATCATGTACGTGACAATATGTACTCAACATCACGACGGAACGTTTCTCTGTTCTACAAAAAATAAAACGCCGAGTTTTTATACTCTGCACTGCCATCAGTACTACTCGTAAAATACAGACCGGATAATTATCCATCATGAGCCGACGATTCGTGATTTCAAAGAAACATTTTCTATATATATTTATGTTATATGTTCTCATGGATGACGAGAAGCCAGTCCTTTACTCATCAACGAATGCACAAACAACTCTGGCTGATAATAATGAAAATTCGTTCTGGTCATCCAGAATATTAGAAACAATGAAAAAAATTGTCGTATGTTCTGGATTATTTTATAGTCAATGATATCAATCGTTTCAATATGTGGAAAATTACATTTCGAATCTTGATTAATCGCCGTGTCAAGAAATTTTGATTCTTACAGAATTACAGCAGATAAAAATAACGGAGGCAGATTTGTTATAAACAAAGTATTCTGTAATAATGACATTTAATACAAAATTTTTGTTGAATTTTTTTAGTAGAAAAGTTTGAAGTCCACGCTCAATTTTTCCCCGATTTTCTCAGTCTTGAGGATAGGAAAGACTTTTGGCGTATAAAATCTCAGAGAACTAAACATTCAACAGACACTACGTTTGGTAGATGTTCGATTCTGACGTAATTCAACAACAAATTGAAAACTCTGTTTCTTTAAATATTTGAGGAAATATTGCAAAGATATTTTGAGAGTTATTTTTTTTTCTTACGAGCCCATCCCATCACTTTGAACCTCATTTTTTCCCTCGTTATCAATTTCAATATTACCGAGGACACTCCTGCAGACAGTCGCTTACAGTACACTTTTTTCTTATGCATTTACTGTCTCGAATTTGCATGAAGGCTAAAGGAAACTATGGAAAACCTGAACCGTAGACACCGCTACATATTTTGACTGATTTTCTCAGAAAAACTGCTACCTGCTTAACGATCGATTTGTAAGTCGGTGCATGGATAAACAGTCACCCAACCAAGTATTGATCTTGTGCTACACATGACGAATGAAATAAATAAAAATCTAGGTTTAATCAAGTGTATGAAAAAAAAAATACGCCAAATGTCAAACATGTCATCCATAAATGTTCCGAGTCATGTAGAGTACAGGATTCACTTGAATTCTTGTAGGGAAGAAGGAACGAGCAGGGTATTCCTGAAATTTTAGATGTTTCTCAACGCAGAGCTCTCGTTGATATCGATTAACTGGTGAGTCCACGTGTCTGCTTACGCCCAACTGGCTTGCCTCCTTGCTTGTTTCTCTCTATCTCGTTGGATCATGTTGCCCATCGTGTTATACCCATCGATTCCAATATTCTACGCGTGGCTTGTCACTTCTCGCTTGAGGCTTCTTTCCTCGTTCCCTTCATACGCCGTATCAAATTTCTCTCATCCCTTTAACAGCCCTATATTTTTTTCCATGCCCACATTTATTCCGACTGGTGTATCGATCGACTCGTAAAATATCCCACTACCACTATCTCATAAGTCTCCGCATTTTTATGTTTCGTTCTGTACTTTATTACCCACCTTTTCTCTCTCGCTTTCTCGTTTCCTTCTGTATCTCTCGTTTCTTGTTGTATTTTATTGCGATTCCTAACAATGCGAGAAATTGTTTGAAGGGTGAATTCAAACTTTCCATGGTAACCGACGCTCGAAAAATGTTGTTACACGCATAAACTGAAGGAAAACGTATTCGTAGGAAATATCATATGCAGACGAGGAACGTTCGTGGCGAGATATAGTTCGCTGGAAACAGCCATTGAATTCTGGTGGTGCTAATTACGTCGTAAGAAATTCGTCTTTATCTGAAAGTGTTTTATTTCACTGTCACGTCTGTATAATCCAAGAATTTTTCAACGGTGACTTTTCAACAATTGAATTCTCAACTCAGAATAATATTTTCCATCGTAATGGAAAATATATGACCACGATTCGGTTGCGTTGTATGTCTGAGAATTTTTTAGATAAATGCTCAGGCGTTCAACGCAAACAGATCGATACAAAAAATAGTAAATGTTGTTATTATACGTGCCGAGAAACCAACATGTTTTCGACAAATAATTCCAAATAATTGATTGACGATTTACTTAATTTATGGCATCGTAGGAATAAAATTGTTAGAATCGGTTTTCCGGTTGCTCGATAATAAAAATCGACCAACTTCACACGATACTTCTTTGGCTTATGGAGTCACTTGAAAGCTTATTTTCGATTGTCACTTTTTTCCAGTGTTCCATTAAAAAAAAAAAAAAAAAAAAAAAAAACATCTCTCAATCTTCGCAATCGTAGCTCGCGTCAAAAACTAACGTGACGTTTGGATTCGATTTCCTTAAACATTCCACCGGGACTATCTCTTGAATTTACCCTCCGTAGTTTTTTCCTAGCACTCTAAATCGAGGGTGTTTTTTTTTTTTCCATATTTCACCCCTCGGCTGTAACTTCCCATCTTCCTTTTTCCGGTTCGTTCATCGCTCGCACGTGCTTTCAGTGGCCTTGAGGAAGGACAAACGGATGTGTCAAACCCGAAGGGGAAGCGAGTTCAAGAGCATCATATCGTTCCTCGTGACGTATTTTGAACTAACCTGAAATCCCAGAAGCAGACGCCATGCTGAAGTTCCAGCTAGCCACCCCCGAAGATCTCAAGGTCGCCGCAACTATCGAACGAAAACGTCAGATAGAGGAAGCCAGAAGGCCTCGCATCTTTGATCCACGTTCCAGGCGCATAGGGGTGCGATTTTTCACTTTTCATTAATATTTCTTTGTTATATTTGATAACTGCTAAATTTTACAAAATTGACTTATTCAATATTGTTACAAGAGTTCTTCTTTTTTATTAGAGTCAGAATAGGGCATTTATCGGCCCCTAAAAAATAAGAACTTCCGAACTCAATAATTTTATCGCTTTCAAATAAATCAAACAATACTCTGAAAATACTAGAAGTAGTGTTTCAAATTCAAAGTTAAATATCATTTTGATAGTGCCCCTAAAATATGGAAAAACAACTGTGAGCCATAATCCTCATTTATTTGCCAATAATAAATAATAAGTAATTGAAATTGAATGTTCAACTGTTAAGAAAACATTTTAATCCCACGATCAACCCTGCAGCTGCGCATATCCACGGATTTTTGATCGCTCGTTTCTCTACTTTAATTCGTCCAATTTTAATTCATCATGGCTGATCGTTAAACCCCAAATGTTTTTATATCATTCTTCGTCGTTACAAAGGAAACGTTAAATAGTGCTCCATCCAAAATACAGAAATACGCCAAATTAGTGAAGCATATTCGCACCAGATTCACCTTCAGGTTGCACTTTTGGAGATAAAGGCTTCCCTTTATAAATGCCGAAAACGATATTCATACGAGGCTTCAAAAAAAAAAGTAGAAACTCAATGAAATATTATATTTCCTCGCCTGTGTATGCATTCTCGCGTACGTGTACTTGAGATCTAGTTATTCCTTCATACATACCTCGATAAACTTTGTAAATAACAATTAACCCGAGAGTACTCACGTACTCTTCGTAGTAACTTCGTAATTATTAGCAGAAAACGAGAGCCCTCAAGACGAGAAGAGGTTAGTTAGCTGGTGAGTGAACATTTTTAGCAAACCGTCAAGTGTACTTTGAGTAACGAAACACTATTGAAGTAAAGTAACCAAGCAGGATTGTTTGAATAAAATATTAGTTAGTTGGCTCCTCTTATCTCGATGCATCCGAAGGAGAACGTTAACCTGATATAAATGAAATTTAAACGACCAATATATGTGCCCAACGAAGAACGAGACAAATATATTATTACACATATGGCATTATGACATATAAATTATCAATTGTTCATTACTTTGAGTGACAGCCTATTATATAGTCCGATTTATACTGCACCATCGATCTTCATTAAAAAGGTACAAACGAAATAGTAATATCTTTATTTCCTACTTAAAATACATGTACGTATTATAACAATTGATTTGTGAATAAAAATAATTTCGAGTACACTTTAAATAAATCGAGTAAAAAAAATCATTTTTTCTAATCGAACAATTAATTGGGATAAATGTGAATAAAAATAGATTTTGTTTTTTGTACATAAATATCTATTACAATTTGTTATTTATGTCCCATAGAAAAATATTTGACTACTTGATAACTGATAAAGTCGAAAAATATATCTGAACAAAAATTTTTTGAGGACTGCCCATATTTCTCATCCTCAATTTTTATTCCATGGGTGCAATTTTTATTGTTGTTTCATTATTTCTAGTGAACGAAACGTTACACTGGGTGAAGATCGTCATAGCGCATTATTCGTAATAATGAGACGAGATATAAATCACCATAAAAATAAGAAACTAAAAGCGAGGCTTTGAACGGATATAGAATATCGATCGTAGCTTTATATAAACCAAGTCGTAAAAATAAACCGCTCGAGATTCTTCAGTGTGTTCCTTCAATGGTCAATTTACAGTCATGGAGGTTGCACTGGTACGAACGCCATGAGAGCTAAATAAAAAGCATTAAATCAAGATGCGACGCAAAAGCTTTATACTTTCCCCTCTTAATAAAATCCGCTCGGTCACACACTGCTGACATGCATTCTATAGACGAGAGGCACAGTGACTTCTCCTGTTTGCAGATAGACAAAGAATTCTTGGACAAACAGATTGAGGAGAAGGAAACGCAGCGTCAGCTGGAACGGGCCGAAGAATGTCGAATGGACGAAGCGCTGGTGCGCAGCAGCATATTCGCGATTAGGAATGAAAAACGGGAGGAAGAGGTGAGATATAAAAATATATACGTGTGTCTATATTTTTATATATACACGTTGTAATAATAGACCTACGGCACGTACAAACCGATAGAGATATTAACTCAGTTTACACCCTCGAAGCTAAAAAAGTGATAAGTATTCTACTGTGACGTGGTTCTTACGCAGCAAAAGTTGCAGACAAAATTCTATTACGCAGTATTCCAATTAAGTGAGGATTCGATAATAAATACGTTTGAATAATGTATTTAAGGTAAACTATTTGTGTAGGAAAGACGAAAAATCAATGCGGAAATCAATACGTTTCGTCGGCTGTATCAACGGCCGGAAGATCGTCGTGACTATGATCTCTACGATCCAGATCGGTTGAAGAAATCGTTACCGGCTCGTACGAGTGACGAGGATCCAAGACTCGGTCCAGCTTCAGCTCAAAAGTATGAGAAATTGAAAGGAAAATGACTGTTTTTCATGTAAATTCTAAACGAATCATCGATGTGATCGAAATATTCTGAGGGTGTGTAGATTCGAAGGCGAAGATTGGAATTTTGCGGAACGTACAAAAATTCAAAAAGAGCAGATGCAATCATGGCTCTATCAACAAATGGCGGAGCGTCGAGCCGCCGAGAAAGAGCGTCAAGTTGCGGAGAGAGCTTATCAGGATGCCGTTTGTTCACGTGACAAACGTGCGATGGAGCTTGACCGCATGTCGGGGGAATGTCGGCGACGATTGAACGAAGCAACAGCAAGATTCAATCGTGCTCTTGTGAGTTATTTCACATTACAAACCTTCCTTTTTCCTATCTAATTAATTGCAACAATGTTCTTTTACTTTTCTTGTCAAACGTTCTCATCGAGCTTGATTTGTTGATACTTTACTTTGTTCATTATAGCTAAGTGATTGTTTTTATTTATCTTCTTTTTACAAGGCCGTTAGATCGCATATTAAATTACAAATAAGAACGAAGAAGATTACGTCAATCATCTTTAACGACGTGAAAGAGGATTCTTTTTTGAGTATAGTTATAATAAAAATAACAAAAAAATAGTCACTGTTTACACCTGCACTTTAATGTTCCGAGAGGGAAACGTGATCTTGTGCCATTTTATTGGAAATTATAACGACTTTTCCACCATTTTTTTTTTACAGTCGCTTTGAGTCGCTGTTTTTTTTTGTTTTTATTCATACTCAATCATTCGCGTCTATATATCCGTCACACTTTACATTGTAAATGTAATTAAATTCTGATTCGATTGTATTCGATTATAAATTAAAAGTACTTTTTTCTCGTTTTCTTTACTAATCCGACGGGTTGACTTAAAGGTCGAGGAACAGGATCATCGGAAACGGTGCGAAGCTCTCCAAGAGGAAGAGGATAAACGTGCGGAAATTTATAATCACGTTACTGGAGATTTTTTGACTGAAGCACGAGAACAGGCTGATAGTAATCGTGGTCCCAATAAGCCACTGGCCTCACGCTACAAGGGCATGACGTCTGATCAGCTCAAGGTCTTCCGGGACGAGCAAGCTCGCCAAATGGAGGAGATCGAGGCGAGTTATTTTTATATACTCGTGTCTCTCTGCCATTTAGTTCTATCTCACTTTATGTTCTTCTACACTCAACTACTTTCCGATGCTTTACTTGCAGAAAATGAAACGAGATGAAAAACGTCGGAACGATGAATGGGATCAATTAATGACCGGGAACGCTAAAAGTGCGGAAAATTATCATCGACAATTAGAGCGTCGAAAAGGGTAAGAAAGTTCGTTTTTAAAAAAGCAATTTAAATGTCTTTCATTTTTTTACTATTTAATCTTAGCTCAATTCATATCATTTATACTTTTATCAAAAAAATTTCTATTTAACAGATTAATAAATAAACAAATCGCCGAAGAAAATCTTGAACTTGCTCACCAACAAAAATGCCAGCAGGAATATCTCAAGAAAGTTGTCTACAAGAACAAACCTAGTCCAGAATTTTTCGAACAATTCAACAAAAGCACACGATGAAGATGTCTTCAATTTGCTTTTTTTTAAAGTACTCATACATCTGATTACGTGTCTTTTTTTTTTTATAGTGTTCCATCGCATAATTGCTCTTATTTGCTTATCCAGAATCCATTTGATGTACTGAAATTTTTTGAAAAATTGGCATAAAGAAATTTGGATACACAGTTATGGTCTGAAAGTTTTAACAATTTATTTTCCGCAACTTTAGTGCACGTTTGCATCATTAGGGCCAAGATGACGAGGCGTCCCAATAGTATCATTAAGAAGCAGATGAATTAAATACCATTTATTTTGTCCGTAGGATCTTTTGTGACTCTATGTGTATACTTTTCAAGTCACTAAATAGTGGAAAATTCTTTTTAAATTTAATTCGATTTTTTTTGCAACGTTTATCTACTCGACAGAATAATTTCAATTGTGATGCCTTCAATGATTAAAGCAAAAAACGAACTATTCGTGCGTTGGTATTTTTACCTTGACAGTTGGTATGCACGGATTCTTCTTTACCAACAGTTGGTTAGTATCTTAAATGAAGGAAATTGACATGGGATTTAAATTCTTGACGGAAGATGTCATAACGAGTCTGTTACACAATAATCATACGTACGCGTTGCTACAGTCTGGGGACAAAGTGAATGAGAATAAGTTTGGAGATCAGCAACCTGTGGGTCAGTTTCAACTGTGGCTCGTGAGTTGCCAGTGTGTAACCATGGCCTCGTCCACATTGGTTCGCACTAGAATTGGTGAGTTTTAATAATATTTTATCACTAAAAAATAAACTCGAAAAAACGGAGGAGTTAAAAAACCAAAATCGAACGTATCAGTTTAGGGATAGGTGAAAAATTCAGTAAAACATTACAAAACCCGAGATCTATTGACTGAGAGATCATTCTGTACAGTCAATTAAAAAACGTACAAAACTTTTGACCCCTCATACAGCCATTGATCAATTTATTTATCGTGGTAAATATATATAGTGTTAAGGATTGCATAACAAAGTGTTTACAGAATAATTCGTCGCAGTGAATCTTTATTTGGAGTTTATTTATAATAATTTATCCTTTGGTAAATTTAATATAAATGTGATGCGATCGAAAAATGTTATCCAAACATAATTGACATCAATAAATGCCACTGTGCTGTGGCACGCATTTGAAATTCCAAATAAATGAAATAACACAATAGAACCTACAGAATAACATATGCTCAATAATTATGGGATTTTGCATAAACATATTTTTTATTTATAACTTCGATCTTAAGTGGAAAATATTTTCCTAAAATAAATGACGTTTATTTAAATATTGTTTTTTTTTTTTTATTCTTCATACAACCGATATTTCCTTCGTTTGTTATTTATTGAGATTTATTGGTTGCATTGCGTGAGTCACTTTTGACCTTCTGTCGATAAAAAGGAATCTTTAAATGCACCGTTGTGCTATAGTCCAACATTTGTGAACTTTGGACCCATTCGTCGTTCCTACACGACACTGTTTGAAAGCCGTTTTAACTTGTTATATTTAGTTTGATAGTGAAGAAAATTACCAGTTAATTGTTTACTCAATGAACATTGAGTGACTTGAACTTACTTATTAAGAGATTAATGGAAAAAAATGAGAAACTGGTTTTTCTAGTGATTCATGATTAAAAAAAAAAAAAAAAACACTTTTTTGGGAACTTCACTGGAGAAGAAAATGGTTCTTAAGAGAGAACCAAGTTCTTAAGAGAGATACAATATACTGTAGGTTTTAGGATTGACTAGGGACAATCTCAGGTAGAAACATCCCAATAGTTGTTATGGTTGATCTGACTTACATGAGTTCCTTTCGCATCCAAACACAAGGCGAAGTGAAGGATTGAAAAAACAAGACTTCCCTCCGTTTTGATAAAGCTTCAATGAGAGTTGTTCGGGTTAAATCAATTGAACATGGAGAGTTCCATAGCGTCGAAGGTGGAATATAAAAAATTAATTGTGTAGAGGTACGATACCTGAACTCAGAAATTTGTTCATTTGGATATATTTTATTTCTATTTGAAATGATAATTAAAATTTTTTGAATAGAAGTATAAAGAAGATACACCAGAAATGATTACATGGTGACAGATTTTTTACAACTTACATCAGAACGTGATTTTGCCCAAATTAAGTTCTGAGGAGTAAAGCTTAAAGTTTTTTTTTTCCTTCAATGGAAACAGTACAGAGACTGCAGGAAGCATCACGACGGGCTTATTCCGAAGCAGCTTATCCAAAAATCACAACACATTATACGGTAGTGCCAAGAGAGACTGATCCAAGATGGAAAGAAGTGAATATGGAGAGATTTGTCGATGAGACTGATATTCTTATCGTCGGTGGAGGACCAGCCGGTATGTCAGCTGCGATACAAGCAAAAAGATTGGCTGAAAAACATGGCAAAGACTTTAGGGTGACTCTGGTGGAAAAAGCTTCGAACGTTGGAGGTCACATTTTAAGTGGAGCTTGTATCGATCCTGTTGCTCTCAATGAATTATTTCCAAACTGGAAAGAATTAGGTGCACCTCTCAATACACCGGTTACAGAAGACAAGTTTGCCATTCTTACGGAAAAAGGCAGAATTCCATTACCGATTGTCAAGGGCATGCCAATGTACAATCATGGTAACTATATAGTCAGGTAAGACGATCAAAACATTAAGAAACATCAAAATCATTTTTAAAAACTTCGTCACGGGATGTAAAATGTAAAGAAAATGTTACCCCTTTTCAAATTGATTTCTAAGATGAATAACTACGTCGTCTAAGGCCAAAATGTACTACACGCCATTCCTTCTACATGGAAGATCGTCGAGACTTTGAGGAAAATTAATAAATTGGTTCCAAATGTAGAAAATCCTCGCAAAAATTATAGTCTCTTGTAATTCGTCGAATGAAAACTTTGCGTAAGAAATTAATCAGCAAATAAATATTAATTACATTCGTTGTTAATAAAAAATATAGATTAGGCCACGTCGTTGCCTGGCTGGGCGAACAGGCCGAAGCTGCTGGTGTAGAAGTTTATGCTGGCTATGCAGCTTCCGAAGTGCTTTATCACGACGATGGTTCAGTCAAGGGTATCGCTACCAACGACGTTGGAATTGCCAAAGATGGCTCACCGAAGGAAACTTTTGAAAGAGGCATGGAGCTTCACGCTAAATGCACCATATTCGCCGAAGGTTGCCACGGTCATCTAACAAAACAAGTTTCGAGAAGATTGAACCTTAGAGCAGAGTGCGAGCCCCAGAGTTACGGCATCGGGTTGAAGGAAGTAAGTTTAGCGTTGGATGGAAAGGTTATTTGAGATTGTGCAGTTACATATAATCCCAGAATAATTTGGATCAACGGCAAGTTAAACCGAGCTTGAAATTGTAATTAGTTTCATTTTTTTTTTTCCAAGTTACAAGAGGTGGAAATGTCGATTGGTTATTTACCATCATTTAACTCAGTTGGAGTTTCTTTATGAACTTTTTTAAAAATAAATGCCATGTTTGGGATCTCGAGACAGTGACTTTAATAATAAACTGAGAAATTATTCATTTTTCTTGTTTGCTTTGATTTTAAATACTACTGAGAAAATCTTAATAAATGTTTTCCATTCGTTGGAATGAAAAATTGAAGTTAATAATTGAAATTTTTATACACTGTTTGAATATTCATCGCATTTTCTAGATTTGGGAAATTCAACCTGAAAAACACAGACCTGGAGCAGTGGAGCATACGATTGGTTGGCCTCTGAACAAAAATACATATGGAGGTTCTTTCCTTTATCATCTACAAGAAGAGACACCACTGGTGGCTGTGGGTTTTGTTGTTGGTCTTGATTACAGTAATCCTTATTTACATCCTTTTAAAGAGTTCCAGAGGTTTAAGAATCATCCAGCGATCAGGCCAACTTTCGAAGGTGGCAAGAGGCAAGTTTTTTTATGCTTATCATTTTTATTATATAAAAAGAAACCTAATCGAAAATTGATAAATCAGTTACACAAAACTGATTATTTGTCCACATAACTTTATTTAAACTTAAAGTATTGTACTCAGCAAAAAATATTTTTAAACAATCGATCATTTTGGTTCAACCAAAAAAATAAAAGTTTAGGGAAAACTTTTGGTCATTAAATTTTACTAAATTAATCGACAGTTAGGAACTTGGGGAAAAACGATGACAAACGCAAAATGATTACTGCTTCTCTAAAAAATATAAAATTTCTTCAATGAAAAACGAGGAGCAACGTAGAGTTCATACTTTTAGTCTTTTTTTTTTCTAAAATTGGCATGGTTTACCATATTCATCTGTTTACAGGATAGCGTACGGAGCCAGAGCCTTGGTAGAGGGTGGTTTTCAGTGCATTCCAAAGCTCCAATTCCCAGGTGGTTGTTTGGTTGGATGTACAGCTGGTTTTTTGAACGTGCCAAAGATCAAGGGTGTGCACAATGCAATGAAGAGTGGAATGCTTGCAGCTGAGAGTGTCGTTGAGGCGATCATTGATGCTGAGGCCAATGCACCATTGACCCAAGGACTCGAGCCTAAAAATTATACGGAAAAAATTAAAAATAGTTGGATTTACAAAGAATTAAAAGCTGTGAGGAATTTCCGACCTAGTTTTCATTCAGGACTGGGCATGTACGGAGGCCTCGCTTATTCAGGATTTTCAATGTTACTTGGCGGTCGTGAACCTTGGACTTTGTCCCATGGTGGTCAGTGATTTTTTGGATATCTTCCTTTTTTTAGGGAAACGCTTAACACATAAAAATTCTCAACTAATTACGTCACTTAAATGTTTTTTCTGTTCTTTGTTTAGGTGCTGATCACACAAAATTGAAACCAGCTTCCGAGTGTCTACCAATCGTTTATCCCAAACCTGACAACGAAGTCACTTTCGATCTCCTCTCTTCGGTCGCACTTACTGGTACCAATCACGAAGGCGATCAACCGCCACATCTCACTCTTGCCGATGACAGCGTACCAGTCAACAGGAATTTGGCAGTTTTTGATGGTCCTGAGGGTCGTTTCTGCCCTGCTGGTGAGTCCATATTTCATTGACTTTACATGCAGATAAATAAATAACCGATTTTTCTTAAGCTGCTTTAGAGATATCCAGAGATAGACATTTTCAGGAAACATCGTTTCCATGGCTCGATGTCGTGATAATTTAAAAATGTCGTTGATCCATGCAACGTTTTGATTTTATGAATTAGAATTCACGGAATATACTAGAACCGAAAAATTATAAATCCGTGGGAAATCAAAGTTGAATTATGATTTAAAAAAAACGACTTTAACGAAGAGTGTGATTTTTTTTGCTAAAATTGAACGAGTTAGATTTTGTATTGACAAAGTATGAAATCTGCTTATTTTTAATATGACATTCATTTCGTCCATTCACTGATTGATTTACCCTATCGTGGAGAAAAAAAAAGAGGAAAATATATTTACTTGCACACATATCTGAACCTTCCGTGCCGTATATTCGAGGAAATTTAACCTTCGGTTACGTGCTTTGTTCACCAGGTTGCGTTATGGAAAATTTAAGCTTTTTTTGTCTGTCTGGTATAACGATTCTGCCATGACGAATAGAAAAGATCGTTCGTACTAATAACGAAGTGTTCGGAAACTGTTTTATAGCAAATTAATAATTTCATTGTCGTTTTCCAATAACGGAAAACGCTTTTTCCAGTCATTATCCAATATTTTCGTAAATATTTACTTCGCATATGCACAAATCGTTTTTTTTTTTACTCTGGTAAAAATCTGGCATTGGTTGCGTTGATGCTTGGTAAAAAAATCATTTGAATTCAAGACGTAAGTGAACGTTTAAGAAAATTTTCAAGGAGCAGATGCTTTTAACTTTTTTAGCTTTCAAGCAGAAAATTAATGGATTTCTCATTGATTGACGCTCATAAATTTATTTCAGCTTAAATATTTCTTGAATTGAATATATTATAACCCGGAACTACGAGGCAAGTGCCTGCAAGCAGCAATTAAGATTAAAAACGTTTATTATAATCATATCTTTAAAACAAGATCGAAAAAAATGCGTGATTCCGATGGAGAGAATTCACTTGAGGTTGGAAGAGAAAAGAAAGGACAATTGGAATATAATCTTAAAAAGTTTTATGACTGTCGACGTTTTCTTTGTTCACAAGATCCGCGTTTTCTTCTCGTTCAGATAGTAATTTCTCGTTTTTTGAGATCATACGGAAATGAAAAGGGTCAGTACGAAAGAAAGAACAAAAAATGTGCACTCGTATTTTTTTCTCTGTGCTTCCTCGTCACCATTGTGACGAGAATTTCCTCTTGAAACAGAAAAATCGGGCAGCTTGAGTGGGCGACGAAAGTTTCGTAAGCGCAAACAATGAAGCACAGACGTTGGTCTCGTCTGACGTACTCGTTGAGTGGTGATTCTTGAGAATTTTTACGGCAAGTATCAGTTCACGTGGAAGATAAAGAAAACTTTGAATATTGCATCGTCAACAGGATCGCGACACATACATTTATTTCCACACATTAAAAAAATGTCTGCTCCAATTAAACAGTGATGAAAAATCAATGCTTTAATGCAGAAAAAGAATTTACAAAAGTTTACAGTTCTCTCAGTCACGTTAGACTCATAGGATCAAAGTAAACGTGGCACGTTTCGATTTTAAATAGAAAAAAGAACGCAAGCAAAAAAAATTCGTAAATTTTTATATTTATTATGTTCCGAATGATTTCCATTTCCTGCATGAGAGTTAGGTAGTCGTGAAGAAAATGAGAAGTAAACCCTTATCAATCGAACTCACTCTTTCAATATTTCTTTTTTTCGGGTTCGTTCCAGACGTTTCTCGAAACTGACTATACAGTGAGACGCAAGCTCTTTACCAAAGGAAGAACAAAGTTATTCCACGAATTCTGGCAAAGCCACCCTCGTCGCGAGCCCCGAAACTCCCTTCGACGAATCCACTTCCTTCTCGCGTTCTTTCACCCTTGCCACCGACCCTGGCGTTAGCGAGTCAGGGACCGACGCTCTCGTAGAGATCCCCCACTACGTACATTTCCTATGTATTTTATACATATATAAATGTCACGTTCATTTGCAAACAAAAGGGCACAACGATAGAGTTTCACGATGTTCATCGATTACGTTTACGCCCTTTCATTCACTACATTTGTCAATGTGTCTGTCTCTCTTTTTCCTGGTTCCCGACGCCGGAGTATCGACCGCCGTGTCCTTGAACCTGAGCCGCCATCCGGACAAAACCCTCCGCGCCCGGCTAGACTGCCCCCCGAGCAAACGTGCAACCCCCAAACTCGAAGGGCTCCCTGCATTTCGCGCAGCTCGATCTCTTCTCTCTCTCTCTCTCTCTCTCTCTCGATTTCACTCTCTTATCTTTCTCGTTTCCGCTTCATGTTTGTCTTTCTTCTTCTCTCTTATTCGTGCCTAACTTTTGCTGCTCTCTCTGCAAAACTTTTACGATGTCTCATCATTTTACTCCCTGAAATTTTAGTTATTTATTGTACCAAGTATTATTCAAACACGCACTTGCGCAGTGTTTATAATGAAAAATCGGTATTTCAGATGAAATATTTCCACTCGGGATTGCATACTCAATCGAGCAAATCTTCTTCTCTAAAAATTCTAGTGAGAATATTATACACGTGAGGGGTCAGAAGAGTTGTCCGGAAGATTTTTCGTCTGGTTCGCTTTAAGAGACACTCGGAATGCAGTTGATTCCCTCAAAAGATGGTTGAGAATGTCAATAATAAAAAAAAGCCTTAGTACAGGAAGTTTCGTGGGGATTGAAGCGAAGGAAAAATTCGATGAATTTTTTACATCGTCGATAAAGTCAGAGTTTTGTAACCACCAAGCATTCTCGAGAATCTTTTGAATATTTACTGTAATTCTTTAGAACATGCGATGAATTAATGAAAATTCATCTGTGAGTTTCTTGGAATATTTTCAATACATCGATAATATACCAAATCATAAATGATTCAGCACTAAAATCGATATATGAAAATTCCTTTTTATAAGGAAGCAAAAAAGCGTCTGGGAATTTGAGAGGACCATGCGAAATCTTGAGAGTTGAAAAAAAAACTCGACATAACGATATCGAGGGTTTTGCTGCCAGACAGTTGATAACAGCTTAGCCCGTTTTTTCTCACTCCGTTTCTCATTCCTCTATCTCTCTCTTCCGTTATATAGAAGTCTCGCCGGACTTGCTGCAGGGGAAACAACCTCTCGGGGGTGAGTTCATGGCCCTCCCACGTTTCGAAGCGTGGGCTGTCGGTCGTTTTTTGTGCCCTCCCAGATACGACGTTCTTCTCCCCCTCGTGCTTTCCCCCTTCTTCCCTCATTTTCTGTCTTTCCCTTTTCTTTGCTCCCTCTTTGTCTTTCCCTCTCTCTGTCTCTGTCTGGCTCCTGTGAATGCAGAGGGTGAATGCAAGGTCCGGATAAGAGGGTCTCAGCAACACAACGGAAAGTATCAGCTGGGAGGATGAGAGAACTCAGTGAAAAAGCGATGGACTTTGGTGAGCGAACGAGACGGTTCGAGGGAACATCGAACTGAAAGAAAAGAAAGAGAGAGAGAGAGAGAAAACGGAAGAGAGATGTCACAAAGAAGGAAAGAATGAGGAAAAAGTGAAAAAAAGGAATATGAGGCAGGGGTTGCCTGGTTCTTGAACTGGCATAAACTGAAGAAGGAAAAATCGTCAGACGTATAATTTTGACTGCTTTGCTTCCTTCTTTCCGGGTATGCTTTCTTTTCTTTTTAGAATAGAAACGAAGAGAAGAGGCTCATCTTGCTGCATTCACAAATCTTTCGTTCTTCGTCCACGAGAACAATGTGGACGATGATAAAATTCGCGAACGAATAGATATAATAGATGTACTTTAGTGTTAATGCCGCATGTTGGTGACAAAAAGCCTTCCTCTTATTTTCCTCATTTAACTACTCATTTACGAGAACCTGTTTTTCATTATAACATTTTACACGCTCACTCGTCCAAGAACATTATAGCTTGCCATTTAATTTAATTTTTTCATGCTTTTATTCCCCCTCGATGAATAAGGACAAATAATCCGCACACGAATTTCAACTCATTTCTCCTTTTTTTATAGCATTCCATTTTGGTCAGGGAAATTCTTGTTTCCTAATGTACCATTAATAGAAAAAAAAATACCTCTACTGAAAATTTGATCGATTCTAACAATGACGTACCTTCTTTACGTTCCATCATGTTTTTAGAGCTTCCGTAAGCACAGCAGGAATTTTAAGTTTAGATCAGTTTTATCATGGGTTTCCGGACTACAAGAAATTTTAGAAAGTGTCTGATAAATTATGACATCTTGGAAAAATTTCGAATGTGCTTTTAAATCTCTTGTATATTATACTGACAGAACGTTAAAAAGTGTTTGCAAGTCTAATTGAAACTTCAACGTAGCTGTCTGCACGATAGATATAGATCAACTGGATTTTTATCAACATTATAAAGAATTTTTTTAGTGAACGCCTTTTCTGATAACGTAAATGCTTTATTTTTACTTCCGATAGAGTCATTTGTTTCAATCTAATTTTTCAAGTGGTATACAATCTGTCAATATTGTAAATTATAATATAGATCCATTAAATAGTTGGAATCACGTGCTAAGTAATTTATGAAGTGGAAGTAAAGTTACGGTAACATTTTGCGCGGCGAATGTAGCGCCGTCTAGCGCTCAAGTTGAAATTGCTGCGCGTTTACTCTTCTCATTGCCCAGCCACGCGCAGTGGAAACAAATATTGATGGTCGGACGTATAAATAGTAGATGTGGTCGGTGCTTTAGTCAGCCATGCAAAAGGGCAATACGCAACTGACCAAATGATATTACTGCATCGAAAAATTTTCAAATAAGAATTTATGATGTTGCGATGTTGGTACATCGATACTTAAATCGTAAAATTCATGTTCGTACAGAAATATTTCTTTTATTTCAACAAACTAATCAATTGGATCAGTGTGTTCTTTTTAAATAAATGTTCAGTCACAACTTTTTATCAGGTACATCAATTTGGATGAATTTCTTTGAACGTCTGAAATAATAGTTACATTTTTGATGTTTAACGAATCATCATTAAATTACGAATTATCAATTAAAAATATTATTCTTTAACATTTTATGATACCGTTTGATGACTTTACAAATTCGTTTCTTCAATTCATCTGTAACAAAGGAATTTTTTTCATTGAAGAGTCAATTTGTAAATAAAAGTCTTGTTTGTATCATTGTTAAAAAGGTCTGCAGTAACTTTTTCCTTCGTATCCAATAAAATTGCGTCTGTATTCCCGTGAGTTTCCAATGGTATACTTATAGAGATGCATTTTTCCAAGAGGCACTTCTTCCATTTCAGGCACCCACTTGTGTTAGTCCTCGTCAGTTTTCATTTACGGATAGAGTTTCATCGATTCCGTTCCAACGAATGCGAATCTCTTTTCTTCAAGCAATTATATAATTCGTTGATACATAAAAAAAAAAAAAAACTATTCGTCGATGCATCGCTCGCAAATGCTTGAAAACGATTATTCTCTATTATGCTTGTCAATTGGATATTTTTTTCAGTATGGTCGTCAGGTGGTCAAGACACTATGACACTAAACGAGTGACTAAACGACACTGAACGAGTCGGAGTATTGTAAACATATCGAGAAACTCATAGCAATTTTCGTCTACGTCATATTTTATGTTCGTCATTTTTCCTAGTGGAATAAATACTTACTAGCGCAACGTCACTTTTTGTCCGTTTTGTTCTTCTCTCTTTTGTTCCATTTTCCTTTCACATATTTACCATTCTCAACGATTTTCTGTTTCGTAGAATTTTTTTCTAGTTTTTTAAAAACATTTTACTAGGTTTTTTTTCGATTTTTTTAAATCTTTGTAAAGATGGTTATTGATTCTTTGGGAGCAATTTCATCGAGGAAAGGGAAAAATGATCAGCAATGCCGAAGAGGTCTTTAAAAATAGCATTCAAGGCCACCACATTGCCATAATTGACTTTTAAAAAAAAAAAAAAAAAAGACAAGTTACTTGTTTTTTTCTTACCAGACATTACGAGTTTTCGTAAATGATTTGTTTAACTTTTAGACTTGCGTATCGGAACGAATACTTTAAAATTATGCCTTTTAAGCTTTATCCTCCTACTCCTTTCTCCTCCGTTGCTCGTATATGTCGCGCAGAAAGTCTTTATTCATCTCACAAAGGACAGCTCACAGCTCCGTGAAACGAGAGAAACCCTCAGGAAAAACGAGTAGCACGCGATAACGTTGGCTTGAGGATCCATGTGTATTATATATACATTTCTTGCCCGTATACCTTCTTATGTTTCCCCCTTTCTCCGTTTGCTCCCTTTTTCATGCTTCTCGTAAGCACGACAAAGATTAATTTCGTCTAGGGCTTCTTATTCCCTTTGTCGCCAAACCTTTCCTCATGTACTCAAATGAAATACCAGTAAATTTCAGAAAATTTTGTCTCTAGCAAAAATATGATCCGTGGATAAACATAAACACACGAATACATAAATATAAACGTATACATCCATAGAGTTGTCCACGTGACGTTGAAAAGAAAATCGTGCAATATTAAATTCACAATATAAAAAAGTCTACCCTGTTTGTGCATAATGTACAAACATAATGTCTCAATTATATTTACTTCATGCAGACTGCACAATTTTTTTCAATTATTTACGAACCACAGTCCATGGTAATAATATTCATATCAGCTGAGTAATTTTTTTCAATAAAATAATCTAGTAAACCAATGTAATTATTTTATTTAATATAATTGAATGAAAATAGTTCGATGTTTTGTATGATTTGTGTGACTCATTTTACAGGTGGTTTAGTATTATATAATAATTTTCACTCTGTTTTTTAGGATGTTTTTAATATTCCATTAAATCTTCACAATTTTGCCTCGTTAAGTAGGTGACGTAAGGAAAAAAATTATAAAAATTCAATATACATTTATTTACTTAATAAATTTGTATGTTGCAGGTGTTTACGAGTTCGTTCCTTTGGAACAAGGAGAAGGACAGAGGCTACAAATAAATGCACAAAATTGTATTCATTGTAAAACATGTGACATAAAAGATCCAAGTCAAAATATAAATTGGGTCGTACCCGAAGGTGGTGGTGGACCTGCTTACAACGGAATGTAATTTCGCATTAATTCGTTATTAATCGAATTGATTTCCAAGAATTAAAGACTATTTTTTGTTTGTTTTATAATAAAAGTGCAAAAATATTTTTTATACGGATGTTATTCCGGGTCTTTCATAAACGAAACATGAGTTGACTCGTGTCAATTCATAGATTCAATGTACATTTTTTAGGCTAAATTTTTTCGTTTATTTCTTTGGTAGTTTCCAATCGCAAGCAAATCAATGCAAAATGTAGAAAAAAGATGATGGTTATATAAAAACCTTAAATTAGGACACACTATACCATGCTTCGATATTGTTATAATCAGTGCCTTTTTTAAATTATCATTTTCTTTTTAAGGTGTAAATAATTCGAAATAATGAAATGCGGGTAGAAATAATATTCGAAAACCACTTAAGATCGTTGCCTTCGACAACCTAAAATGTATTTAATCGTGTATACGTACTTTTTAAGTCGGATGTTCTACTGATACCGAAAGTTTGTGTATGAAAATGTCATTTTTTTTAAATAAAGTTTGTTATTATTAGAAATAATTTAATTTTTCGTATAGAAGAATAAAGAGTGTCGTGACTTTTTTGTAGTCCAAAAACACCCCCTCATTCTTTTCTTCTTTTCCAATTCCATTGATCAGCAAACGGTTCGTATAAGTTTATGTTTGGGAAATATTATTCAAAGAAAGCTGCTTTAACTTTAAAACACTGAGCTTTTATTTGCAGAAAATCCATGGTTTGAAAATCGATCCAAAAAATGAGATGTTTTTGTATTTAAAGGAGGAATTCTCTCAGTGAGAAATTAATGGGATTATTAAAGCATCAAGAAAACCTAAAATTGGTTCTGAGATTTTCATGTATAAATTAATACGTTTACTCATCCATCAATATTTCTTTATGAATCAAAATGAATTTGTCGCTAAATAGTTTTCTTGGGATGTGATCATAAATGTAAGAGATTTAGGGAATTGGTCAAAGCTCTCGTTCACGTTCGTTCAATCATAACGTCCTCGCTCTGCTAAGCCTTAGAGAGGATGTCCTCTTGTCCTCTTTCTTTCTGTCTATGTACATAGCACGAAGGAGCAATAAATTGGTGAAGGTTTAGTTCTGATTGAACAGGAGGCTCCTGCGCGTCTTAACGTCATGGCTAGAATTGCGTATTGTCTCAAGAGCTTACCAATCCCTCTGGGGCCTGGAGCTTCCGGATAATGATAAGCTCCACGATTCGGCAAGTTCAGTCAAGGTTCCATGACTGACATATTATCATGACTGTTATATAACGAATTATCGTTTCACGTTGTATGGTCATTTGACGATCACAAGTTCTTTGAATCTCGTCCAGTGATGATATTTATGGTTCAAGGATTCTTGTCCCCTCTTCAGAATTTTCTCGATATTTCGTAATTTCTCTTAACAACTGCTACGTTGTGCTACATGAAGGATTTTCAATGCAATCACCTCATCATAATTATTTGAGAACGAAGTTTTCACGATGTCTAAAGGATTAGCCGATGGAAATGACATTAATGGGAATTAAGATCCACTTACAATTTTAACGTAAAATAAAATTGCTTGTCATCTGCACACTAGACTTTACATAACGTTTGTAGGGACAAAAAAATTCAATCCCGAGTGAAAGGGTTGCGATTTTTTGTCGACCAGAATAATTGGCTGAACAGATTGAAAAAGATTCTTTTTCTCTGTGAATTGAGAGACGAATTTCGTGCTCAAATTAATTATTTTTCCACTTGGAATGAAACATTCCGGAAATGGAACTATTTTGAAACACCGTGAAATGAATATTGCATTAATTATCGTAATAATTTGAGCAAACCACTTGAAAGAATTCACTCAATTGAGAAAGTGAGACTTCGCTTTCTTCGTTCATACAATATTTGGTAAGATTAGGCACTCTTATGGTCTATATAAAACCAAAGCGACCAGAAGTCTCATATATAAAATGTCCAAAATCAGGTTCGTACCTTACATCGAGAGGGCAGATACACTAAATCATAAAGCAGAGCAAAAAGAGAAATAACAGTATCAAAAGAGAGTGGAGAAGACACAAATTCGTATAATGTGGGGAGGCCGAGCTCGTACCATGTAATTTCATCCGCGTCAGGATCCATTTGTATCAACATGAGAACGAGAGTATGAGAAAGTAATCAAGCGTAATGGTTTCTTCCCTCATTCGTATATTTACTACCGATATATACGAACTATAGTATACCAAAGAATACATCGTGATTAGCTCGTGCCTGACAGGGTCCGATATCCCTTCGTTGCATCATGAGGGTCACACACGAATACGTTGTCAGGAAGTGTTCATGTGCTCTGTATTTTTTGTGACAACAAAAGTAGAAACATTGATTTTATATGAGAAAAAAAAAAAATTCAATACAAATTTTCTTTTCTCAGTTCAATTAAGTCAATCAACTATTAATTCGTACTAAAAATAATCGTGTATTACAGATAGGAGTGATAAACAGAAGAAAATTCAAAAAAACATCGACATTTCCATGAAATGATTTTCGGTTTAAATTCACCAATTTCTTGTAACGACTCAATTGTCGTGAGAACTCTTTCGTTATCAAGTACAAATATCTATTGCTGAAACACCAAAAAATAAGAATTTCTATATCACGATTTTCCGCCAAAATTAAGAAAACTTACGGTTTGGGTGAATAGCCTGTTTTCGTTGTGAAACGAATAATTAACATTTTTAACAACATGTTAAATGGCTGAAAATGCTCATATCTATAAAACATAAAACATACATCGGTTTTTTAATCGTTTTGACTACTCCAAATAAAAGTTGATTACCATCGACAAAGCTTCTGTGTGATAGAATATATTTTTTCACAGGGACACAGTTGCTCCGGAGATGTAGAGCTTAACTTTATATTTTTGATAACCTCGATTCTTTGTTTAATACTCACAATTGAAACATTTGTCAATACGATTTCAAGATGATGACAACGTACGAAGGGCGATATGTGTATATAAAATAATGATAAATATTTTATGATTTCACCACCCAGTTGTATACCTTCGATTATTCTCTTATGTTTTTTATTTTCCTTTCGTTTTCGTGGCACAAACGGACATCGAGCGCAAAAAAAAAGTTCTTCTTCAAAAACGAATATAAGAATGTTTGTCGAATACGTGCATGATGAACTCGATCGCTCGACGAACAAAGAACTGACAGAAGCGTTACTTAAACAAAATTCAGCCTGGGCACGAGACGACCAAATAAAAAATGTGCCTTTTTTTCAGCGTGAATTAGTCTCGATCAATGAACGGTTATCACAAAAAATTGATACGCTTGTCCATTGAGAATGAAACGTATTACGTGCTTTTGGATTTATTTTGTTCCGTTCCTTTTATCTTTACAGAGTCATTCGCCGAGGGATTAAAAGATCACGAGTGTGATGAGTATGTTTTATTGCTCGATATTAATAGCTCGAAATTTTGGAAGATTCGCCAGAGGATTTTATTTTCCAGATCCATTAAATATCTATTTCGTAGGTGGTTCGAAAAGAAAGAACGAGTAGACAAAAAAAAGGGGGGGGGGGCAAAGCGATGGCCTATACTTGTAGACTGGACCAAGCTTACCATGGTGTTGGGGGAGTTTGTACGTACAGATGCCACAATTCGCACCGACCCTACCCTACTCTCATCCAAAGGGATGAATCGTCCGATTATCCAAGGGGACGAACATGCTTGTACGTATATATATAGACACGACATGTGTGTGCTATCCCTCGGGTATAAGAGGATTACCCATTCTTCGATATCGACGTGCACATATACACGAGGTCATATGAGAGGATTTGCTCTCTCGTATTGGTCCATATTCATGTGTTGATGCACGATTGGTCCAGCCCTTCTAGCAAATATGACTCATCATACTTATACGAGAACTTTCCACTGTCGCATCGAATCATGCAATCTCAAGGTTATCCTTTGTTTGGTACGTAAAAGTATATAGATGCTGTTTATATCCCACAGAATACTTTGGAAGGATTCGTGAAAATCATTTGTTCGAGGGGTAATAAGAATTAGTTGGAAATTGCGTAATCATTCAGAGATATTAATTGTCATAGGTCAGGCCACCTGGCATAGAACTTTCATTGAAAATAACGTTTTGTTCATTTATTAATGATTTCACTCTGCGCTGCACGTTAATTTTATCTCTGGTCAACATCGAACATCGAACAATTAAAAAACGTTTGTCCTTGAAAAAAAAAGACAAATAATATATGAATGTTAAACAAATTTTATGTTTGACATTTTACTTCGTCGGTCTGACAACAATCGATCTTTTCTACTGTGACTCGATCCTGGAAGCGATTTCCAATATAAATGGAATTTGGATCCAGCAACAATAAGCTTTGAAGTACTTCATGTCAAAACATCGAACAGACGTGAAACGGTGAAATTCCGGAAAGTTTAATCCTGCTGTAACTTCTGCTGCTATATAGAGTCGTTCACAAAATCATAGTAAAGTATCGAATCGAACGAACTAACAACACTGCATGAGATTAATTATCTTACTTGACTTTAGCGGATTAGACGAGCGAGTGACTAGATAGATGGAGGTTCTCAAAGTTTAAAAATTCATCAAGAGTTCATCAGCGTGTGGATCAGCAAATAAACACAAAAGATTCGTAGTCTTGGACGAGAGTGAACTGCACTTCTATCGATAAGAATTAATGAATGATTCCCTGGGGGCTTTACTGTTCGTGACAGACTTTTTCGCAGAAGGAGGGGGAGGGATAAACATATCATAAACGAAACGAAATATTTTATGAGACAAATAAAAACATTCTTATACGTTACGTAATACATAAAAATACAATGTCGATCACTTTTAAACGAAGAATCGTTGGGCCCCATCAGACAACTGACGTTCCCATCTGTTTATAAACGATTTTTTCAAAAAATTTCTTTGCTTTCTAACGTATCGTACTGAACACGATATAATGTAGAAAAAATCATAAATTCTGCGCTAATTTTGTTAAAACCGTTGCCTCCTAATTACAGACAGTAATTCGGAATCGTGATCGTAATATATGACGTCGACCGGTGACTGAACTATGTACCATTAATGTGATAAGATTTCATTGGCACTCAAAGAATCCACTTTTTAGTACTACTTTAAAGAGAAGAGCTAAGACAAGCAAAAAGAAAGAAGGAGTGAGAGCAACTGAAAGAAACGAACGAAGAAAGGAATGGAGAGATAGCGATGAATGGAGTGAAAATGAAAGGAAACCATGTTTGAAAATGGAAGCGGGACTGATGCTCGAAGATGATACACTCTTTTTCTCCCCTGACGTTTCGATCCTTAGCCTCTGGTAGTTTTATTCAGTTTCTATGGTCATCCAATTCATCATTTGACTGAGACAACATTCATCATTACTCCTTATCTGTGATAAGGATAAATAGCATTAAATAATATGAAAGTTCATGGTCTGATGGTCTTCATTTTCTTGACTTGTAAAGACAGTCGATTTTGCTTCAAAGACGCGTCTACATGACATATTATAGTCGATGGTAAAGGGGAGTTGTTTCTCTTTGTTCCTGCGGTCATGCATTCGATCTAATTCTCTTTTCCTCTCTCTCTCTCTTTCTCTTCTACTCTCTCATACGCACACACTCTTCGTCACTGAACCAGCCTTGAATATTCCATCGAACTCTCGCCCTTTTACTAGAACCTTCTCTCGTCAGCATCCCTTTTTCGAACTTCCATTCTCCCTCTTGGTGTGTATACATCTATACAGATTACTCTGTCGGAGTCTCACCCTCTCGACAAAACCATCGAGGACTTCCCGGGTCGCGATGCGTTGTCATAGCAACCAGAGGCCACGGGCAATCCAGTGGGGTGCATTCGTACGTGCGTTTACCCCCGTAAACCAGGCTCGCTCTGCCACTACTCTCCACTCTCGTCTCCTCTTACCCTCCCTCTTTCAGACACGGTCCCTGTGGCCCCCATGGAGAGGACACACTGTTGCTTGCCGCTACGATCGAGGAAAGTTGCACACAAAACACACATCCACGTATCCACACGCATACTCACGAACCAACTTTTTTCAATCACTCCGTGAGCATACGATCTCAGGTGTATTGATTGTGTTAACCGTATCATTCTGTATAATCTTTTTTTCTCTCTCCATTTTATAAAGCGAGCAACCGAAAGCTTTGTTTGTGTTTGTGTTTGTGTTTTTTTTTTTTAATTGCCAATTAGAAAAATTGATTTGGTTTGCGCTGAAGTAAACGACCGAAGGGGAATAAACCTCCAAAAAAGCGTATATAGATTTACTCAAATTAAACACTTTTTCGACTGGAAAAAGAATTGATAGACTGATCAATTCACGGATTCTGCATTTTACGTCACTGCGATGCTCATAACTTAGGTCACAACTCTTTAACAAAAAGTTTGATCGAATTTCCTGATGAGTCGTACAGCGATATGCAGGTCGATTGCTGCTTTTTTAATGACCTTGGTAAATGGACGCAGCACGTTTTTTTTTTACGAGGGTGAACTGGATACCTTGAATATAACCTTCAACCTTTCTGTAACATCGTATTCTCGATGAAACGCTGTGACTATATAGTTCGACTGTTCAATTATTATAAATTTTATCGTAACTCCAATTATCATTATTATTTTTATTACAAGATCACGTAAAAAATTGCACCAATTGCGAGGATCAAGAGCGTTGGATTCAGTCACGTTAAAATCACTGGCCATGAAGGGTGCGACCAACTACATACACAGTCGCGTGTTCCTCATCAGGGGAGAAATGCAATTCTAGAACGCCGCATCGACCTAAAATTGAGTATACAACTAGAGGGTTGGGCTGTAGCATAGCAACTCCAGCGCACCCAATTCAAGCGCAATTTGCATCTGAACAGCGTAGCTATGAATAGGCCAATATAGAAGCTATCTATTAAACGCCCGAGAGGTCGCGTCGAGGTGACGAGGATCTTTCACGGTTGTGTGCTGTTGCTACTCGTATACTGTTGTTCTTAACAGCTATAGAACCAGAGGAGATGGATAGCAAGAGCCTTTGAAAATATGATAATCATCAGCACGGCAATGAACCATACTAAGGAACAAAATTTAAGACAAAGTCCATTTCTCCCTATTACGGTCGTATAACAACAATAGCAGCTAATAAATGCTTCTGAATTTTCAACAATCACAATTATTGTAGACTCAAACAATAATTAGTTCCCGGAGCTCAGACAGATTCTGTCCAACATAAAAGAAAATAGCGATTTTTCAGGCTTACGTTTTCGCGTATAAGAGAAACAAACAATCACCTCTGCTGGTAAGAAACTTTTTTAAGTTCTACAAAAATTCGATCAGTCTGCATTCGTTGGTCGTGATCCCATCGTTAAGACATTTGTCATTGCACAACAGTATCTATTAGAAGTTTGTATCAACTTTCTAAACTAAGTTTCTAAAAATCGTTGATTCTACGTTTTATGAGATCAATTCTCAAAACAAAGATGCTCTGGAAATTTGATTCGAGTATGAGAGAAAAAAACGCTATCCCATTCGTTCAACAATGTTGGGGTTCCGGAAATAGACTAAGCTTCGAGGGTCGAGGAACGTGGAGGATATTTGGACATTTATTTGTATAAATGCATAGATAGATGGCAGAATTTATATGTATATAGAAAGTAATACTTATTCGTCTACGTTTTTCTATATTTTCTTCTGTCTCAATATATGTATATATATCGATGGAAACAGATATATTTATATTTATCGCTTTACCTAGTGTAACGTGATCGGAAAGATGTGCAAATATTGTTGAATCTGTTGAGCCGTCATGCGTTCAGCTTTATTTTTTTTTTGTTCTTCTCCCGCACAAAGAAGCACAAAAAAACGAAATATACATGTATCCCTCTCCTATGCTGACTGTTGTCCTAAACAGGGATAACGACAGATGTGCGTTGGGTTGGGGTCCGTATAAGCTGCACTATACACTCGACATTATCGATTGCCTTTGCTGTGTAACCCACCGGTTCGTTTCATATCACTAGGCTGAGTGCTGAGTTCGAGCCTCGCACGCACGGTGGCGTGACCGTGAAGAATTTACACATC
The DNA here is from genome assembly GCA_948107755.1 of Campoletis raptor. NCBI lineage: Eukaryota > Metazoa > Arthropoda > Insecta > Hymenoptera > Ichneumonidae > Campoletis > Campoletis raptor. The sequence goes on along the minus strand of OX403622.1, from coordinate 29,863,158 downwards.
TGCGCTTTTATTGGTCATTTTATGTTACGATCCGGGAAATCAAAGGAACAGAAATTTTCTCCACTAAACATACGAAATTCGATACGTATGAAAAGTATTGAAACTCAACATTTATACGGTCAATCATCGTCTTTATGAACATTTACTTTATTTGTTGATGGAGAAAAACGGAATTCGTTGATCGGTGTCGATTCATTTTTTTTTAAACTTTGCTTACTTCTTATGTTTTTTGAACCTTAATAAATGATCCTAATTACGCGAACTATTTAAAATACATGAGAAATTGATGTTGAAGAGAAGACCAGCGAAAAAAGGAAATCGTTCCACAGCAAATGAAAATAAACACTAGATAATTTTTAATTTAAATTTTTAGATAATTTAATTTTTAATTTACCACTCAATAAATAATATGTTGTCAAAGCATTTTATGGATCTTGATTGTTTTCTTGTGATTCGTATCAATTGGTTCATTCCATATTCTTTATGGAATCTCATTTTTATCAACTTTTTGTATCACTGGGAGTTTTTTTTCTTTTTTGATATAGATGTAAAGCACATAGTGCTATGCACCGAGATTCAGGTTTGATCTGGATTGAAGTTGGAATTTTTAGAGGGAGCACTTGACCATCGGAAGCTCGAATGTCTAGTTGCAAAAAGAGTTGTAGTGCTCGTGAAACATTGACACTATATATAACATCTACATTTGTGAATTGCCGGATTGATATTGAAAGCTAAAACTAGGGCAATTGCAAAATGGTTTCATCAGAAAGTCTACTTCACGAGAGTGTAATGCTTACTTAAGCTTGATAGATATATTTTTATAGATACAGTGGAACATACAAACGTTACATTATAACACAGGCACGAACTGTCAAATTTTCTTAACAAGGCCCAGATTTTGGAACAATTAATTTTTTATGATGTACTGTCATATTTAATTGTACCTTCAAGACAAAAACAACGGAAAATATGCAAAATTCGATAGAGTGAAGTCAAAAAAAAAGTTTATACTGAAGTCAAACTATGGGGGAGTAACTATATTTCATTTATCAACATAGTTACTTACAAGTTAAGAAACAATAAAGTAGATTTTTTTTTCAAGTACCCTCGTACATTTATAAATGTTTATGGAAAAAAGTACAAGGGTAATAAATACAATTTATTGGGGATAGTAAATCCTTTTATCTAAGATCTTTTTTTTGCAGCTCACGCGGTCCGTTTATAGTTTTTTAGGGGTCAATGTACGACGTTCGTGCTACGCCCCGGAGAATATCGCCACGTGGCAAGTGTCCCGTTCTCCATTACCTTCCCTTATACAGTTCATCGCTTTATCACAACCCGTTTCTAAGCTCTTTCTTCCTCCTTCTCTCCTTTTCTTTCTCGTTCAATTTTCCTTCCTCTCTGCTTTTTCCTCGTTTCTGAGGTATGCTAATTTTTATGTACCCCCTAAATTGCTGGAAACATGTGCGCCAGACGAACCTTTGTAAGGCTTCCTTCGAGAGCCTGCCAATCTGTCTCCAGCAACACTCGCTTACGACACTTTCATCTACGAGCAGAATATCTCCTACATCTTGTGCTGTTATTCCAACATCTCTATATATACTATAAATACACATAATGGAAGGTAGGGAACGCCAAGTGTCTTTGTTGCCTTGTAACTCGCTATTAGACGTCGTCTTAGAGGATTCCGTGTCTTTCAAGAAACTTTTCGGAAGCCAATTAAACTTAAGTCACGTCTCCAACAAAATTTGGTATCCAGGCAGTCCACCAAAAAGTCAAGCAACATTTTCAGGAAAATACCAAATGGCCAATACTGAGACACCTTCGCTTTCTCTTTCTTTTTAAAAAGTAACATTTTCTGTCATGTCACAACTTTTCATTACCTAACGTTAATTTCATCGGTATACGATCAATTAAAAATTGATGATGACTTATACACTTAATAGATAAAGGCATGACACATCGAGAACGATTAAGACATAAATACTCTACGAATTAAGACATTTCGACTTTTTTTCTACTAAATGAATCAATCTACATTTTACTCCAAGAAATTCAATAATTTTTTGTCTGCTTAACAAAAAATCGAGTAAAATGTTTAAAAAAAAGTGAATATTTACAATTGGTATGCACTTTTGCTGAAAGGCGTATAAAAATATTTTTGTTCATTTTGTAATAAAATATAATCTGGCACGTTTTTCAGCAAAAGTGTCGATTGCAAATCTATACCGCAAAAAAAAAGAAACCTTCTACTTAATTCAAGTTTTAATCGTATCTCAAAATTTCCTATGTACTAAATTTTAGAATATATTTTCCATATTTACAACGAAGATTAAAAAACTTTCCAAGAGTAAATTCGTTCCGAGAGTAAATTACAATTTGAAATATTCAAGTTTTCATTAATTAATTAAATTTCACCATCTGCATATTCATCACTATTGTTTTATTAAGTACAATGTTTCCTTCATTATTGTTATTATTTATTTCATTGTTTAATTAAACCATTCAGTACTTCATTATTGTTATGATTATTATTATTATTGTTGAAAACATTGTTGTATTAATTTATCAGTGAATATTATGACTTGTATGTGTGTGTGATGCTGCTAGATTATTATCGATATTACTGTATATATTTCATCTGTATGTATAGAAAACAGCACACAGCAGATGGCACGGGCCAGGGCGGTTCTGTGGCAGCTGCCGAAAACTGATGTAGCGTGCAGCATGCTCCGGTTATACGACACGGGTATACGAGAAATGCACTCATACATGTTCATTTTCATTTCTATTCTTGCTGTACCCGTTTTCTCCCTGCCGTTCTCTCTCCCTCTCTCTCTCTCTCTCTCACACTCTTTCTATTTTCTCTCTTTTTCCGCGCATTTCTCTCTTTTTTTCATACGTGAGTTCGAAAGAAAACAAAAGTATTACTTCTTTTCTTGTCGAACATTATCTCTGCGATAATGTCAATGCGGAAATACTGAAAACAACCAGCAACAGTAGTAGTGCTTCCGGAGTATCTGTGGGAGAACGAGACAGAAAGTATATAAAAAATGGGCTTTCAGTAGTGTGAAGGTTCTAACCTGTTGACGATCATCATTCAGGCGAAATGATCCCAAGCAATTTCCGATAACAATAAGTAGTGGATGCCCCTGAAAACACCCTCTCCATATGTATACCGTGACGGAATAAATACTCATCCGTTGGAAAGAATCAAGCAACTATTTGATTGATGAATTTTTTTTTGCTTTTTCATGAAGAATTCTGATGTAATGTAAAAGTTGAATAGATGTTGTTTTTTATTGATTATTTGTTGCTCTACACTTGAATCTCTGAGGGGAAAAATATGTTTTATTTATTTAGTTTCTGAACAGTGTGCTCAACTCTTAAAAAATGTCAACATCAATGTATTTGAAATGTTAATTATACATAATTGACACTTTTCATTTGTTAATTTTGCATTAAACAGAAGAGTAATCAATAATTAGTAACTTGAATTATTGCTTGACTTCGTTTGAAAGGATAAATTTATGAAACTAACCCCTACGTAAAATGTTGTTTATAATTATATTGAAATAACTTGTGCATAATTGAAGGATGAACGTGGATCTGAAACTTTTGCGTAATATCATGATTTCCAGTTGTGAGACAAATGAAACTTTTGTAATTAGAGTTTCCTGTTGTTAATTAAACTGACAGAAGACACTGTCAAACTATTCGATTCTTCTCCGCCACGTGTTATATGTTATAAGGAAGAAAATCTTGCTGAGCAAGAGCTCTCTCGTCTATCGCATCTCTGTGGTTCTCGGTGGCTGTGGCAGCTGCGAAATACTCGAATCGAGGAGCAGCCACAGCTGTCTCAATTTCAACCTTGCCCCACACTCCTCTAGTCGATCCTGTTCTCAATTCCTCTGTCTCCCTCTTTCTTTCGTTCTTGCTCCAAACATTTCTAGGTTGAATGTGGCAACAATCACGTTACGTTAACGGGAGTCATCTCAACACGTGATGGCTTTTTGCATACATAATCCAAAATGAATTAAAAAAATCACATCAATTAAATCACTATATAATTTATTTGTGTTGATGATTTTATCGTTTCAATTATTTCTAATTTAAACAGTGTACGTTTAAGAAAGTTATATGCTCAATTAGTTACAATGAAAATTGATTAAAACCTACAGAGTGGCATGATTGAGGCAAGCTGAAGATTACAGATTGTTGCTCTTCCATTTTTAATTTCTCTATTTGAGAAGACAAACATTTAATTATACCTGCAAACCCAAGATTCCTAAGGGATCCAATTAGTTTTTTTTCTTTAATTTTCTACAGTGTTGATAAGTAACAACAAGAAACGATTGTAAAAAAAAAAAAACCGGTTAAAATGAGAAGCTGGAGCGTGTGGATTAGAAAAGATGTTGCGTTCATTTGTGATTGTTCGCCAAGATAAAAGAGCGATTTTTTCGTTGCAGTTAGGACAATATTCAGGAGGAGATTTGATTCAATCTAGATCCAGAGAGTTTGAATATGAAACATGAAAGCATTTCTATTGTATGTAGCCCTGAACGAGAGACGACCCCATTGTAAAATGTCGAATCGGTCATACCAGAGGGGGGTTAATAGAAGAGGGGAGGATTTTGCGAAACTCTTGCAAATTGGCTCGCAAAAAAAGAAGAAGAAAAAAAATTACATTCCCCAAACGATAGAAGCGATTCAATGTTATTGTCCGTAGCAGAATCGACAATAGCTCGTGCCACGCAGCTGTTGCAAATACCCAATATCCACCCCTCTTGCTTATTCTTCCATTTTACTCTTGCTTTCTCGCTTCAATGCATATGGCGTACAACGTTTCATGTATTCGTCCTTATTCTCCTCTATTCTTCTCATCTTGCTCATACTCATTGGTTCGTCAATGAGAGGGATGGATCAAAAAAGAGTCGTACACGTAGGGGTTGTACCGTAAGTGTGGTCTTCCTAAGTCGCTTTTTTCACCTCCTCTCTCTCTCTCTCTCTGTCTTTCTTTCTTTCTCTGCTTTTCTCTCTTTCATTCTTCTCGATCGAAATATTAAATAAAGAGAGCTAGCGAGGATAAAACAGGAGGGGGTCGGAAACAACAATAGGCCTGCTGCAGCCACGTGCCAGTTATAGGAATAATACACCAACGGTCACGTGCCTAACACGCACGGGGCCGTCTCTCTCCGTGGTTAAGGGTCTTTTTTTAAATATAGCAACTGGCACCGTAGGCTTCATCACTTTTATTATTGTTATTGTCATTATTGTAATTATCATTATAATTATAACAATTTTTATTATTGTTAACGATTTTCTTCTTTCCTCGTTCGTTTTCGAATGTTGAATAGACCTGGCTTGTGACCACAAACAGTGGATGTTATTGAATTGTTACGAAGAAAATCTTAATATAAACCGAATTTCTTGTCCCGTGGGTAGGGTCTGAATCTTTGAGAACGGGAAACCTACAAATTAGTTACTGAATAAAAGTCTTTTTAAATTCTAAGGCTTTCTAATGGAATATCGAAATTTGAGTCGTACTTGTAATGATAAGTTTATACTAAAGAGGTTTGAAGAATTTAATTCGTTGGCGCCTTAATTGTCGGGAGAACGAGAGAATTAAACGTGTGAATAAGAGCTGCGATGCAGATATTCTTTCTCACTCTTTCTCTCTCCTTCTCTCTTTTTAATCCTCCCTTTACGCCCCCTTCGCTGCTTCCGCAGAATTAAGCCGCTGGCGTTTAGATACTATAAGAGATCGTAACGTGGGCACAGCGGTGTTCAAAAATGGAGTCTCAAACCGTGAACAATCGTGTGATTATACGACACTATGTACAAAGGAAACGAGGGAATGAGAGAGAGAGGAGGATCGAGAGAAATTTACGAAAATCCTCGAAGCCTCCGGCGGGTTTATTCTCACTACAGTGTGTATTTCTACACCCCACAAGATTCGGAATCGCAGTATATGGTTACGGTGCAGCATCAATTCCCTACCCTTTATTCATGGCAGCCGCAGAGCCAATACATTACTTTTCCGCAGCATGGTAATCGAATTCGGCGACGCGGGAAGAACTCTCTGATCGATATTCCATCGTTGGAAGAAACGAAATCTCTTACGGAAAGAATAAGATTGCTCACTTGTCTGGTTACGTTTCATTGATCGTGTATGGGTGCAAAATAAGAATTCTTATTATCGATAGTAACAATTTAGGAGAAAATATCAATGAAAATAATTATTGAAATGTACGTATTGTATTTTTACAGTTCTTAATAAAAAAAATTCACATTAACTGAGTAAACGTTACATTTAATGAACGTTCGAATAACCTGTACAACAGTTTTTGCTAAGAATAGGAAAAATTATTTCCATCGTTAAACAATACAATTCTGTTTTATGTTTAACTTGGATTCGAACACTGAGCTCTACGTGGAGAAGAAGATCCTGAAATTTTACTCGAATCGTTTTATCGTGTGCTTATCCAACGTCAGTCCTTCCGTTTATCTGCAGAGCTCTAAAGATTTCTCTGTGAGATTGCATTGGTCGCAGTTTCTCCGGATTCTGTAGTAGATTATATTTTTCTTGTTGCAGTGCGCAAAAAAAAATGTGCTTTAGTATTGTACCAACACTTCGTAATCCCTGTAAGAAATTTCCTCACCGTTGTAAGGAATATACAAACAACCATGACTTGGCTGGATCTGTAATAAAAAAAAAAAAAAACAAAGTATGAATGAATAAAATTGTATGATTGAATTCACAGAATTTGTTGTACTCGTGGCAATAAGAAAGACATTTTTTTATGCTTTGAAAAGTAGATTTGAAACTATGAAAACTTTAACTTCACAAACATAATTTTATTTGAAAGAAAATAATTTTAAAGTTGGCATAAAAACAAAACATCCATCATTCGTTCTGTGTACAAAAACCCCGGAAGAAAAAAAAATGGAGCAATGTTTTTGAAAAATTTCCACAACGAATTCAATACCAATTATAAACCTCATTCCAGCTACTCATCAGACATTTAACTTCAAATGTCACTCAAAAACATTTGATAAACATGAACGTCATCACTTTTCGTCGCATATGATTTTTATATCCACGTGAACTTCAACTTTCAATTCTAGTTGCAATTTCATCATACAAAAAGAAAATCAACACGATATGCTTGACATACTTTTCCAACAGCAGGTACTCCATTGCGGAAACATCGACCGACGTATAAAACTTCGCCCGACGATGTTCGTCCACCTTCTACCGCACCAGGTTGAACTTGGCCGTGTCTCGATGGGACCCACTTGAACTCAGCTGGCATAAGAATCTTCAGAAAGAAGAATAAAAAAACACTGAGACAACCTTCACAGAGAACATAAAATCGAAAGATTTTATCTTAATTAGTCTCCAGGTCAATTTTCAAATCATCATCTGTCTCGAGCTTTGTAATCCAGAAAAATGACTTTTAGTTTTTACCCCCACCACCGTGAATCATTTTATTCAGCAATAATATCCTCGGGTAATAGCCTCAGGCCGGCATCCGACAGACAGAGCTATTAAATGTATTTGTCCCGAGACTCTGCCGAGCCTAGTCTCCTGATAAAATTGCATCGTTCGAAACAATTGTGATATACCAACTATTTTTCGTTGGTGCAGACAAAGCTATGAAATCAACGTTTCTTTACATTAAAGACTTTGCAATCACAGTTTTCACAAAGCTTTGGAATCATATTTTGTACACATACAAAGCTATAAAATCATAGTTTGTTTTGTACTCAGCTTTGGACGGTCAAAAACTTTACCGCTATTCCACAGCTCCGTACGTTCAAAAAGTTTGTCTGAAATGTGATGAAACTCGCTAAAAGTACCTCAAAATCATGTTTCGTGTGTTCTTGGCCCCCGTAAGCAACATAGGCCACACCATGTTCTGGTTTCACTTTAGCTGGAAGTAAATCCCCCTGATGATGGGCTCGCCCAACGACCAAATGGGAACCATCGTGATCCCGGCCAACGGTGATCATTCCAGGAGAGTGGTATCGAGCACCCGTATACCTGACCCATTTGTATCCTGTGGACAAACGAATAAACTGCCATTGTTTCACCTCGCGGCGTGCACGACGTCTGTTCTGGCTGAGTCAAATTACTCGCCACTGTATTGAATACGGAAGTATCGTTGTAATGCTCACAGTCTGCCTAACATCAACAGTAGTTGCTCCGAGGATGCATGCATTGCACGAACGCATACAGTTCAACAGAGGCTCATGAGTTCTCTGCTATTTATACAAACATGTACGTATATTTGTATGTGTAACATATGTGTGTGAAGTAGCGAGGTTGGAAACAATCCCAATGAATGCTTGGACCACCAACTACATTGTGGCCAAACTGTCCCTTTTAACCCCACCATTTTACTTCATCTAAATGAAGTGGTAGATTTGCAATGCAATTACAGTTAACACTCGAAACAATTGCTACGATTTTGTCTCATCCAACATTTAAGATTGATAGATCAAAGTGGTAAACGTTGGATTTAACAATATTAACATTCCAACAAGGCTAGGAAACGTTTAACCATAATTTTTTTTGTTCAATCATAATTAATTTTATCAAAGATTAAAATATTTGGTGATAGATATGAAATATTTAGGGTAAGGGTCAGTTTTACGTTGAAATTTTCCATACCCAACGAATTTATTAAAATATAAATATGTTCGATAATGACTATCTTTTCTAGTATTTTTAAATTTCCAAGGCTTATGATAAGCTCGCGTCTTATCTACACTCACATACCGTCTCTTCATTTCTCTTTGTTCGATGTATCAATAAATCTGTGCACAGTGCTCGTTGGTTTTAAAGATTTCACTGTCCGAATTTTTTCTCAATGTTCTGCATTTGGTATTATTGTATGTCGAGATTATTGGATTACTTTTCTTTCATTCGTAAACAAGATGCTAAGGGTTTAAAGCTGTTTATTTTTCGATGGGACTGAATTTTCGTTCATATCGCTCTCATTTATATTATTATTTATGGAAACATTTCGAAATATTTTTCAAATAAAAGCAAATAATATAATTGACCCATTAACCAGTAGAAATCGTGTTATTTGTTGTTGCGTTGATTGCGTAATTTATTTTTAACGACAGCGCGATTGGATTGATGTGGAAATCTCATTCATACGGAACTCCACACGAATTATTGTACGAAAAAATCTAACAAACGAACTAACAACGAACAAACGAAACAGTTTTTAAACAACCTTTTAACGAACATTAGAACTCACCAGGCATGATTTAGATAGAGAGTTAATACTTCGAGAACCAAAGGTGTCTGACTGATGAACAAAATCGCTGATGAGCCGTTTTCAACATCAATGATACGCCCATCATGACGCATAATGTCGATAAAACTCTTCAGTTGAGTTCGGTTTGGGTCGGAGATGCGCGATAAATCATTTCGCAAGTACGTAGAGTTGTTACTCATCTAGGAATTCGAAACTGTACCACGAAAAGATAAAATTTCAGATTATTTTGGATTAAAAAACATTGTGACGTGAGTCTTACGAATTTTTACGAACAGCTAATGGAATTGGGACTCAATGTCTTCGATTTCTAATTAAATATCAAAAATAATATTAATCAAAAAATTAATTCTGTGTCTGTTGTGCATAAATTTCTATTAATAAAAATCAATCTCCTCAATCAAATACATTTCTAATATTATTATGAAAAACTGATTGGTCGAGTTTTATAAAAAAGCAAACCAGAAGGAAAGAATCAAAGGAAAAAGGAAGTTGATACCAAACCTAATTATTTATTTGCTTTTTTCACTCGGAATTAGCAAAAAGAAGTTTGAAATGTAGGTCATAATGACAATTTGTTGGATTTTGATGCGTGCTAGACTAAATTAAAAAAGAAACTCTATTGTGATATTGCAATCGCCCTAAAAATGAGGTAAAGAAAATATTCATCTCACATTTGATATCGATTCATCAAGAGGCTTCAACGTACGCCTAGCTGGAAAATTAAAAGTGATTCATATTACGCTAAAATAGTCGTGAGGTCGTTATTTTTTAAATCGACTTAAATAAACTTGTGGTGGGAGAAAAAGAAGGGGTTCCGCGTGATGTGCCCTTAATCTTTACATTTCTTATGCTGGTAAACCAACTAGAGGGTTGACCGTCAGTAGGGGGCTACATAATTATAGAACGGCATGGATCGCAAGGATTCTTTATGGACGTAGGATACCGCAATGCGACGTACCTATACTACTTTGCAAATATACGACTATGGCGGTACGACGCACACTCATAGTCATCATATACAATGCACACATCTCTCATTTACCTTTTATTGAGCTGTCTCTCTCTTTCTCCCGTAATCACTTCAACTCCGTTTATCTTGCTTTCCCAGTTCTTCCTTTTTCTCTGCATTATCATATTACGTCTTTTACCCGTTGCGATAAAATCTCTTATCTTTAACAACGATTGTACTACGTTTTCTAACATCTGTTTTCGGCATTTCCTATTTGAAATAAACGCTATTGAATATCGTTTACAAAAAACAACAATATTTAGCTGATAAATTCTATCACGTTATGTCATGGCAGCGAAATGATGGCGATTTTTTTTTCTCGTGTCAGCATGAACAACATGCACTTCGTTGAAAAGAGGAAAAACGAATTCGGATTTGTTCGAGAACGAAACAGCTGTGCTGGAAAGGTCTCTGACAGTTTACATTTTCTCATAAAAGCTATTTCTTTCTTAAAGATAAGAATGTGTCTCAGTTCATGGGGCTCGAAAAATTTGTGAAGCGATACGAACAAATAGACATTGTGGTTTCTATGCACAAATATTATGCAGTCCATGTTTGAAAAATATGCCAATCATTCCGTTCCGTTCCTCGACATCGTAGTTATTTTTACACAAACACGTGCAATCACTCGTATGTCTAAACAAATCGAATGAATTGGTAAAACCTTCGACAAAACGAGGAAACTATAAATCACTTTTTAAAACACGTTGCTGACAAAAGATAGTGATGGGAAGCATCAGACAATTTATGAAAAACCCTCCCTCTCTCTTTCTCACTCAAAGACTAGCATCGAACCAGCAGGTCACGATGAAAAAAATGCGTCTCTGAAGAATCTCTGATACTCCAATTTGCATGACATTTTGGACAAATCACTTACGGATTTTATTTACAAAAACTGATCCAACTTTATAATTTTAACTTTTTATTTACAAGATTTATTTCCATTTTATTTTAGCATCATTATTATTTGAATTTTATTAATTATTTAATTATTTATTATATCTCTATGCCATGTCGAGTTTCATTTAAATTCGATTACAAAAATGTGTTCAACAGTGCATATTTTAAGTATGTTAACAACAAATTTTATAAATTAGTCACTTTCACTAAATATACACAAAAAAACGGTCGAGAGATGTCACTGAGACGTGAAGTAGAAAAACGAACGATGAAAACTATCGAAACATATGACGACACATATAAATGTGTCCGCCTCGAAATGGAGTGAGAATAGTGCAGAAACGTGTGGGCTCCAAGGATCATTTAATTGGCGGGTCAAGCAAACCCGTAACCTACGTTTATAGTGACTCTCAGCTTCAGTCCAATTAAAGTTTTGCAGTGAACCCTTTGAAATATACGTTTGAAATTTCTTTCTGATAGTTATGTTGTTTATAATTTATACATTTCGCTTTTTATACTCGTGCGGCCCTTTTATGGTGACATGAACTGGTAGTTTTCGATGTTACTTCACAGGAAACTACGGCTGGTGAATATTTTCGTAATTTACACATAGTGGCTCATTGCCACGAATATTTTTCTTACTGTTCATTAATGTGTAGAAGGGCTTGAAACATATTTTTGAATGTTCCAAGAGTTCGTTGGTGTGGTTAAATTCGGCGATATTAAAGTCGTCAACCGGTGTACGTGGTGACTATGTTCAAATGTCGTCACATCTAAAGTTAGTAAAATGAATGCAAAGTACTTTACGAAAGTCGTTTGATCCTTGACTAGCGACACATATTTGCCCATATATATCGGCGGATTATTTAAAGCTCTTCGTGGTGGTTCGTCATTCAACTGTTGACTCGTGGGTTAAAGTGACTTTTTGATTAATCATCCACAGACGGTAAACTTGACCCATGCCTCACCTTTCTGCGTTATATTCGGAAAGGACTTGCAGCTTCATTTGCAAAGTTAGTCTTGAGATTCGGGCGTGCTTCGCTGGGACGGCGATTAACTCTTATCAGGGACACTGACTCAACCTTCTCTTGCCGCTTCTTCTAATAAAGCACAAAGTACCTCTCAAAGAGCTTTTATCGTTGATATGGCGCTGTGTAGAAGTTTACTCTGTTCAGAATAATTCGCAAGCTGTCGCACAACGAATTTCTCAATCGTACTTGGATTAATCTCATCTGAAAGCGAAATTTCTTAATTCTTTTCGTTTATTCTTGGATTCGTTAGTTTGTTCTAGGATCAACTTTGCTTAGCAAATTTCCAGAAACGTAAAAATATGATAAAACAACAAAAAAACTGACCCAAATACAAAATGCTTTGAGAAAATAATGGATATTCAAATGATTGTTAAACTAAAAATAATGATTTTATTTGGAAATATTCTTTAAAAAAAATAAAAGCAAAAACTTCGAGAGGTTTTTTTTCATGTATACTTTTAGATTATAGTTTCATTTAAAATAGTATTTTCATCTTAAAAATAAATTAATATTGTCGCTGTATAAAATTATAAAAATCGACGACAGCAGATACCCGATGGATTGAATATTTTCTATCACGTTTGTTGAACAGAAAAAATCCAGGACTGTAGTAACTTTAAAGTCTTCTGATTCTGTGGTCACATGCCTTCTTCGACGAGACGTATAATATAAACTGCCGTTTGTCACACGGTCTGGAATCATGAACCAATCAACCGGAAATTTGTGGTCGACTTTACACCAGACCCGGAAATCCGATTGGACTTGATTTCATCGTTTTATTTTGCTCACCCGTCTCTTCGTCTACGATGACATCTTTTAATTGATTCGCCTACCGCTTTCCCATTCGCTTCATCTTCTTCAACTCTCGTTGCCCGTTTTAACCTCGAGACAACAATCGATCACAATATATCACATAAAGTGTTTGTCATTTAGATTTTTTTCACACAATTTGAAAGATTCATGGCTGCAGTGCTTATCAGGAATTAATGTAATTATTTTTCATGATTCTCTTTGCTATTCAGGTTGCTACTATAAACTTAATAATTGTAACATGTAATCACTTGTTTCTGGGACGACTCTACAATCGATTTACTGAGATGGACATTTAATGACGTACAATTAGGATGATCAAAAACAAAAAAAACATGAAGAATACATATATAGAATATATCGATTCGTATTTTAATCAATGGATCAACAATATTGCGTCTTTATGTAACTCTCATATTCGCAGTATAATTAAATTCCTCTATCAGAATAGAGCTGGAAAACGAGCTTCGTTCGAGAGGAACGACAATACGTTCGACATTTATATATGGCACAAAAATGAGTTCTCTTCACACATAAAAAGGGTTGGCTAAAAGGTAAAAAAGTCAATTCAATGTACGAGTTTTTTAAAATATGAATTCTACATCAATAATAATAATATTAATATCCTGTATATTATATTAATATATAAATTTCATTCTAATAACTACGAAGGTGGCAATCAGATAACATCCATCATTAAATTTGCCATCAGCGATCTGATAAATGGGATTGTGATAGTTAAAATATGCTGTAATAAATGGTAATATGGTTTATTAACATGGTGTTTCAAAATGATAAGCGAAACTATCAATGAGTGTTAATTAGCCTCTACCGAAAAGGAAAAGCTTGAAAAGCTCATAATATTGTATCGGAATTATAAACTTACTCATTTGCTACATATAATTCATATATTACAACAATATCGAATATGTGATGTTATATAATATTAAGTAATTTTTATAATCTATTAAAGTATTGATGAACACAATTGAAAAACACAAACTTCTATAAAATGTTTTCCAATAAATGATCCGAATACAATTTTCATATTGAAAGAGATTATTTCTCTGCAATAAAGTGTAATGATTGAATTTTTATTTTTTATTCTCTTAATGTGATTAGCAGCATATAACTTATATGATAATTTTGTGTACGTCCAGCTAATTATTCACGCATAACGCCGGAGGTCTATACGCTTCGTGAAAAGAGACCAATCGAGTCAAATGTTTGCCAATGCATAATTAGCGGGAGACAGTCTGTTTGCAGAATAATTGGATTGTTCGTCATCCAATCTGAAGAAAATAAGTGCTTTAATTGTCATCATATAGGATGCAAATAGACATCGTTCATTAGGATCGTTGATGTGCTATAACGACAGCCTTGTTGCTGTGTTGGTCTCGACAATACACCCAACAAATACCAATACGTTTGCACATTTGATTCCCTTTCCAATATTTCCAAATTCGCTATCGGTTACATCATCAACCGAATCAATTTCAAATAAATTTCAGTCATTTATACGTCTTCTCATTCATTTGTCCCTCACGTTTTCTCTCTCGTGCTATCCTTTCGCTATCAACAGATAATCATTTTTCAGCTGATTCGATAACGTACCGAGCTGTTCTCGAAAAGTCTATATTAACAATTGACCAAATGAATTATCGCAGAACTCTCGTTATGCAATATTCGCTGATTCCAATAATAATTCTGCTGATTATAAACACCTGGACGTGAAATTTTAGGTTGCCAGAATTAATGCAATCGACGTGTAGGCCAAAAATCATCATGGACCACCGTCCAAAAATTCTATTTATCATTCCTTTCTTTCTCTTTTTTTTCATCACATTTACAATAGCCAGGGAGAAAATAAGAGCATTATATTTGAAGCTTACAGCCCCCAACGGAAGGACAAAGGCGAACACTTTCATGCGAACGTTCAGAATAAAATATGCACCCCATAAAAATTTGTCATTGTTAAGCTATTGGACGCAAGTTGAGCCTGCGTAAGTGGCAATCTCAATAGATGCAAAAAAAAAATAAAGAGTGCGGGATATAACAAAGAATACCCGCATTTGTATTCTATTTTTCGATCATCATGTCGTTCACCGAAATCATGGCGATGATCCTTATTTGTTTTCACAGAACGTTCGATTTTTTCACCCTAACTCTGCATGTAAAGTTAAATTTAATATGAAATACATGAATTACACTTTTTACAACAAAGTTCCTTGTTATATTTTATAAATAAACCCTTTTATCGCTAATTTAAAAAATATAATGAAACATCCGAAATATTCGTCATTGTTCAACGAGTTTACGTGTCAATTGTGACCTAACAACTGAAACTTAATATTTCGTAGGATTTTTCCCATAGAAGTGGACTCATTTGTCCTTTGTAATTATCACAAGGCAGCCAAGCCCTAAAGATAACGTCAAATTCCATCTATAGACCCCACCTGTTCATTTTGAGCAGGAAAAACCTAGAACTGCACCTGCTCGTCGAGATATCGGTGCCAGAATTAAAAATGTACTGGCTCAGTACTGAGCAAGGACACAGGAGTGAGTGGGCGTTTTTTACTGCTTGCTAGTCCACTCGCTTGAGCTTTTATAACGTCCAAAGCATACATGAAGAATGAATCTCACTCTTTTTTATACTCTGTATACCATATTATCTTTGAGAGCATATTTTCCCGAGCCAAAGTGCCGTGAGACGGTTGTGGGTCACAGTGTCACTTAGGCTTCAGAACCCTGATAATGTGATAGCCCTTTAGAGAAATGATCAAAGAAATCTATTTTTCAATCACGAATTTTGGTTCTTATCCATAATAAGAAAAATATCCACAATTTTGATTCTACCTAAAAAAAAGAAATTGCAAAAACACATAATGTTGTTTTTTTATACTCTTCCTTTTTCCATTTTGTAGGACAGGAATCTTAAAGGAATTTCCTTCGTTTATTTTGAAATACGAAAACGTTTCGATTGATTGTCATTGATTTATTGAGGAATGAATTAAACAAAATGGAGCTAAGATTTATTTTTTTGAATGTAATCTTAACAGTGGACGACTAAAGATCTGTTCGGTTCAGTCGATTATTCTGAAGTGCATCAAGAGTCAAACGACATCTGTTCCTTCGTCTGCGCCATTATCCCGGGTCATAACGAACCTCTAAAGTCATAGATGAATTTTTTTCCAGTGGTTTTATGTTACTTGTAATGACATGGAAATTTTTAGAGATGATCATTGGTAACATCTCTCAAAAAGCCCTTGTGGCTCTGACGCAGATTTTATAATAACATCAGACTATTATAGATTCTGGAAGCAAAGCTCCCTTCAGGATGAAGGATTGGGCGGAAATTATTATCTTTTCTATCTAGATTATATATATCTACATATTATTATTCCATATATTTATATATATTATATATATAAATATATGGAAGATAAGAAGCAGAAAGCCCAGAGGGTGACTAATAATTGCTTCACTGCTTCGAGCAGTCACTCAATCGAGCGGTCACGTTCCTCTTTCAGTAACCGACGGAGTTTCAGGAAAGCTTCAATTGTGTTCTTCGAGCTTCTCTATTCGCTTGAACGAACTCACACAAACTATATTGCCCCGTAGTTTTCCTTCTTAATCTGAGTACAGCCTGTGCCCTTCTTCCTCCTGTTTCCTTCCTGACAAAGCAAGATCGTTTATTTGACCTTTAGACTTTGGCTTACCGATTTACGTGCAATCAAATAACTTGTCATCGGTGTAAACGGCTCAACCCCGAATGACTCATCTTCGTGGCTCAACGACTCCAGTAAATCTGCAATGATTTTGTTTGAAAGTATTTGGAAAAATATATCCGTACTGGTCGTCGATTTTATTCTAGTTTTTGTATATTTCCTGTGGAAGAGGTTTTGAATGACAACTGATGCGGATAAGCTCACATGCAAACCTTGTATTGAATATTTAAAAATAAAAGCCATAAAGGATACGAGAAAAATTCGTACGATCAGCAACAGTTTTACCTCATCCGAAGCCTCGCATCCGAACCTCTATTGCCCGTCTATCTCACGATTTGTATCCAGTAACTTTTTGACGCCGAATGTTACAGACAGTCCAATTTATAATCGTTTCAGTATTCGTAGAAACCCGAGTTCGTTTTGCCTCTTTTTGTTAAACATACACATTTTCAGGCTGTACTTACATTCCGAACTGTTTCGAATTTTCCACCTCGATTAAAATCGTCAAAAAACTTATTGAGGCTTATAATTTTTTATTCGATATCTTATGAACTCTAACTTTGTAATTTGTGAGTTCATAAGATATCGAATAAAAAATTATGGGCCTCGATAAGTTTTTTGACGATTTTAATCGAAGTGGAAAATTTTGTAACATTTTTTATATCATGATTCGTCCATTTTTTTATGTCATTATATCGGGAAAAATGAAAAGATAAAATACTCAAATTAATGCAGTTGTTAATTTAAGATTTTCTGTTTTCTTAATCTAGCTCCAGTGATAAATGTTCCCAGATTTTCAAAAAAATATGTAGTTGTTTTTTTTTTACCATTTTTCATATCTCATTTGATACCCACAAGAGTTACCTATTGATTTGGTGGGCTTCGGAAATGCACGTATAAAGAGTATATTCACCAGTGGGACTTCCAAATGGAAATTCTCGATGATTACTATTTGGAATACAAGATACTGCTGTTGTTGTTTGTTATCAAACAAATTATTCATAGAATAATTTACGATCGTGCAGAAAGTTTGTAACAAAAGGATTTTAACTAGGAGCTCCATTGCGGATAAAGGATGACGCGAGTTCCGGAATCGATTTCCGGCCTAACCTTTATGGAAAATGAAAAAAAAATCAAGTTTTTCTACTGCAATCTTCGGTGGTTCAGAGTCCGCTTGAAAAATCCAAGGCAAAAACACTCTATTGTGATGCATGTGCGGTCGGTGTGCGACTTTTGGTGACTCTCGTGGACGCACGGTTATCATTGTGCGGATGCTCCACTTTGCGTCACAACTGAAGGGCCTACTTAAGCGTTTCTGATGGTCGCGCTCTAGCGTGTTTGCATTACCACTTGAGGAGATTAGTTATTAGAGACTGGCTGTGTCAGTAAAGTTTCTGCAGTTTCCCTTTGCCCTTGGAAAATGCAATGCAGATTGGGATTCGTTGGCTGGAGCTGCAGGCAAGGAACAGTTGGAACGGGTGGAGAGGATAAAAGTAACGAATTCCGGCAACTGGCAATGGTAAAATATTAACCCTTTGAGCCAGACATTTGTCAGGTAAAAAAACTTTGTTTTTGTACCTTATGTACTCTCAACACCCATTACGTCGAATTGAAAGAAATGGACAACTGTTTTTTAAATATTTATCAATGTCTCGGAATCACAAAGCGCATCATAATCTTCTAATTACGTTATTAGTAACCACGTATAATTACGTACAAAACGTCAAAATAAAAAATAAAATATTTTCGTATTATTATGTACGATGAACTTTACTTTGGGAGGTACTTTTATTTGTGTTCGTCGATAAAAAATTTCTATTTATTGGAAGTGATATAATTCTCCCTTCTTGATGTTCATTTTGAAGATTACGGAGTCTGAACCATCAGGAGCTGTAAGAGGACTCGTTCATTAACTATAAAGCCTCGTTGTAAATTCGATTATAAGTTGAAAACAATTCTCAAAGTGGTTCAACGTAAATAAGCTATTAACCGCGCAGTCTCCTTTGAAACTTGACGCATTGGTCTTTGGGGAATGTTATCGAGTTACCGAGGACTTTCCAATGGTCTCTTCATTGTAGGAATTATGGCCTTGATTAATATTGAGGAAGTCATTAATTTTTGTTCGTATAGTAACGCAGAATCGTCATGCACGTCGACTTTTCATCAAGATATTTTATTTATCTGTTGGAAAGTTTATAAATATAAAAGTTCATTATTTCATAATACTTTTAAGTCTTCTCTAATCTTTAGATCAACCGATAGCAAAAAAAAATCATGTTCATGAAAATTTCATTTTGAGAAAAGCGATTAGAAGTATATTTATTAAATATCTCAATCCAGAACACAAGAACCATAGAAACAGTTAAATTTTCCGATAAAACAAAGTTAATATCATTCATGGAATAGACAACAAACGAAGCAATTTATTGGATGGGATTCCAGATGTGGAGGGATGAATAATCAGGAGGGTCAGCAGATATGAATCTCTGGAATGGACATGACCCTTACAAGATATCATGTCAAGAGGTGATGTTCGACAATACATTCTCCGTTCAATCGAATCTTCTCCACCTTAAGAGTAATTACATTTGGTGGTCTTTAGTGTCCAGAAGTACGTTTAAGCATTTCTCACAGTTTGGAATATACCCGTTTACACGTATAGATCGTCACATCATACCGAACCCAGACTCGACCTCGTAGAGCTTATTTACTATCTATACATACTACATATGAGCATATATATCAGGGTGAGATCTAAGTAGGTATACGTAGCTATAGAAGGACCAGTAAACAGGGTAGGTCGCGAATATATATGTTGAGTTCGTTCATCTATAGTGATGCATATCTGGTAGGTAATGTACCGATTGCCAACGATATACGAGAGAGCTACTCGAATATAACGTTGAGCTAGGTCACTTGTTGCTGCTACTTCGATGCCCCGACCTCCTACGTTTTCCCGATTAAAAATGCAGGCCCATTCCCACGCTCGATTGTTTCACTCGTGATTGTTATCGATACACTAGCTTATTATCTCTTTCTGTCTGCTTCCCTTTCAAAGTCCAACTATTTCACTCTCTCTCTCTATCTCTCTCGAGCTTTTCCTTTCTCTCTCTTTCTAGTTTTCCGTGGATAGTATATACGCAGCACATATTCTTCATGTATCTGAGCTGGGTGGAATTAGTTAAAAATTAGGCCATCTGCGTTCCGGAATATTATTCAATCGCGTAAAAACAGCTTAAAAAAAAAGAAATCTTTCTTTACCCTTTTCTTCGATAGAATTTATCTTTGGAGAGGAAATCTTTGGAGGTCATCCCTTGTTTCAAGAAGAAACCGATTTTTGTATTGGTTTTTCGAAACTTTGAATGCTCAATTTTTGACTGAATAAAAAATGGTTCAGTAGTTAATTTTCTTAAAAATGAATGAAATAATTTATTTGTAAATGTAACAGCTCCCTTGAAATCCTATTATAATATTCATAGTAAGTTTGCCTGAGATTCTGTTTCATTCTGGATGCACAACATTTGAATTGAAAATAAATATTTAATAGAGCAAAATGTTTCAAATAATAATCCTTCAGGATCGAGAATGACTGTGCATTTGTCTTGGTCCAATTGTTCGGGATTAACAGTCCAGTATTATTCGTTTATCAATCGATCGGCAACTAATCATATGTGTTATGTATCAAAGGATTTATTTTTAACTAAAAAAAGAATCATTTCTCGGAAAATGTCTATAATAACGATGAATAATGAGACATAATACTTTGATGTTTATATCTCATACATATACATAAAAAAAACATGAAGAATCCCGTCGTCGAGTAATCGTGATTCCGGTACAATCGAGTGGCACACGATTAACCGGTTCGTGAACAACTTTCACTCAGGTTGGCTCTTAGTTTCGCTCGTCGATTTTACGTGCACCCACCACTCAATCGGAATAGGCTACGGTGTATATATCGCATTAAATCTTTCCATATAGAGTCCATGCATATATAGGAAAATACATGCAAACGTGCACTCTCTTCATTTCATGTACGCATTGCTTCGGTTGTACACGTAACACTGGCATATTCCTAAATTGCCATAAATATGATAACGTTAATGGATTTAAATTCATATTCGACGTGGGTCGACGAGAGCATCATGTTCGGGGCGAGTATACGATGGAAATCACATATTGATAAAGTTATTTAGATTTTTACATCATTTACAGCGTGCGAGAATTTTTTATTTACGATTTCGGTTGCTCGATTCATTGACATGCACCGATTCGTTGATTGTAGTTTCACGAAATACATTTGTTGCATATATGATATATGAAATATTTGCAGACTGAAAAATATTTCGACACAATTAAGTGTCAACCTGTTCGAGTTCTCCATATGACAAATGAAATAAATTTCGAATTTTTTAGGAAAAGCTTCGAATAAAAATAATGCTTTTTACGTCATTTTTACATTCGGCGCTGAATCAAAGCCTGAATCCAAAGAGATTGTTTTTTTTTTTTTGTAATCCACCGGCTGTTGAAAACGAAAAAATGCTTGTAAAAATGTATGAATTAGCTTATTAGTTATGTATATACTAAAAATGTATAATCCATAGATCATTTAGCTAGGAAAATTGCGGTGGTCCTTACGATATTGTGCTCGAACTTATACGACAAACTCATGATATAGTGATCTGGGAGAGAGCATAGTCGAACTACCGCTTTGGTCTTAATCGATATATAACAATTCCGCAACGGCTGCAACATGGTTATCTATATAGCTTGACTGAGGGTCCCCGCTCGATCGATCGTAATAACATCCATGCACTTTCCCAGCGCTTGTGTCCTGCGGCAGTAAAAAATACGCCACTCCGGTCCACGAATCCAGCTCTTCTCACAGCCTCCCGTTACATTATTTCTCGTTTTTTGTCTCTTTCTATCGTTCTACTTCTCTGTCTTTTCCATTTACCAATAATTCACCATTAATTCGGTACAACGGCTACTGTTAAAATGCATCAGCTATTTTGTGTGGTCGTGTCGATTCATTTCAGTCAAATAATACATCTGATAATTGTATCACACACGTGAATTTATTCTGAATGCACTTCAACGAATTTTGTTATCCGCGCAATTAATCACTGGAGATAATAAAAAAATGTCAACTTCTGCAATGTCATTATTTTATTACGAAACTTCCATCCACGTGGGCAATAGATTTCCAATATTTTGATCATATTAGGAGCTTATTTCAAAATCTAAAATAGTTATAAACTCCTACGAAAGTTTTAATTTCAACACTTATTCGAATAATTCAATTTCATACGATTTGGCAACAGCTACTTATTACTTTTAAATCCTTTCCTGAAATCACATCAAAGGCATGACTTTTTTCAGTGAATTTACATATTCGGACTATAAGAATAAAACGTTGCTCAAAATTGAACGTCTTCATCATCAACTTTATATTCATATAGTAATAAATATTAAAAATGGCTGTAAAAACGAAAGTCAGTGAGAATCTCTGATCAACAGCTATAAAATTAGGAAAATGAGAGCAATTTTTTTTTTCAACTAGCCATAAAAAACATGCGTCAGTATTTCGATAATGGATACATTTTTAATATGATTACTTATCGAAGTGAATTCGAAGTAAATTGAACATCAAATTTTAACTCAATATCCTCACAGACTCCAGAAAAAAAATTCCGGAAGAGTACACTAAAAGCCTGCTCTCGGCCGTACAGTGAAGTACCATGACGTATATTTTATATCATCACGTTTAGGACTATGGTCGTAAAAGGACCAAATAACATCGGTAGAATTTTTATGGTTGGCATAGTCTTTCGTCGTCTGCTCTTATTTCCGGTCAAGACAGCAGTCTTGAGAGCATCTTCACCAGAGCCTCTGAAAATAAATATGAGAGTTGTTTGAAAGGAAAATCCCTAACATGTCGAGCAGAGTGGAATCGAACGGATGGTGGATGTGAGAGATCGGCGTTAATAACCTTTATGGAACAGTACGTTGTATGGAACAATACAATAGTTTTAATGATAATAAAACTCAACGTAATAAAACCCAATGATTTCATAATTGAAAAAATTTAACAATCTAAGGAATCCATATTTTTTTCACCATCATCTGACCATTTACAAATCATTTTTAAGAGCAGTGAAAGTTTAAAATATTTTTTTGCTACTCATAAGCAATAAAAAATATTCAATATTCTGTTAATTTAGGTTTCATTTCTGATTGTGACAGAAAGATAAAATGAGTCGAAATTTTTTATCTGAATAAACTTTTTTGGCTACATTTTTATGATTGGTCAGAATACGTGGGTATAATGAAAAGAGAAAGAGTTATTTTAAATCGTCTTGATGAAAAACGAAATCTTGACTCAAATTGAAATTCTTGTCAATTGTCAGTTTCTCCTAATCCGACATCGATACTCCGACCGATCGATAATCCGACATCGTGTGTGTTTTTTTATTTATAGTCTATTCTAAGCAGTAGAAAAAAATGATACTCACATCATATTTACAAACATTCAAGATAGCACCAAAATATCGTCCAGCTCGTAACGACTGATGCAACGTGTACGATAATAGAAGGGCGCAGAGGGGATTCCTAGGTTGGATTCCGGCTCTCACGAGGTTTAATCCGATTGCGGTCTCGCGGATGCGGTGACGTTGCGTATTGTATGCATTATCCAAGCATGCAATCAGCACAGTGTCTCTCGAGAAACTCGCTTCTTCTCGTTCCCGTTATAACTATATACGAACCACAAGGGACTCAATCGTGTACAGTAATACGTCGTGTCATAATCTCTACTCTAAAATGGACGAACCCTTTGAGGCTCATGAATGGATGAGATTCACTAATGTAACAACGTAACTCCAGGTCAGAATTATGATCGAATTTAACCCCAGAATATAAATATAACAGATGCACGTGTACATGAATAGTAAAAAAAAACCCCCATTTTTTCTGAACCAAAGAAATAAATCTTGTTTATCAAATAATATTTTTTTCAAAACTATTTCTTTTATGACAGAATGATGCGGATTCGAAATCGTGTAGATATCGTAGGAGTGCGAAAATATATTAATCTTCGCGTGACTTTGATTCAAATAGAAAGTCATGATCGAATTCGTTTCAATTTTGTATATGACAAACATTCATAATCTTACAACTCTCACTTCCACTTTTATTCACGTATTAATTAACTTTTGAGGAAACGTGTTGACGTCAAAATCTCCTTTCTCTCTTTATGCCAATTATCACTGTTTTTTTATTTTTTTTATTTTTAATATAATATAGTTTAATACATTTTTCACTGGTTATTTGTAAAGGAAATCCTCAATTCAGGATAAAACCAATACGAATTGGTATCATGTAGATAGGCCGAGTAACTGAATTAAAAATGACTGTGGCAACCACCCTCAGAATTATGTTTAGCACTCTCAAGAGTGTATGTGACCCAGTAGGAGGGCTGAAATTTAATTTCTTTCCGGAGATACGTTTCGTCCACTTATCGTCCCACACTGTGTCCTTTTCCTACACACTACTAAATCATTTCCTTAGAAAAGCTTTTTGCAAACACATTCTTAATTGTATAATGAAATTTTCATCCTTGATTCGTTTACAAAGACATAAATAATATGGTCACCAAAAACCCTAAAACCAACAATCGACTAAATTTCAGGAAGTTCAAAACAGTTATTTAAATGGTTAACTCCCATGGACGTCTTAATAACGTCTTCCTTATTTCTTGCCTTTTTTCTCCCCTTTTTCGTTACTCTTTTTTTTCTCGCAACTGCCTGCTGTTGTGTGTACTTTCTTCATCACCATAGCCTGTCTTGGACATCCGTGGGCAACTTGGAAAGATTGCGAGAATAAACATACTCATTCCTCTTTTTCTACGTCTATATATCTCTCTTTCTCTCTCTTTCTTTTTTTAATCTCTGTCAGACATATACAAACTTTTTCGCTCTTTCCTCCCTGCTTTCTAGCTACGTTGAGTCTCTCATCTCTCGCTCCAATTTGCACAATCTTAATTTACCCTCATTTTTTGCTGACCTTGTAAATCCCATCACAAAATAAAAAAAAGAAACGATAAATTTTGAGAAAAAAAAAAACACTTAGATGTGAACTTTCTATTTGTGCTTCCTCATCATCTTTCTCACATTTATCAGCTACTATTATAAATATGCGTAGGAAAGATTGTTAGGAAAATCGTGATCAAAATCAGACGCTGAAAATATTATAACCAACCAGTGATGATTATGGAATACGAAATTCAAAGCGAAAATTAAAAAATCACACATTTCATGTTTTTAAATGGAACAGTAATTTTTGTGTAACTCAAAGAAAAAAAAAATATTCATAAAATAACAATTGGATTTCTCTCCGAGTATTTCTGCTGAATAATTTTCATGTAACTGAAATAATCTTGAAAATGCAATCAACTTATAATTCATACGCATATTCACATAAAAGTTTTGTTACGTATACCAAACATCACTAGAACAATTGAAAAAGAATATTTCAAAAGTAAGTACAGTTTTCTTACTAAAAAGCTTCTCGGAAAGTATAAAAAGGACGAAGAAAATATCAGACATTGAAACTTATTTCGCTCGTACACGCTTTACACGAGGTGAGGATACAATGGAATTTTCTCACTTGCGGAGAAAATTCTCAGTCGGAGAGAATCGTGATGTTAATAATACATAACACGCTTCTTCAGTCTCGTCGAAATCCACGAGCACTCAAGGGATAAGTGTAGAGAACACAAGTAGACCAGAGAGTCGATGAGAATGGCCACTTCTAAATGAAATATTCTTGCTGTACAATGGACACATAGCGATGAAAAATGAAAGTAAATAAAGTACTTTCTGGCTAAATAAATTAAATAAACCTCTAACGTTGCATATAACTTCATTTTCTACATACGTTGGAAGACTGTATTTTCCGCTGAATTCTTCAAAGTCTGGAAGAAGCCTGTACGAGCTATCCATAAATGCGGGAGCAAAAGCTGCAAATTTTGAAAGTGTACATTTTCCACGCAACGTTCATCTGACCGAAATAAAAAAGATATGAGCCCATTTTTGCCATTTTCTCGCGTGAGTTGGGACTTTTTTATTCCAAATGATCGAACCTTATCGAAAAATGCGACTTTTGAGAATTCGAGATGGGTTCGGTTTACTGATCCATACTGTTGAGGACACATATAAATTTAACGTAAAGAAATTTCATAAAAATAATGTCTTTTCAAAATAAACACAACTTAGGAGTTTTTATTCATTGAATTTGTCTTTTCATCCCAATTTCTTTTCGAGGTCTTCATGGTTATCGTAGCTAGAGACGATTTATTATTTTATACGTGCAGAATCTTGAACCTCGTTTTACAAAAACCTTTTTCTTCAAACTGATAAACAATTCGATTTGCCAAAATCTTTAGGAGTTCGAAAACGGGTTCATGGGGTTATGTAACTCTGTTGAAATTCATCTTGCGGCACTCGCCTTTCACTCTTCTTCCGAGCCGTCCGAGCTCCACAAAGATCGAGAGTCAGATTTCAACGATTCGTGAACTAACTAAATAGTCTTGTCTTCTTTCCGTTAGGATCATACGAGATACGGTTTCTAAAAAAAGATGTCTTGTCTTGGTGTCTCGAAATTAGAAAGTCAATCTAAATGAAGTTATTTTATCTATAAAATAAAATATAGAAAACGGTGAGTCGTAAATGACATTCGTAATCGAAAGGAAAGTCTTGATACATTTAACGAGACAAAGAATAAGCTGCGTCAAGACTTAATCAATTGAAAAAATTAATAATAGAATTTCATTCAAACTAGAACGTTTTATTTTGAAGGTAGAAATAATATTTATAGTAAAATTATGTTTTGCTCAATTGGTAGATTTTTTTTTTCCACAAAAATAAACAGTCCGTTATTAAATAAGGAATTAAAATAATAGGTGAAATAAGCCCGAGGAAAATATAACAATATTCGCAGCAGGATTCGTGTAATGTGATTAAAAAAGTTTTTTCCTGTTTCAATACAGATCCCGAAGGTATTCCATTCATTGCAGAAATGAGCTATTTTATTTTCATAAACCCTCAACTATAGTTGCACGTATACAAAATAAATATTTTGCGAACGTGGTGCATCCACATCGTTTGAAAGAGTGAGATAACCTCGTTGAAACAAGACAGGAAATCCCCCTGGTACAGGATATTCAGTCGATACGAGAGTCCACACAAAATTGAGTGCATAAACAAGCCACTTTTTTCGTGTGTACTTATTTACCCTGTTCTCGTACATAGCCAATGGGCAACTTTCTTCTCTTCCGGTATTTTTTTTATTTTTTCCTTCTTCTCCTTTTTCTTCTTCGGACGGAGAAAGAAATATTCTACCATCCAATGTTTACGCTACAGCGACATCCTTTGAAATGCACTCTCCATCACGTATTTCGTGCCATCATCCCTTCTTTACCAATATCTGACTGCGTGAGCTTATAAGTTTCCAATACTCACTTGTTTCTTCAGACAAAATACAGTCGATAATAAAAAGAAAATATTCTCTCACTGATCCATCACCTTAAGGCCGACGATCAGTCGCTATTTTGCCACCGTGAGTACGAGAAATAGCTGCGTAATTCAAAAGTGAAATTTTTCCACACCGTTCGTCCGATGGGAATGAAAATGAATCAGCCCATTTTTGACTGCGTCTTGCGTGGACTGATCCATTTTTATCCCGATCGGATGACCGATGTCGAAAAATTTGCCTTTTGAAATTTGAGGTGAGATTGAGTGACCGATCCATCGCCTTATTACGTTTTTGAAACGTTCTCGTTGAAAACAAAATGTCGATAAATGAGTGGGAGATAAAGGAGGACTGAATCGGAAATGCAGAGGTAAGTCCCCGGACTAACATACCGTGACTCATAGAAGTTTCTATAATAAATATTACGTAAAGTCCGTGATGCATTTCTTGGGCTATGTACCTTCTTTCTCGTAACCCTTCTTGAATCTGCTTTGATCCGCAGAATGTTACGACTCCCTAAAGAACTTTATATACGTCATATGAACCCCTGAATCATTGAAGTACGGAACCGTCGCGTTGACGTTATTTCAGCGAGTCTTTTCAACCTTGCAAACGAAAAGACGAACCTTCCAAGAAGATACTGTTCAATAATAATTCATGGGAAATTAAATTTGACACTAAAAAATTCACCTGTGTTTTGATCGTACAACACACCGTTCACGTGCTATATTTGTAAGAATGATGCATAAGTGTCACTTATACACAAAAACTCAAATTTATTCTTCGGGGAGCAATCCAATAACGTATTCTAATCAAAAAATAGAAATTCAAAAATTAAGAAATAGAATTTCCCTTAAAAACCCTGAAAACTCCTCTCTGGGCTTTCCTTACAATTAAATCAATTAACGAACTTCGAGAAAGGAATCAGTACTGAGATGGGAGGCCACGGTTAGCGATTCAGCAATTGAGCAATTGATTCAACAATCAATTAAAATACAAATGTCTATATTTGCAGAGATTTTCCACACTTTCCCAGAATAATGCGGTTCATAAGAATGAAGAGGTACTGTGAGCAATACTCTCGAGAGTCTTTAAAATCCCTGGATAAGTCGAGTGGGGTTGAATGGAAATTTTCGAGTACAAAAGAATCAGTGGATAGCATGAAATTGAAATTACTTAGTCATATGATAGTTTTTTTTATAACAATTTTCTTTGTGTTCTACCCTCCCGATCTCTACCCTCCCAAATGTATTCAAAACAAAATTCCATAAAATCAGGATTAAGAACCTGGGCTCTCACTTCATGCGACTGTTGACTCGATAAATTGCACTTTAATACATGTATAAGCGATCGTCCATTACAGTGTATAAACTTTGCACTCTCGTCACAGGTTTATCGTGGACTCGATCCTAACTTTCGTAACCCCTCCTCTTTATTCAAACTTCATGCTTTCACGGTTCGAGGATAACTTGCCCTGTGTATACGTTGGCGCAACGTTAAACTACGAGAAATACACGAATTTAGCCTCATCCACGTATATGTGGCGCAATGCGATCTGTACCATCGCTGCACCTATGGTATGAGCAGTATACGCTAGAGGGGTTGCCACGATGCGGTGGTCACCCAATTCCTGAATATTGCAGTGCACGTCTTCCGTCTGCCGTCACTGTTCTGTTTTCTACGTCCTTATTCTCAGTCAATGCAGACGTGCTGTGACCTTATGATATGAACATTTTGTTTCGAACTTACCTGTTAGTAGGACAGACGGACTCAGTATTAAAATATCCTTTTTATATTATTTTATTTGTATTAATGCAAGTATTAACAAAGCCACTTGATAAGCCATTAACTTACACGAGGCTTAAAGGTAATCCATTGAATAATTGCAGGTCTTCTGTGTATATGTAGTCGATATCTTACTGCTGAAATACTAAGCGAGTTACAAATAGCTTTTTAGTGTTCATTGATCATGTTCTTACTTTCAAAAATTCGATTCATATTTAGGAATAGTTCAAATAAAAATGTGCAGCAGGATAGTGAATTAGAGCAAAATAATTTATAAGCTCGAATGTTTGGAGGACAGTTAGAAAACGTGGAGTTTATGTTGATTTAATTATGCTAATATACAACACATTAAGGATGTATGTCTTTATTGGGTTGAATTTTTTATTTATTTTCATTTCACTTTCAATGCTTACCCTTCAGTCCCCTCCTGCCGGTACCTTTCGCTCTCCCCATCACATTTAACCATCAAGATGAAAGGAAACTCTCGATGGTAATTTGACATTTAATGAAATATTCAAAATATGAAGTAATTTAATTCATCAATTATAATCTGTTTTTGATAGATTTAAACTGATAAATAGGAGCTTGTATGAAGAGTTATAGAACGATGAAAACATGTTTCCGGTTTGCTATCGCATCGGGATGTGTTCATTTATTCATGCAAGAGGGCAAAATTGACCGCAAGCCAAAAAGCAAGAGAGCTTAGCCAGTTTGCGTAATAATTAAATTCGAATCCGGTTGAAATCTGAGCATCCGCATGCATTTTCTGGGAAAAACTCGGTTTATCAGGTCACGGCGAGAGGAAAGGACGAGTTTAGAGAAAAGCAAGCACTTGAAAATAATCCTAATGGCACCGACGTCAAGACGCTGCGTTTCTTAAGGAAAAGGGAGTACGCAGGGTTGAGTGCAAAGAAGGAAAGCGAGAGAGAGAGAGAGAGAGATTCTAAAATAAGAGAATGAGAAACATGCAGAAAAAATACAAAGTGAAGGAAATTGCTAGGAATAAACGAGAAGAGAAACAGAGAAAGAAAGATGAAGAGTCTAAAGCTTGAGTGAGAAGAAACGGGATAAAGCCACGAAGATAGCGAAAGGGCGATAGAGAAGCTAATGCATTTTAAATGGAACGCGCTTGCAAACCGGGTAGATTGCATCTTGTCGATGTACAGTAACAGCCGCGAGGTCAAGTGATGCGAAGAGAGATGGCGGGTGGGCTGAAGACATAGAAACAAGAGACAAAATAAACAAAAGACCTGAGCCAGATTTATGCCAGAGACAACTCGAGGACTAGAATCTATGTAAACTCCATGTTGACGTCCATGTGTGTAGTATTACATTTGCATGAATTGAAGTTACTATGTTTATTACTAGACAACCACTTAAAGCTCAAAACGTTAAATATTTGATGACAATTCGCCGGAGTAAGGTGCAAACAACGTTAGTATTTTTATCAAATGTTTTTTAAATACTGAAAAATGTAATTTAGAAATTTTCTGTTTCATATGTCATCATAGGTATAAAATATATTTAAAAAATTTGAAAAAGCAACATTCAAAAAAGTGCTTTGAAATTTTTCTGACTATTCACGTATAATCAGTTTTATAACGTCAAGTTCGTTAAATCATTCATCGCACGGTCTCGTAAAATAATGACGAACGTCGATTTTTTTACAGAAACGTTAGAAACAAAAAATACCTAATAAAAAAATACATAACCCCCAGTCGGAAGTTGAAAATCAGCCTTCATCAAACGAGGCGGTCGTCCTTTCGTCATCTTTCCCGTTTAGTCCGATTTCGCGATTACTTATCCATTGGAGAAGCAAACTTGCATTTTCAGGACCATTTCAAAATTGACATTCATCCATTTTCCGTCTTTATTGTCGTAAAAATCGTCAGTGGTACACAGTGAATTTTCACTCTGATGAAACCCCTTCTTGTTACTTGTATCAAACAACTTGAATTTATTTGATTATTACTACGAAATTTAACCAATGATTCTTAGTACTAAGAAGTCGTAGTAGTATAAGACGACCATTGTCAGACGTACGATGAAATAGTTGTTTTGAACTAACTTACGTTAGCATGCAGGTAATAGAGTAATTACGCTGAAGTGATTCACGGTATTGACGTCAACATTAATCCTTCGGAACGGTTATTCAAGCGGCTGAGCATTGTTACCTTAGCAGTGAAATTCCTTGATTGAATAAACAAGACATAATTTAAAAATTTCAAAAAGAAGAAAAATTTCAAGAAGAATTTATTTGATTCTCAGTACAGATTATATCGATTGAAATTTGATTTGTAATTAAATTTACAATTGAGTTAGATATGATTAAAATCGTGTTCATGATTTTCCCATTTTGCGTTCAAATTATGCTTTGTAACAACTTTTGTAATTCTAAAGGTCACGAAAAAGTTCTTTTAGCGTCATCCTTCCTCAGGGTGCCCTGGTCTTTTTCTACATCAATTCAGATCGATAGCGATTTCTTACACACCTCGTCTCTGTATTTAATCTTAATATACTTATGGATCTTATAATAGTTGTTGCAATCATCACTAACCAACAAATAAATGCGAGAATAAGATATGAAGAAAGATGAACGAGACTGCTCTTATTAATGCCACATTTGATAATTTGTAATTGAACTCATGCCCAGATCGAACTAAGATCGTTGAACCCAACCAAGAATAGCCTGCGTTTCAAATACTTATTGTTGCTGTATTCGCTCGTATTTTTTGGCATAGAATTCGAACGAAATCTGCGAAATGTCATGGTCAAGTTCCGACAGATGATGAAATATAGGATGTGATAAAATTTAATAACAACACGTAGATGGAATATAACTTTGAAACGGGAGTTTTAGTGGAAAAGAGATCTTGCTGGTTCGTGTATTACGTTGACAATGAATGTTGATCTTGATAAATATCGGTGCTAATGATGACTTCAATCTGGATTTGATAACTGGGAAAGATTTGCTACGTTTCATCACAAACAAAGGCGATACCTCGGAAATAGTTGGGCAACCCTCGACGATAGCTGTTTCGATGAGGGTTGAAATGTACGTTTCGTTATTGTTGATGCGTGTTCACTGTAACGTTTGGAGAGCCCGGGGGTCCTCAACCACGATTTCAATGGAATTCCTATCCAGTCGAGTTTCAACGTTCAACGAACTCCACCACAAAGAAAAATACTTGCCAGTCGCGCCAAGCAACATTTACGATAATTGCGAGGAAAAAGAAGTGGTAAATATTGAAGTAGAGAGATAAAGAGAAAGCATTAATGATAATAGTAATATGACAGACTGTTGAGAACTTATGATGAAGAAGAAAAGTGAGGGGGTAAATAAAATGGTGATACCACACGATAAAATACTCCTAAGAGAAAATTTTTTTCGAAGAAAGGAGAGAGCGAAAGTGTGAAAAATGATGGCATGAGAAATTCTGTAGGAGAATAAAGAACGAGATATTCACAAGGGATGGATGACGAATAGGGCTGTTGGAGGGGAGTCTGCTCCATGATACAAGAGAAATAAATAGAGAGAGAGAGCGGGAGAGGGAGGGAGAGAAAGAGAAGCTATCAGCGTGAGGTAAATATATACGTGACTAGTAACTATACATGAGAGAGGGGACTATGTATATGTGGGTAACCCCCATGTATTGCGGGCCAGCCTCCCCCATAATACGACCCCTTGGGGCTGTATCGATCCATCCTCCCGCTGCTGGTACGCGTCAGCCCCTCCACAACAAACCACCAAGCGCGAGCCTCGCTACCAACGTATATTACTGCCATTACCACCAGCCGAGCAACACTACACCAAGAGCGTCCGAGAGGACGCGCGTCACTGGGAAACCCCATGGACTCGAGCGAACAAAGGAAAACGGGAGCGAACCGTCTATCCCATTGACAAAGGGCAACGTCTTCGAACCAGGGTTTACGTTCTTCTATTTCTCAACACTGCCATGTAACTCTTTGATGTCCCTTGGAATTTTTACTTCGCTTTTACCATTAACATCGCATCGTCCAAATCACTTAAAGTGCTTTATCTATGGCAGAAGAGCAAGAAAGATTGTTGAAAGGCAGATTCCCAGGTTTTTCAAAGTTGCTCGATCTTTAGAGACAAAGAAGATTACACCTTGTTTCATTATGAACCAAGAACAACGTGTAATCTGTATTTTGTCATAAACTCAACTGCACCAAAGAAAATGTGGAGCTGGTTTTTTTCCAGCGATCAAATGACTCAGATCTGCACAAGTTCGTGAAGACTGGGAAGTTTTGTAATGTTGCACCTGCTTTTCAGAGCAGGTGATATAATACAAAATATTCCATATTAAATTATAACCTTATCAGATATACAAAGGTAGGAACATGATCGATTTTGTTGAAGTACAAATTTGTTCAAGAACAAATATTCCTACATTGTTAGAACAAAGGATGTAATAATTAAAAAATATCTCTCGTTGTGTGAAAGACTGGAAAATATAGGACTGCACGATGAAGGAATGTCGAGCCCTGAGTTGGAGAGCATAGAGTTTCATATCTCTAGAATATATGGTTGGCTTACAGCCTCGGTCCAGATTTATACATATTCATACCACAAATATTCACGTAATAGTATATTGTTCAACCAACCCTTAGGCGTTCCGTTCACCAGTTAAAAATTGCTATGCTCACCCCAATACTACGCTTTTATACTGCATTCTTTCGTCCGATTAGAGAAGTTACGAACAATGTATGCGGACTACGTTAGTTATTACTGACGTTGATACAAATTTAACTTTACTATGTTTTTTTTTAAATTATTCCTGCGTATACTTTGTTGGGTATTTGCCATCCATTCCTTCACTTTAATCCCCACTACACTGTTCCTGAGTTCCTGAGTTCCTTGAGTCCCCCCCCCCCCCCCCCCCGAGTGTTGCCCACAGCCACTCTTTCCTAATGCACTACTGTATCACATTCGCACGAGGACGACCAAGGGAAATTGTGAAAAACCTTGGCCAATATACAGACGACTATGTTTTCACTGAGTTTCCGTTGGTTAACACGATCAGAAACTCAGCGAAAACTGCCTCCGGCTCAACGATTGATACGCCAGCAGGTACATGACTAAGCGGTCACCCAACCAAGTACTGACCGAAGTCGATGCTGCTTAACTTGTGTGATCGCCGGAGCCACGCATCGAACGCGTACCCATCGCTATCGGTTAAATTTAACTTTACTATTTTTTAATCAAGAAAATATGAGATTCATAATCCACGATAAGAGCGACGAGGCTATTTATTCATTTGAGAAACTGTGAAAAGCATGTTTTAAAAATTCCTTTTAGAGTGTCGTTCATTTTTAATGAATTCATTATATTATTGATGCAATGAGTAAATGGTAAATATGTTACAAGTTAGTCGCCTAGAAATTATAATATGGACCTTTTTGCAATGTTATCACGCTGCCTCATTGCCTCGTAAGAACGCAAATAAAACGAATATTCATACACTATACAAATTTCCTAAGATTTTAATTCACTTATTATGATTATATTCTATTTCCGAATATCATTTATCAAGGAACTCAAAATTCATCGGACAAGAGTTCAATATAATGCAACATCACATTCATGGCATTTTTCAGCTCGTTTATCCAGCACATAAAGTTTGAAACTTTTTTTGAAAATTGATTTGATTCTCTGAATGCAATTAACATTTGTATGAATTTTATGAATTAGTTATTGTCCTCGAAAAAACTAACCTTACCAATTTTCTAAGAATTATTTCAATGACGTAGTTAACGACCATGTGAAAATAAAATGCACATTCTGATGCCAACTGAGTTTCCTTTCCCACATTATGATTAAATTAATTTTCCCCTCTATCATTGTCTTTTGAAAAAAATCATTTAGTTCGATGTTCCGCCTGCATTTTATATTTGTGTGAATATATTATACTGATCTCGAAAAAACTAACCTCGACAAATTTATAAGCAGCAAATTGAATATTTTTTGATGGATTTAGCAAGGACCCTTAACACTTAAAGATAATTCGATTCACGTAGTTAAACCATGAACTTCACGAAAATAAAATACATATTATGATGCCATGTAATTCGAAGAGGCGGATGTCAAGAGCATGTCCGATTTGCGATTCAACAGAGTTACAATTTGATATAAGGAGGTGATCCAGGGTTAAGGGATGAGGGTGTGGGTGCATTGTCCTCTAAAATTGATCTAGGTTACGTTACACACTAAACCCACGGGTCAGCTTGCAAATATATATATGTATATAACGTTTGATGTGTGCGTATAAGTGTATGGCTGCATCAATGTTCCCCAGCTAGTCCTACATCCCTTGGATTCTCTCTCTCAGTACTCCTCATCAAATAGATGCCTTTCATGAAAGCTTCAACGTCAGGCGCGAAATGCGCGTCAATCAACTTACAGAAGTGGAATCATGGGACTAAAATCGTTGATCACATGAATGACTGCACAGTTCTCCTTTCGGAAATTTTCATTAGCGAAATGTTACATCAGCGTCAATGTCTCTATAATCTCGGAAATTTTGAACAGATCCAATTGGAAATCATTCTTTGATGGTGCTCATTATCGATATCAAGTCCAAATACGAGAAAGAATGAGACCACTAAATTTTTTTCTATGAAATATCAGTGTAAAAAGCACAAGCTTCGAAGGGAATGAGTTTTCGGTTTTATTTGAATCGACCACTCATACGGAGAAATAAAAATGATTTGTTGAAATGATAATATCAATTAAATGTGGTAGAGAATAGTAAATAATAAAGCTAAATCACTGGTGTCCATAGACATCTCAATTTTTCAAAAAAGTTTTTAACACTGCGAGTAAACACATGTGGACGGGTAAGAGGTGTATCTGCATAGATACAATTGGCAAACTTTTTCCTGTAAACTTTTCTGCGAGCGCTAATCATCTTTTTAGACTGGCGCAAAGAACGTTCCTTGCGGCGAATACTTAGAGAGATTGTGAATAACTAAGAAAAAAGAGTAAGAGCAATTGAGATAAAAAGATACAGACAAAGATAAAGACTGAAGGAATGAAGAAAACAGAGTGAGTGATAATAACGTAGATCTCACGAGGAAAATTGTTTTGCAAACTTTGTATCATCGTCATAAAATTTCTCAAAGTTTAACACCAGTTTTTACCGTGTTGTTTGTTCCCTACAAAAACACTCTCATTTATCATCTGCATTCCAGTGGTCTCGGGTTTCTGTTGCATATGCTACATTCAGGGAGAATCGAGATTCACCACAATAGTGTTTCATCCATTGGAAACCAAACTTTTTAAAAACTTAGCCACCATCGGATGTTGCACTAAACTGTTGGATTTTTTTATCATTTCTATTTATATTTTATTTGAATAAACACACAATAGGATTGATTGGAAACATTGCAAATTCCTCGAGGAAATTATGAAATTTAACTTGAAATCATTCCGCCATTTTCAATCACTGACTAATGTAATTAAGCGAAGCTATTAGTGCATTTTTTTTTTTTTTTTAATCTTCATTTCTCTGTTTCAAAGCTTCAAAATGTTCCTTATACATGAAATTCATCTTGAAAGTGGAAAAATGTTACTTCACCAAAGAATTTTTCAAAGTTATATATTGCTGGTAAATATTTGAAAGCTCCTTATGTCAGAGCAAAACGTTTACCTACGCAAATATAAAAATATTGAAAACAAATATGTCTGACTATTATATACACATACGCCAATATCAAAAGTCGTATGAAAATCCCATCTTTTTTAAGAAATTGTGCCACGCTCATCTCCAACTCAATATTCTCCACATAACGGTATATTTAAAAAAATATAAGCAATTAATAAAGAAAAAGTTTTGAAGATTCATAGAACGGCTCTGATAGAAAATAAAAAAACAGTGAAATATAAAAGCGTTTACGATCTACATGCCACACACACACACACACGCACACACACACAAAAAGGATCCTCCGGAAAGCCATCCTCATAGCTATGCGTGCAATCGTTCAGTCTCGAGCTGTAATAATGCTGTCTCTCCTTCTCTCTCCCTCTTTCTCTCTCTCACACTCTCTCTCTCTTTGTGTGAAAGACCGGAAGTATGCCTTTGTGCAACGCTCTACCGAGTTGCTAATTTCTCGGGTGGTGACGCCGAGGAACTGCCGCGAGAAAACCTGTGAATATTGCGCGTTTTCCTTGTCTTCCTTGAGAGGAGCATGTCACGGGTCAGAAGTTCTTTGCCACGGTCTTAAAATATCCTTCCCCTCGTGAACTGAGGTAATTCTTGTTTCGATACGAAATATTCATCGTGATCTAAATCCGAATGATTCATAGATTTAATAACAATATGTTTGTATGTAGTTGATTTATATATATTTTAATACGTAACTGATGGTGAGTTCAGAAGCTGAGATTTTCAAACAAAAAAAATACACACTTCCTGTGTACTGTATGTTATCTCTATATTTTAAATGGTTTTCAACGACGCTCCAGCATTATTCGCAGTAGCAGAAATGATTGTTTATGGTTATTAGAATTCTTTAATTATTGTAACAATTTATATCCATTTACCATCATTACATATGTTCACAAGTGATTCTCGTATACTTGTATATATTCATGCACTTGAAAGAATATTCACTTGTAATGAAGTTCGTGCAATCTGGTGCACACAAATTGTAAATTATTAATAACTTCATTACAACAGCAATAGGGAATTGTTTTTGTCCGAACAATAAAAATACATATACATCCAATAAAAAGTACGTGGTATTATGCAGCAAAAATGCATAAATCAGCTTTCAGTCTGCAACACTTAATCCCTGAAGTTTTAAAACCGTAGTGTACGACAGCAAATGTATTCATGTCTATGATTTAAGGTATGAGCGAAAGCTTTTGCAAGAGGCTGCAAAACTAATCGTTCAAACTTGTGCATCATCCTGTTTTCCACGGTGGATAATACAAACTTTGAAACTAACGTACTCTTTGCATGAAAACAAGAAAGACGAAGAGAGTCTACGAAGAGGAGAAAAAGGATTTCTTGTGTCTGAGCTCGTGAATAATCAATCGACCAGATTTACTGATACTTCATTCACTGTATCGTAAAGTGGCAAAAAAATAATCCTGGTTAATTTAGCGAAGCCCATAAAACGATCGATACTTATTGCGGTCATTATTTTGTCAATTTAGTCCGTCCTTCCTTCCTTTATTTGTATGTATCGTTGCGTTCAATTAGCCAAAGAGTAAATGACTATTCGTTATGGTTTTTGTTATACCTGGTTAACGAGAGCAATTTTCGCACAGGTTCGGATATGATTTAGATCGTGTCCACTAAGTATGCAGAAGAAATAGAGCAAAAGCAAGAGAGTGAAAGGGATGTGTTACGGAAAGTTAAAATGAGGCAGTCGAGTATGAAATATAAGGATAAATGGCGACGGTAGTTCGCGTCGTCATGGCTCTTCAGTGAACGGCGCCGTCGCTCCATATCACCCCCAACATCGTTTTGTCGCTCGCACACTCTAGGGGTGGTAGTCCCCCCGTTGAACAGCTTGGACCGTCCGTGTCCTGGCGTAATTTTATACCCAAAGGTCGTTATACTCATATCCCTGGTAGAAAATCCAGGTGACCTTTCACAAGCAGCGTTGCTTTGGATGTGAAAAAATGAGAGTGAGAAAAAAAGGGAAGCAAAAAAGAGAGAAAGGAATAGAAAAGAGAGTAATAAAAGAGATTAAGTGTTTCATATGTACGATGAGTGTGTATGCACTGGTGCTCATTCCAGTGTCATAAGGGTCGAAAGGTTCGTTCGCCTCGTTGACCTACGTCAACCTGTCGCAGCCGGGGTTATAACGAGAATATTACGTGTGTATTCCGACTTAAAATATGGCTGTGACGTCATCGTTGTGTCGTTAACAAAGCGTACTTTAAAGAAATCGTCTCACTGCATTCTGATCGATAGACTACTTTCCACATTTTTTTGTTTTTTAATAACCATTCATATAATTGACGTTTGAAAAGTGTGTTAAACAATGACTTTACATGAGCTACTCGTTGAAAAATTATTCAAATCGATGCCCAAATGATTGGATTGAGTTCTTTTGAATTTATAAAATGTTAATCATTATGTATATAAAGATACTTGAAAATACACTTTTCAAAGAATTTGGTTTACATAAATTAACAGACAGCACACTCCAGTTACTATATACACTACCATCAATAACATCAAATTTTCTCAGTACAAAGTACAATGTGCTGTGAGACATCCCTAGATATAAGCACTATCGGAATACTCCTTGAATCTCTGAAGTGCTTAAATTGTTACATTGTTGAGATATGAACTTGAAAAAAGGGAAATAGAACTTGCAAGTTGTTCTGCTTTTAGATCCCAGGGTATAAGAGTGAACGAGAAAGAAATAGAGAGAGAGAGAGAGAAAGAGTGATTTAAAGAGAGACAATACTAGAGAGAGAGAGAGAGAGAGGGAGAGAGAGAGAGAGTAAGGCAGAGTTATGACGCTTCTTAGTACGTTGCTCGTTTCACGTGCTGAGATTGTGCTTGTTGCGAATATCTTCATTGTATATATAGATGAAGTCTGAACAAGGTATAGACTCAGGATCTATACTAGGGCATAAACACAAGTCGAGACAGTGACAGTCGTGTAACGATTTCAAGTTACCATTTGCCCTTAAAGTCCAGTAGATATACGATATTGCATTATTCCAGCAATTCTGGAAATTTTTGTATGCATACATAACATATAATCAAATTATGAATGAAATTCCATATGGAATATTATATCCTAATTGTAAATGACTCTTTATTTCAACGAAATCAAAATATCTGTAATATTTAAACATTATCCTCAGGAGGACATGCGGAGATGAAAATAAAATGTTCAGTCCTCATTGTCCTAAATATATTTCCAAATGTAACCACATCTAAATATTGGTCAGCCTATTAAAAATCGTTATATGATATTAAAGCGTAAGAATCCCTTTTTCTTTTTGCACCTAAAACGTAACATATTAGAAAGTGGAATGATCCATAAACGATGGAAAAAGTTGACAAGCAATCTAGCTAAAAATCCTGTTTCTAAACTTTGCATGCTGCTCTGAATCGATTTTTAATGAAATACCATTTACAACCGTGCAATTCATTCTTGAGTTATGTACACAAAAGTATGCACACTATTAATATTATAAATTTTATTCAGGGCTTAGTACGGTGCGGGTATGTAAACGACTATATTGATAGTTTTGATACTGGTTGGTAAATACCTGAGACACGAATATATATAACGACACATAGATATTGTCGTACTTCGTTGGGAACCTTACATGCAACAGAATGGTATGCAAGCGTGTATTTCGGACGAAGGAAACTTAGTAATGCTCGTAAAAGTATAGAAATGGTGGTTATAGCCGAAGCATCGCTGGTACGAAATGGGAAAGAGCACATCGTAGAGCAACGCTCTTGTAATTCAGTAAACTGTTCTTTGGTGGTTTGAAACATGAAAACGCAAATTTCAGACACCTTCAGGGTGCTGGTTCTCCGTACAAGACGAACTTCCTGATTCGATTAGTATAACAGATTTTCTTCAGTTACTGCAATCTTCAAATCGGGTCGTAGAAACAAAGAATGTACAAACATTTTTTTCATCACTCTAAGAATATAAGAAATTTCAACAACGCTGTTGGGTGGGTGGAAAAATTGGAATCGTGAGAATTTGAAGTGATTTTTTGTGCACTGTTCTCTTAAATTTTTTCCAATCATTTCACTTCTTTTCACAAAAGTCACAAGTTTCTTACAAGTTGCGAAGGCTATGACCCTGGGGAAACCCATAAAACTCGTTGGTATCGACCGTCTATTCATTTTATTTGTACCTTAACCTTTCATCCGTTTTCTCTGACATGTTCTTTTTTTTTTTGGATTTGGTAAAACTACGAAATTCTTGCTTGTTATCCTCCGTTTATATATGTATATATGACACTGTCTAGTATCACGGTCGATTGGTTAGCACGAATTTCTTCTCCAAATCGTCAGAATTTTATTATTCATGCTTGGAAACACGAAGCTGAGCTTTAAATCGTAGAGAAGCACACGAAGATGTTCAAGTCTCGAACTAAGCTCCGTCAGTCAAGAGTCAAGGATAAAAAGTTATAAAAAATATGATATATATGTCTAGATGTCCTTGTCGCTGACTTGAAAATAGAAAAATATCAAAAGTTTTGTTGATACGATAAGAATGCCATCGATTTATACGAAGACTGAAAATGACATGAAATAGTTTAAAAACATGATTTTCGTAACTCTCGTTGAAACTTTTGGACACGAATATAGAATGAGCGTCAGGGTCACCGGGGAGCCGAATAAATTCTGCAACTCGCGAATGATGGAGGAATGGGGTCGGTTGCTAAGTCCACGTGATCAACCGTTGCATTCATACCGTTCGGTGTAACGTGGTTGACAGTTCCGTACAGAGTGTCCCAAAACACGCTGTTAGGACTTCCAGGGTTTTTCTTTCTCAGCATGAAATCCTGCTTGGGAAACTACTTAATGGATCGTTAATTGGCCAATGATAGACAATTCGGTACTCCATGAAACAAAGAAGTCCATGATAAACTGCACCACATTTTCATGTTGGCAGCCCATTAGCTTGAGCGACATTATTCCACAAACGCCGCCATAGTTTTTTTTCTGTTCAACCAAATGGCTTTTAATTTACCGTCTCATCAACAGCACGTCACAGAAAAAAATGAGTCAAAATCGTTAGAGCTTGGGAAGTCTTCTATGTTCTCTAATTTGAGTACGAATTCGAGGACTGCCTGTATAGAAATATTGTAGAGGGAGGGAAGGTTGAGAGAAAGGCCGTGAGCTCGCCACCTGCTCTAAGCCCCTGGCAGCAAGGCTGACTGGCTGGTTTGCTTGCCTGCAGCACACTCCACGTCAATATTATCGCCGCGGCGTATTCTAGCCGAAAACCCCTGCGCACCAACCCCTGTTGTTCTGCACCTATCGTACCGGCTGAGTGCCCAACATCCAGCCGCAATGCATACCAGTAGCCACAAAACTCTCTTTCCGAAGCTCATTTCCGCGTGTATGACGATACCATGACCCTAAAAGAGCATCGAGTCTAGGGGCAACCCTATTGCTTTCGCTTTTCTGATTTCAACGTGTATAACTTTCGCTACAAAGTAGAAGGCTTTCGATCAAGACATTTTGCAGGTTACATTGAGCGAGTTACGTCCTTCCGAAGGCCTCATCCTCTGAAGGATGATCCTTGTACGCAGGCGCCCTCAACGATTCACTTGTTTCTGCGCTTCTCACCCAGCTACTTTGAAGAACCCTCTTCGTGAACAAAGTGCCGTTCGTACATTCTCCCAGGTTATCCTTCCTTCTTATACTCCTTTCACCGCTTTCTCTCTTTCCCTCGGTCATTCCCTTATACCGACTTTCAGCTACCACCGTGAGTTCTACAATCCGTTTTTTGAAAAGTAAAACGAATCTCACGATTGAAAGGGTAAGGGGGAGACAGTGGTGGTAAAAGACGTATGGCAGAAAGTGGATTTGAGATTGGTTCTCTTATTGATTCCATGCACTAGTTTTTCACCCCTGCGGACTTTCATTCGAGGATTTATACTGAAGCCTCATTTTTAAACCATACCACATGGAAGTAATAAAATTCACTTTTTTTTTTTTCGTCGGCGGCTCTCTTTTATATCTCAAGGATTGCTGTTTTCATTTAATTTTCATTCGAAACCAACGACTTTTTTCCAAATCAAACCAATCACCAATGACGAACCATTGTTTTTTATTTTCTCTTCTTATGGACTAGCTGGCGAGAAACCTCTCATATGTGCCTTCAGACTCGAGGAGGGTTTTTCTATAGATAAGAGCTGAAGCTACTCTCGAGAAGTTTATTCACTCGGGATGAAGCACCCAAAGAGCAAGATTTCTTGAGTCTCGAAAGAGCAGATGGATTTAGCAGCTTTCCATTACTTACGATCTGTACTAAGTCCAATAATGTACTAATTCATCCTTCATTTTATAGACTTTATTTATTCTCTTCGTTTCGCTCACTTGAATGTTTTTCGATATTGAGGACCGCTTATACGACTCGACATTAATACGCTGTCGTAATTTCTGTGAAAAAATATTTTTATCGTGAAACAATTAATTCTATACCAACAAAATAAAACAATTACCATTTTTTAAATAAGAAATATAAATACACACGTTGGACTTATAATTAAATACGTTGCGTCACGTTTTTGTTATCTCGATTCTAATGTCAAGAACATTTATTCACGGAAAATCTATTTCGAATTTGCAACTTCTGCGAATTTGAGCTCAATTATGCTTTGTTTCGAATACATGAATGCATATTTTTAGGAAAGTCTCTGTGATAAAAACATTCTCTTTCCCGTTTGGATTGAAAAAAAAATGATATGAACTTTCGTTTGCTGTTTTGAACATGAGTTATTTTTTCGTGAGCGTAAATTGCTAGTGACGAAAAAAAAATCTGAATATAAAAAAGTTTTTCTTTCAATTGGACTTTCATCAATTTGTGATTTAAAAAGTGAGTTTGAATAGGAATACTTATTGGCTCAGCGAGCAGTAAGCAATAGATTTTGACAAAACTTGTCAAAGAACACTGTCCGTTTGTACTTGGTTACGGATTATTTTGTGGGATACAGTGATCTAAACGAACAGGTAGAAATAGCATGGAATGGAAGAAAATTGGCGTTAAAAGTATCTTCGCGATGGTATCCAAGCTCGCTACCACCTGAGTAAATAAATCGTTATCTAATGCAAATATTGCATTACATGAGTGACAGATGCCCACGTGACCGGTGCATGCACGCAGCACAATATAACACTCATCACCATATACTGAAAAACGAACGAAGCACTAAAAAATGGAAAAAAAAAAACAACGAAAATAGTGGAATAATCGATAGACCGAGCATCTGCTTCTGGTTGACTCGTGATATAAAGTTTTCCACCCAATAAAACCAACTCAAATTGTGCATCGACCAGTTGTTACCAATTTTCATTGGACGATAGAAGTTTTAACAATAGAATATCGATGACACTGTTACACGGAATGAAACCTTTGATCTTTCTGTACGAGTAGAAGTTTGAAAAAATCAACTTGACCTGATGAAAGTTGTTAACGACACTGCCTATCATATTATGAAAATTTATAAATAATTAAATGTGACAGTACATAAAGTTTGTGCTAAACAATATGAATTACATCCGTATGCAAAATATCTCGCTCATAACAGCTTTGATTAAACGTATCAATCATAAATGGCCTTGTTCTTTAATACTTTACTGCAGTAACATCTTGTCAGCGTTCTTCCATTTAATAATGTTCGTAATGAAATTTATAAATAATTCAAACGAAATACGTAATTTATTCTTGCATGAGGATATTTTGGGCTCGGATATTCGGGTCAGTGTTGGATTCATCAGGACATTATCGCTCGTGTACCTATAATTATAATATACATTTACATATTTAA
This sequence comes from Campoletis raptor, assembly GCA_948107755.1. Taxonomy (NCBI): domain Eukaryota; kingdom Metazoa; phylum Arthropoda; class Insecta; order Hymenoptera; family Ichneumonidae; genus Campoletis; species Campoletis raptor. The sequence goes on along the minus strand of OX403622.1, from coordinate 29,818,546 downwards.
TTTTAGAGAGAAATTCTTGATGCCAGAGGATACATTAGTTAATGACTTTTTTATACGGTTTCATCTAATTAAAAAAAAAAAAACAGTATGTAAAAATTATTTTCTACACGTTTCTAAATCTTCCTCTTAATACCGCAATGGACTTCCCTTTTTTCTAAAGTAAAATTCTGTTTTCAAAGCACTAGCAAGGAAGAAACCGACAGATACAAACAAAGTGAGTATAGAAGCCCATGAAAACTTCAGAAGACTTACATTCCATCCAGCTGCGCTAAGCATTTCTTGCACTTTTTCCACCCAATAAATTATGTTCCCTACCATTTAAATATTATTACAATTATTAAAACTACAGATCGGAAACCCATTAAGTTGTACAAACACGTGGAGAAAATTATATAATCGTATGACTTTGAGTCGTTCATGAATTCATCATTGTCGATCGGATTTTCGTTCTATTACCTCGTGACGTCATCGGACGAATTCATGATGACATTCCAGTGGAGGATTCTCTTTATGTCAAAGCAACTCATTAGTCATCGTCTCTATTATTTAGATCCACGTGCTCACACATGTGTTTAACTGGTACATGAGTGTTTTTTCTGGTTTGAATTGTGGAAAAATGAATAGTAATAAAAGATACAAATATTAAGAATTTAATTGTATTTATTTAACCTTGTGTATCAGATTTTCATCATTAAGACGACTTTGCAATCATATGGAATAGTATGTTTACTTTTTAGGTTTGATTTATCTTCATTTTAACTTACGACGCAGATAATTATTTATTTATTTGCTTGATTTACTTGAAAAATAAATAATCAATAAGGTATGGTATGGCTTACAAATACAGACGAAATTCAATCAATTTCGAACGAGGCCAAAATCGATACTTTACTTGTTCGGATTATTAAGAAAAGAAAATGACAATAAGTAAAGATCGCAGCAAATGCGTGGATGGTTGAAAAGGTAAGGGGTGAGGTAAGAAAAAACGATAAATAGGGCCAAGCCTAGAAGGAAATTCATGTTTCTCCAAAAGAGATTCTGCTCCCCGGAGACCCAAAAAGCTGGTGCTTTTTTTCTGTGACAGGTATATACTATACACGTAAAAGGTTTTATTTTAGATTGTGGTTTTAGAGACGTTCTTCGGGTGTTCAACAATGACGAGTAGATATTGAGAAGAAAAAAAATTTCACAATAGCGACTGAAGATAGAGCGAAGGGTGGATATTAAGTGTGTGAAAGTACTTTGACGGAGATAACGAGAACTGAGAAGGTTTACTATAGAGATAATACTTGGCGTTATCGGTGGAAAAGCCATCATAAAGATTGAATTTCTGTATCAAGAAGCCACGTCATTATAGCTTCGATTGTTAGACATAAAGATTGAATACAAAAACAACAAAGAGTTCAATAACATCTGTTTTGCAGGCTACAAATATTCGACATAATTTATAACATGACGACAAAATTTACATATTACTAAAAGTTGAACTGTTTAGAAACATATTGAGGTTCGAAAATTACGCGTGCCATTAAAAGTAGGCAATTCAAGCCAGAGAAACAAACGTCTAAAAAGCCCCGATGGACATAAGTTTGCAGATAAAACGTGTTTATACTTAATTTAGTTAAATAGACCTTAAAAACGCAATTAAAATATCGATACAAATAGTACAAATGTCACATCGTGCTCCTGATGCTGCGTGATCCCAACCGTTGGTTAGCACCATCAAAAAATCAAAAAACAACCTCATACGTGATCCGTTACATAATTAAACGGTCGCCTAACCAAGTATTGACTTCACGCGATGGCGCTTAACTGTCATTGCCATAACTCTTTTCATTTCAATCTATTTGAAAATGAATTGACTGATAATTTCTTTGACCCATTACATGAAATTTTTTTTGAACCATTCGAACCGTGTTGTTTTTTTGAATTTGGAGCTCCGACGAATTTGAATTCACACTCGCTCAAGGAAAATCGAAATAAATCAAAGTGGAAATCACTTTTTCGTGATGTTACACTCCTGGTTTGGAATGTAGTTGAATTCATAATATTACGTTTGCGTTTAATATTACACGTGATACAAGATCGTGGATAAATGAAGACACGTGAACTCTTCAACCACAATGATGATGACGATGATAATGACGATGCTGTAATGTAATGTATATGAAGATTCGTACCACCAGGTATTTCTCCGGTGTCTGCATACAGTCTCCGAACTTGGAAAGTCTCGACGATCGAGAGGTCCGCAGTAGCCACCGTTTGCTGGCGAGATCACGCAATTTCCTTGGCAGACTGAAACACCTCGAGAGAAAGTAACGACGGTCTCGAAGAGAGCGGCGGGAAAACGATCGAAAGAGTCTTATACACGAAGTATAATACTTATCTCTGAATGACCGTAACTTCGGTCTCTCGATCGAACACAAGCACCGAGTTACGTGTACTTTCGTTTTCATATTTTCTCTTTTTTTTCCATACGGCTCACATAAGGACGATGTTAATAACAGAAAAAAACGGTTTCGTTATAAGCAATTGTAAATGTGATTAAGTCAAAATGGAGATGTTCATAATTTTGTCTGATGTTCTCATTTTTCATATAAGAAAGAATTACCTTTATTCCTTCAATTTTCAGACATCGAAATAATTAAAACTAATTTAAAAGAAACTGTTTTCGTTCGAATGAAATGCCAATTAAAGTGAGAGTAGAAAAAAATAGTTTCGCATGCTAAATATTGTAATTATCGTAATAAAGTTAAAAGACAACGATAAAAACATGAACGACTGAATATATTTCGAGCGACATAATGCAGGCAAAATTATTCGTCTCTCTTTTGCCGACCAGCAGCGGACACCAACGAAGATCTCAAGTTTGTCAAGTCTTGATAAGAAAATAGGACTTTTTCTCGCGATTTAAAATTCAGATGTGCGTCTCTCAGATGCCTGTAACATTTTTTCACGTAACGTCCTTGACAACAGAGCGCAATATCCTTTTAAATAAGTCCTTTGGTTTGTGTTCGCTCTGGATAATAAAATACATAAACATGAGGATTGGAATTTGCAGGAACATCGTGTGAAAGAAAATGCCATCAAATTGATTCATAAATTGTGCATGTTATTTTTAAAGAGCTTTAATTTATCACAACATAAATCTTTCCCTTGGGATTTTTAATACAAACTTGACGAATTTTAATTTTTTAGCCTTCCGGTCAGTCACGATTGACCTACATTTTAAACCTTGTCGATTGATCAACATTTTCCGATGGGTTGAAAAAGACGAAACTCATGAACACGGAAGATCGAAGGGTCTATATAGTAGAAAAGATAAGAACGAGTTCTTCAAGCAGAATGAAGGAGAAGATATGAGGTTCTAGAGAGCGAGATTTTTCTTATCAAGCGTCTTGTGCGAACGGATCGTAATCCTTGGAATGCTCGTTACGGCGTGGAACTTCGTATAGACTATATATGTAGGTTACGCAATAGAAAGTGGAATAAACCGATAACAAAGGAGAAAACGATGCTACAACAAGCGACAAAGAGAGAAAGAACATTCGCGTTGATAGTCCAAAGACGAAGTCAACGACGAAGAAGAGGATGAGAAAGGAAGAAGAAGAAGAAGGCCGAGCCGAAGATGATGAGATTCCGTGGCGTCGTTTCGCTTCAGCGCAACGACGAAGAGCTCTCGTTTCGTTTCTCTCAGAATGTTATCACTGTAGATCTCGAACCAGAGCAAACGTGTGAGTGTTCTGCACTGACAGTCACCGATCACTTTAAACTCTATGTACGTATATACGTCAATTAAAAATATATTGTTTCATGTATAAGCGAGGTTAATTATTAAAGAATGATTGAAAATCTATTTCATTCTATCGTCAAGACATAATTTATATACGATCAAACACTTGTATTAACAATACTTCATTTACTATAAACAGAAAAAGCCAGCTCACATGGTTAAAATATAAATAAAATTTATTGGACTTTGTATAATTAATAAAACCAACACAATATGATTTAGATATTCTCATAAAGAAATTTTTATGAACAAAACAGTTTGGAAAAGGTGAAAAACGAAATTTTGTCTATTTATCAACTTGCTGTAATTAACGAATAACGAATACTATCGTTTTGTCAAAATGAACCATAAGTGTAGTGGCTGGAAAGACATATTATTTTTTCGTTTCAGTGTAACGTCATGATGGCAAATAAATGTGGAAACAAGCAAAGAGATAGAGAATGGTACAAACGAGCACGAACAAAAAAGGTATGACAGGATCTTGTGAGTGTGTCGATGATTGAGCGGTGCGAAAAAAGCCTCGGGTCATTGGTCTTGATTACAACGACATAGGAAAACTGACGCGAATCAAAAGGAGGGACATAAAGTGAGGGAATTTGCGTTTATATGCGTCAAACCGGAAGTCCGGCTGAACTGTGATGCATCTCGTTCACTGATCATCACCAATGGCGATGCAAAGCGGTACGCGGATAGGATTAAATTTATAAACCGAAGGCAAGTGCTTATGACGGGGCGTCACCCATTCACTATTTATAGATTTGCTTCCACTACGTCAATAGAACTCGTGTACCACACTGTGTACTTGGATGGAACATATGCTTCACCCTGCTCTCGCCTCTTCTCTGATCTCCTCTTCTTCTCTCTTTCTCTCCCTCTCTCCTTCGTTATTCGTTATCTATTTATCCCGGAAGTACGAGCTTCCTAGTGCATCTACATTTCATGACGATATCATCGCATTTTCCTACCGCGTTCTACCAATTCCGTTGATTGTGCTTTACGTCTGCTTCCTTGCTGTTTAACCAAAATAAAAACATTTCCGGAATAACGAAGCGTCAGATGCTCCAGATATCGTTAACGAGATTTCTTCAATGTCATGCAATTGGCGAACTTCGGCGAACTACGACGCGCCCCCAACAGCCATACTTATTCTATTATCCTGAACACTGCTTGACAGCTGATTCGAAGAGTTCAACTATGCCATAGAAAATTGATCGATCAGGATTGATTGAAATCAGTTCTATATTTAAAGTCACATTTTTCTTCGGTCACAGAGAAATGGATGGAAAAAGGTTTATTTTTTTTTGTCTCATCGTAATTGATCGAGATTTAAGGTTTCGTCTGACTTTGATGACTTAATCCAGTTGCCGAGATTGTACAACGTAGTTCCAAAATGTTCAGGCTTTTCCAAACTTTTATTCCTTGTAGCTTGGTCGACTTCCTTCCATTTTTCTCATCTTATTGATTTCCTCCGTTATCCTTCTCTATTCTTTTTCTCTCTATGGCTCCATTTCTCTTTTTTTTTAAATTCTCTTCCCTCATATTTTTAAAAGCATAAAAATTTAAGCGCCAACCATGGTTCACTAAATTTAGAAGAACTAAATGATACAAAAATGGTGAAACAACAGATACTGAGAAGCAGAAGAAGAAATGTTGAAATATGAGAACGGGATACTTTCAGAAACAGAGAAGATTATAAGCTTTCTACAATTCTGTATGTGCCTTTTTTCCTTGCATATATGTTCTTTAAGCACGTTTGAAATTTATGTGCTAACGTATTATACAAGGAAGGTCGTTTCGTTCACGTCATACCTAAGGGTCATCACCCTTGTTTACACTTTTCAACACTCTCTTTCTCTTTCCAACGTATGAATCTACATCTATTTATACACTATAACGTGGTTTTCCAGATTATCGTCATATGCAAATAGAGGAAAACTTCTACAGACTCCTATGCATGCAGTTGATGTCAACATCCAATCGAACGCTTGACAAAATGATGAATTTAAAGCAATAACACATTTAAAGATGATGCCTTGATGTAGCCACGACTAGGATGACATCAATATTTATATTTTTAACATATTTAAATTGAAACTTTATTCATTCTATTTTAAATACATATTGTCTCTTGTTTTAGGTAGAATTACATTTTTCATGGTAGAACCCGTGACTGTGAACAAAATTGTTCGATGTCAATCATCGATGAAAGGCTACATGGAAGAGTGGAATCTGGACTCACGTAGCGAATTTTGTTAATAAATACTTTTTTTGACGGCTGAAAATAAATCTAAACAATTTCGTGTACCCTTATAATGGTTCATTCATTTTTTGTGAAATACGAAAAAAAATTTCATCTGTTGTGTATATAGAATTGTGTATTTACGTTTCTTCATAAATTGCTTGGCAACTATTGCAGTTCAATGCGATCTCTTGATCATTATCCGCGAACAATAACTTCCAGTGACACACGTGATCATTTCCGTTCGCGTAGAATTTCACGTAGGATTTTTGTATGACGTATGAACCGACTCAACGGCACAAATTAAACTCTGTGTTTCGCGGCTTCATGGTGACATCCGATATGTCTCTAGCAACAAATTCTAGAGCATTGATTTGACTGGCGTTTGAAATAGTGATTTTTAAGGATGCATTTTTCGAAAGAAATGTACATGAGCAAACCCATTAAGAAAAGACGACAATTGTTGAGAATTTTGAAAACTTAGAAACACTCGGAAATAGGATTTTTTCCTATCGCTAGGTCCTGAGATTCATTTTTCTTCTGTCAGTACTTCGTAATTGCTTTGAAACCTTGGAGGGTTTGGAGTAAACGGTTTGTAGTTCCGAATGTCTGACAGTTTTCCGTTTAGTTGTACTGGTGTTTCGAGGAAAATTTTGGAAGTTCTGGTACTGTTTCTGGCATGTGCATCGCACCACATGTATATGTAAAGGAGATATGAGAATATAGAAGCTCGTAGACATATACAGACAGTAATTTCATTACGTCATCACGTCACTCTCGACCTTCTCTGGATGAATTGGAACGACGGGTTCCTGGTCGGATCCAGTCTGACGATATTATGTCAGAGGGAAGGAGTGTGTGCTTTCCTTGAAACGCTGAACATCTCATATAAGCTTTCTCCCTATTCCAACGTGTATATTTGCGTATAGTCCCATTCCTTAATATCCTTTTCCATGTCTTTCATTGTTCCCGAATCCTCTCAGACTATGCCTGCACTCTGTCACTCTTCTTAACCTCTGTTAATTTCTCTTGAATCACTGAACGAAAGGAATTAGCAAAGATCTAAATCCTGCTAATGTCAAATAAGACAACTCGATGCCCGACCTCGAAAATTAGTATTCATGACACGCAGTCGAGTCATAGTTAATGTTGCAGAGAAGATATTTTCACTTCATTAGGACCTGTCACATTTCTCTATGATCGAATGCTCCTAATGGAAATAAATGATGTTCCATATGTCGCAAAATTTAAGTAAATCTTAGGAGTTTTAACTTTTTCAAATATCATTTGAATATCATAGAATTATACTGGTTACTGTCTTTGTTTTCGTTGATGGGGATTGTATTTTCTGGCAATATCATGGAAATCCCATAGATCCAGCTGTTTTTTTCTTTAATCCGTTTTGCCTCTTTCTCTTTTTCTTTCTGTCTCTGTTTAAGAATAATCGCGACCCTAATTGATGATATAACGATTAATCATGATCCACTGAATAGACGCCACATGCAATTTTACTAACTAAAGTCGTTTTTTAGTTGCGATCAAGTCGATGTTAAATGTGTGTCATCATCGAACGAGAGGCTAAAAAACGTTGAAAACGAGTTATGGGTGCTCGTCGCCTCTTCTTCGGTATCTCTCTGTCCGCAAGCAAAATACCAAAGATGGACAAAGACGGGAGAAGTAGAGGGGGGTGGGAAGGATCCGGTATGGTCGATGTCTGGAACAGCCTTCGCGATGCATTTGGGTTCATATGGTAGTGAAAGCGATTGTAAGATGGTGTCATCAGCGTCATCGTTGCACATGTCCAATTTATCATTAATTATAAATTCTATTGAATTCGAGTTCTAAATTGCTTTAATCTGACGTTGTCTCACACGGTGTATATTAAACTTTAACTATTTGAATAAAAAATAAAAATAAATACGAAATCCTTATTTTCAAAAACTGCTTCATTCGCTGATCTGACTATCATTTTCTGTCGATTGATAATAATTGGAAAATTTATCTCAGAATGTGTGCTAATGCATTAGAATGACATTGTTACTGAGCTCGTGGAGACGACAGTCGTATAAACGATCGCAAACATTTCTTTAGCACGAGAAAAAAAGATTGCAAAAAAAGCGTGAGGTACGTTTATAGTCCTAAGAATGGCGGTCTACACAGATGACCTTACGCGAACTATTTTCTTCGATGTTTTTCTTCAATTTCCACATTTGCGAGGAAATGTTGAGCCAGGCTTCATAAGGTCACGCTGTTATAATATGTGTACTCGTAAACCGGGGCGATTCAAGTTTGCGTGATTTTCTTGCTATTTTCATTGCTGGAGATATTTCCGAGATCATGTATGCCATGGACTGGCCACAGTTGATTTGCTGAGATGGCATGTCAAAGTGAGTCAGTACCAGACTATGTGTGCCACCGACTGGTGTATCGATTTGTCTCGGGCAAATCATTAAACATATCATGACACAATTCTCATGATAGTATTAAGAAGATACAGCAAATGACAACTGCTAAGTGAGTCGCGAGAATTAAGGAGTTAAACAAACAAAGAATTTACGTCGAACCAAAGTTTTTTTATTTATTTCAAAAATAAAGAGGACACAGCACCAGCACACATCGTGTTCCGCGAGTAATTGCAAGATTTCCCTCATTTATATAATTAAATGTCTCCCGTATCATGTCAGATCTTCAATGGCAAAGACTAAAATTAAAGGGATTATGCATTTCAGAGTTTTTTTTAGAGCGGAATTGTCATGGAGTAAAGCTGCAAACAGAAGATTTGTTGTACTGTCAAAATTTAACACACATCACATACTTTGTAAAGCTGAATCCTTTTGCATCCTTTTGTCGGAGACAAGCGAAAAAAAATTTAGTAAAAGCGGTACCATCCCTAATGTTTATTGCATCGGTCGTGATTAAATGGAGAAGATAAATACAAAGAGGTGACTAAGTTATATTTGAAACGGGTTTAGGTAACCCGATTGAGTTACAGATGGAACAAGCACCGTGAAACGTATAGATTTTACCTTCAATGAATCTGTGGAATAGGAGCTTGTAATTATTGGCTTGACATTCGACTCGTAGTTTGGTAGATTGCCTTAAAATTCGACAGTATGCACTGATGCACGTGTACAGTGTAAAGAATGTCGATAAAGAGAACTCTCAACAAATCACACATGTAGAGGTGTTGGCACAGCCTACCCTGCTGTTCGTTTCTCTTTTTTCTTTTTTTCCCTCTCTTCTCTTTCTTTCTCTTTAGCTCTTCGTCTGCTGCTGGTTCGACACCAGACTGTAGGCCATGGTCAACCACTTGTGGGATATCCCTACGACGGCGACGACGAAGACGACGATGACAACTGCTTCGGTAGTGCACCAGCCTTGTAACCGCAAAATGCAAGGCAGCTAGACACTGTCATTCATTGAGAGTGAGGACCTCACACCTTTTCATCAACCTTCCTGGTGCTTTATGAAACCAAGCTTCACAGACTTTTCGCCGCCTCTTATCGTCCCATTCAAAAACGAGTCTCTTCAACTTTGCAATGTACTAGCTCTCGTTTCATGTTCCCTCATATGGATCAAATTCAAACACGGAAATATCAAGGCTATCTATTTAATCGTTAGAAGATTCGATCAGAAAATTTCCCGTTTTTACTTTAAATGTTTTTTTTATGCCTTCGAATTTTTTAAATCCTATCCTCTAATTCAATTATAATAGTAACAGGATTATTAAAAAAGGTTGCACCATAAACGTGAAGCCATTTTGATGCCCTATGATGCTTGATATTCGAAAAATTGTTCATGATTTAAAGCTCCGTGAAGCCACAACATAAATTGTGAATGTACATTTTATTATTGTCGTTTCAAATCAAAAGCATGAGACGGTCCATTGTGAGATTAAAATCAAAACCATTGTTATCCATTGTACTCTAAAAATTTCGGAGTTCTTTTTTTACATTTTTTGAAAAATTTGAGAATGTGAGAATTTGAGAAATACTCCTTTTGTTGTTGACGTAAACAGTTCAGCTTAGTGTTAGATCGAAGTGAAATCATGTGACATACTCGAAGAGGGTAGCCATTCAACGAAAATGTCGGGTAGCCTTTTTTCATTGTAAAGATAATATGGGCGGACTGGGTGTCACTGGCCTTGACCTTCTATCTCTCCATCAAACCCTGGCCACCGTTCAGTCCACTTTGGAGCATTCACGGGACTCCGTCTGGATACTCGTGCGTAGATAAAATGGTTAGGTCATCAGAAAATGCGGCTACGGTGATAATGTGGACCACGGGAGAGAGTACAGAAAAAACTAAGCCTAGGGCAATTTCTTGATTAACTCTTTATACACGGAGAGAATATAATATCAAAAATTGGTGTGGCATCATTGCTCCGTGGTACCATGTCGTCTCTCTGTGGCTTTCTACCAAAAACATCGTAATTTTTCATTCATATTCTATTGAAATTGACGAAAACATTGAAGTTTTTGGTTCGATTCCGGATGATAAATTACTATGTTTTTGCTAAAAACCCGCAGAGAGACGACATGGTACCACGGAGCAATGATGCCATAGCAATTTTTGATATTATATTATGATTTTTCTCCTTTGTCTGGAATTCCTGATGGCTGAAATATGATTCCAGAGGTGAATAATATTGTTGTATTAGAGTTTTGATTTTGTTAAGAAAAGATTGCATTTCAAAGTGCGAAACAGTTGATATTGAGTTGGAGTAATAACAAAGTTTGAAATTATTTTATTGCAGAGAATTCGTTGATCTTTACAGTGATTATTGTACAATCTCGTATGAAAGCAGAAATGTCAATTTACCCGAAACGTGAGGAGATTGTTTACAGACTTATAACACGCATTGAAGAGCGAGGTAATTAATATAATTACGTATTAAATCGGTTTGCATAAGTACTATTCCTCACAACAGATTCACCTGTTATTATTTCCTTTATAATTAACAATTAATGACAATAATAGAAATTCTCTTTTGTTTTCATCGTTCCGTCTTCAATATTTTCTCTTTGTATTTTCAGCGCATACACAGCATGTTTTGTGAGACAACAGAATCAATTCTAATAATCGGTTTTACGGTAGACTGATGAACGAAGCTGGAAAAATTGAATCATATCAAATACATAAGTCTTTTGTTCGAATTATTTATAAATATTTCAGTCAGACATTTTTCATCTCCAATTGCTATCTGGGCTTCGTTTATAATTTCTCTTTCATAGGTTTTCCTCGTAATCCCTTCTCAACGTGTTGTATTTAATATGATTTATCCAAGTTATAAACGCTGCAAACCAGTTTTAGAACTGTATTTAAAACCCCGTCGAATATATTCACATTTATGTTTAAAATTTATGTCGACAATATCATCTTTGCAAATAAAATTTATTCGAAATCTCGAGTGTTTCATCTGTACGGAATATCAAGGACAATAAAAATTCAGACCTTCCGAAAACTCTCGGTTGAAGTTGTAAACAATGTACCCCCGTAAAATTTTCAGTTTCTATGAAAAAAAAATAGCACCAATTAATCGTTAATTTCGAAATTTAGCAAAAAATCGCAAAATGAAGTGAAATGAATCAATCAAGAGTTATTTTGGAGTTGGAACTCAAACGCGGTGCGAGCTGCCTTTGCTATTAAATGAGTACCAGGTAGTGTTTTATCTCCACATAAAAAAAAAGGTGCAATCATTTTTGAGAACTAAACAAAAACAACAATTTTTATTATTATTTTTGAACCTGATCGCGTATGATAAGAAATTTGATGAAATCATGTCTAAGCAAATGACAACGAAACTTTTGAAGAACTACAAAATTAAAAGTTTATCACCAATAAAGTACATCGATGGTATATTATTTGTAGATTTATTTCCGAAGCATGTAACTCACGGAGAAAAATCTTCATGATTGTTTATATAGGAACTATAAGTTAGCTGTTTTTATTGTACCCTGAGGGCACCTCATGACGTAATGGTATGACGACAGAGAGATGATATTTCGGGACACGATCATCCCTAGACTATCGCCTCGTCCGATAAACTCGCCGGGTTATTAGATAACAATATTCAAGAACCTCGAGAGGGTAAAAGGAGACTTTGTTCCATGAGACGACAAATCTCGCCGGCATGTTATATTCGCGATGTATAAAAAATAATTTTTTTCTCTTACCGAGATGAATCACTTTCGTAAATTTTAAATTTCAAAAAATACAATTTTTTTAAGTGATTGTTTATCATATTTATAAAGTGACTAAATTTATATCAAAATGGATAATAAAACAATTTGTTCTTTTGGCTGATATATTTTTCAATCTTCTATATGCTTATTCGTGATTATCTGATAGGAATGACAACATTTATGGAGCAAATGAAAAAAACAAAAACATTGTAAATGTAAAAAACTAATTTTTGACGATCAATAATGGATTCTAAATTCTTCTTGATAACCAAGGAGTAGTTCGAGCTCTTCGGTGTTTTTTCTCATAAAATCTCGTGTTACAAGTGCGGAAACCTGAAATTCGAGACTCACGTTTTTTTAGGATTCGTCGCAGACACTGAACGTGGTCTCGTATAGTTACCACAATTTACGAAACTCACGAGCTCACGATCAAGCCATGAAAGAACTTTGTGAATGAACAAATAAGACCAACAAAATACACGTATTCAACTGCCTTCGAGGGTCGTGCCCATCCAGCATCTGCTGTCTTGAGTTTTAGGTCAAGCCAACATTTTTTGAAAGTGCAGAATATTCATTTTTTTTAACGCGGTCGATCCGCATCATCAAAAAAATTTCAACGGTATATTCGCATCAGCTCAACATCAAAATATCAATCCGTTAAAAAACGTTTTTTGTGAATATTTTAAATGTATTATCAAAAGTGTCAATAAAGAATAAATTAATTTAAATATTAAATGAACAAATAAGTAAAATAATAATTGGAACTATTATTTTATGAACCGAAATTTGCTGCACACAAATTACTTTAGAATTCAGTAACAACTAGTGACATGCATTTGACGACAAAATAAAAATGTATAGTTTCCTCTTCAAGTTCGTTTAATTTAAATTCCTGGATCCATATTGTCATGGTTTCTTTTTCAATTTTCAAAAAGTTGTAACAATAACTTATCGACTGTAAAGCCTAATTAAATAGAGCCTCCTTCACAGGGTGTCTCGTTTTGATAAATCGTGCGAAAAAAAAAATTGGAAAGCAATCTTCGGAGAACGTTTATGAAACTTTGTTTCTTTTTTCTACCCTCAGCATAACGCTTGCTGGCATGATGGTAACGGTTATTACCGGCCGGTAAAATGGGATTACCGAGGCTCAAGTCGTTCACTTATGTATATATAAATAGCAGTATACATATAAAAATATATATAGATAATGGTTGAAGCTACGCGAAAGACTTTAACTGCTTCACGTACATTATGTCTTTGCAGCTTGGACGATTCAGGCTTTGTAGAAATTCATTACAACCATACCGCGTGGTTAATAGCTGCAGTTTACCTTCACATACAAGGAAAGAAAGATAAAGTGATAATTCAACCAATTTTCTATGAGTTTTGTTGTTAAACTGCATGTACTCGTACAACTCATAAGTAGAAAAAACAGTAATTATTCATGTAAAATTTATATAAAAAACAATCATTTTTCTTGGCAAATAATTATTCTACACAGAATATCTCTCAAGTCAATATTTAAAGACAAATTTTCTACATGGAATAATAACGTAAATGTGTTTCCGTATTTCTTTGGAAATGGCTCGATGCATGGGGTATTTTGGTTTCGCGAGCGAATTGAAAAATTCCTTTCATCTCGGTATGAATCGTTCAAGTCTGGCTAACTTTCTCGACAGAAAACGTATATGAAGGTAGATAACGCAAAAAAAAACGAAAGTTTTGTTTTCGTCTCTCTTACTCTCGCCATTCTCGGACATCCTGACAACTACTTTTAGCTGTAAATACGAGGGGTTGAAGGTTCCTCTATTCGTGGGTACCTGGAGTGTGTCCGCATTCCACAGTTCAAATGATCGTCAAAAGTTTTTTCGTTTAGCCCGTCGAACCTCAAAGAAAAATCCAATATATCTGTGTAAGCAATACATATATACAAACTTATTTGTGTGGGTTACGATTTTAGGGTGAAATTCTCGAATGTATATATATATATATATATGTATATATCTGTATTTATAACACGAATCCAAAAAGCTATGTGTCGTAGGACTCACCATCTTTTATATTGAGTTCCATCCATCTTCTTGAAACTTCTACTCTATCCCTCACGTTTTTCCCCTACCTCCAGTCGTAACGGTGACTACGTCCTTTTTGTGTTTTTTTCCCTCTTGCATTCACATCTATGTTCTATCGAGTAAAGCTATAATTTTCTTAATAAATGAATAATGATTGAAATACCAAAATATTTAAAATGATTCAAAATACCGATCAAATTGGCAATTTGTTTTATTTTGTAAGCATTTTTATTCAATTCACAATAATTGTGTTAATTCTTGTTTGCCATTTTAATGATTTCATCGGTTAACTGTATGCTAATTACAGTATTCACATTACGTGATGGAATTTCAAAGTTTGTGGTACCAAAAGAGATTTCGAAATACACAAAATTCAAGCATCAAATATCATTCTTTGTTGTTCTCAAAATGAACAAGTATTCCGAGTAACTTCTCGTGCCTTATACGAAAACAATCATTTCGCTGAGACAACTCGTCTCGTTTGTTTTAAAAGTAAAAATTGCTGCCATCAACAGGAACAGTCGAGAAATCAGAAAAGTATTTCGTACTCGTAAAAAAGTTTTATTGGCTCATTTGTGAGTTGTAATAGCGGATATAGATCTCACGAACTGTAATCAGAAAAAATATTAATCTACTTCGGAGCAAGAAAGTTAAGTTTTCGGAATAAAAGTTCTTGGGAACCTTCTAACCTTGTTTCGTCGTTAGTTTTTTTTTCACGATCCAATAAGAATTACTTTTTGTTTCCCTTCGATACATAACTCGGCAAGCTATTCGCTCCCAAAACAAGATTTTGACAGCCAACCCTCGCGTCCCTAAGGAGCAACTGAAAATGTATTCTGTGGTACCCTTGAAAAAAAAAATTAGTCTATCTTTGTCTCGAGAACATTCACTCTTTCGTGCTTTCATTTTGACTCTCGTCGATTTTCATCCCATTCCATTTTCATCTCTACAAAATCTATCCCTTGTAGCTGCCCGCTCTTCCGAGTCTCCCTACTTCAATTTATCTTCATCTCGCACCTTTTCTTTGGCCCTGCATCGCCACTAGTGGCAATATTTCTTCATGAAATTAAAAAAAGGAGAAAATGAGCTGACGATATTCGAAAATCTTTTCGGAAATCTTTTGTTCCTTTGGTCTGGTCACTGAGAAAGAAAGAGAACATTCTTGAGCCAAGACCACTCAACCTTAATAGACAAAAAGTTTGCTCACTGGTATGATCCTTCTTACAAAGTTCCATCCCCAAGCTAAAAATAAAGAGATAGAAAGAGAGTGGAGTTAAGAGAAGTGAGAGAATGTTGAACGAAATGTATCTCCAACCGTACAAACTCGATCTCTGAATACCTTTGTTTGTTTTAAACAACTTCTTCAATCGAGAAAACAATTGCATAAACTCATACCCACATTCACATCATTCAAACGATCCAATTAACAACACCAAGTATTGGAAAACTGTAGCGTTCAATTTCAATTCGTAATAAGTCTAATCCTTTGTAACAAATTATCCACTTTCCATGTATTTCTACTGATATCCTTGATGTTTTGAGAAATTGAAAAAGATTTGTTATCCGTGTAAAATTCATCAAAAGAAAATTATGAATTGTTCGTAAATTAGTAATGAAGCATTCCAGGCAAATTCGATCTGGCTTCGATGTTCAGTTTCCATAGTTTGTGGTCGACCTTTTTTTTTTAACTTCTCCGTTAAATCCTGAGAGATATGCAATATATCTTAAAAAAACTTTCCCACCTTTTATTAAGGAAGTATTAAAATAAAAAAGGATTTGTAAAAGACTTTCAATTACAGTAAACAAAAATTTGCAGACATTCTGCAACACCAAGTTTTTCATCCACTTTTAAATACTTGTTCCACTTTTATAATACATTGAAGCATTTATTTTGGAATAAACCCCTTTATTCAACTTTCTCAATTTCATACTCTCTTTTCACGGAGACTATATGCCATTAAGTTTTTTACTGCCTTAGAAAACGTACCTGAGGACCTGGATACATTATCCTAATCCCAAAAATGATCAATGAAACCTAAGAAACTGTTTCTTCCAAGTAAAAATGTTAAAACACTCGTAAAATCCACTATTAGCTTTGATTGTCATTAATTTAATATTGAAACATCGTACTTTCGACAATAAAAAATTGTTTAAATATTAAAAATCCGTCAAATTAAATGATCAATTAGGTTCAAAGAAAAAACGATTTATTTGCAAATACTCGCTGATGTAGTTGCGAATTGAAAATGGTCAATTAATGATGTAAAAATTATAAAATGTAATTGTTATTTCAGCACTCTTGCAACATCTGTTAATAAAATGATAATAAGGATAGAAAATACGCTTTGAAGCGTGGAATGGATTTTTTGTAGAACTTCCTTATTAATTCGTCGATAGTTAAGACAATTTGTACGAAGAATTACAATTAATCTTTATGTTGCACATTCCAAGAACTCGGATTTTCTATATCCATTGTGATCATCAATTTCCCTCCTCTTCTCTATGCTTTTCTCCCATGTTCATCTATTACGCGTTACGTTTTCAATCAGAAAAATATATGTGGGCGCAAGAGTGTGGTTAGGAATAGTAAAAGAAAAAGCCATTGGAAGAGGCCAGCATCACCTGGGGAGAGCTCGATGATCCTCGTAGAGAATCGCAGACGAAGGGCTACGTCGAATTATAGAAGAAAGAAAATGAACAGAAAGATTTCAAACTATAGAGAAAGAGAAGGAAAGGAAAAAGAGAGTTGCATTCTTTCTCATTCCTTTTCACCCTTTCTTCCATTAGTTAAGTGTTCTGGACGAGAGAAGTGGGGAGGGACGTGAGTATGGTCGCGCTTGCGCTGACAGAGAATCCGCAGAAACCAGTTCCTTGTAGAGGGTTCGAGGGTTCAGAAAGCGACGAGACAAGGCTTTTCTACACGCGTGCGACAATGATAGAAACTATTATGCGCAGCCTGAGGGTCCCGGAATACCATGGCTACTCTTTAAGAGCCCGAACCCCCACCTTTACGTTTCTTTTTCTTTTTCTCTCGCTGTCTCTTTCTTTTTCTTCAGAAATCACCTGAGATTTCTATGCATAGACTTTCTCAGGATTCGCCTCGTTCTCTCTGCTTCTTATCCTCTATCTTTTCCTCCTTCTCTCTTCTCAATACATTAGGTCCCTTTTTTCCACAACCTACCCATCTTAACGGTCCCTATAATTTGGCTTCTATTTTTATTATAATCGTTGTTCATTTACGTCTTACACGAAAATGGTATGAATCTTTCGTACAACAGCCAAGATTATGAGATAAGTAACCTTTAAGCAAATTTGTATTTTCACGAGTGCATGAATGATTTTTTACAGATAAATATTTTTATGAGCAGCCAATGCTCAGAAAATATTGGAATAGAATCGTAGAAAATCAGCATCACCCTCTAACAGTGAGTTATGAAAAATTGTTATGATAACATATTCAAAATAAACTAAGTAAAGATCAACAATTTAATCAAAAGTTTTTATTTACTGTCATTAAAGTGGAGCAAATAATATAATACCACGTGCAGCATTATTTGGCAGGGTGTCAAGTCGACACGGAGCTACTTCCTACTGTGTCATCTGATTCGCCTTCATGTAAGCCTCCAACGATAGCAAGAGTCCCATGTGCTAAACGCCCGAGTGTGTCAACTGCCCCCAGCGTCAAATCGAGCTAGTAGCGGCTCGACATTTCCCCGCCGCTCTCGCATCCCCACTTTTCACGAATAAGGCATTTTCGAGACAGATAATTGGAAAATATCACCAATATTTTTTCACGTTTCTTTTTTTTTTTTTTGTATTTTTCGAATTATATACTCCATTCAATTAGTTGAAAAGTCGTCACGATGAGTTAGTTTCAGAAGAAAATTCGAACGAAAAGTTCCTGCTCAATTTTGACTAGCTTCGTAGATTATTTTCTGAAAATAAATTCGAACAATTTAGGTGTATGGGTTTCCTAGCTAGAAGCTTGGTTCGAGGAAAGAATGAAAGTGGGAAAGGGGGGCGAGTGTAGAGGAGCTGGCACGAACTTTTGACCCAGCAGCCCGGGCAACCACCGGTTGATCCCCCAGAGGCTTTCTTGGTCTTCCGGCATTAAACCCCTCACTCTTTGCCCCCCTCCTACTTTATACTACGGAACGTTTCTATGAAGTTTTTATAAAATTCAACGATCAAGCTTTAATTGAATTTTTCGTGGTAATCACAAGAGTGAATCTAGATTCATAAGGACGCTACGAGCTCGTCATAGTCGTATGTAAAATATAATATTCGATAAGACACATCAAGTTTTGCAACGCACGCACGACCTCGACGTATTGATTACGAGATGTCGTAAACTTAGCGTAGAAAACTCGCAGGGGGGCTTTCACTCGATATGGTTCACCAGAGCTTTTACCTCGACGGGTTTCATACATTTCCGTCTGCTTACGTGACGCATAAATTATAACATTATCAACGATATCCTCCATTCATTTCTCGTGCTTTTATCGAATACTTCCGGTGAAAAATAAGTGTATATCGAATTGCAAATTAATTCAAATAAGAAAGTGTCGCTTGATAAAAGGAGATTAATATGTTTCAAATTGTTGATGCGTAAAGTTTAAAAAAAGAAACCTCTCAATCGTTTCGTAATAAAAGTGAAGCTTCATTTAATTTTCTAATAGAGTTTGTTCATCAAATCTGTCAAATATCAAGATCGAGCGATTCGTGTGCAATTTGTCTTCCATAAAAAAAAAAAAAAAATACAAATAAAAATAAAAAAAATCAACGGTAATTCATTAAAACGAAAATCAATATCCCTGCAACATCAAAACAAATTCATCCACTAACGACTGTCAACATCCACCACGAAATAATGTTTTTATCATAGCAGCAGCAAGCACTCTTTTGTTCTGAGGGTAAGAATAAAAATAAAATAAAAACATTGGTTCGATAATGCGAAACGATATTGTCGCAGTGATTAATCAAATCTCACCCTAGTGGAGGGTGCAGTGGGAATTAAAAGCAGCTCCCAAAAGCAGTCGACGATAGCGAGGAAGCCTTTAATTCTGTGTATCACCGTATAAACACCCCTCGTCACCGGTTCCTCATCGGCAAACAATTTCTCTCTGCATTATATATACTAAGGTTTAAGAGCAAGGGAAACAGAAACACTGCACGTTAGATAAATGGAAAGAGAGAACTGTACTGCATCGATCAAGTGTCTCTGAGTGATTCATCATCCTATAAAATCGGCCTCTTAATCATCTCACTTACTCCCTCTCGATTTTACGATAAGACAGATTGTTTTGGGAATATCTACCCAGTGACATATTTCCCGTAATATTTTTCATTATGAAAATGGTTGTTTATTAAGTTTTTCTCGACCACGATTTCTATGATATATTTTTATGTTATTTCAGATCATTATAATAACTTATTATTCAACTTTTTTATTTCATTTTTTATTATTAACTTGTTGGTAAAAAATTTCAATAAAACAAATAATTGACCTGTCAAATTTTAATCTTGGCAAAAACATATCGCGAGGGTTGTAAAAACTCTCGTTATATGCAATCTGCGAAACTTTGAGCTTTTTATGTGGTGACTTCTCGGTTCAAATGTAAACTCGTATTATTTATGATCAATCGAAATACCGTTTTGTACACCTTTAGAAAAACAATATTGAATTTATCGTACAAAATGAATTGTTGACTTGATTATTAATGTTATATTTTGAAAACCTTGTGAAGAATTATCTTTAACTTTTTTTTTCACTAATAGCGACTGCGTGTACATTATTAATGGAAGGCTGTTACTATCCAGGCTGAGGGTTGAATATTTAATGTCATTTTCTACGTACAACGATTTGAGGAATTAAATATAATTGTTCATAAAAATCGGTATACCAATTATCAGGATTTAGTCAAAAAGGGATTACAAGTTCAATTTGGTCAATCGCTAAAGCCCCAACCACGTAATTATCGGTTTTGGTTTGTATAAATAATATTATTTGTATATTGCATTGTATAAAGAAATGTTTAAATGAATATTCAATTTTCTCATATCACAATTAATAGCAATAATATTATTTATAATCAAATATGGCATCGATAATATGGACAAAAATTATCAATTTCTTTACGAATAAAACGTATGAATGGAGAAAAAAACATTGTCGGATTTCAAAAGGTATGAAATGAAGCATCAGTAAGTGTAAAGTTATTGCTCGATCATACTGACGTAACGGGTTTGCTCGAGCAAACTTACTTTCTACTTGTATATTAATTTATTCGTTCCTAATGGCTGATCCGCCTCGAAACAGTCTCATATTATTGTGATCGTATACCACATCAGATATTCTTTTGGTCTTTACTTGAGTTCAGTTAATTCCTGCTTCGAACGACCATCTCTTCCGCAATAGAAATTTAATATGTTCTCCACAAAAAAGTACTCAAAACAAAAACTTTCCAACACTTTTTCGATGATAAATTACTATGACTATTTTTTGTACAGTCTGTGATATAAATATTGAATAAAAGCTCTCGCTCTTTTTGCCTTGAGCAAAGGTTAATTATCTGAACAAAAATTCGCACACATATTAGTGAAACTTGAACGACGGGTGAAGATTAAAAAAGCACTGAAACATTTCTCAAATCTTATCCTTCCAAGAGTCAAAATTTTCGATATCAGATTCAAAAGCAGCCTGTGAAAAGGTTTCGCTATTGAAAATCCGTCAAATTGTCACCTATCGGCATAGCTGGTGTTAATTTACACTCACAGGACTCACAATCCTGCTCGATCTCTTCGACAAGAAAACCGTTCTTTTTTTCCTTTTTTTTTTTTTTACAGTTGAGGGAATCTACGATTCGTCATCCTATATTAACTGGTTGTTCTTCATATTATATTATAGTGTTACAGAAAGTGTTCATTTAGACTGTCAAAATAATATTCAAAAAACTAATTAACGAAAATTCAATAAAGGAAGTTGCGCAGCGTCGGGTATCGCATAATTAAAAACGCCACTATATCGTGAGTACATCCTTTCGCTGTTATTCTGGGCTGGTTCCCTCTTTCTTTCTTGATCGTCCTCTTTTTAGGTCTTTGTCTTGCTCTCAGCGTCGCTACCTTTCGCCAGCAGTATATCGAGAAGGATTATTCCAGGTCACGGCACCGAGTAATATTTATGACATCACTCGTCGCTGAACGAGAATTCAAACGAAAGTAGCGAGATTACTCTCACTCTCGCTGTCTCTCAGGCATGAAATGTTAGCAGGAGGGGCGATGAGGAAGAACCCGTTTTGGTTCTTCTTGTCTCGTGTGAGCATATAAAACTCACGCAATCACGAATGTCGTTACGCTCGATAAATGACCGATTTGTTCGATTGATTGAATTGATTGTAAAAATGAAACGTTTCGATAGATAAAAAAAAGGAAAAAATAACACTAATTGATTAATAATGATTGATTTAAAAAAAGCTATCCTCGTGGGCGGGGAAACCGTAGTCATTTGTTTGGTAGGCCACCATGGTAACACCAAGAATCCGAATAATTCGAGCGCTCTAGGAATTTCTTTCGAATGAACTCTGGTGATGGGTTCGTCGGTGCCAATATGGCGGATATATTCAAACGAGGCGTCTACAAAAAGTAGAGTGCCGGTGTGAGAACCGATCAAGCGTTAAATTGCTCGTTTGTGTATGTCTAAAGCTTTCCAATTGAATAGCACGACTTTCTGATTAATAAAACATTAATCATATCATTATGTGGTGATAATATTTGATGGAAAAAAAGCAGCTATTTTATATGTTTTTAAAAGAGTTAAAAATAAAATAAAAACCATAGCTGAGACATCAGAGGGACATTAAAACTTTTTGGAATGAAATAAAACTGTCCTATAATAGTCTTTTTTTGTGTCCTAAGAAAAGTGACCTTTAAAAAACGAATGTTTCGGTACTACTAACGTCAAATTTTGAAAAGTAATCCAGCGAAACATTAACGAGAATTTTCATTGCCAATGAATCTCTCACAATCAAAAATGAATATTTTCACTTATTTATTCAGAACAATATTTTTCGTTCTCTATTTTTATATCAATGGTTTCTGTTATTCTGTAATGAGTCACGACATTTTTGCCGAACGTATTATTCGTTAAATAAAACACTGATAAAAATTATTTTATCCAGAAGCATAAAACAAATTATTCTTTTTTTTACAGTATTTATCTGTTAAATGCAGTTTTGAACTGGTAATTGAAAAAATCGTGCCCAAAAGATCTGTATAGTACCGTGAGATTACAAAAAAAAAATGAACAAAAAAGGTTCCATTTGTTCCTCTGATGGATGGTGAATAAAATTTTGATCATAATCACCTGGTTCAAGAATAAAAAGTCTTTGAGAGAATCTTGCTGCCGATTGGTGATGAGTAATTAAAAAATATCTAAAGAATGGTGTAGCGAAGAGAAATGAGAGATTTTCTCATCAAGGTTCATAGTCTCTGTTATTCTGTAAACTTTTGATGTGACTTTTGAAACTTCATGTACATGACTATTGGGCTTATAACCTTTCGCCATCAATCACTCAATACGTCACCATTACTTTGCCAGGTGATTGCCATCGGCAGTTGGATACGGGTCTATACCACACGGTTCGTCTAGAGGGTTTGACTCTAAACAGACGTCGCGTATGTTGTATATTTATATTTATCCAGGTCTGTTTGTAGCTCGCGCCAATAGCACTTCGATGAAGACAAGACAATCGTTGCTGTTTCATGCTCGGGCTCGTCTCTTCCTTCTCTGTATCAATTCCTTGATACACTTATCCTCGCCTACGGTTCACCGCCTCACAAACTTGTTTGATGTAATATTATCGAGTACTCAATGGAACAATAAACACTCCGCGTTCTCTGTGTCTTTGATAATTGATCAATAATAGAGCATGAAGGAATCCATGTTTCAAGATACTTTTGTAAGCAATTAAATTAATTACAAGAATAATTTAATCCCATTGTTGTTACGTAAACAAAAATCATCCCGAACGGAATAAAGTTAATTGATTGATCATTCGATCTAACGGACTGCATTTTATTTCAGACTTTTTTTTTTTTTACGAACAATATTATTGGAAGCGAGGATTGAAAAAATAAAACATTAAAGTTTAATAGTAGTAGTTAATTATTTCTTTTATGAATTATAGTTTCAAACACTTATGTTAAAAATAGATGTCAGTTGGTTGTCAAAAATACTTGATACCTTGACTACAATTTATTCTTAAATGATGATACGTTGATGAATGGTGAAAAATGTTATTCCTGTTGACATAGTTTTCAATTACATGAATCATGAAATCATCATTCCAAAGATTCTTTAAACTCGACTGCAAAGTCAGTAACTTTTGAATAAGAATAAAAACCGTGATGAAACTTTTCTTCAAGATGGAAGAAAAGTAGAGTATATAAATGACAAGAAGTTTTTTTAGTTTCAAAGTACAATAAAATGTGGTATACATAAGTTTCTCATAATTTTCTTTCATCTTAGCAAAATCGTACATTATATTTCGTTCGGCTATTCATCATTTTACGATCGTCGCTTGCGCTGTTAATTCTCGATTGGTACATGTAATTCTGAGTTTACTTCTAAGACTTCAATGCTTTCTTCCCTTTTGATGTTTTCTCATCGCTTGCTTTTCTTTCGTATGCGTTTGGGAGCTTCGGAGAACAACTTTTACATTAATTTTGATTACAATATTAATCAACTTAGCATCATGGCTTTTTTTTTGTTTATCATTGATTTTGAATAACATTTGAACATTTAAGTCAATGGTAAATGACACAAAACTTCCATATACATTCACACTTCATCATTGTTTGTTCTTCACACACACATACGTTTTTGTATGTACATGTATCAATTTTTTTCTCTGTTTTTTTTTGTTTAATTTTTTTTTTATTTGCAGAGTTGACGTTGTAAGCGGTGACGAGTAATGTCCGCATGTAAGGGGAAAACGAGTGAAGATGATACGTTCTCGAACCATATGTGGCATGGCGTCAGCGTAACTGGTTCGCCGTTTTTTTTTTAAACTCTTTTTTTTACATTCTCTCTATACTCGTGTATGCTCTGTTGCCACAACGACGTTAACTCCAAGAGGCTTTTACTATACGGCGTCGTCGCGTTTCCCTCTATCTCTCTCTCTCACACTCTTATTTTTCTCTCTGCTTGTCACTCTCTCTCTCTCTGTCGTTTTGTCTCTTCCTCTTGAATACTAAACCTCCAGGGCTAAAGAAATTTAATTTCTTCAACATGCGCCCTGGACCGAGGTGACGTTTCTCCTCTCTAGACTTTTTTTTATAGACGTTCACAAAATTCCCTGACTCATGATACATTTTTAATAGTTTTCTCATCGAAATTCGCTCAAGTCCCCCTTAAACCCATATAGGCAAAACGAAAGCCATTTATTCGTACTAAATTTTGTTAAAATTTTGATCAATATATTGTGTGTATAAAAATACTCATGAGGTAACAAATAAATTATGTAAGATGCATTAAATTTTTCGAGATTCCATGTTAATGTATTTGCATAAACTTTGCTAAGGAATTATTTAAAGTTTCAACAGGAAATTCCGTTATTATATGATTTTCATGGAGTTTTAATATTAATCTTCCCTTTGAATCTACAGTCGGGACTCATTTTTCAAGTGTCATTAAAAAGGGTCATTCGATTTCTTATTTGAGCCATGGAATTTAATCTATTTCGAGGCATTATAAAAGCCGAAAGAAATTTCGATCAAGAGGTGAGTTCGATGGAATATTTTGAAATTAAAATTTACAAATATTCATTCATATTAAGTAAAGATTTTTCTCGAAATTCAAATGTGAAATGAATACTAAAATAAACTCAGATTGGTAAAAAGTAATCGGAATAAAAATTATAGATAATCATAATTTAAAAGAAAATATCATTATTATGATTCTTGATAGTCATTGATGCTGAAGTAAGAGCACGTGTGTCCCTACGATTCCCGAGCCATTTTTGACTATGCAGATTTTTGTCTGTCTGTCTGTCTGTCTGTCTGTCTGTCTGTCTGTCTCTCTCTCTCTCTCTTTCTCGTTAAAGTTCTGTCGTAACGAGATCCTTGAACGATAACCGAGTTGAATCAAATCGTGTTACAAGTGAACTATTTGACTCAGTTACTGTGCACGTGTTTCAACCTTGCGTCCGTTTTCACTTGTGAATTTTTCGTCATCCCCGTCAACGTCGTTCGTGGTCTCCAAATAATAGCCCGCTTCTCACTCTTTTCAACACATTTTTATTGAGTTTTATACATAAATACCAGGCAGTTGCAATACCACGAAACAGATGAAAAAAAACCGCGACCCAAACATTTTTTGCTTTTCTGGTTTCGTGGCCTTGGCACCACCGGAACAAAACACGACCGGGGTTCTACTTGACTGTTCGAACGGAACGAGACGTCGCGGCCACCGCACCTCGTTCGTTCGCTCGATCACCCGCAAACTTCATGGACCGGAACCTCGCCACTGATAAATGATCTTCGCGGAATACCACTCCAAACATCTTTCATTTCCGTTTCTTTATCAACGCCTTTATAGATTTTCGATTGCGTTTAGAATTTTTTGTTTGTTTTTTTATATGTACAAATTCAATTGGTTTATTCAGACAATTTTTTTAACAATTTCAATCGATAGCAACTTATTATAGTTTTTAAATGATTTTTATTTTTTTTATTTTTAGCAAAAGATTTTTTTTTCAACTCTTTTTAGAGTATAAAATGGTCTGTTATAAAATATATAATACAGTTAGTGTCGTGACGTTTATTGTCCTCCAACTGAAAAGATTATTTACTGTGGAATTCGGAAATTTTTTTTTGAATTATTTGAAAATGAGAGTACAACCGATGATCCTTAATTATTTAATTAACAAACAGACGTCATGGGTTGGTTCTATCGTAGAAATATATTGTATGCTACACGACGAGTTTACCGGAAATTATTTCCACTATAAATGGTCACGACACGTAGACAATCTCGAATAGTTTGAAAAATGAAGAGATCAATATTGTGATAATAAAATCAATTGCTCATCATTATAAAACAGTCAATGATGGCGAAACCAAAAAAAAAACGAATTCACGGCACATTAACTTTCCACATAAAAATAAAGTCATAATATTCGCTATTCCCGCTAACTTAAATTCAATATTTACCATGAGCCAATATCTTCAGGCTTCGTATCCGATACTCGATTTCTTATGTGTAAGTAGTGATAGAGAAAAAGATCGAATATTCGATTTAGGCAGGAGCTGATGTGAATCACAAATATACTGAACTAGACCTTTATATTAATCGTAGATTGGATGGATCTTCCGATAATTGAGTGGCTCAAAATCAATAGCAATCCATTGAAGTGGTAGATATACATTTTTTTGTGTTCCCGGCGAGGATGAGAAAAGTGATGCCAAGGAAGAGAATCGGGGTCGAGTAGCCCCTCCTGGTCCTCGACAGTCTCCCCCACGTAGTTTTATTCTACAATTTCACTGACTTAAACAAACGCCACCATTTTGACTGCAGCGTTTGTCTGATTTTTGCACCTGTCAATTAATTAATGAACACGATCCATACGCTTTTGAAATAAGAACAAATTTATAAAATGTTTTCCAACATGAAAAACGTTTATTTATTTTTTCATTTCTTCGTTGAGGAGAGGGAGTAAAAACTGCACAAAAGTGACAAAACCAGTTGCCCGTCAATGGACGCTCAACAGTTATCTATTTTCTTCGTACCACAAAACTATTCATTGTTATAATTAATAACAGATTGTAGTTGTAAATAAAGAGAAAAAAAAAAAAAAAAAATTCTTCGTTAAAATACCGACAAGGTATCAATTAATCAATACCTTTCAAAATTATGCCTAGAAAACCATGAAGAAAAAAAAAGATACATTGTCTTTAGTTGGCTCCAATGGTTTTCATTTAGTTTTTTTTTCTTTATGAATTCTGTAAATGAAAGTTTCATACTTATATTTTGATATACTGTATAAATAAGTTCGATTAAATTTATTAAATGAATTTCGTTTCCTTGAGATAGAAATTTTGAATGATTTTGGAGTTTAAGTTTGATCTTGAGATTACTTTTACACTTAGAAATGTACAGTTGCAGTCACCGGACTATAAAAACATTCGTTTGCATCAACTTTTCGTCGTTGTCCTTTTAAAAATCTTGTCGAGCACGAATCGACTTTTTACCCTTGTAAAACCACTTAATCATTTCACCGTTAATTTAATAATGACCGTTCCTACGTCCAGTTTCCAAGTAGTGATATCTTTATTTAGTAAAAGTATCACTTGCTCTTTTCGGTACATCGGGTGGCGAAATAATTCTGTCCACCAAAAATATCCACTAACCTCCAGTAACGAACAAACGAAAAACTCTGACACTTTTGTCTGAAACATATGATTTCAGTTTCTCAACAAAATGGACAGGAATACTTTTGATGGAAAAAGTGAATGGCCCACTTCGTACATATATGAACATAAATGTGTATACAAAATTCGTACCGCAATATATTTAGTCGTAAATAGTAAAGGTAAAATCTCAGATAATGAAAAAAAAAAAAAAAAAATGCTTCCGTTTAGTTCAATCCATAAAAACAATAATTTATAGAAAGTTCATACAATCGCTATACTAAATGTTTAACGCATTTATGTGAGTGTTAACAATTTATATAAAAAGCTGATATTCGCAAGTATACAAGTATGAAAAAAAATCGGGGTTAATGAAATCGTAAATGAGTGGGAAACCTTGAAAGAGAAATTTCGAGGAAACACGCGATGAGGAAAGCTTCCGTAAAATTTTGCCACGTATAGGTTTTACGAACAGGAAAAATGGAAGGTGATTGAGAGTGATAACGAATCAGTTCCTGGGTTCATGATTCCCGGCAATAAATTTATGTTTACTAATCAAAGTGGGAGTTGCATCAATACTTTCTATACTGCCAATTAATAATAAATAATTACTTAAATAATTCCACGAAATTGGTGTTTATGTGGTCGATGAAATTTGTGAAAAAAAAAAGACAAAAAAATTCACACGTGTAGTCAATTTTGTATGCACTTTGACATAATTACTCTTTCAACGAATCCCACGAAAGAGGATCCGAAAAATTGCACCCTTTTTTTCATCATAATTCTGTTACGTTCGTTCCAAAGGACACGAGATGAATTTTCATCATTCAATCTATAAATTCATGTTTCATTTACACGCTCCTCGATTTATTATCCATAAGAGAAACGTATGAACGTGAATAAATGGAGGATGTCACGTTTTTCCCACGGCCGTACAACCCCCGGAGCCAAAACGTTGTCTCCCTTCAAACGTTTATTTATAAACCATCGATATTTATCGTTCTTAAGTTCCGAAATAACTACGTGAGGCACCTCACACAGACCGCAATAATTTTGGAGACCTTTTGCCAGAATGAGAGAGTTTATAAATGTATGGAGCTGGTTCATATGTATATATAGACGTGAAAAGTTCCACCAGACGCCGGAAAATATCAGTAAAAGCAACGTGAGCACACACCTTGAAAACGAAATTCCATGATAAAAAAAAAAGTAAAACAGAGCGTGAGAGAGAAGGAAAAGAAGTCTAGGACTCTAGGGTCGTTAGTCGGCGATTGCTCAGGGCAAGATCGCACACGAGCCCTTGGCAGTTTTGAACACATCAGGTATATATCCCCTGGGGGAAAAAATGAGAATAAAAAAAAGCCAAAAGACCAGAGAGCCACCACCATGTACACCATACCAACAGCCAGACCTCACGAGAAAGAGGAGAGCAGCAGATGGTCTTCCCTCGCGATAGTAAACTCCGGAGCATGAATTTGAAAAACCATCGAGTCAGCTGTCTGTTTAACTCTGTGGCACACGCCGCTCCTCCTGTCTCCTGTTTTTTAAATTATCTTTCGTATCCTTCGAGCCGAGCTTCTAAATATGAAGATCATACCTCCTTGGAATTTAACATTTTTCTGGAACTCTCTAATAAAAATAAAAAGAACATCCAAATGTTACGATGAAAAAAATACACGAAATAGTAATTATCAGTGACAATTTTTATTCTTTGAAATAATAATTATATTGAGTTTTTATCGGAGAATATATTTTCAAAATGTTTCATTTTTTTTTCAGACTGCTTTTCAGCACGAAAGCCTTCGTAAATTTCGAGTGACAAAAAGTATAGAAAAAAATGTAACAAAACTACCAGCTTCATTCTCAAAGGACTTTAAAAAACCGTTTACACTGTAACAATGGATTTTTTAGTCGCGTGGTACATCGATTGAAATTTCTGTTCTCTATCGAATATCGAATTTCGAGAATAATTTATTCAGGACAAAATATAGCGTTGAATCCGGGATTGTTTTGACGTGAATTCGTTCAGACTCCTGTAAACTTTTGGCGAACATTATATTGTTTCATTGTAATGCATTTAAAAAAATTAAAAAAAAATTTTTTAAAAATTGAGTGATCACAAAATCTTTTTGCAGGCTTAATTTTTATTTGAAAAATGATTGAAAAATGAATGCGAAATTGAGAAAATTGTTCTCTTCTGGGTATTTCGCGTGTTTAAATTTAGACAAGATCTTTTTTTCACATTGCGAGACAAACAGAAAAATATAAAACGAAGGAAGAAGGCAGCGGAAGAGTCCACACGTTTTGCAGCCTGAAGGGCTTTACTCGTGTCCTCTTTTTCACGAAGATGCAAAGGAATTTATTATTTGGTAGTAGAATCTCGAGTATACAGTCGTCGCAATGTAAATAAGTTTATTTTATTTTTTCATTTTGCTGTATAGTTGAAATTAAATTAAAAAGCCAGAGAGTTGAGAAGCACTGGATGAACTCGTTCGTATCTCCCTGGACAAAACGAAATAAAGCCAGAAGAAAATGCATGGCGAACGTTTGGCTGCGACATCGTATATATACGTTGAAATATAAATATATATACATATGCGTACTCGAATAATTTACTTTCTTTCTCACTCTACTGTCCAGAATTGGTATTAAAAATGTTGCCGTCCGTTAGGCGTGTAACGTTCCCTCGAGCAGGTGTTCGCATCATTCTCCTGTCTCTACAACCTCGTGGAATATGTACACACAAACTATACTTTCCTGGAAATTTTAGAGAACCCATAAAACCCCCTAAAACCGTTTTTTATTTATATCGTCTTATTGGAGCTCGCGACAAATGTAATGAAACTCGAAAAAAGCATGCCCTTGAGTTTACAGATCTGTGTGTTCGGTGCTAAACGTTCGAAAAACAAAGATACACTGATCATGTGAGATTATTAATTAATTGAAAGTTTTTTTGTCAATAATCGATGGAAAATCACAAAATTTGACAATCCTCGATATTTGCTGTCATATTAAAAGAAAAAGTATTGTAAATCAATTTTTTAGAACGTGTTTAGATTTTAGGGATTTATTTAACGGATACAAACGATCAACCCAATTCATGGCTGAGAGCTTTAACGAAATAAAACAAACGTTCGCCTTGCAAAAATGTTTGTACGTGCACCAAAATTCTGATTGGGCATAAGCAAGTCGACTGTGAAATTTTTGAAGGGTCATGAGCGTTTCTCCAACGACACTCGGCTACTCAACAGCATTACTTATCTCTCGAGTTTAAGTTTTTTTTTGTCGTACTCAGGTTCCTTTACGAACATACATACCGAGAGCCACTTAGAAAAACGGGAGGGTTGTAAGACTCGCTTTTACGAGTTTAATGTTAGACGATGCACTCTGCTACCTTTTTAACGTCCATTTTGTCGTGAGAAATGGTTTATGGTACCGAATTGAAGAACCTTCGAGAAGAGGTTTTTTAAAAAATTCCAGGCTGATTTTTTGATTGATTTCTAACGCCGTAATTATTGTTTTTGCACTGAAAGTTTTAGCAAAAAATTTGAAAGATTCCATCTCGAGGGAAACCGCTCGAACAAACAGGATAAAAATCTTGCAATCATTATTGCATCGTTCATTAATGAATGCTGTCGATATTCGAACAATTGCAAATCATAAATTTGTTCATTCGTTCAATAATATTGATCAGATCACCGGAAGAAGAGCATAAGAGCAAAAATTGCATAAATTAAAGTTCTTTGGCTCGGTAGTGATCGACATGGTGTATTAATTTGAGAACCCGTATCAAGTATAGCCATTTCCGGTGATGGAGGAAATGCGAGGAAGCCAAAAAAAAATCTTCTCACCGCGCTAGTTGCTCGGTCGGCAGGCAAAAAAAAAGAGGAGAATGAACGAAACGAGTACCTGGGGACAAGGGTGTAAAAAAACATGCCAAGTAAAACTAGAAGTTACATCGGGGTTCTCGCTGCTAATGCAAAGAGTATCTTGGACCGCGTTTCCGGGAGGAAAGGGTGAGCAACGTAGTCCATCGGGCTTTACCTGTGCGAGGGTAAACGAGGAAGAAAAAACTAGGGGTTTCCTTTCTGACACGAACATCAATAGAGAGAGTGAGAAAAAGTGAAAATGAGAGAGAAAGAGAGAGAGAGAGAAGAGAGTCGCTCGGTTCAAATATATAGAAGGACAAAGTTTCGAAGTCTTCACATCGGTGGGGTTCGCGTTTTTCTCGACGGTCTTTGACCCTCCAACGGTCGTCCTCTTGGGTAACTTATTCAACCTTCTTTGAACGCTATTTTTCTTACGCAAAAGGCTTCAACATATATATATTTCCACAACTTCGAAGCTCTCCGAAACTTTGAATTCTCAATGACAGAAATACTTGGGTAGCACAGTGTCGATCCTGGTGTAGAAGAAAAAAAAACGAGGATTACTTAGCCGAGAAGATGGGTTCGTGAAAATTGTAACAACCTTGAAGCACGTTCACCACAATAAAGAAGAATGAGGGTGGGTGTGACCCACGGTGAAATAGTGACCAGAATAAAAAATAAGTTTGCGGCAATCTAACGATCTACGATGGCGCAGCAACCCCCTTATCCTCTCGAAATGAAGGCAATGCTTGTATTCGCAAAACAAGCAGTTTTTTTACCCTCTTCTGACGTTGTTTTTTTTTGTTTTGTTTTTCCTTCATTTTATCAATGTCTGTATACGTGTTTGTTTGTTCTCTCTCTCTTTTTATTTCGCAATCGACCGTAGCCTCGTGGGCCATCTCCCACTCGACGAGTGTTGGTCGATCGCGAATGGCCAGCAGAGTGAAACAGAACGTTACGAAACTAGAGAGTTAAAGGGACAGAGATAAAAGAACGAGGAAGGGTAAAAAGTCAAGAGTGAGTGAGACTTAGGGAACATAAAGGAGAGAGAGATAGAGAGAGAACAAACTGCTCATAGGGAGGCTGGTAAGTACGATGGCAGATACCTTCTCCAACCTCCACACGCACCCTTCCATTCTCGACAAAACGAACAACCCCCTCTTTTTCTCTTCTCACGTGTCTCGCCATCATTCCGATACCATGACGACCGACCAGTCGTCGAGCACACATATCTCCTCCCCCGCTTTTCCCACTCATCCAATCTCTTTTTACCGACTCTTTGAAATGTTCTAACACCAAAGCTTTCGTTCAATGACCCATCGAGATGTAGCTAAAGATTACATTTTTTCTGTACGGCGTCACTTCTTCTCGATTATTACTTTTTTTTCGAATTTATTACTTTTAAAAGCACATCGTAAAGTCACGTATGATGTAAATTGCTCAAATTGTGTTCATAAGAAGCAAAAAATCATATGTAAGGAATATTATTTAAGTTTTTGCGTATACTTTTTTCATTTTCTACGATGACTTCATGATCGTGGCTAAAATGTGTTGGCACACAGTTTTTTTCAATTGATGTGATTTTTGCGCTAATAATATTTCATAAACCAAAATCGATATTATGGAAAATAGAATAAAATATTTACAAATAGATTCGTTACGAGTTATTCATAAAAATATATTAATATTAATGTTTATTCATTTTTTTTAGCATATCAATTACGACACTAAAAACGGTCGCCCTGATTTGTTTACCTGTATTTGTATCCATTCATCTAGTCACGTCTCGACATTGTTATGTGCTAGGCATGCAAATTTTGACATAAATCAGGTTAACATAAGGTAAATACGTCGTCACGATATCACCTCTGAACGATGAATTTGTGTTTGTAAACTTTTGCTCATACTGAGTTTAGAAAAGTTTGAGGAAACTGAATAACGTGCCATCATTTAGCCACTATTTGGCTTCGATACTTCATTATTATTACAATGATCACATTAATTATTGCATATTGTGAAGATGTGCAGCAACAAATTTTGCCAACTTTGACTGGACTTCTGTTTCCGACAACTTATGTTTTAGGATTACACCTCAACGTTATTTAAAGGGAAGCACAATTATAAAGACCATAATTGAAACTAAGTGTTCAAATAAATGTTTGAAGTCATAACTCGACACATTTTCTCCACAGGACAATGTGTTGACCTTTATGTAAATTTTCTTTGTGACAATTAATACAAATTAAAAATGGTCATCATTTTTGAATTTACCCTCTTTAGCTGAATTTTTATTAACATCAAACCATTTTTATTGTTGGAAGAAATCTTTTAAAAATTTCGTCCATGTGAATCATCAAAAATGATTTTGTGTATGAATTTCGTCGAATAAATCAGACGATTTCCAAAATTACATGTCTTCGTTAAAAGTTCGGGAACTTTGCTTGACGTTTTTCTAGTATAATATTTTTAAGTTCGTGAAAAATATGCCTTTTTTGATGTTCTTTAAAGTCAATGGGTGAGATTTGTGATGAAATTCTGATTCGATTCGACAATAATATCTTATTATCGAGAAATATGTGCCATTTCATGTGCAGAAAACTAATAAGGGTGTGAATTTAATTTGCACATTGCTCATTCATAATACCTTTTATAGGATTTGTCAAGCTCCCCATGCATGAGCGAACAAAAGTTGATTAATATGTTTGCTCATACCTGGAGGTTTTATAAATTATGAAAAAGAATGAGGAAAGAGCATTGTGCAGTTTCCCAGCCAAGTATAATTCTGGGATAAGAGAGAAATATTTGAAGCGGAGTGAAAATAGCAACATGGGAGTTGAATTAATTGTAACTGTACGACTCAACATATTAAAGTTATTATTTCAATATTAATATATTTTGATCGTCGCCTCGAGTAAAAAGTGGGAAATATTTATCATGCAATTCATTGGCATTTTCATTAAAATTTCTACGAGTAATTTATGAATTTTTTCTTTACTGTTATTTTACACAATTCACTATTAATAATGATTTCCATTGTTTGTATTTGACAATGAAATTCCAAAAGATGTTGAAAATTATTAAAGAAATTTCTATCAACACCCAACCCGGAAAGTGTTGGACAGGAATTTTTACACTTGTTTCACAATCCAACTTCCGTCTTGTGGAATCCCTTTCAATCTCATTCGCTCGTGTTGCCTCTTTCTCGCTTCTTTCTCTTTTTAACCCAACTTTTTTAGCTGCACTCGAAACGAAACTCTTTCCTTGTTACTCATCCTTTCCGCCCTCTCACTTGCTCTTCTTCCTGTGACCCGTAACACGTAATTTGTATTCTCTTCATGTTCTGAAGCCGATGGATGCAAAGTTTTTTTTTTTTTTTTTTCAAGGATGTGAGCGAATTGGATGAAGATTCACAACCCTGATGGAATTGTTTCATTTTTGCTGCAAATTTATTTCTAAAGAGCGGAGGTTGGGAGTATTTAATCGTTGAGATTTTCATTTTCATTAAGAATGCAGTGACATTCGATTATCTTTATTTAGTAATTATTAAGTTTATTTTTACTATCAGTCAACATTTTCCGCATTTTGTCTTCTTGGTTCGTCTGAACGACTTTTTATAATAGACTTCTTTCTTTTCCTTTCTCGTTCTCAGTGTCTCGTTCTCAGGGGATTTTATTTTTAAAAAAACATTTCAAAGAGGCTTTTCCGGTTCTGTTTCACTTGAGAATTCTTACCAATGAAAACTAGAGTTTAAATAAGAAAAAGGAAAGTGAAGGACAAAAAAAACCGATCTAATTTTCGTCAATTTTTTTGTTATTTTATTTTTTCGTACAACACATAACAGTGTCAAAAACTCGTTCGTAGATTTTACTTTTTTTGTTATACCTGAGCTTTTTTACGCCCTGTGAAAATTGCACAGGACAAATGTTCCTCATACTTTCCCGTAAGGCCAAGCAATGCGATTCTTTCTCTTTTCAACTTGCTGGAGATCAACGTAGCGAAAAAACTCAGTCACGTTTCTCTGTGACTGAGAAAAACGTGTCGCTCACAAAGTTGCGTTATCTCGTTCTTTGTTACACGTACATGTCTCGATGGTTTGCTATCATTGGGCCGAAAATTCTATGATAAAAAAATCATTAAAACAAGAACAAAAGCTTCGATTGGTCAGGATGATCGGCACCTTTTCGTATTCCTTTAAGCCCTATGTACTTTATCTCAATCAATCTTTAATTCTTGGCCTTTCTTTGCTTTCACTCCGTTGCTATATTTCTCTTCAAACAATTTCTTGGTCCAGTAGAAGAAAAAAATATAAACCAAGAAAATTCCGGATCCAAACGGCTACATTTATCAAATTTATCAACTCAATGGTTAACCCTGATCAGTGGAATAAAAAAAAAAAAAATACATTCGACACCAATCCAAAAGTCTTACTGAAAATATTAGAAACAGACAAAACATTCCAAGTGATACTTTTTTTATGTTCCTTCGATTTCCGTTGCGTGTTCTTACGTTCCTTTTTCCCGATCAAACCGATTTCCTGTTCCTCTGGAATCCCCCAAAGTGTTGTCTAAAGCCACTTTTTCCTGATGCACTACCGTATCGCAATGGGACGATCACGTTTGTCTTATGAGCTAAGAGAAATTGTGGAAAACCCGACTCATAAACGCTCATTTTACTAAGATTTAGTTGGTCAAAATTATGGTTTGCACCGATGCATATTTAAGCGATCTAACCAAACTAAGTTTACTTAGGTCGGATTAATTCAAAGCCAAATACTGATCAGGTATCTTATTGCTGTGAGAATTAAATCAATTGGATTTTTGAATAACGAAAAAGTTGCATTAATATGCCTTTTATCGATTTTCTTGATTGAACAATTTAATCAATTGAAGTTTCATTATTCAAAAGTTAATTAAAAAAAAAAAAAAAAAAAAAACTATTGAACGAAAACGTTAATATAAATAATGGTTTGTTCAAGTTTGTTACGAAAAATTCAGAAATTTTTCATTCATTTCGAAAAAGTATAGTTTGGGACATCTAAAATATTCTCGCCATTCTATTGATCGTAAATTTATTGTTGTGAATCGATGAAAGAGCAGAAAAAGTCATTGATCAATACAACAATTATTCTTTCTCAAAATATGATTTTTGTTGTTGCATTTTCACGGAGTTGAAACAATAAAAATTTCAATTAACCAATCGTTCGTGGTGAGTTTTCTTAAATGTGAAGGAACACGAAGCGTTTGGTGAAAATAATCAAGTTATCAACCAGTGCAAATTCGTTCTGAATCGTTCCATCTTCTTGTTTCCCCTCATCTTTACTTTTTCCGCTCGTAACTGGGACAAAGCTTAGTAATTAATTGGTACGTACATATGTATACATATATATGACGTGGATGCGTATATGGGGCTAGCAAAATGAAAATCAGGCAAGAGACTTGTGTGTGAAAAGCTTTCATACGAGGGCAATTAAGACCGAGTTATCATTGTTGACACGTCTCGCTCGATATTCCGCGAGAGCACAATGCATGCGACGAGGATCCACATGGTGCCAATCTTACGGAAATATGGAATTTCTCGTTATTCAAAAAGAAAATGTTTTCCGCTTTGGATGATATTGATTCATTCTCAAACTGAAAAATATGATATTTAAGGACTAACACATTTTATCTCATCCTGAATCGAATGTTAAAAAAAAACGATTTTTTTTTTTAAATTTAATATATTTAGTTCTTTATATTTTTTTCATTATATTTGGTTGTTTCAATTAAAAGTCGAAGCACTTTTTTTTTAGTATATTTTTTTATTTCAATTTTTTGCATGTACTGTGAGAGAGTTTTTTTTACTGTATTTCAATTCTCTCAAAATTACGATATTTCGGATTCGTTCGAACCGATTTAATTGTAACAAGGACCAATGAAAAGAGAAAAAAACATTCATTCAGTAACCTCATGATAATTTTTTTATTTGATCCGTTTTTCCGTGAAAGTGATTTGAAAATTTTAATTTATTAGAAAAATGTTATATTCGAGACCATGAGAGTGCGTCGCAGGGCTCGAGCTCGCACTGGCTCTTTTTTTTAAATATTATTTCACGTCGAGCTGTTGACCCGGGTCTTAATACGTGTAATCTATCTGACATTTGTATTTTTTATATTAAAGAAACAAACATTTTTTCTACTGTATGACGTATCGGAATTTAAAGACGTCGAGTTCGAGACTGGAAAGGATGGAACTCGTTATATCGTTAATTTTTCAATAACGAGGTTCTCAATTGTCGTTTATAGTATTTGACTAAATATTTTGAATACTTCGTATGAAAACATCCTTAATTTTCATATGAAGTATTCAAGTGGTCGTGTAAAAACTTCAAAAACTTGAAAAATTCACTTCAACATCCTTAAAGATGTTGGAGTAATGTCTCGAGTAAAGAAAAATGAAACAAAATTGCCTGATATGCGATTATCTACAGTTGTCAGTCGAGAGAAGGACAGAGAGAGAAAGAAGTAAAAAAAAGACGAGGAAATAGTGTCCTGACAAAAATGACAAAGAGGAAGGTGAAATGTGGTTTCGCGAGAGTTTCCTTTGACACTTTTTTTTTACTATGACCATCATCGCGAAAAACGTTCGATCGCAACCATTATTCGCCTTGGCCTCAGTAAGTCCGTCATTTCTTTCAAATGATTTTGTGTTACATTCCTCGAGAGATTCAAACACGAAAAAACCGTGCTACATTTTTTTCATCTAAAGAATTAAATCAACGTGGAAACGAAGTTCAAGCCACGTTTTTTTAAATATTTACCAAAACATATAAACTAATTTTTTCTATTCTGTTGACTATAAAAATAAATGATTACATACTCCAAAATTTGGAAATTCATCAGTAAAAATACCACAACGCTGTATTTAGAATGAAAGATTTTTATTTCGACGCCAATGCTCACGATTCTGTTTTTGGGGCTGTCGTTGTAGGGGCCTGCTGCGACGTCTCGCACGCTCTTCGAGATTTTACAGACCGAGAGGGGAATATGCAGGTCCCTGAAGATTCGACATCTACGGCTAGGTCCAAAAGGGGAAACTCCTGTGGTTTTGGCTCTTATCCGTTTCATGGGTTTCGACAGTGTCGCAGAAAAATTAATATTTACTTATGTGTATCGATTAAAAGAATTATCGAGTATGCCAAATAATAGAACATTGTACACATCAGTGACGTAACGCTATCACCAATATGACGATTCTGAATATCGACAAAAATCGCTTCTTATCAAATGTATCGCATTTTATCAGCAAAAAAAATCAAAAGCTTAAATTTCGGAGACTTTTCAAGCGAAACGAGAAAAAAAAATCATCAACCTCATACACTCATGTGTAGGAAAAGACGTCAGATTTCCGCAATAGTTTTCTGCAAAATTAACAATTAAACTTTACAACAATTAAATTTTTTTACAATTTTAATTTATCACCATTTATTCCGTTGCTCAAGAGATTATTTACAAATTCACAAAGTCGTTTTTTTCTCGAGCTCCATCGTTTGAATGTTACTGTCGATCAATTGAACAGCAAAAGTAAAAAGAAATTTCCCAAATTGAATTGCTCAAATTTAATGAACTATTAAATTAAAAATGGAACTTAAATTGATAAAATTTAATAAATAAATTGTAATGCGAAAAAAAAATCGATGGTAAGTGAAAATAGCAAAAATCTTGTAATGATCAGTTCGAATCAAATTTCTCGAAATCTATGTTTCCTAATATTTGTCTAAATTATTAAAAATCCTGTGATACAAATCCCGTGTCAATTCATTTAAA
This sequence comes from Campoletis raptor, assembly GCA_948107755.1. NCBI lineage: Eukaryota > Metazoa > Arthropoda > Insecta > Hymenoptera > Ichneumonidae > Campoletis > Campoletis raptor. Next base: position 29,779,177 of record OX403622.1, on the reverse strand, counting down.
TTCGATATCAACTTTGCATAAAGCTGTTAAGAAAATAAAACACTCGTTTGACTAATAAAAAACAGTTACTTTACCTCACGTTGTAATTGATCCCAAAGCATTAATTAAAGTAATTGGAGTAAATAGACAACTTTTGTAAATTTAAAATCAACTTAAATTTACGAAAAGATACATAATTTTGAGAAAAAAACAGAACAAAATGTGTTGAATGCAGAAAAGAAGAAAGTCAAATGAAGAGATGAACGCCTTTTGATTTATTCTCAGTACAGGATTTTGCTGTTCGGATTATAAGTTCTTTTGAGTCGTTTTCGTTCTGCAATCATCTTGTTTAAACTACCCTTAATATACACATATATGTATATATATAGTTTCAAAGTTATTCATATATATACATTTACTAGATCTAGATATAAAGAGTGTAGAGCGTATGCTTACGATGTATCGTTCATGGTCCTGGGGTTCAAACGGGAAGTCGAGAAGGGGCATCAGAAGGGCGGGGGGTAAGGGGGGAGGGGAGGTTGAAAACGTAGGCCAAGCCAAGCCAGCCAGAAACCAGCAGCCGTAATAACGTGAACGTGTGCGCGCGTCTGCGAGCATGGCTGAAGTATACAGTGGTTCAATCTGTATAGTCCAGGATGAAGGGTGAGAGAGTGAAACGAAAAGAGAGAGAGAGAGAGAGAGGGATAGAGAAGGAAAGGGAAAAGTGAGAGTAATAGAGAAAAAGATAGAGTGAGAGAGAGATAGGGAGAAAAATGAAGGAAGTTGAAAAAGGATAGAATAGAGAAGAGAAGGAAAGAGAGTATAAAGAAAACGAGAAAGAGAAATACGAGTGCAAGAGCAAAGGATAGAGAAAGGGATAAGAAAAGCTAAATAGAAAGAGCGAGGGAGGGAAAGAGGAAGAGAGAGAGAGAGAGAGAAATCAGGCCCGCGTGAAAGATAGAACCGAACGAGAACGAAATGTGAACAGAGAGCGAGAGCGAAAGAGGAGAAAGAGCGCCTGAGAGTTCCCCCGGCTGTACCCCCACCACCGGTTGGCCCGAACCGGCGTGCGCGTCGTTAGACTCGAGGGACGCCGACGTCAGGACGCCGGACGCGCGCACTATTCAGTTACCAACAGACCGCGCGACTGTTCGTATGAGCGTGACGTCAAGTTCGCGAAAGAGAGCGAACGTGAACGGGTGTTGAAACAAGAAAGAGAGAGAGAGAGAGAGAAAAGAAATATCTTCAATGTCAAGACAGAATTGAAATAATAGAAGAAACGGAAAATAATAAAAGGAGTGTCTACAGTTTGCGAAAATACACAAAAAACAAACGATTTGCTAATATCGTGAACTCTGGAGATAAAACAAAAAAAATCTATTTATTCGGGCTGTTTTACTCAGTTGGTCATAATTTTCACTGGTACCTCGTTTTTTTACCTTTGACATTCTTGTTGATTCCTCATCCGTCATTTCGTCAGTGTTGATCAACAACCTAACTAAATTAAGTTTTCCAACGGTCCAATTTTGCGATAAATACGCGCCCGCGTGTGTGTTTAGTAGTGACGTTGTGTGGCAAAAGAGAGTTGCAGTCGAGCGGCAACCGCGCGGGTTGAACAAAGGAAGAAAGGCCCAAGAACAGACAGGAGCAGAGCCCCTTTTTGCTCGTGTATGTCCCTTGTTTCTTCGCAATTTTATCAAATTTCACGTAAACTCTTTCCTTCCTTCGAAAGTGTACTTTTTTTTGTTTCGAAATACATTCGAAGGAATTTGAAGTTATGTGAGCAAAATCTTACTACGGTCTGCATCTATACATACATTTATATATACGCATATATCCATACTCATTTCTCCGTAACAATCAGGACAAACGAGGTCTCGTATTTATTTTCTCGATTTACTCCATCCTGTGACGTGAGATTCGTTTACATTAGTAGTATTTTTAAAACACATTTCTGAACATCGTTAATCGAGCGTGTTTATGAAATTCTCGTGAAAACTTCAGAACGGCTCCCGAAAGTGTGTGACTTTTGAAAATTTCGGGAAACTTGAGCATTCGTTCAGAATCGGCTGAGGATATTGGAAGAAAAAAAAAAAACAAAAAAAATTACGCGCTGGACAATCTGACCCGTGTGTTCGTTCGCGAGTGTGTGTCACCTTGTGCTTTTTTTTAAATGTTTGAAATTCACGACGAGAAGAGCAGCATCGTCTCTGTATCGCGACCGGCAACCTAACCTCCAAACCGGAAGAACGCTGCGGACTGTAAAAAAACCGACGCTCTTTCATCGACCCACACGAGAATTATCGCATCGTCGAGAATTTTTATTTGCGCTTTAACTCGAGTTCTCTAAAAGAACCAGTCAAATAACGGGGTGTGGAAATATAATTGATAAATATTTGATCAATTTTTCGATTCGTTTGGAATATTCATTTACCAAGAAGCCGGCTCTCTAGTCTTGTTTCCCGCGCGCGCCGAGTTTCCATTCTGAGAGCAAATAAACGCGAGCGAGAGAGAAAAATAGAGTCTCTTTGTGTGACATGTGCCACGTTGAACGACGAGTTTGAAGGAGAATTTTTGCGAGCAACTGCGGATTATTCTCGTACATATACGGTGAGTCACGTTTTGCTGTTTATAATTTCATTATTATTTTTTTTCTTTTCGTCGCTCTCCTGTCATTTTTATTCCATTCCTATCTCGCTTTCTCACATCACGTTTTTAACGCTCTTCCGTTCTTTGTTGAACCACGTGCTCTATCTGCCGCCAGCTTCGAGACGCCCGTTTCGCACGAAATATGGCGTACCACATATTTCCGATGAACGTCTACTGTTTTCCAGTATTTCTCGATCGAATGTCATGGAATATCACAACGATATCGTTGTGTTTTCAAATATAACTGTTGTTTCAATGTCATTGATGTTTATTTATTTATTATACGCATTCTTCGAAGTATTTTAACCGATTTTAATTCTATTGTTAGGAGATTTAATCTTTCGACTGTACATCTATTTTCACCGTACCTTTTTGAACGATTCTTTGATTTTTAAACGTCAAAATATTATCAAATTATTGCTCATTATTAAAGAGAGAAGCTTACATCGTGTTTTACACAAAATGCAGAATTTTTCGTATCTTTTTTATTGTTGCGTGCAAGAACAGCATAAAAATTTGACTAAAATTTTTAAGTCGAAAAATTCACATTGTTACATTTTCATTAAGTCGTTTTTTTCTTCTTATTTTCTCACTGTTCAACACACGTTTGTGTATTTATGCTCTTCGGAGGAATATTAAAGCGTTGGTATAAACGCATCTTATCTGCATCCAACGGTCTTCACGAATTATATTGCTTTTGCTTCTCATTGTCAGTTGCGCGTAGAGGGTAAAAAAGGGCCCTGGCACAGACAACCCAACGGACCGGACCAGACGGGGGTCTTTCTCGTCTCGCACCGTTCATTCATTTTTTTTTGTTCCTCTTTCTCCCTTTCCATTCTCTCTTTTTTTTTCTTGTTGCCAGGACGAGCAGCTGCAGTCGAGGACACTCGCTTTTATTTCTCACTCACTCCTCTGGCTTCGGCCTACACATAAAAACACACACGCACATATATAAACAACTGTAACGTCAAAAATATAATATCGTTCACTGCTTGTGTAGTCTTTCGTGAAAAAACATTTACTCAGTCCTGGCATTACAACTTGCAGTGAAGAACTTTAGAGCAAGAAGTAAAAACACTTAAAATAACTATAAAAATGATAAACAAATTGGTCTTTTTTTAACAATCAAATCAAATATCAGTTTTTGATTTATTATTTGAAGATTTACGTCAACAAATCGGGTTTTTAAATATCGAAAAATTGATCTGTCAAATTTATATCTGCTCGCAATATATTTTAGTTACTTTTTTCATGTGTTGTAATATTTTATTGTTATTTCATTGACGTCATCGTTCGAAGGATCAAATCTTTGGGACAGACGTGAACAAACATCTGATTCGAACATTTGGAAGTTTTCCTTTTTTTGAATCTTGTGTTTCGAATCTTATTACATAAAAATAATATTCTTCAACAATGCTGCGAAGTGACAGGTGCAACTTTCATGATCTTTCAGCTGATGATGCACTTCAGTTTTTTTAGTTTTTCAGTTTCTTTCTTTCTCTTAATCTTTATTTTTTCTTTCTATTTTATACTTTTCATTACTTGAGCAAAATAAGTCTACAGAATAGTTTTATATCCCAGGGCAAAATAAAAACGAAATAAATAGAATGAGGAGGAAAAAAAAGGAGAATGCAACAAGTTAAGTCGGCACTTAGTGTCCGCAGGGTCCACCGCGATAGCTCACGCGATTTTTTTCTTTCAACGTCAAGGTCAACCGTAGGGAGAAAGTGGAAGTAAGACAAAGCGATTGTCGGAGCAATCTCCGGTAATCTTTCTATATATATAAATCTATATAAGAAATCTTATACATAGAAAGAGAAAATGAAATAACCATACGAGAAACCAACGACGATCGAGTTCACAAATTTTCCTTTGTCTCTTGGTCTCTCTTCGTGATTTTTCGTATACTCGTGAAATTTCTCAGCAAAGTAGAAAACGTGCCGAAAACTCGATTTTTTTTTTCATCCAATTTTTTCATTATAACTTTGTGAGGTTTTTGTCTCCATGAGATTCTGACGACCTAAAAAAATATTTATTCGTAGTATTGAAGAATAAAAAACAAAGTGATTATCTCTCGACTCTACAATTCCGAATAAAAGAATTTTTGGGGCTCGAACATCAGGTCGAGCGTAGGATGGCTCAAGGTCACAGTCGTTGAACTTGAAGTAACTGATGCTCTGAAATAGTATTCGCTATTTTTATCTCCCTCTTTTTTCGGCCCCAGATATCATTCAATTCTTGCTGAGTGCCAGAAGCGTAATTAATGAAAACTTGACGCCAATAAACAGAGTCCATCAGAAGTCTTCTGGTAATTATAACAAATTGGACAATTAGCGACAAAAATATATATTCGAAGAATAATTATAACAATTAAAAAAAAAAAAAAAAAAAAAATTATTGTCACGACAATAAATGGGCGATTCAAATAATTCAACTTTAAAAATGAATTTTTCCTGAATATTTTTTTTAGATCATCAAATCGTAAGGAAAAAAAATATTATTTTACGACTCTTATACTTTACACTACGTAATTTGTATTTGAAAAGTCACGCGATCGGTTACCTTGACAAGCTTCTCAAAAATATAAATTTCCTCTCGAAATATAAACGGTTTGAAAATATTTGCGAACGTTCGATACACTCGTTCACATTTGCATTGATCGATTTTCCTCACTTCTTATCGTCTATTTTGTTCTCTCTTATCGTGTTTGTATATTTTTACCTTGAATAGACTTCAACTGAAATGTTGTGTGTATATGATTATTCAAATACATAGATAAACCGTGTTTTCAGTCGAAATTACTTTTGGAAGTCCCAAGGCTGATTCATGACATACGTCTTCGTCGTAATGTTTTTATCTCATCAACAATATGAGTTAATAAATACTTTTTTTTTTCTAGTAAGTTTAATAAAATTAAGTCAAAAGCGACATCAGAAAAGTGATGAAAACATTAATCAGTATTTAAACGATCTAGTCTGTGTATAACTATTTATCGACTTCTGGTTTTCGATTAAACTTCGTAATCGAAAGTTTGTCCAAAAAAACTTTTCATTAAAAAAAAAAAAGTAAGTTTTTGTAGTCGAAAGGTCGAGAATTAATTTTAGAAGTTGAAACAATTCATTTTTTGATGATCTTGCGATCGATTATCGATATTTAAAAAAAAAACTAACATAAAGGATAGAAAATAAAATTATTTGACACAATTAGCAAAAATGTAGGTAGGAAAATTTTTTCGTATTTATAATTTTCTGACAGTGATACCAAAGTTTTCACTAATTCATCCTAAAATCTTTGCCTTCCGCTTACGAAATCCTGGGACTAATTTGATGTTAACTATATTAATAAATCGCTCCGATGAAGAACAGACAGACAGAGAGAAAGAGAGCTACGATAATTTTAACTATAATTAACGACGTGCTACTTCCACACGATTTTATTCATGCACGACGACGAAATGTTCCAAAGTCCCTCCTCGAGTTCTTGTACGACCGCAATTAATTACAGAAAATTAACAAACGTCCATAACATCGGCACTCACTGAACAAAGTGTTGGATAAATATCATTACGTCCCCTCGCACCACGATGGCCTTTTTTAATGTCAATTCTTTTGCTCATTAGAAAAACATTTTTTATTTATTCATTCATAATCATGTGAACGGGAATACGTTTTCAGTTTGACAGAAACTTTCTGTTCACCATGTTCCTTATAATTTATGTTGGAAATTCTCTATAAATTTTTGTCCAGTGATAATAATAACGTTTATAGATCTGTCAAAGCTGTCAATTAAACTATTATCGCATACTCTTGAAAAGAGTGATCCACAAAGCAGTGAATTTCGTGTTGAAAGAAAGTGAAAGAGGAGAAGAAATAAGTTCCGTTTAAAACTGTAAAAAAAGATAAACTATCAAAATTGCATTATTTCCATACGCATTATTGAAGAAAGGATTGAACACTTTCTTAATTTATTGCATTTAATACGAAATGGTTTAAAGTTTGATTACGCCAACTTTTACGCTACTTTAAGTTTTTTTATTTAATTTTTTTTTCTTTTTTTTTCTTTAATCTTTTTTTTCTATTTTTTTGTACACAAAAAAATACGCACATTTTTTTTTTACTCTGAAGGAAAACCTTCGTTTTGTGAATGAACAATTTCATCTTTATTATTCGTGATATATAATTATTGCTCATTTGAATTGCTGCACTTCGTATCACTGGGCCCTTAAAAAAAAGTCATGGTTTGAGTACGATGGACACGGGACTCGTGAATTATTGAACGGGCTCGTATGGAATCGGCTTTGTTACTGTTTTGACGCAAATTCCCATCCGCGTCAACGTGACAGACAGTCTCCTGGGTTTCCGAAATGAACGACCGACAGACCGATAGGAATAGAAGTGACAGTTTTTAATTTAAAAAAAAAAAACACATTTTTTGACAATACTTCAGATAAAACGCCCAATGACCACTTTCAATGATTTTTTTTTTTTTAAATTAACAAATGTGACAAAAAAATCCAAAATTCAATCACTCCAATAATTTCTTTCATAAAATCTATTCATCCTCACCACTATGAAGTATTTTAACTGAAATTTTTTTCAAGAAATCATTAAATGTATAGAAAAAATACGGTGTTCTGTCTCGAATTAAAAGTGAACTTTCATTTCATTAAAAAAAACGGACGATATTTAGGTAATACGATTAACAATAATAGAATACGATTCAAAAAACGGTGAATGTTGGCATATAAAGTCAAGTGAAATGAATTAAACAATCGGTAGATTTTTTTTGTGGAAAAAAGGAACGTTGCGTTCAATGACTGACTCACGAGTTTACTATTTCTTCAGGTCGACTGGGTGCCATTTACCTTGCAATTTAATACACACTCGTATTTCTTTGTTCTCCAATATCATTGTTGTTTATAAGAGAAAAATCTTTTGCTTGTTCACCAAGGCATTTCTTGGCTTATTCAGAGCTTGTGTTCAATTAAGTTTACATCGACGAGACACACACAAGTACCAAACACATGGTCAAACAGTGCAACATAAATTGTTACTTGAGTCATTGGAAATGGTCCGAATGTCCAAGACAAGGTCGTTCGAATAATTTTATTGGATTATTGTAACGTTCCGGAAATTCAAACAGAGTTTCTCGAATGCTGGAACGTCAAGATCCAATTTTTTCATATATTTCTTTAGATTTTCGTTTAGTAATTCAAGGAATTATTTGCACCAACGTTGCCAAAAATGGGGTCAATTTCAATCATCTTTTTTTATGCTGAAAAAATGTTTTCATTAAATACAACTTTTTGTTTATTCGAAACGATATATTGTTGTGCATGAAATGGAAACATTTAATAAAAATCAAAACATTGAGTGAACATTTATTGCAGTTTGTGTTGAACAGTTTTTTTGCTAAATGCAATTGGTACTAAACACCTTTCCAACTACAACACATTTTAATCCAAAAATAAAACTTTTTTTCTTTTACTGACAGACGGAAGCAGTCGTGACCGAATTTCCAAAAATGCGTTTTTCGCAAAATGACTGACGTCTGTATCGTAAATCCAGGATTTTAATCAATTTCATTTTATTTTTTGATTTGTAAAAATAAAACTATGATATTTGACCCAAAAATTCTAGACAAGGACTAGATAATTGAGTAAAAATTCTCTGTCTCGAATTTAATTCAAATAGCTCGTTTGGTTATTGGCATAAAATGGTTACGTTTTTTAAAAACCCAATTTTGTAATAAAAGCCTTTTAACGTTTACGGATCTGTCAAATTGAGATAAAATTTAGTTTTTAGTGCTGCAACATATGTCATCGATTCCGGAATTTTTCTTTTTTTAAATTATTCATAAAAACATTATCGATGTACCGACGTTTTCTAAGATCTTGATTATATTTATATATTTTTATAAAAGAAACAGAACGTAATTGCTATAAAAATTACTTCTGTACATAAATTTTTTTGAAAGTCAAGTTGCATAGTTAGATTTTCATTGAAATTGCGTCATAATAAAACGAATAAATTCAGTATTGAATGTCGTTATTTATGATGGTTACTCCCGATGAAATAGTGATTACAAAAACAACCGGAAGTCCGTCAAGAGTGAGAAAGTAACGACTTATTCACTCTGTCTTAATATATGTAATATTTCCTTCTCTTTTTCTCTCGCTTTTTATTGTGTTGGAAGACCGGATTATCGTTGGCTTGTTTCTTTTTCTTTTTACCTTTCTCGCCTACCTGTACTCGTTGCTCGTACATTACGTACGTAACCATGCTCACACAGGAACGCACGTGAGTCTCGTATCTTTCGTACGTATAAACGTTTCGACTCTTGACTACGTTCTCCATAATCCCTTCCCCTCTCTCATTCTTATATTTCGTATTTAATTATATAACCACGTGGGTGAAAGAGAACGTTGAAAGCTCGTGAACGTTTCACTGCCTATTCTCTCGCCAACTTAACTCTGAGACTTGCTGTAAGTTAAACGTTGCAGATATACGAGAAAAGCTGTTATTATTTACACGTGCATTTTTATCTATGTACGATCATCGCTGAAATTGCTCTATTTTTCGCCAATGAGCAAGTATGACGTCACGATATTTATTAATTTCCGTTATATTTAATGAAAAATGATTAATCGTTAAGTTAAAAGGATAAGAAATATAAATCAACGTTAAATACAAAGTGTAGATGCTCCGCACACTCGCCTATTTCAAAAGTGACAATTTTTCACAGCGTTTGACTGATTAGGATGAAAAAGTTAACTTTGATCACGCAGAAAAATGATCAAAATGGACTGAAATATTTTTCATCCCAATTAGTCGCTACCAAGTCGAAATATCGAATTTATGAAATTTTATCTCTCTCTCTCTCTCTCTCTGTCCCCCTTTCCTTGATATTATCAAATGTACGCTATGATGCTTAGAGGTTGTTATTCATTTGGTTTATTTCATGGACAGCTTTAATAATGAATAATTCCATGCATTTGTACATTTTTTATTTGACATTAATTTAATCGAGGTTTTAATATGATAGATTTCATTATTGTTGTCAGTTTTTTCTTGCTTTTATTAGACTCTACAAAAAAAAACCACGTTTTAGATTCATCGCTAGAAATATTTATCATGCATGCATTAGTAAAACATATTTTTTATATTTTATTATTTTTAATCAAACCGACTTTTGGTTGAAATACAAAAATATGTTATTTGAATGTGAAAACAATTTGTACGGAGAGCAAACTCCGTTTCTTTAGTTTTCAATAACTTATTCTTTTTTGTTTCATATTCTTTCTTATTTGATTTATTTATTCCAATATTTTCACATGTATTATTTTTTGACACCAAACATATCATGACCAATGTTACAAACCGAAATTCAAATGATAATTATTGTAAGATCACGATGAAAAAAAAAAAAAAAAAAACACTTTTTAATTATTACGAAATGTTGATTTTAAACATCTCGATAGATAACAGTCAACCAGAATCATTTCCTCAACGTCGCTAATCCATATTTCCAGTAATTCCTAAATTTGGTAATTCAAAGCTGCGTTAAAAATTTATGAAAAACTATAAAAAAAGAATTATTGTTTTTTTTTTTCTTATACGATTAAAATTTCATCAAAGTAGGAAAAAAACAATAACTTAACTGTGTCACTAAGTATATAAATATATAACGCACAAAACACGATTGTAACACGTAGCGTCCACGAAGTTGTTGTTGAAGAAAAAAAGTGTTCGACCCACCAATCGTACTCAAGTAATACTTAAACTTTTTTCACATTGTGTTGCTTCTTACACGCTGATTATTGTCTTCTACATACATATGATGAACGCATTTTGTCGAGTTGGGTAGATTTGCGCACCGTGACGTGTGCAAAGCCGATTCGTGGTGAGGTTAACTCGACCGAGATCGATATCTGCGATGCCGCACTACATCCGCACTATATCAGGACAACGCTTGAGTTTTCTGATACACATTAACGCCATGCAGAGCCGTCTTTTCTCCTCCTCCTTTAATTCAGAAAAGAAAACTTCTTAATTGAGCACGAGTCAATCTTTGAGTTTATCTTTGTTTATTAATCATTAAGATTGATCGTTGATCAGAGATAACAAAAAAACTGATGATGTTAGTGAGCCGGAATTATTATTGTGCACAACGTGTGCCAATATTATTATTTTCTTACGTTTGTGATCAATTTTCTTCTTTATAAGAGCTTTGAATTGATTGTAAATATTTTTATAAATTTCGTTAATTTTGGTACACTATCTTGAGAAATATATTTCAATATTTTAATGTTATTGTTTACTACATTTTATACATTTTATTATTTCGATACTTTTATTAATTAACTTATCAATTATATATGAATTTCCTTTGCTTTTATCACGCACGCTTTTTTTTTCTTCCGTGAGAAATAAAGAGAGTCTCTCGATCTCACAAGGCAGGTGGTGGCACGCGGGGTCTACGACTTATGGCCTTGGCACGCTTTGTCATTAACCCCTTCTTTCCACATTTTTTTCTCCTTCCATTCTTAGTCTCTCTCTCTCTTTCGTCTTCTGTCTCGCTCCTTTTACGATAAAAACTATCTCCATAATAGCAACAATTTAAATCATTAAATTTCCTTGACACAGAATGAGACAATTGTAATAAAATAGAAAATGGTTTAATTACAAGATTTACACTTTCAGGATATTTTCAGTATGGAAGCTAAATCGTCAAATTTCTGCACTATAATTATTTACGATTTCAAACAAAATATGTCGATATGTATATTTTTTCAACCAGTTATTTACTTTTTAGAATTTTTCTATATATTATAAACCTAAAAATGTATAATTTTTCAAACAGTTCATTCCTTTTTTATTTTCACTTTTTTTGACGGAACTGTCGTTCACTATATATTTATACAAGTGTTATTATGATTTCCATGTTATTGAAATTCGAAAAAAAAAAAAAACAAATTAACGTTCTAATTAAAAATGCATTTATATATGTGTGTATCCGAGATCGATCGGTAGAAGTATTAATTATAATTATTACGTATGCTGTACACACATCCACACCAGGTGCAACGAACGGGACAAACCGAGTCTGTCAACCGGACCCAGCTGTTTGTGTTATCAGCTGTGGTTCTTGCCTCGGTTCACCGATTACACACCTGGTGGTTTTGTTTTTTCCTTCTTCATTGTATTTGATTTTTTATTTTATCTACTTTATCAATTTTTTATTTCTTCTTTTCTCGTTACACATATCACTCGATGCGTGTGCGTGCAGTGTACTTCGGATAAAAGTTTAATAAACATTGCAGTTTCCAATTGCACCCATTATTTAAGTTTCAATCAACTGTGAATTGTTCGTGCAGTCCAATCGGTTGTTTTCATCATTAATGTCCTCATCAACTATTGACGACGTAGAAAGCTTGTGACATGCGTTATTTGTATTTGTAACAACTATATTCATACTTTTTTCTTCTAATTTTTTTTTTTTTCTTTTTCTGCAGTATATGACGATTTCTTAACTTCTAATGATCGCCTCGAGGCCATTGTGCGGTCACAAAAACTTTCGCATAGCGAAATATTCATTATGTCATTTTTATTATAGTCCTCTGCTCGACTATTATGCTTCGTCGTGTGTGGCATATACTTTCGAATATGAGTCACGTATTTTACATTACAAAATCTTATAAATTTCTTCATCCTTGAATTTGAACAGTGAGCATTTGTTATTCGTTATACTTTATTCGTTTGTGCAGCAAATGAATTATTCTCATAAAATTATCAACACTATTTTGTGTTCAGTCGGAATTATTAAAACGAATTGATTCAATTGTTAAATTATTTATTGCGTAATATTGATTTTTATTAACTGTTTTAATTTTGCTAAAAATTGTCGTCTTATCGCAGCATTTTTTTAATCAAACAATCAACATTCGTTGCAAAATAAACTTTACGAATAAAAAACTTACTATACACCTTTTTTTTTTTATTAATCTGTTATAAAATTGTACATTTGTTTTCTCAAACGTTTCTTCTTTGTGCTTATCTTTCCTCAGAGGCTCTAATTATGGATTCATGATGTAATCCCTACCCTGACTTTCTCACTTTTCCCAGAACGTTCAATATATTTGTGATGGTGAAGAATTTAGAATGCAACGAAATTTTTTTTTTTTTTTTCTTTCCCATAACTCGAAATTGATGCTTGTCGTTTGAAAACGATTAATAGATGATGGTTCAAAGTTTTGAACGGTTTGATAAATTGGAAAAATAATAAATAAATGATAAATACATATTTAGTATTATTTTTTAACACTCTTACCGGCTTTCTTGACACTAGTTTTTCTAATGACACTTTGTGATCTTTTGACATGAAAAATTCTTTTTAATCCTTTTTTTTTTCATACATTGGAACTATGTTTTGAACTGTTATTACATGGGGAATCTATAGTTTGAGCAGAGTTCGTAAAAATATGTATTTATTGTTATAACGTGTATGCATAGCTGTATATTTAATAATATTTCATATCGACATAGCAGTGGTTATCGCTGGAACATATGTTTCTACTTGATTTTTGTGCCACGGGATAGTATAGTCTCTTTTTTTAACCTCCATATCACCGGAAGTGACGTCCGTTTTTTTTTTTCCGATTCCTTGGGCCTTGCGTCCTTCTCTATCTCACTGGAACATTTCCGAAGCGTTTCTATTAGCTGCGTCTCGACTATTTTTTTTTTTTCGCTTTTTTCTGAATATTATTTGTTATTTTATCCATTTATTTGTCGTATTCTCACGTTTTTTTACGGCCTCAATTATTTTCTTTCACCCTGTCGTATTGACTATGAATGGACCATTATTTGGACGGAAAATTTTTGGAAGAGACTGCCAGGCACAAATAGTGGACGTTTATAACCTTCCCACCTCGTGAGGACGAAGCGCATGGCTGAGCATCGCGTTGGAGGATTTATTGTACAGTAGATTCTGGGGAAACATTTCGTCCCTTAAACATGGCACATAGTTTAGTTTAGTCGATACTCAAACATCTGGTCAGGTTGATCCTCAAAACTCTCCAAATTTACTGTATAATATTTTTCGAGTCCTTGTCCATCGTTGGAATGTATTGAAACAAATTATTTTATACAACAAATCAATAAAATGAACTATTTTGATCTTTTTATGAATGTTGAGTTAGAAATCGGAAATAATGAAACTTGTTAATTCTTTTTTTTTTTTTTTTAGTAACGAGCTTCTTAAAAATTATGATAAATTTTCAAATATTAAAAAAATGCATTATAATAATTGAGTGAAATAACGAACATCAATTTCGACCCTTTGATAATCGAACGAATCATTGATAATTTATTATATTTTATTAAAATGAACGAAAGTTTAAAAATTAATGATTTTCTTGGTTCTTTGCCTTTATTTTTATGAACTTGACTGTACAGTACATTCTCCGTTCTTCGTATACACTTTCGTCCCACATGCGCATTCACCAGTTTCTCCTAATCTCTCTATTTCTTGTATCCTTTGGTTGGTTTTTTCTCTTTTTTTTATTCTTTTTGAATGTCATTCGAATGGAGATCGCAACTCGAGGATTTTCAAATCACAAAAGTATGATCGCTTGATCCGTGGAGGAGGCGACGAGACAACATAAACCTTGGGCGAATACTGCTGTGAATAGTGCGCACAAATAGCGCATTTACAAGAGCCATGCTGAGAACTCCGATTTGATGGAACAATCTCTCAGTTTGCCTCTCACTTTGCCATTCAACGATCGTTCGTCTCAATGCCGCAACCATTTCCGGCTTATATACTGAAACGATCAACTATATATCGCGAGTTGACAACGTTCACGTTATTTCTGAGACACGTTCCTAACTATTTTTCACACTGACGAACCATCCTGACGAATTTGACATAATAGTTTTTATGGTATTAGATTTTTATTTCTATCATTTCTTTACGTCATTACTTCCAGAAGAAAATTCTTTCATTTGAAAACCGATTACATAATGAGATCCTTTTTAAAACATTATACACGTCTCAATATAGTCCTGAATATGAATAAAATCTCGAGATTACTAACACACACAATATCATCGTGCTTAATATTTGAACTCCAACGATAAAAATCCTTATCCATATTTCTGGTCGAGTAACCATGTTAAATAGAGGCATTGATTACTTTAGAAAACAACTCGATGGAAAAGCATCCCCTAACCATTTTATGCTAACCAAACCCAAACCGACTTATATGTTGACGTAATTTAAACGCAATAAACCCAAAGTGTGTTTAAAACATTTATATTTTTTCAAACATATATTAGAGACAAAAGTGAATATTAACAATCGCATGAAATTGAGTTTTGAGAATAATCGATGGAGAAAATTATAAGAAGAAACAAAAAATCTTCATAAAACAAAGGTGATGTTTTTTTTTTTTCTTTTTAGTTTCTTTTTTTTTCGGATCGTTATACCATCTGTTGAATAAAGTGAATGTGATAAACTGTACGAAGGCCGGAGCTTGCAACGAAAAAAACGTCGGTTCTGCCACTTGGGCGAGCTTGCGCGTAACAACAGAACAATTTAAAGTTAAAAAGAATGAAGAAGATAAAAGAGAAAGACGTGACGGGAAAAAGAAATGAAAACCAAAAGGACAAAAAAGCGCAGAGTTAGAGCAAGCACATCTAATGCATGAACTTGCTTCCACATCCGCTTCCCTGACAGTGTTGAATAGCTTCTAATTTGCGACCGGTGCTTTAATTGTAACTACGTGTATGCTCAGAAAACGTATTATTCGTACATATACTGGAGAACCCTCTAAATAAGCGGATTGCTACGTTTTCACGCTTTACGAACGATCGTACATGGTTTTGTATGTGGAAGATAGAAAGAGGAAGAGAAAGAAGGAGAGAGAGAGAGAGAGAGAGAGAGAGAGAGAGAGAGAGGGTAGGGGGGTTGAGTATACGGCTACTCCACCTGCTCACCTTCTCGTTTCTCGCTCTTCAAAACTTCTAGCTCAATGCTTGAAGGAGAGTTAATTCCGTAACCACTTCCGCTTTTCGATGCCAGCTGCGAATTTACGTACTGGGACATACGTTCGCAGCACCCATACCATTTCAGAAAACATACAAGGGCGCAAAAAAAATATATATCCGTATATTAATATAGTGGTTCTCGTATACAAAAATGTATATAATAATTGAAAGTGAGAAAGAAACGGAAAAAGAGTTTCCATGGGGGCTGTATTTAAGGACTCATAGCAGTGACTATACCCTAGTCAAATGGGTGTTGACATTTCCCAACAACTGTTTGCAACGTTCAACAAATAATTTAATTAATCGACGCTGAATTCGTCTTGCAGTATGTCTTGTTAACATTGAAAAATATTCATAACTATAGATTTGCTTAACCATTAACTGATAAATGCAAAATTCCACGAAGTCATATTTTAATCGATATTTTTAGAAGAATAATTTGTATTTTCCAAGCGATTTAAACGCATGAACACTTATTTCGTTCCTTAAGAAATTCTCTATAAATTCACTGGGTCGATTTTTTTTTTTTTTTTTTCACTTCACCGTTTTCATGTTGCAGTTGATCACAAGAAATCTATGTCATAAACAAATAGTTTTTATTAAAAAATGGATAAATTTAAAAAAAGATCGACACAGTGAATTTGTAGAGAGTTTTTTGAGGAACAGAATAATCGTTCGTGCTTCGAAATCGTTTCAAAAATACGGACTTTTCTTCCAAAAATATGAAAAAAAATATGACTTTGTAGAATTTTGCATTTATCAGTTGATTAAACGTATCTATAGTTATCAACATTTTTCTAAGTTAAAAAGACATCCTGGAAGACGAATTAAACGTCGATTAATTAATTTATGTGTTGCATACAACTCTTTTAAAAATTTAACACAGGTTTGACAAGGGTAGTCACTGCTGTAAATCCTTAAGGAATTCGCCGCCGATTTAGGGCGACTATGACGTCGACCATTTTTTATTGAACGAAGTGAACTTTTTTTCATAGAAATTTGGAGCTCAGTTTTCAATTCTGAATTGTTATTTTCTTCGTTTGCTCGATGTGTTGAAAAATTTGTTATGATTTTTAAGAGTATTTACACGATTATTTGTTGATCGGTATACGTACAGATTGTATTTTTTTGTTCATCGTGTGTGATCAAAAACTTTATAAGAATTAAATATACGAAATAATCGCGTGTTGCCATGTTTTGGTACAGAAAAGCTTTTCGTTTTGGTTTTACGGGGTTTTTTCTTTCAAATGTATAGTTATTTTCTCCCCATGCGTGCATGTGTAAGTGTAGGGTGTATTAGTTTTTCTCCCCTCGTTTTCATGCTTGCATGCTTTACACCCTCGAGCGATTTTCTTTCTTCCCTGGACGCGCAAATGGCGGACAATCTGGTGCGAACGATATTTTCTATTTGAAAGCATCGATGAGCTACACATTCACGCGGGGTAAAAAAGAAACGGAAGCACATAACACCGTCTCGAACTGTTTTGCACACCCTGACAAAAAAATTCCATTAACCTTTAAACATACCAGAAAGCTGCTCTGACGATGTGAAAAAAAAAAAAAAACACTCTTGATGTAAAGCACTTTATTATAATACGTACATTCAAAAGTTCATTCAACGTCTATAATATTGTCACTACGTCACGCTTTTCGAAGCGAAAGCTCAAACCGCATCCACAATAATGGAGTGTCCTATTCAACCTTCCGATCCATAAACCCTCCGATCTACTTTCTCTCAAATACGATTATCGAAACCATTATCACCAAATTTGTCATGTGGAAAATTCAGAGCGTCTTCTAATAGATTATAAAAAAAAACTGTTGTTGATTAAATTTCTCTACAGAATATGTCTTCGCGTATAAAACGATGTAAAGGGACTTGACGTTTGCAGATCGAATAATTGAACTTCGTCGCTTTTTTACCCTCGATTGTCAAGCAGTGCTATTTTACCGAAATATTCCTTCCAAGTTTCCACACCTCGATTCAACAAGAGAGAAAAGTCTCGGTTGTTTATCGCAACCGGAAGTAAAGGAGAGCAAGCAGCGGTTTGTGAACCGCTTTTACAGTTTTTGTTGTAATGACCTTTTTTATTTGTACATAAATATACATATATATTCACATTTATATGATGCTCGTATGCTTGGTTTCATATCGTATCGTATGAACACTGAAAAATCTCCTTCGCAAAAAAACGTCGAAAAAAAAATCGCGCTGTGTATATATTTTCTTTACGATAAGCCCGACTCGCGTCATTGACGTAGGACACACCTTGCCCTATCACAAAAGGTGAGAAAAGTACGAAAAGAGAAGGAATAATAAACATGATCATAAAATCTGACACATAATCTCGATCTATTGAAAATTCATATACTGATTACTTTCCCAAACACATTCAATCCTGAGGTATCGAATTTCGTACTATATAACGCAACACGAGAGATTTTTTCCATTATATTACCACAGTTGCTAATTTTAAATTGAAGGATTTTTATCGCTCAAATTTCCTGTGGGTTTAAAAAATTAAAAGACTATTTGAATAAAAAATTGACTACTTTTCAAAGTCTTACGCTGCGAGGAAATCTGCGCAAAAACAACAATAAAATAAAAGCAATTTCAATGCTATTTCAAGTATGCAAACTTTAATATTAAACATAGGGTATATACGATTATTCAGCAAAAATCCAAAGTGAAGAACGATACGAGTCTGTTACTAAAAGTCTGTTCTTGACAATACTTACGAAGGTGCTTCAAGTGTTGCATTCGAATATATGAACATTTATATACACGTGTGAGTATTTTCATTGAATTGCGAAAATGATGTTTGGGTTGAAATTCTCAGGGATTGAAGACTAAATGAAAAGATGTGTACACGAGTACGATCAATGAAACGATTAAATAATATTTTTTGTATAGTAGATCTCTTCACGTCCATATAAATTCAAAAGCTCAAAGAGGTAGAGCAATATTTTATTATACATTCAGAAAGAGGAAGAGACTAATAGGAAAAGGAGAGAAACAGATAACGTATTTTCCACGCGTTATACCTCGTTCTCTCTCTCCTTCGTAGTGAATCTTGAGGCGTTTTCTGTTCCGGAAATTCATAGCAGTAAGTTGACGAGCGAGGAGTATAAGGAACCTAGTTGGTCGAGAAACCCTCGTTAGGTCCCCATGTTACCTTCTAGTTGGAGCAGAGGAAGAGAGAGAGAGAGAGAGAGAGCGAGAAAATGAGAATGAGAAACGAGAGAAAGTAGGAATGGGGTGGTAGGGATAGCTATATCCGCCAGGCATATCAGGGGTTCCTGATGGCAAGGAGCTAGTGAAGAATATACATCTACATACATACACTTGGGAATTTCTGAAACTTTCCTCGCTGCTGCTTCGAATATACTCAGGGATTCTCATTCATTCGTGGACGATAAAGTTGTGGCATTCTCACTAAAGGGTTACCGGCGACGCTTTTCTTTCTTCCTCCTTTTGATTTTTCTCTCTTTTCATGTTCCTTTCTCTAGTTCACTCACGACAAGAGATTGAAGAGATCGGTGGCGAGACACTCGAGACGAACGTGCCTCTTTACTCCTTTGCTCCATACGGTGGGAAACGCTTTAGTACTTGCTGTTTATATACCTGGTGTACAACAACCCTGCTCGACCCTATATTCTGCGAGGGCAAACATTTCCCAGTTTCATCATTGCCAAAGGCTTTTTTCTCTTTCACTTTGTTCACGAGCTCGATTTTGCTCCTTAACCTCTCTGTTTCTCTATCTCTCTCTCTTTCATTGCCATACATACACACACACGCACAACAAATATGACTAACCAAGAATTTTGGACACTCGAATGTCACTTGGACTTGTTTGTTGTCAACAATTTTTTATACTCAAACAAGTCCCTTCTGACCTCAGCTTTTAAATATTTTAAAAAAGTAGAATTTCCTTCAGGAATGCTGTAAACCCTCATTTCTGAAGGACGAATATTGATGATTTTTAATATCCGCAATTCGATCTGGTTCATTGGTGAATTTTAGAATTCAACGTATTTTCAATCGTGAGAGTTTGACGTGAATGACGGAGAATATGCCTTTGGGTTGGAAGCTTAGTACTGTTACGATTAAATGAGAATTTCTGCTTTCCAAGGGACAAAAAGAGAGAGGGGTAAAAATATAATGAAAACTTTGCCGAAAAGTAAAAGATATGAACCGAAGGTAAGATGGTAAATGGAAAAAAGCCGGGTCAAGATATCCAATATACTTGGTATCTATATATAAAGGTGTGGCTATCAGACTTTGGTGGTTGGGAACTTTTCGACCATTCCAGAGGGATATTTCCGAGCCTATTGCGTGGTTAAGGTTACATTTTTGCCTCTTCTTTTCACTCATTCTGCCATCTCATGCTCTATCGTCCTCGTTCTCCTGTTTTCTTTTTCTTCGTTTTTTTTTTTTTTTTTTTTTCATTCTCCACACCCTTTGTCATCGCGCTGTATCTGCCATCTTGTCCGTCGTATGTCTGCCTTTGACCCACATCCTTTTGAAGAATCATGTCACAAAATGCCTTTTTCACAATATATCTTGAATTTTCTGAATTTTTATTCTGTGGTAGACGATAAGACTTTGCAATGTAATACAATTATTGAAATGTATATTAAATCGAATTTTATCTGCTTTTAATCGTCGCAACTTGAAATTAAATAACAGTGAATAATGAATTTTCCTTATTTGTTCATATTCCATGGCATTTCACGCGGCTGTGACCTCGAACATTTTTAATGTTTTGATTTTTTAAAATAAAATAGTATCCCATGCAAGGAATATCCACACCATCCAATATCTAACGACAATATATCTTTTGAACTTTGACGTATCGACAAATGTTTATCTATTTTTTTTTGTTTTTTTTTTTTTTTTCATTTTGGTTCACACCTTCATGAAGAACAAGAAAACAGTTTTTTACTTATTGTTGTCAACGTTTTCCTTCATGTGGAGTCAAGAGTACGTATTTATTTCAAAATGATTGCTATTTTTTATTCTGTTCAAAGAATTCTCTCAAACAGTATGATGAATTATACAAACTTTAACGCTGATCCCATGCATGGTAAGCCCATTTTTCGTTGTATGAATTAACTTTTTTCTTTTTAATAGAAATTTGAAGGTTTAATTAATTATAAATCTTACGGTTGAAGAAAAAGGTGTCAATAAGTGCTTTGACACCATTTAGTAGTGACGAACATTAAATCTAAGCATATATCAAAAATTGGTAATGAAACAAGAAATCACTCTTTGTCGTTAAATAGCTGACGTTGAATCGTGTCAATTAATAGAAACGTGAATGAATCTTGAAAGCTGCTGTTTCGATATCGTAAATACATATCGTATTAATAGTTGTGAATGACAGTATTTCTCTGTGATGTTATGTTTCATTGGCTTCAACGTTCAATGGTTCCAGTGCGTTAGTGTTCGTGTGAAACCTGACAACCGCTTGAAGCTTTACTACTTACTTCCTTTCCTTTTTTTTCATTCTTCTCTCTTTAATTCCTCTTGCCGACAGTGTAACGTACGCGAATATTGCACCACGACGTTTATAACTGTATACAAACGTATTGATTACACGTTTATATTTATGTTTTCCTTTATATTTCATTCCGTTCTGCGTTTCTCTACACCTTAACACTCGGTCTCCGCATTTATATGATCATTGTTACGCGAACTTTATACACTTGTGCAAACCTTAATCCCGCGTATAGATTCGAAAGTTTTCTCGCACTTGTAAAATGCACTTCCCTCGACATTCTTCGGCCCCTTACTCATCCGTGGCTTCAATAACACCGGAAGTCTCATCATGACCATACTTAAATACAGGACTTCCGGTCATTGATACTCCATCGATGATATCAAATGTTTTTCCGCACATTCACGACAACTGGTGCAAACTTGGACCCCCCATCCTGGTTTTTACTAGAATAAAGTCTCAATTGCTTTTAGTGCAAAACACTATAGTTGGTCATGGACTTTGATTGAATTTAGTATGAATTTTTATGATTAAAGATTCTAGAACATAAGTAGAGACAAATTTTCTGGGGCATTAAATTTCAAATGAAAATGCAAACATATTAAATGAGTAATGCATCATTTGCCTTCGGTAGAAATTATATAAAGATCGGGACTATAAAAGTTTTACGAACACGAACCGACCAATTAATGACTCTCTGTGACGACACTTTTTCATTGATGTTTATCAGTTTTCCGATTGATTTTTATAGAAAAAAAAAAAAAAGTTGTTGTCTCATATATTTCCTATTTGTATCCTTGACGTTAATGAAAAATTGATTGTCTACATTTATTCGTCGTAATGAATATTGATGGAGCTTATAAAAGAGATGGAAAATAACCGGAAATTCAAACTCATCACCCATGTCTATACCCATAAACTTTCCTCTGAAAATCTCCCTCTCGCTTTCGTAATAATTTTCTTGTCGGTAAGCACTCATGCGTATTCACCTTATATCCTCTCACGAACGTCCGTTTTGGTCAAGAGGGATGTGACCACTGAAAGCGAAATTAAATAGGATACCGTTATCTCTATCGGACGCAAAGTCAAGAGCCATTTTACACATTAAAATCAAGGGTCATCAATCTTCACGCCTTCTATCTTTTGCTCACACCTCGAACTGGAACATTGTCTGCTGTTACCGCGACGTATATTTGTTCATATATACTTTGACATTGAAATTGTTTACTAAGTAAAAATGTGAACAAAATTCGAAAAACATTGGCAGTTCAAACTTTTACAGTGTTCCGTACCTGTGTTTCCCAGTGTGCGCAGATCCATACAAATTCAGTTCAACAAAAGCAGCTGATGAATGGCCAGTAAAAATAAATTCTTGTCAATTAAAAATTGTGATTTTTAATGGATGGTTAAGAGATTTTTTTCTACATTCAGTTCAAAAGTCACCCAACAAAGATCCCAAATAAAACGAACTAATTAGTGTGTTCTAAATGTACGAAACTATTTTAGGCAACAGAAAATGTTTAAGAAAAAAGCGTCGTATTCTAACGATGCAAACTTCAACGCCGTGAATTAGTCAGAGACTCTTTCGTAACTATGTCGTACATATATACACAAAATTTAACAAACTAGCCTTGACAGTTTCGATTCAACTTTTGAAACAACACGTAAATCACCGTGTACCGTGTCTGGTTCTAGTACATTGGAAACTACTCCCTCAGGGTCTTACACGCCACTCCATGACACAAGCAGAAAAACGTTTACGTTTTATCTCAACTTCTACGTGCTCAGTCTTTCTCTCTTTCCCATATATTTTCGCTGGTATTCCCAGACTCATCAATTCTCACTTACGGACAAATGACCGTAAATTTCGGATGGAATACGGACCCTATACATAAATACGATATCGTGTCACTTACCGACCACTATATATTCACATATACAAATTTCCCACGTATATTTCAATATATCAATCTATGAACTTTGTATAAATTTAGATTAAAACGGATTCAATTATTCAAATATATATTAATGTCCGATTTTTTTTTCTCATTTCAGGTAAGTCTACATCATCGTGCAAACGTTACTTTTGTTTATCGGATTGTACACGAATGCAGTATTGCGGTATGAAATTCTTTTATATTCTTTATTGTTATTTTTATTATTCTTATTATCACTGATAGTTTTTGTATCTTCTAAAGTTCGTGACAACGTCGCATTATTACTACGATTTGTAGTCTACACATTGAAACTCCATCAAATATGTATATATATGTTTATATATATAATGGCAATGACTCTAATTAGCTGTATTTAATAAGTCTCTGGCCCTATAAAACGTCACGCCTGATCGCGTGCTCCACTCTGCTTGAAAGAACTTGAATCGTATTTTGCAG
Source organism: Campoletis raptor (assembly GCA_948107755.1). Classification (NCBI taxonomy): domain Eukaryota; kingdom Metazoa; phylum Arthropoda; class Insecta; order Hymenoptera; family Ichneumonidae; genus Campoletis; species Campoletis raptor. Next base: position 29,755,609 of record OX403622.1, on the reverse strand, counting down.
ACTGTATAACTATCGTCAAATGTTGTGGCTTTGTCTCTGCAGTAAAAAAAAAATGTATATAATAGAAATGCGGTCATAAGCTTGTAATAAAAAAAAGATTTTTTTTTCTTTTTTTTTTCTTCATTTCTGTGCTTCGTGCTTTATCCTCTACGCGACTTGGAAAAAAAAAATACATTAATTCGGTCAAGACACAAATTATAAGCAATGCAGTTAGTTTGGTCTTTACTTCGAAAGTAGTTGAAAGTTGCGAAGGCTGCAATTTTGTTTTGACTAGTTTTTCATTATATTAACTTTTCTTAATTTTCTTCAGAAATACGAAGATGGACATTGGAATAAATTCAAGGGTTATTTATGACACAGGCTTTTACGGTTTTTAATTAAATTCTGATAAATTGAAACGGTGCTTATTTGACAAGAAAAAAGTGCAAATTTAACATTTCGCTTTTCTATTGTTCCGACCGTTAGAGGCAACAGTAAAACTCAATATTTTCTCTTTTTCAATGCGTGCACTGGACAGTATTCTGATGTTGACGCACGTTCCGTGTCTGCTTCTCGTAATATATTAATAAAAACATTCGCAAAGGATATTCGACAAAGGCTCGTGTGAAAAATATGCCGTGGCTCACTCTGTGCCTGTACGACTTCAGGCCATGGTTCAGTCGGTATCTCGCCACCGCGAGTGCGAGAGAGATAGCTGCAAATTGTGAAATTTAACATTTTCGACGCAGTTTTACCGATTACAAAAAACCTTTGTCAGCGGATTTTTTCCACGGTTCTGCGTCCGTTGACAGAGTCCTTTTGTAATCTGTCAAACGATGCAACAAATAAATTTAATTTCGATAATTCGAGGCGAGATTAGGTGAATGACTCTATCTTTTTAAAGCAGCTAGACATTAAAAATGTTGATGCGAAACTTTTATCATTACTCGAGACCATCATGATAATTATTTACGTTTTTGTTATATTAGAAAATCAAATGATCAACTAATAGACACTTATGCACAAAGTTTGACGAATTAAGCAACGAAGCTGTTTACGCTTTTGCGACTTCTTCAAAATTGCAGTCTTTTCACTAAAATTATACTCGGAAAGAAGATTTAAATGTAATATAAGTTTGTCGCGATTTCACAAATAATTGGATACACGATCCAAGAAAATCGCTTTACTAATTTCATAAGGGAATAAAAGAAGCTGTAAATCAAGCAATACGAAAATAATAATGAAAGAAAATGAAACGTAAAAAAAAAGAAAAAAAAAAATTTAGTCGAAAGAAGCTGACAGTCACAGGACAAGAAGAGAGAAAAGAGATCAGAAAGAGATGAATAGAGAGCGAAAGAGAGAAAGGAGAGAGGTAGAAAGTCAGAGTGTGGAAACGTATGTCTGGGATTCTGGAATGCAAGAGGAGAGAAATTTGTCTCCGGTGGCCGGTAACAACGTGCCCAATTTCCGGGGAACGTCTCAACTCTAGTTGGTTACACGACGAGTATATGACGGTGTGTGATAGAGGCTGCACATGTATGTACGGGACTTCAGTAACATATTCTCAACCCAGTTCTCAATTCATATGACATAAAAACTATAGTATTTTAAGTACTATTTTTTCTTTATTTTCAAACTAAACAACAAATAAAACTATTTATATGAACATTCTGTCGATATGTTTGAAGAATCATTGGTTTCAGTTCAAGAAGAAACTTCATGTTATAATTGGAAATCTCCAGAGTTTCGATAAACTTTCTTCGATCTCAATGTTCTAAACAAGAGAAGCCTGTTACTTGTTATTTGTTTAAGTGTCAATGATTTTTGGATTCTTGAGTACTACTCTCTACCAAAGTAACGTAAAACTTTATAAGAAAACAAAATTTTCATCGTTATTTCTCTTTTGAGCTATTGTTCCATGATAGAATTTCGTGAATTATGATTTTCCTTGACTTCGTTTTTTTCTATATGTTTATACCTATTTATCTTTACTTTCTGAAAAGAACGAGAATGATCGCCGCATTACAAGGTTCGAGGTCCGGTCTCGAACCTCAACGAGTCATCGCACCCTGTAGACGCTACGACCGGGGCTCGTTCACTGCTCTCCGTACTGGACAAAGGAGCCTCTCTCTTTCCTTTACATTCTACCCGATACTGCCAACATGAACTTCCATTAAATATATATATATATATATAATATACATGCACGTAAAGTACGAACACAGAAGTAATGGTGTAACATATTCAACATGGAGTTCTGATCGACCTTCGAACGTATACAAAACATACATCGAGCTGAAATTTTTTTACTCTCATATCGCAGTATATTCTATGACCTCACAATGAATGAAATTTATTTTTAATTTTCGGAATACGAATCCAATGTAGACCTTTTTACGTTTCAATAGAATCGTAGAATCATTAGAGCTGCTCAGATTCTATGGTTTTTCTCGTGCCAATGGTTCCAGCTCATTTTTGGTCTTCAGGTTCGTTCTAGTTCATTTAGTTAGGTTGGATTTTTGCCCCATGGCTATTTCAATGAGAAAAAGTGAGGGCGACTGAGACATCGTTGTTCTGTAGCTAAGCCACAGCCAAGTCTACTCGTTCGTTCGTTCCCACCGACCTCATCCTTTTCTCTTGGACTTATTCTCCTTCTTATCTTTCATTTATTCTTGTTTTGCATCATCTTCTTATTCTCCCTGTTCTTCTCATTCTTCTTCTTCTTCTTCTTCTTCGTGTTCAGTTGCTAGTGCGCCTTTTCTCGCTCGAGTCTCTTTTTCTCTTTTTCTCGTGGCTACTCGCGTATCAGACTCTCCTCCAATGTGGATTGGCCTGCGAACCCTACTGCCTGATCATTCCTTTTTCAGCCTTTTGCATTCTCCTGGCGTGAGCGCTGGGAAACGTGCCCATGCTTGTTGTTCGCCTCTCTCCCTCCTTACCCTTGTTCCTCTCTTCTTCTACCCCACAACACACCTATGATATTTCTCTTTCTACCTTTTTATTTTATCTTTCGTTCTCTCTAGCTCAACTCTTCTTAGATATACTTATATACGTTTGTACCAGACTCTTCGTTGGTTCCACGTCCTTCAATAATTCACCACGATGCAGTCAAATAACCATGCACGCCTTAAATGTCTACCAGGAAAACAAATTCGTATTCTTAAAACTATATTCAACGACTCGTTCACACAAATGTGTACGATTTCTTTTGCTATCGTACATACTACATGGTGGACCTAAATTTATACGAATTTTAATATTCTATTTATCTTCTTCTTGAATTTGCATCAATCGCTCTTTTTTTTATCTCTTTTACAAATTTTCTTTGTCTGAATTCAAGTTTCTTTCGATAGTACACGAGAAATATTGTTTCATTACACGCCGTTGATACATCCTATCAAATATTTATTTTGCTCTATTTTTCTCTTCGTTTAGGTTTCCACAAATTCGTATGAAATGAGAAACTTTAGGAATTGCGAACGAGGGATGGAATAAGCAGGAGGAACATCGCGAGATTGATTAAATTCTCGGTATTTTTTCAACTCTTCGTCTTCTTTTTATCTTTCGTGAGATCCGGAAACGCGTCAGACGTTCATCATCTCGGAATTTCTACTCTTCTGCTAGATCAATGTTCGTGTGTCTGTGAATCGTATGTGAAGATACCTTGAGGGTTGATTGCCACGTCTCGTTCGCTATAATACTAGCGAAACACGAACGCACCGAGCAAGCAATCGCGATTGAGTGAAAAGGCGAAAGATGCTCGTTGTGTTTCTCATATTCGTGTGGATGAAGGAAAGTGAAATAGTAAGCAATGTTCGGAATAATATAAAAACTCCGACTGGGTGCGGGTGCAAAGAGGTGTCAGCTCCTCCGGCTGATATCTTGTCGAGAAACAGAAATGTTTCATGTAGAAAAGAAAAATGAAATTCTCCGCTTTTCCAATGTATACCGAGTGTCCCACATGTCATTCTTAAAATTCACCGAACAAAGTGATCACGAAATTGAAAAAATCATAATTCAGTTATTTTTCGTACAGCCGTGAATCCATTTGTTTGTTTGTTTTTTTTTTTCACCATATTTATAAACTACTCTCACAGTAAATACGATGCACAAAACACAAATAAGAGACGAAAGTAATTGAGATCTGATGAAAGTCGTACCGGCTGGTATTTTCTAATATAATTTTTTTTTCATTCGAATCCCATTAGTGGAGAGCACATCGAAGAAGAAAATCTTTGAAATTTTGAAATCTTTCCTTCACAGTTTAGGAAACTTGTGTATAAACGAAATAACGAAATGTTGCTTTATTATGTCGCTTTGATTCTTTCACGAGGTTCACTTTCTGTCACGCGAAACGTCGTCATCAAAGCTTCAGTATTCTCGCGTGCGTGAATCCATCAAATGATGGAAAAATGATCATTTGCACTTCTTTGATTTTCTACCTCCTCTGTCTTCTTATCGACACACACAATCTTTCAAGGAAGACTCGAAACACGAATATAATCGCTTGATATATCGTCGTACTAAATGTCTCACCTATGAATCCGAGACAACAAAGTTTTTAGTGTATGAAACTTCTTGGATAAAACCCTCTCCATTTACCCTTCATCCCTTTAGCCAACTTTCTTCTCTGATCCATTTACAGACACGATTCTATCCGTGCACGCGAAACTTTCCAACGAACTATGTTAATTTGAACAAACTCTTTGTGTACCCAAACTGACGCGAACCTGCATTTGAGTGTCACATTTAATGGGCTTAATGACGTATTAGATGAAACACTGTCATTCATAGAGTTTTTGCAAGAAAAATAGAAGCAACTTAAGTAGATGAGAAAAATGTCAATTAAAACATTCAATGACAGCTTAATCAATAGCTGAATTTGTTGATCAATTATTTATCTGATTCAAGCATCGTGAAACAAACCCCGGGCAACTTTTATTTTTTGCATTTTGTTTTTAAATTACTTTATTCGAGTAACTCGTAATATTTCATTTCATTTTTTCATGCATTAATTTTAAGGTCGTTTCAATTTCTTTAGTAGATTGAGTTTTCAAATTGTACTAAATATATGATCAGTTATCGTAGACGAAGACAAAACTTTATTCTGTATAGTAATGATAACAATAATAGTAATAATGTCAATAATAATAACAATGTAAACATTTATGTGTTCATAAATCATTTATCGATATGTCCGCGTTTATTTCTTGTTCCATAATGTCTAATTTATGTTTACTGTCCATCGATGAAATGTCGTTGTCAAACCCTATATGATTTAGATATTCATAAATGTACTATATATTCTTTCTATATACATATTCACATCGAATTGCTCTATATAAACGAACTGGTTGAGGTTAATATTCAAGTTTAACTGTATACATGAGTACTTCTGTTACGCTTCGATAACACGTCATACTCACTGATATACTGTGCATATATATGTATATATATGTCGATGTATGAATGTGTTTGCAGTCTATACCCGAGATCCGTCTAGATCCGTCCGAGATCGGTCTATGCGAGATCCCGTCGTTATTCCCGCCGATTTTCTGTATAAATTAACGCTTATGACGCCATATTCCATAGCCGTAGGCGCCACTCATGTCCCCTTCGGGTGTACCCTCAGTTACCATTCTTTGCTTCCACGACGACGCGTTTTTTCAACCCCCTGCGAAAACAGACGAACACGACGGCAGGGAAAAAAACTTTACACTTTTTTTTTTTTCCATAATTATCCATAAGTCATTCTATATTTTTTGTCGTCTCGTGCAGCACAATTCTGACATCTTTTCATTATTTAACCGTATTTTACGTGAATTTCAACGATTCTTATACGCAGCGTATCCCAAAGATTATGTCACGCAACATTAACGAACATTTTGAATCAGTACAATTTTTATTCTTCAACTACTTTTACCTTTTTCTTTCCGTCTTGATGCGATGAGGGATGAAAAAAATGCACCTATTGCCGCTTTACTTTTTAACGTTAAAATTGCATTTCTCAAAAGTTTTATTCGTACAGTTGGTTGTCATCCAATTGCACATGACATTTCAGACAGTACGTGTTTCGTTTTTTTTTTTTTTGTTTTTTTTTTTCGTATTTATTCACGAGGGAATTTGCAACTCTTTTCATTGTATTTACTTTTCTGACTGTCTCTTTCTGACGCATGACAAAATGTGACGAAGGGTACTGTGTATGAATAATTATTATTATTGCACGATTTGCTAAGCGCGACAGAGACAACGTTGACGCAACTGACAGAACGGAATGAGCTAAAGAATTGATTACGAAAATAAAATTACTGAACTATTATATTATTTCATGCACAATACGTCACGTGATGAATTTTTTTCTTTTTCTCATTTTTTACTTTCATTAAGACACTGCTATAAGCTCACAGTTGCTTCATTTTTCTATCAAAAGCAGCAAAAGTTCGGGATTATCTCTCCCTTCTCTTTTTTTTTCATTTTTTTCCCCCAACACTTTCGTGTGTATTGAAAAGTAATACCAACTGACACGCGAAACGTATTATCAAGTTTGGTGGAACTGATAGACCTAGCGAGACACGAAGGACATAGCAATCTCAACTACACAGGGGTGCCGCACGCAAACGTGTCTCGAATTCAGATTAAAAGTTTAGCTATTCTTGGATGGTATAAGTTTGCTCGTAAGGGTAAACTTTTACTTGAAAATGTATATTCGTTGTACTAAAATATAATATGTAAAAAGGAATTTCTCAATTTTCAAAACTTTTTGTATCATGTTATTTCACCATCTTCTTGATTTAATTAAAAAATTCGTCGCTGTCACTTGGATTGAGATTAATAACTTCGAATTTGTATGAAAGACCGATGAATCATTAACTCTTACCGCAAAATCTTCGTTGCTTCATTTAAAAACATGTTCTTTTTAGTTCCGTTGAATTAAAACTTTGCGAAATTGAGAATAATTATTCGAAGCTATTCCAGAAACGAGACTAAGCTTCGAGTTCGTTGACAATTTGAATGCATTTTTTATTTACTCTTCATGAAATTTTATTTAGTTTCATTTTCACAATTATAATATAAAAAATTGAGTATTTCAATAATGTATTTCATTTTTTTATTTTTTTATTTTATTTTTATTTTATTATGATCCTCGTGGGTCGCATGAATTTTCTAAAAATCTTGAAAACTCGTGGAGTGCAACCTCTGTCATATAATTCACTTTGTCATGCATTTATGGATTTTGAGCTAGCGTCGGTAAAGCACTTTCGTTCTATCAAGTAAGAGCTCGAAAAAAACGCATAAATATATGTATATGCTTGGAAAATAAAAAAATAAAAAACTTGCATATAGATTATAGGGAGAATAAAACGCTGTAGCTTCGAAGATACCGAAAGAATACGACCACGAATATCCTCTTGTTGTTGTAATAGTCTGATGTTGAGAAAAGGGTGGTTAAGGGTGGTCTTTACATCCCCCAACGCATACCGAGATAAAACTCTATACATGCTTGTTGAGGTAGCAATGAAAATTTATGAGAAACATCGAATATTCCAGCTTGCATGTCGGTCACGTTGAGCGCTCGGCAAGTCTTTTGTGCCTGTCTCTTCCTTCCGAATAGTTTCGAGAATTCAACTATCTTACAGTGGAGAATTCAACACTCGTGAGATATTCTTGGACGCCGAAGTATTCTTTAGGTTTCGTGTTGAATTTTTAATTCTTCGTATAAACTATTTTCAAAGTTTCGTTTCAGATAAACATTTTGTTATTTCAACATTGTCGTTTAGTTTCTTTCTGTTATTTTGTTGTTTTATTTTTTCAAGGAAATTTTGTTAAGCTTTTAAGCAATGCGTTCAATTGACTTTTAATTTGCTACTGAGAGTACGAATTTGAACTCGAAACTTAGAAATAAAAAATTAGCTATATCTCTATTTGTTCGAATAGAAATTAGCAAACGAAAAATTTCGAATAAATTCTGTCAAATTTTTTGAAGTGTATTGAGTTTAGAAAAAAAAATGCCATACCTGCGTTCATGGTGGTTCAGTAGAATATGACTATTTTCATGGACAAGTAAGAAATTCGATTATTCATCAATATGTCATATTTGAGCAATTAACAAATAAAGACTGTTCATTTTTTTTCTTTTCGAATGTCTCAGGGATCGTGTAAGAATAAAAAAATGTGGTATTTCTTCTCAAAATAGTAGTTCAATAGAAATACAAAAACTGAGGAAAAAACAAATAGGTGGAACAACGTATGGTCCTCACTTGTAGCTCAAAAACCTGAAGTTCTGTATACAAATAAAAATGTAAACACCTTATTTTTTAGACTTCGACGATTCTCAGTTCTGTAATGTTTTTATTTCTCTCAATCAAGTTGAAAATAATCAACTTCCATGCTGATCATCATCGTATTAATTAAGTGGATTGAGAAAATGTATTTTTTAACATTCTCGAATGTATAATTTCAACTGGAAAGTTCTCCTCGAGATATTTAAAAAATGTGTTATTATGATCGTTCATCCTCTCTCGTGAATGCTATCCATATACCGGTCAGGATTGCGTTCCAATACTGTATATAGATTGGTATCGCAGTAAACACGTGCCGTGTCGTAAACGAGGTGATATAAAAAAAAGCAGCAAATTGAGTATAGAGAGAAAGAGTTTCGTGAAACGAGAGCACAAAGATGACGATCGGCTGGTAGTGAGCATGAGAATGAAGGACAGAAAAAAGAGAAAGAGAAAGACAGAGGCCCCAGGAGGTAATTTGCCAATTTGTATGCCGCTTGGGCCCAAGAGCGTCAAGCACATGGATCGTAAAGTATGATATAAACGCAAAGGTTACGTGCGCGCTCTTTCGATCTCTCTTTCCCTCCCTCTGCATTGCTCTTTCTCCCTTGTTCCCTCCCCCTTTCACTCTCACTCTCTCCCTCTCTAATCTCTCATTCCTTTTTTTTTCTACACCACAGTCAGTCAGCGAGAAATTCAACGTCGTCGACGACGAGCTGGTCATGAGGTTACCCCGCAAGTCCTGGTGAATGTTTAATTAAAACGAATTGCTTACGTCAGCTCTCGTCTCGTGTACCTAATGCTAAAAAATGGTCTCGCTACTCACCTCCTTCCTCTTTATACGCGAATCCTCGTTGCAGCAAGTTTAATCTCTTTACCCAATCTCGCTCTTGTCACTAATCCATCCGGATACTATCATCTATACTTTCCAAGAGATTTTTTTTTTGCTTCTAATGTCAGGTCTGACAATGCAAACATCTCAACTGGTTCAATTTTCTATAGTTCAAATAAATTTCGATCGAAATTCGAGAATAATTATCTTTTTCCCAATATTTGAGGTTTAAATGAAGTGATTTTCAAATTATCCAGCAATTGATAGTTTTATTTCATTTATACACATTACATTATTTTTTTTTTGTTTCATAATGAATAATACCAGTGAGTTCAATACGAATGATTTTTTAAATCTCTCAATTGTATTTTTCATTAATTATGAAAAATTCCAAGATTTATAACAAGTAGCGAGTAAGTTAGATTAAGTTTCAAAAAGATTAGATATGTTAAATTATCGTTGTAAAAAATAATAATAATAATAATAATTTCTACACTTCCCGCGAGGCATTCATTCGTATTAAAGCTTCCCGCCTGTCGAAACCACTCTTTTCAATCAAAGTACACACATATGTAAATCCAACTATCCATCCATTGTTGGGGATTTTTCACAGCGATAAATCGACGTGTCACTTCTCTTTCCTGAAACTTGTCACGGAAAATATTCTCGAAATAGAGAGGGAGTGAGAATGAAACCTCATCTCGATTGACTTCAAGAGGATTTTCGAGTGACGTATTTCCGTTTTTCTATTCAAAAACTCCTCTGGGCCTCGGAATTACGATTCTGAATCCTAAAATCTCAGTGTTTATGAACTTTTTATACTGCAAATCGCAATACACTAGACCTACTGTATTACAAGAATGAATCTATAAAATGTTCAACGAGATAATAGAAAAATCAAAAGTTATAAATTCGTTAATGAAAGAAAGTCTTCTAATTTGTTTGTTTTTTTTTAACTTAACGTATTTTTTCCATCGTTGTGTTAATGGACATAATGCTATTTTAACCCTTTCAGTACTAAATTTATCAAGACGTTGTCGATAATAGTTCAAGCGTGTATGTTCATGAAATAATCAGATAAACATGTACACATTTTGCGTCCCACGTTTCCCATCTGACGAATGTAAAAAGGGAAAAAAAGGAGAGGCCCGGCATCACTTTATAGGACGCCCGTATTCCTCATACCCGGCGGTGTCTCCGTTCTTCTCGTTCAGAAAACTTTCCGTGAAGAGTGTTATCGATTCAGCTAGCCCTCCTACGTCGTATACTCGTCGTGCGCCTTTAAGATACACTGGACGTACAGTCGTGGCAAAAAACAAAAATGATTTTTTTCGAAAATTCGTTCCCGCCATTTATCTTCCCAAAATCTTTGCTTCAATGATCGAGATAGTGTACAGAACATCAACAATAAATTTTCAGAACTTGGCTGTGTTGTAAAATGTTTATTCCAATCAGATGTTGTCAAAGATTTTTGTAGGACTCGCTCTCAAATGTTTTTTCTCTCACTCTCTCTCCATTTCTCTCTCTTGTCGATCCATCAAATGGGATTTCAAAGATTTACGGCACCCAGAATCTTTGATCTATTTTCATGTTTTCCGATTGGCTGATACCCCAAACGCTTCATTGGACTCACGAATTGATCCTGCGATACGCAGTATTATAAGATAACGGCAGGGTTTTTGCTTTGTAGCGAGTAAATTAATCGCAAATGAAATTGCGATTGGCTCTTTTATGCCGTCGAAAGAAAAAAAAAAAAAAGGTTTTCTATAAGCCCGCATAAACATTGTCTCGCCAACGCAATTCTTTTCGTCCTTTCGCTTTGTTTCATTCTTCAAAAACGCATCCAGTTACTCTTACCTCCCTGTTGATTTTTTTTGCTTCTTCTTTGTCTCGTACTCGAGAGAGCAAGGTGCGAAGAAGAATTCCGCTCCGATATGCAACATGCGCATTGTCAGGCATACACACTGTGCGGGTATATATACGAAATACAAACGAGTACCAAGTGTTTCGAGAGCAAGCAAGGAAATGAGAGATGCATTGATAATATGAGAGAGTAGCTACAAGAGCAATGGAATAAGACAGTGAAAAAAAGAGGGAGAATGTGTGAAAGAAATATGTGGGCTCACCAATGACAATGCTCCTAGCTTCTTCCCTCCTTAACACTCCAAGCTTCCGTATAACCTTTCTTTCACCGGTAACAGCCCTTTAGCTTACCCTCTTTTCTTTTTGTTGACGTGAACCTTCCAACGAGTAGATTGCTATGCGGGATTTCTCCCTATTTTTTCAAGCAGAAATTCGATAGTCACTGTTTTATTCCGTAGACTGCAAGCATAGTCGTCTCTTGTTTTACAATGACGAAGAAATACAAAAGAAAAAAACATACCACCGATTGACCGAATTTTTTGCGTCTACGATTCGTTGAGATGCTGCACAATATTAAGCTGCTGTAAATTTATGGTTATAACTCTGTTGATATTTCTTACTGCTTTCAATGTTGTTCATTTTTGTCCAGTAAGAACATTTTTTTCATTAATAGCATTAGTTAATATATCCATCAATAGCCGAAACTTCGCCATTATAGAAAGTTAAATAGAACTTTTTTGAATGCCGTTAATCTGTTGTGTAGGAATAATGAATTCAAATTATTTTTAATAACTTGAATTTTTCGCTGCTCATTATGATTGAAAGTAGAAGAAATATTGAAAAATAATCTGGCGGGTATAGCTATCTGATAGAGTAAAAGCTCTGTGCAGATACAAGCACTATTATCACTATCGGTATCATGGCTACTATCGTCACGAATGGGCACCCTGAGAACCCCGTACTTATCCTACATCTTGTCTCGTGATAATGATAGTAGTTAACGCCACAGGTGTGCACTTCTAACTTTATTTCACTACCTTTCCTACCCTAGTCTCTTCGTCTATTCTTCCACTCCATTTACCATTTGCTATTTTTTTTCTTCCTTTCAACATGTAAGGCCTCGATCTCTATGTTGTTGAAAGTGAAGCCTTGACGAAACGTGCGTACATGACTCCTCTCGATAATCTAAAGGGATCTTGAGACTTCTGATAATATAGTGTCCAACGTATTGAACGAACTGACAACAAAATCGTGGTCCAATGTAAAATGGTTCGGATCTTTCAAGAAAACTATCAATTTTCATGTGTGATTTAATCAATTGGATCCTCCATTGGTTGCTGGAAAACATAATTTTATTTTCCTGTTTCACCCTTGGAGAAACGCGACCGAGCCCGTATTTTGTAGTACTTACGAATTGAGCCACCACAATTTCTATCGTTTTTACATCATCAGAAGATGCGATAATAAGACGTAAATGTAAAGTCATATTTAGGTCTGATAGGATCAAGAATTCAGTCGGGTTTGTTGATAAGTCTCAGGAGGGTTAAAGATACGGGTTAATTAGTTGATGATCTTAATTGAAATCGTACTTCAAGAGAGGGCACACGAAATAAGTCCATTCCACTCGAAATTAGACACTTCCGTTCGAGCCGACGACCTCTCTGCATCATCGTATAATGTGCTCTTCGCGAGAATTCGTGCACGCCCAGTTTGTCATTGCGTCATCAGCGTTTCAAATCTTGGGATCGGATTTTCTTACGATTCCGATGATCGCAATGATATTCCCATAGATTTTTATTGTATGAATCGAGAATTATATATAAAATGTTGAATCCATTTAATTATAAGAATTCACGGGAAGAGATATTCTGAAGCGAAGAAAAATTGACACGCTGGATTGTTCCATTACTAAATTAACTGGAAACTTTACACAGCTTTTTCTGACAACGGAATTTTATGACAAGATAGACATATGAATACGTTCGCTTTGAATTGACAAACAAGGCTTTCATCAATGACTCGTTGACGTATAAGTTACCAAGTTCCACACGCATAAAACTACATAGACTTAGGAGTCCACTCCATATATCGTTCGAGACCTCGTGAGAATTTTGTTCGCAAACATGGCGGTAAGTCTCGTTGGCTTATTTTCTTTTTAAAAACAACGAGAATCCAACGAGAGCGCGTTGAAGCATGAGTGACTCGGGCTTGGGTATATAACGGCCTCTTTGACTCTCGTGTGACTCACTAACCGGTCAAACGGTGCTTGAACCTCTTCGTACATCGCGATCTTATGGAACTCTTGGTACTGGCGCTTTCGCGTGTCCTATTAATTATTTCTGCTTACAACGATTGTATATATGTATCTTCTTTCTTTCTGAGTCATCACCGCGCTGATTCGTAATCCGGAAGTCCTCCGTCGAATCCCATGTACTATACGGCTCTTGCGACGACCAAAAAGACATCCAGTCTACGCGATTTAATCTCTCAGAGCAACGCGGATAACGCTTTTATTCAGTAACCATCGATATCCGTAAATAACATTGAAGTATCTTCCATGTTGTTGGAAAATTGCTTATTTGTGTTTTTTTTTTTTTTTTTAGCATCAACGCGATAAAATTAGTTCGTAACAATGGCGTAAACGCGATTGAGCGGATTTCCCCAATGATTGGATAATAACTATTTTTGTCCTGGATATAAAAGGGATAGATCGATGACGTGATCGAGGGTATGGGAGTTTCTGTACCACAGACGGTTTACATATTGCCGTGAAATAGGCAGGGACAGTCTCTTGAGCGCTTCAAGAATCAATATGGCTTAACTTCAACGATGTTATATGTATACAAACATACATACATACATCCTAATAAGAAATGAGTGTGGCGCTTGCCTCAACGCCCCCACGTTTATTTTCTGACGTTACTTTGACCTTCTCTCGTTATATATCACTTTTTTCCTCCCCATTGGGTACGATGACCCCGAACTCTTGTACTGTTTATACTCTCCTGCCATCTACTTAACGGGATAGAACCAATGGAAAACATTCGCAATGAGTAATTTTGGAACTTGTTAAATTTCACTGCGGAATGAGACACACATGCGTGCTTGGACTTGGATACATTGAATACACGCAAGAAAACAAAGAGAAACATAGAGAGATTGCAACATCCGGAAATTGTGGTACCTCGTTGTCATCATACTTACTCCCTTGCACTTAGCAATGATTCTCGTTCTCGTGGATACATTTGAGAAAAACCAGACTATAGTCGTTCGTAACGCTCGACCTTCATTCGAAAATGTTGAAAAATAAAGTTTTAATCCGGGAGGCCACTTTGAGGTTCTCAAACGCAGCAAGTTTCCCACAAAAATTCACAGCTGTGTCTTTAAATATTCTTTAATGTCTGTTAATTCTGAATTTTCATTGTTTCACATATGTTCAACAGAATATTTGACACTAGCGTATAATTTATACTTGTTTGGAAAAATCATACATTCAGAAAAAAAAATCATACCTTAATATTTAGCGGACTAATACATTAATAGGCAATGGACTAAAGAAAATTAATCTCGCCATAGCTGTCAGGTTTTATCTCACTGGTCGATAAAACGTTAAGAGGCAAACAATAGATGGATTGGATCGTTGGTAAAAGCATGAACAATGATTCCCACTGGTCTAGAATGTTAGTGCTACCATTCGCTTGTTAACGATCGTGATGATTTCATGCTACCGAAGTTTGGTCGAGTAGGAGCCGCCAGTGGCGTCGAAACGTTATTGATTTTGTCGCTCGTTGGTGGCCGGAAGTGCGCCAGGTATTCAATGCGTATATACATTTGCACTAACATCCGGGTTAACCCTCTCGGATGTGGCCCATAAATCTTTCATCATCCTTATTGACTCTTAAGAAATCTCCGGCTTTAATTTATCATTTACAATTGCGCATTGTGGATCATTTATATGTGACGCAGTAATGAGTCCCAAGCGAATTAGTCTTGGACTTGAAAATAAAAAGATTCTGCTCTTTCAGAGGTTTTCATGATCCGGATATTTTCGATGCAACCAAGTTCCTTTTTTTTCTTCATCAAGCCACGAAATTGCAGTGTTTGGCTACGACAATTAAAAAGTATACTTTCGGAACGGAAACACTAAATCTGCCATAGAAATTGGATTGATTATGAATAAATTAATGTTAATAATAAATGAAGAACAAACATTGCTGTGTTCCAAAGATACGCAATTCAATACCAATGAACTATTTTCTTTTTGTATACTTTTTGCATTATAAACAAATATATTAAAAAATAGACGAGCGCAATTTTTTTAATTTTTCATTTCTGCTTATAATCGAATGCAGCTTCAATGTTGAATCCGAAATCCGGTTGATCGTGCATACATGTCATTGAAACCCAGTCATCTGCATTCTCTCTCCTGCGAGTCGCCTGTTTACATGGAATACTGGGCCATCGCTCTGTTTCATTGAATTTGTTTTGACGTTACAATAACTACAAGCAAAATAGTCCTTGTTTAATAGTAAAGGACATGGATGAGGAATTTTTTTTTTTTTCATGGAATTGTTAAATAATGCAGTCGATTTACTGACCATGGATTACAAAATATCGGCAAAGTTTGTTAAAATCAATTTAGTACGTTAATGAATACTCTGATGTAAGTTTAAATTGAACCGCGTTGGGTTAACCTTCTCCGCGCAGTAATACTGTACAGGGATGTGGATAGGAATCGAGGAGAGGGAAAAAGTGAGTGCGCGACGATGAACGCGGAACTTGGTGCTGTAGGGTCTTCGTTAAAGGGCGATGCACTGACGGTATATTCTCGGGGGTGGTTCTCGGCTATCTCTCCCTCCGTCTCTCTCTATCTTTTTGTCTCTCGCCCTTTCTCATGCATCGCAATCGGCCAGAGACCGGCAAGTCTGGGATGGTATGGTCGGTGGAGCGCGGCGTTAGGGCGTACGGGGTCGATGCGGAATCACCATGGCAACGAGACGCGTCGTCCGCCACCCCTTGCCACCGTCGGCTTGCCGGGGTGCATTCACCGAAGGGGTGCGCCCATTGCCAGCTAAATTACGAGGGGAAAGCAAGCGATGACGCCCAGCAGTTTCTGCCCCTTCTTCCCTTCCCTTTCAGCCAACCTAACGTTTGCGCCTCTCTCGCTCTCCCTTTTTGGCTGTTTCACTTTTATTACTGAATATGATGGGATAGAAGCAGTGAGATCATGCGAACAATATCGTGTAGACGAACAACTCTTGGTACTGAAATAACCGAATATCGGATTGGCGAAGTTATATTCACTAACTCCTCGAAAATGGAATCGTTGCCCAACGAAAATCAAAGTCTAGGGTCGAGGTTATAATCCGAGGCGTCAAGGTCCCCCTGTTGGCAAAATTTCAAGGCTCGGTCGTACTTTCAAGGTCAGCCTGCTGATACTTCTTGTTTCTCATATTCTTAGTCATTCTGTCAGCCCAGCATGCCTAGCCACGTGAATAAATATGACGAAATGGACTTGTGCACGCTCCCATCAATTCACTTCATCATCCAACATTACATCTAATATCTTCAGTTTATACACCCTTTAAAAAATTGCTATGGTGGATTAACTGAACTAGGTATCGGAACCGATTGAAAGCAGTTCAAATCATATTTTCGTTGGATCAATTATTTCAGTCGATAAATTGCCCACTTTGTTGTTTAGCAACGTTCATTGTTATTCTGTATTGCGCCATATTTGCAACAGCCAACCGAAGGGCGGGCTGTTTTATCATTTTATAGATTAATTTTAGACATTAAGTGTGAGGTGAAATCGATATACCTAATCAGATAGAAACTCGTAAATATAATGGGTTCAATAGTTGGGAAATAGTTGGGTTTCTGTTACGATCGTAGAACAAAGTGGTTCCTCATTTCGATTCGGGTCAACCACACGCATTATCTCTGACATGGCAGCAAAAAGTTTCATCAAATAAATAACGGGAATCCATAATCTACACCCTATCGTCTATTCAAGTAAAGTGATCGATATAATTAAATAATATTTACCATTTTTATTTACGCTGTTTATTTTTATAGTTCCAACTGCTTTCTCAATGCGTCATATTTGAAGTTCCGGGTCTCGTTAATTGTTTCATTTTCGAACGTATAATTATTTCTGTATAATTAGTTATATAAATTTATTCGTCGCTCTAAGTTACTCGAAAGTTTTGGAGACCTATGCGCAGAACCCTATGACGCCAAGGTCGGCCATCATGAAAGCATACTTGTGTCTTGTAGGGGTGTCGGGTTCTGGATACACACGTAAATACATATATGTACATACACGGTTTGGTATCTCCTTCGGCAAAGAGGGGCGAGGAAAAAGGGGAGTGGAATCGGCGGGCAGGAATACCGCGCAAGAGGGGTTGAAAGTACGAGGGAGAAAACAAAATACATGAGTGTAGAAGTGGCTGAGTTGGAAAGTCTGTGTAGACGGAGGAAGAGAATATCGCACAACGATCCCTTCAACGACGTTCATCGATCGGTAAAAAGTGCACGAACTCCGCATTAATAACTTTTTCATAATTTATATGCGTATACATGAAATTAAATTGTCATGTATATAAACATGTATTTCAGCTCCGTCGTGTATCGTGGCCGGTTGTGAAAAGACTGGGAGGTTATTTAATGCTATATTGTTAGTGGTGTTAGGATACATTGGAAAGTAATGTTACGGTTCATTCGTTGACTACGTTACTATTCACAATTTATGCCGCAGAGTTACTGAATTCTTTGGAACTTAAGACATAGAACCCTCTGGCTTTAAATATTTAAAGCCAGCCGCGTCATACTCTCACGCACTAACATCAAACTCCAGCCGGAGTTTCTGTACTACGAAGCATCGAAAATACCGGCATTATTTACCTTGGACCTTAGTCGATGCAAAGCTCATTTCTCTCTATCGTTGAAGCACTGCGGTTTCGGAGAAGCTATTCAGCAAGTTGCCATCGCATCTGGTTTCAGATTTTATGACCTGCTGATGGTGAATCCTTTGGCTCCACCAGCGACCGCGATTCGTATGTACTTCGGTTTGTGAATAGTAAACACAAACATAATGACGCAAAGAACGTGGGTGGGCATTGGATTTATAGTTTTTTCGCTTTATTTTTGATTTTTTTTTTTCAATACACTAAAGCAATACTTTTGGACCTTCCGCCGCAATGGAGTTGTCGAAAACCAATGATATCTGCGGCATATATTGCTTAATTCTGTACAAAGTTATAAACTCTGAATATTAACATTAATACCACCATTTAACAACAAACTTTTATACAACATTATGACAAATGGCTTAACAAGTTGAATTTACCTGTTTAGTAAATCTAGTGTTGGACCATTAACGACACGAACGTTTGATCGAACATTACGACGCGATACACTCAAAACAGTAACCTGAAGTACGCTAAATCAGTGGAGCGAAATGAAACTGAAGTGAAAATCCGCGTAACCGTATTCGACATGAACGAGTAGGCGTCATCAATCGATTCGCACAATGACGCATCTTTGTGTTGGGCAATCCTTCTTTTTTTTCCCCCGATTCTTTATAACGTCATCTATTAAGTTACGTATCAGTAATCACGGAGAATTTTACAATGTAAACTATAAAATACACTAAACAAACTATAAAATACACACTTGAATATTTAAAAGGCTTGTTAAAAACTCGTAAAAGCCACGGAACATAACATCTTTCATGATTATCTCCGATATGTGCTCGAGCCAATTGATGATGACACTATCCATTACAGATGTGCAATGCCCGAGCTTCCCAAGTCTGTCAGAGAAACTTTGAGAGAGTAACAATACATGCTCATGGCAAGAGCTCGGCAAAACGATCCCTGGCAACGAGAACGTTAACCTCAGTCTCTGTATCTCTGGATAACATCAAAATTCCTGCACGAAGGCGCAGTAGCAGCAGCCCCAACAGCAGAAAGGCGCAGCGTGTTAGTTGTTGCACGGGTCTCGAGAGCGACAAGGATTTAGTTACATAAAGAGAGGAGTCCTCTGTTGTCCTGTTGCTGAAAATGATGCCCTCGGGATGAACAATCGGGTCTGCAGCGCAGACCGCTACCCAGAGATATTTTAGCGGCTTGACCCTTTGTGCTAGAATCGCCATGAATCCATTAATGCTTTCTTTTTTCTTGGGCAAATCCTCAACCGTGTTCGTTGCTTTACGCTGGCACTACTGTAAAAAACAAACGATAAGAGCAGTTGTCGTGGTAATAGTAATGTAGTAGTAGTAGTAGTAATCTCTACCGCCATCGTAAATTTGCCAGAATAGAGGGGAGATCTGCGACGTGGGTGATGGTGTTACGGTGAGACAAAGAGCTTCGGAAATTCGAGAGTGGGGAGTACGAAGACTAAAGGGAATGGTTGAACAGAGTGAGGGTATTGTCGCTAGTGGGAGAAGAGCGATAACCTTCGCGCTCATGACCTTGGTCTATCTCTCTTTCTGTCTTTCGCAGGATGTTAGGTGCCCGAGTATGGCAGGCACTCGGCTGAAACATGGTCAGAACCAAGCGATTTAATTAAAGGGTCGGGTATGCGGGAGGACGGATGGGCGGCCGTAACGAGAGTAGTATTCGATACGAAAACGGACAGAACGAAGCCATACGAGACACGGTCTCCCGTGAGAATCGCCAAGTTTACTTTCTTACGTTTCTTGATGAAGTTCTACTCCTATTGGTTCCATTCGAACCCCGACGACCGTTACAATGAGCGATGAACCATTTATATAGTCACGCAAAAGCAAAAATATCTCGTCAAACATGGTTTCTCTTTACCCGTCGTTGATGTATAGAACAAATGAATTTAATCCTGTTTAAAGTGATTGCAGCAATAGCGGATATTGAATCTCTTCGAACCATGTGTTTACAAAGCATTACATATGTTTCTTTACTTAATTGCCTATCAAATATCACTATCAAATGAAAACAAAGGTTTCATTGTATTCATAGACACGCAATTACGTATCGAATGTCCACTATCCTCATTCAATAAAGAATAAAGCGGTAAAAACTACCGATCAGAATATTTCATCGCAATAGAAGAAAAAAACGCTGCCATTGACATTTTTCTTTTTTCTTTTTTTTTTTGTGTTGAATTGAAAATTCTAATCCGACCAACGGATTTACTGATCGTACATTGGTCTTACAATCGTAAGCTTAACCGTATGTTCATTTCGTTTGTTACAGGGATGCCGGTTGACTGAAGATGGCCTCCCCGACACCCTCGTTGGAATCTCGCGCAAATTCCCTCGGCTCCCTGGTCTCGGTGTCACCGCTAACGGTGAGCGGTAGCTCTCCGCCGGCAAGCGACTCAGCGATCTGCGACGTCGACACTTGCGACATCTGTCTCGACTCTGGTAAACCAGGTGACGGGCCTTGTCCTCACTGTCGGATTGGAAGTGCCGGTGGTGGTGTAAGGTGTACAGGCTGCAAATCAACCGAATCAGACGCCGTAGCGCGTTGCTTCGATTGCGCTAATTTTCTCTGTCCAAATTGCGTAATGGCGCATCAATTCATGCACTGTTTTGAAGGTCATCGGGTTCTAAATCTCGGTGATTCGAAGATGGAACAATCGGAATCGAGGAACAGCCTCGTGATAAGCGGTAGTGGGGGTGGTAGTGTCAACGGAGGTGGCAACGGTGAGAAAGCACTGTTCTGTCCACGTCACAAGACCGAATTACTGAAATATTTTTGTCGTGCTTGCACCGTACCCGTATGCAAAGAGTGCACAATAACCGATCATCCAGGCTCTCTTCACGATTGTGCTCACATTTCTGAGGCTGGACCACAACAGCTAGAGGCAGTTGCAAGGGCTGTCCAAGATTGTCGTGCAAAAGCTGCTGAAGTACGTACGGCTGTTAAAGCTGCTGACCATGGTGCTGCCAGACTTCAAGTACAATATCACAAAGCCCAAAACGAGATAAACGATACTTTCCAATTTTATCGATCTATGCTAGAAGAGCGCAAGCAGGAATTATTAAAAGAGCTCGAATCTGTATTCTCGGCTAAACAAATATCCCTTGGTATCGTGACGCAAAAAGCAAATGAAATGGCTGATAAGATTCAACAGACGTGCGAATTCGTTGAAAAATTGACAAAGTACACTACAGTTACAGAAGTGCTTATGGTCAAAAAACTACTTGATTCAAAGCTACAACTGTTATTGAGTTACACTCCCGATATTGGCGGACAAACTGCTGATCTCGAATTTGTCAGTAATTATCAGGCTATACAAGTCGGCGTGAGAAACACTTTTGGTTATGTGAGAAGCACGGCTGACACCAACAATTGTGGACCCAGTAAACAACCACCAATCGCAAGACCAACCGCTCTTTCGAGCGGCGGTAACAGTAGTAACGCAAGCAGCGGACCCGGAAGTGCTGGATCTCTCGGTGGTCTCCTTCTCGACAGGCCATACAGCAACGGTCTTGTCTCGACCAACACCAACTGCGTTTCATCAACGTCACCCTCATCTTTCGAGAGCAACGTCATATCCAAAAGATTCAATTCGGTTAACAGTCTCGGACCATTCTCCACCACCATAAGCGAAATAAATCTAAACGGCATGAATAATCCTTACGAGAAATGGAGCAACGGCGGTAACGATTCATACCCTGTGACGAGCAACGATCATTTTCCAATGTCAAATTCAAACGCACCAGCCAACGATTCGGTTCTTGATCTCACGTCCAAACTGATGTCAGCTGCTGCCATATTTCCACCAAAGTCACAGCTTAAACGACAGAAAATGATATATCACTGTAAATTCGGTGAATTCGGTATAATGGAAGGACAGTTTACGGAACCATCGGGCGTTGCTGTGAATGCGCAAAACATCATTGTAGCTGACACGAACAATCATCGAATTCAAATATTCGACAAGGAGGGTAGATTCAAATTTCTCTTCGGCGAGTGCGGCAAGCGGGACGGACAGTTGTTGTATCCAAATCGTGTTGCCGCCGTGAGACCATCCGGTGATATAATCGTTACCGAACGATCGCCAACTCATCAAATACAAATTTACAATCAATACGGACAATTCGTTCGAAAATTCGGTGCCAATATATTGCAACATCCTCGAGGTGTTACTGTCGATTCCAAGGGCCGTATCGTCGTTGTCGAGTGCAAAGTAATGCGTGTCATAATATTCGATCAGGCTGGTAACGTACTACAAAAATTCGGTTGTTCCAAACATCTTGAGTTTCCAAATGGTGTTGTCGTTAATGACAAACAAGAAATTTTCATAAGTGACAATCGAGCGCATTGCGTCAAAGTGTTTAACTACGAAGGTGCTTATCTGCGACAAATTGGTGGTGAAGGTATTACGAATTATCCGATCGGTGTTGGCATCAATGCTGCTGGTGAGATCCTTATTGCTGACAATCACAACAATTTTAATCTCACGATATTCACACAAGACGGCCAATTGGTTTCGGCACTGGAAAGCAAAGTTAAACACGCTCAGTGCTTTGATGTTGCACTTATGGACGACGGATCAGTCGTTCTCGCGAGTAAAGATTATCGACTGTACATTTATCGTTACGTGCAAGTACCACCAATCGGTATGTAGAATTGATTGGCTAATAATATCGAGGACTCGACCACCACCACCAGCCCCTCGAGTGTTTCTCGAATCCCAAAACCTCATTAATGATTGTTGAAGTCGCAAGACGATGCGCTGTTCCTCAACCATCAACCGAATCTGGTCTGCAACCGGGAATATGTCAATGATTAAAAAAAAAAAGTATGTTATTCATTTCGTGAACGTTGGAACAACGAGAAGCTGCAATTGGTTATGGAAATATCAACGGCAGTAGCAACAACGATACGTTAACCGAGTCAATTCGAGGTATCGATCGTCGAAGTTTATGGTAACCAACCATCATTGCCGGTGATTCTCTGGCATGAAAAATCCTCTCACTTACTCACTTACCTGAAATTACTGTGAAATCTGGAGGCAAGGAAGCACCGTAGCCAAGACTGGACCTTGGACGTAATCAGGAGCAGCATTTTCGTCATATTTCATCGTCAGCATCAGTCATAATGATCTTTCACTATGATTGAATCATCGTCGATCGATATACATCCACTTGGCATCTTCGCCAACATCCATCAACGAGCGCCAATACGCGTGAGCGCGCTCACGTACACTTTTTGTTGAATCTACACGCACACACATTCACACACAAAATCACATGCGAACATAAATTTAACGATTAATACTCTACCTGGTGAGCTTGATAATGTTCAAGACGATTACGGTTTTTAAACGAGAAACTTAGAAACAAACGAACGTCACTTTAATGTGATCGGCAAACTGGTCCGATCTAATGCGTTTGATAGGATTATGAATTTCATACGTGTAACCGTGTCGAAACTGCGAAGTCAAATGCGAACATAGACAACAACTAAAAGAAAATGAGCGAAAGTGGGAAGTGTTGACTTCATTTGTTTGCACTCCTAGTATGAAACGTTGAGAGAAAGAAGCAAAAGAAAAAAATGAACAATTATTCTTTTCAAATGGCTACGACACACGCACAAAAAAAAAAGAAAGAGGACGCTCCAAAAATCCCTTTGAGTATTTAATGAAAAAAAAAAAACAAAACCTCCCTCTCCCTCCGAGGCGAACTCGGATACGAACCGAGACACACACGTACACACGCGCGAAACTTACTTGTTAATGTTGTTATATCTGAAAATACTGTTGTTGTTGTTTAGTTGTAGAGCTCGCCGCCGCTAGTCACTTTCCACGTTCCCTTAATCCTCTTGAGCCCTTCCGCTTTCCAAAAAAGAGATAAAGTATCGAAAAATCATCCCTTTCCCACGTTGCCTCTTAACACTTTCGTTGATTCTTCATTATTCTCATTCCTACTTACGGACATGTACGAAACATTTGAACATGGCCGTGAAAAATTCGATCAACTTTTTCACCAAGTGTTTGTTTTTTCTTTTTTATGTAATCCAGTTTGTTACGTTTATCGAAGACCCTTTTTTGGAGTCGAGAGGGTTTTTCTTATTTTTTCTCAACAGTATTCATATTATTTAGAAAAAGTTCATTGGATTCAGTCGTAGGTCGTGCTAGCAGCCTATTTGCATTGATGACTTGACTGTTTTCTTTGACCTTAAGAGCCCCCTCCCTACTCTTTCGCCAAGCGTCATCAATATTACAATCATCATCATAAAGGTATTGACCGAAATTGTTCATTTACGTGCATAATATACGCGAGAGGGGCATTTGTTAAATTTTTTTTTCTTTTCCTTATATTTGTTTATAGTCCGTTGATGCGCCTCGGTCCTCGAGTTCGTAAGGGCCTCACAATTTTCACGTTGAATCTGTGTATGTGTGTGTGTGTGTGCATGTGTGCGCGCATATGTCTGGATGTATTTTTTTCAATTGAGAATTAGGATTAAATAATTGCACGTACCGTGAGATAAGATGTGATAGAATTAAGACGTAATGCTGCAGGAGCATCGCCATCACGAATTCCCCCCCAAGACGAGTTCCTTATACTTACTAATGACTCATTGTGAGCTGTCAATTGTTTTTCATGATTGTGACTCGAACGATACGAAAAAGTAAATGCGACATTTAGTCGCTGACGATCGATTCGTACATTTTTTATTTGTATTATCTTTATTTATATTTATCACAATTTTTTTTTTTTTTTTTTTTATATTTCGGATGGAAGCCTCATCACGAGGCGGTGATATCCGGTGCGAAAGTTGCATTTACATAATATAACGATAAAGTAAAAGGCCAAGAATCCTTTTTATGGACTTTTCCATGTCTGTTTGACACTCGTAGTTTTTGATCGTTTGTTGGTTTGTTTTAATTTTTTTTTAAATTTTTGTCTCTCTATTAATGCATAATTATTTTCATTCCTGTCTTTCATCATCTTCTCATCGTACTAATTAATGAGCTCTTTTACGTTTCTTCTTTGTACATAAGCCCCACTTATATACCTCATTGTCCGATCGTACGTAAATCCGGGAATTTTTCTCAAGCGACTTATTCCAATCGTTGCTCGAGAATATTTATTCAACACACACACACACACACACACAACCCAACCATTTGTTTGTTTGCATATACACCGACCCGAGTATTTAGAAAATTCGGCAAATTATGAGTCGGAGAACCGATTGACTTACGAATTGATCGATTCTCTTACTCGGATGCATCAAGCTTCGCGTAAAATGCTTCCTGTTTGATCGTTTTTCCCTTCCTCTTTGATTCCTTCTCATCTGTTACATTTCCTTGTCTTTATTATTCGAACGGAGAACGATAGCTCGTTGACCGTAGCGAATTGATTTTTAACATACAATTTTGTTCTCTTAACTCGCTCTTTTTTTATTATTATCATTATTATAATTAATATTATTATTCCTTTCACCACGTGTTATTATCGATTATTACTATCGTCTTTATTAATATTATTATCCAATCGTCATTTTTTATTATTACGATTATCATTATTATTCTTACTATTATTAAATTTACTATTATCATTAATATTATTACTATTTTTTTACTATTATCATCATCATTATTATTATTATCATTACAACGTGACTGCCGAAACTCTCTTCTATTGATGCTAAGTTTTTTTTTTTCTATTCTTGTTGTATCGTTTGCTGGAAATCGCTCGCAGCATTTTCTGGTTGTCCCTTTTTTCAAACCCTGTGACAATCGACTAGGTCCGCTATCAGCGACTCGATTACTGCCAGTGCGTAGATTTTGTTTTTTTTTGTTTTTTTTTCGTATGCGCCGTATTCGATCGAAATGACATGGGTTTTGACACAAATGAAGGACAAAAACACAAATACGAAATAGTATTAATATATTTTGTTGGATGAGTCGAGTTGGTTATCGCGGGAGCCCTTATGGTCCTCGAAAAAAAAATGGAAACAAAAAAAACAACAAAAGGAAGCAACAGAAGTCGACTTCATGCATGTTTACTATTTACTACATTATTAATTATTGTATTATTATTATTATTATTATTATTATTATTATTATTATTATTATTATTATTATTACTATTATTATTGTATTATTATTATTATTATTATTATTATTATTTTTGTATGTATACAACGCGATTGTATTCTTATGTCGAAAAGTGACTAGGAAATTAAAAACGAATCTTGAAGCATGATCGCGCATCCCCGCTCTCGAGACAAGCTGTCGTTTATCAGCGAAAACGCAAGTGAAAAGAAAAAACCATAAAAATTGAAATTAATAAGAAATAAACAAATGAAGAGAAGAAAAAGTGCTAAATAAAGGGAGGAAAAATAATTTAAAAATGAAGAAGAGAAAATATCAAAGAGGAACAGAGTCTCTAAAAATTTGACGTTTAAAAAGACTGCATAAGGCTGGCTGGCGGAGAACGTATTGTTAAAATTTTTTAGCGAATTGGTTGATTTAAAAAAATTATTATTATTTTTCATTCTCTGATTTTTAAATACAAAAAAAAATCGCAGATGTAACATTACTCAAACGAGAATTGACGAGAGCGGTAAACTCAAAGTTTCTTCATTATTAAGAAAAAATTATTATTATTTATCCACTAGTCCCAAGCCACGTTGTCCGGAGTTCCGAATCGACGAATGACCTCGGTCCAGAACTCACGGGATTATCGAATTACCTTTGAAATTACCCAAGAGACTCGAACGAGAAATCCGACTCGCCCACACCGTGGATCCCGTCTCGTTCGATCGGTGAATGTACTTATTTGGAAAAAAGGAAATAATAATCATAATAATAATACTATGACAAATAACATCTCCTTTAAATCGCGCATTTAAGTTCCGAATCCAATGGACGAAATCTCCGCTAAAGACCTGACCCGGTCATGATCTCAAAATAATCGCGTATTAAACAAAACGGAAAAATGTTGATTACCACCGTTTTTCTCCTTCGTCGATCATTCGAACTGTTATTTTTTTTCTAATTATTATTATTTTTTCATTAATTATCGAAGATCCAAAAGTTCGTTATACTTGATTTACCAAAGTTCTCGATAATTATATTATTGAATGATTGAAAAGAAGATTAAAAAATGTAATAATCATTATTAAAAAAAATAAAAAGAAAAAAAAACAAATCCTATCAAAGGCATGTGGCTTAGCACAAAATACATTTCCGCAGTGAGTTCTTACGCTTTTTCGTCACGTTGACTCGTTTCCGTTAGACTTAATTAATCAATTCTATAGCATTGAATAGAATCTCGTTTTGTGGATATTCTTTTTGTTTTTTTATACATTTATTAATTTCTTATAAATCTTGTCGCGTTTGCTTGGTATTTCTTTTAAACTTCTTTCCAAGACCCCAAGAAATACTATTAATAAAACATTAAATTGATCATTTTCACGCCAGCTAGCCGTTTGAAAATGCGCCAATAGTATTCTGAATTTCTATTTAAATTTCAATATCCTTCGCGAATAATTTAGTAGGAAAAAAGAAACTCAGCGATGTGCGATTAAATACATTGTAATCACGTTGTACGTACACAAGGAAGAGATAACGAAGATTTAAGAAAAAAAAAAAATGCAAAGATCTTTGAATTTTTACAATGACTATTCCTCTGTCAATCATTCTCTTTCTCTTTTTTTGTACGGTTTGTTATGTTATTATTTTTAGTGATATAAACGAAAGAAAAAAAACCAATTGTTCTTAATTTAAATGTACATTGTATTTTTGTTTGTTTTTTTAGTTATTTTTTTTTTGTTGTAAAAGGCTTTTTAATAATATTTTCAGTTCTCATTACCATGCAGTGGTTTCTGGTGTTTATTTTTTATTTTTTCCCTACTTTTGTCTGTATTGTTTTATCCAATCCTCGAGTGTTTCATGATTTTCCTTTACGTTTTGTTTTTTAACCTTTCCAACTCCAAAAAATTTCATTCTTTTTACCTGTGAGTACACACTAGTTTCTCGTAAAAGAAAAACTGAGAGATTCTCTATCTATCGTCAGCCTCCATTGTACAATTATCCAAACATTCCATTTACGAGTGATTGTTTTATTTGTTTATTTATTTTTTTGCTATGTGGTCTAGTCCGTGTCGTGTCTATTTTTATTAGTACTTCTTTTTCGTCGTAAATAGTCATCGTACATGAATTTTTCTCGTTAACATTAGTTTTATTTTGAATTATTACGATCATTAATTTGCGTGTGTATGTGTGTGTGTGTGTGTGTGCATTTCCGAGTGTCTGCCTGCTGCTCCTGTCTGCATATTCCTTCCGCTCGTACAATTGTTTCTGTATTTCCACAAAACGTAAGTGAGAAAAAAACACTATTCATACGAATACTTGAATTTTCACAAGTATCATAAATCTGTGAAATCGGTATATGCAGCAAATAAAAAAAATAAAAAAGTAATTTCGAAATTTGATAAAGCTGAAATAAATCAAACGTTGACCCATTCTACATTGTCAATTCTACGAAAAGTTCGTTTTTGGGATAGTATATATTGCAAAGATTTTTTGGTAGCCGAAGCTGCTGCGAAATTTGATGCACATTGTATTCTGCAAAGTTAAGAAAACGGGGAGCTTGTTAGATCGACCAAGAAACGTAGCGTATTTTAACGAGTCAGTTTCAATGATACAAATTTTAGAATCTTTTGAAAACACTTGTCTTTTTTTTTCTTTTTTTTCGTCCGTACAACTGAGGCTAAGAATTCGAGGACAAGATTTTGCAAAATAAAAACAATGCCATTCAACCGAATATTAACAATCGGTCATTTTTGGTCAAATAAAAATAATGAAAAATTGAAAAATAACGAGAAACGATGCTTTTGAGGTTCGGGGGCTCTAAAATCATTTCTGCGGCGATCGAGGATTTTCTACTATACTCAACTGTATTGATTGATTATCTCGCATTCTGGCGCTCGGCAAATGCATTAACTGGTTAAAAACGACGTTTTTTAGGACTTAGCGTTCGGATAGATGACATATATATTTTTGTACGTTCGCATGTGTATGTACCGAGGGGCGTCGTTGCGAAGATCGTATAAAGAGAGCGTTGGTATTGTTGAAAAAAATGGAAAAGAAAAAAAAAATTTGACAATTAAAAATGAGAAGGTTAATAAAATGAGAACACGAAGATAAAACGCTGAAACGGATATAAGTGATAAAACGCAAAAAAGAAACAAACAAACAAAAAACAAACGTCAGTTTGTTCGAAGAGTTTGTACGTTGAAGCGGCGCGCGGCGACTCTTTGATAATCGAATATACTCTTCCCGGGCCCAAATAATGTTACTTAACGATACGAAAATGTCGTGAAAAAAAAAGGAAATGAAGTCAAAAGATTTTGAAGAAGTGAGTGAATGGGAATAAAAGAAAAAAAAACAATTACGCAAGTCAAGAAAAATTGAAGCAGCGGGAAAAATAATTGAATAGTCGACGATAAAATATTTTTAAAAATCATAACAGCTCCATATTGTTGCATGCCTAGTTATCGTATAGCAATTATTCTCGATATATTCAGGTGTGACGGAATTTTCAAAACATTCAGGAGAAATATTTCGTAAACGAATAAGTCAGATTTTTCGTTTGCTTTGTAGCGATTGGTCGTCTACGTAGAATTAAGTGGTACGCATACATTAATATATCTATAATAATTAGGTATTGTATATTATACATTAAAGTAATTCATCCATAGATATTTCTGATGAAACGAAATATATCAAGGATGCGTGTTGTTCAATATATACGTTCACGACAAATTAAGGAGATTCAATGGGAGATTGAGACGAAAAAAAGGTCACGGATCTTTAATCTTTGCTGTCACGTAAAGGGGATAACGAGACAATCGTAAAGTCTCGTCTGAAGCCTCAACGTGTATATCGTAGGGCGAAGATCATAACGATGATTTTTCGAGGCGCCCAAATCACAAAAATTCATTTATTCTCTTGGGCAACTCTTGGGCAATCGATAAATAAGAGCAATTATATGATGTATTCGAAAACAGAAAAAAAAATGTTTTCATGGAAAACGATTAATAAAGAACGAGTTTTCCAGAAAACATTTTTTTTTCTTGGAATTTTGATGAAAGTATAAAATTTTTTTCAAAATATATTCAAAAATAAAAATGATGCTGTTGAACCTGTTTTTTTGATAAATTGAAAAAGTTTGAAGAAACCACCGTAAAGAGTGGAGGAAAATTCATTTTATTTTTTGGTTCATGTGGCTTCAAATTAATTGGGAAAACACTTTGTGTCCTCGTATTGCGCGGTGATTATGCTCTTAAAGATTGACAGGAGGTTGACCCATACGCATGAGAAATAACAAGACGTTATTACATGACGGGACCAAGGACGAAGGCCGTAGTTTTTAGACCACGAGAAAAAAAAATGTATTTCAAAACGATGGGGTTCGGTACATGTTTCCTATAGATTTGAAATAAAGCAAATTCCGGTTGGGCTCCGTCACTCGTTCCTTCATATAATCGTTCTTATTCATTCGTGTCTTGATATTTCCATGTGGAGAAACGCTTCGAACTTTCCGTAAGACTGACAAAACAAAGTGACGAAAAAAAAAATGATGTTGTACAGGGTGAGCGAATACGAAGGATATACGAGATCAATTGACCTTCCTCTTTTTTAACAACGCAATCACGTTTCGTTGATACTTGAACAATAAAAAAAAAAAAAGAGAAAAATATTTCACGAAGATCGATACGAGAAGGTTAATTAGGTCGTGGGAGGGTCAAAAGTCTAGTCGAGTGATATGTAGAGTCAGTTCATTCAGTTCAATCCTCTCTCGCTCACCTCGCATATTTGCGATTCGCTCAAATGAACACGAAAGTCAAGAGCATGGAAATAAAAATTCATATCGTTTCGAGGCTCGTCTCGAGCGAGAGCGAGAGATAAAAGGAAAACCGCCCTTATTCGCTGATAAATCTCGATTACATATTATCTCAAATTCAATTACACCCACGTACGAATATGAGATTAATCCCACGAAAAAATGGTGTCATTGAAAAGTCGTTTTGAGATATCGATATGGATCTCAAAAAATACAATAAATTCAAGGAAATAAATACACAATTAAGATACTAAAAATATCTCGTTATACATTGTGAATCGTCGATTAACGACCCCCTGAACAGCCTCATAATCAGGATAAGTGTTAGACTATGATATTTTTTAGAATTAATAACTGGTTCGAAATGAGAAAGTTAAACCAATCGTTAAATGATTACAGAAATTTCAGGATTTCGCTGCAAGTGAAACTATGATAAAAAAAAAAAAAAAAAAATTCATTGCGCCAAGAGAGACAGAGAGAGAGGGAGAGAAATCAAGTGAGAGAGATACTTTAACGTGATGGTTGAAAGGAGAAAAAAAAGTTGAATTGTAACAGAGTGTGATTAATGAAGAAAACAAAGAAAAAAAAGTACAGTGTGATTTAAGTGAATCCTCCAATATTTCCAATTGTGTCCGTAATCGTAATCGTGAACGTCTCTATTATATTTTTCATTTCCAACTTCCTCAAGAACTTATCGAAGGGATGGATATGTGCTTGAAAAAAATAAGCGTATAGATATTAAGAGGAGTTTATTATTGAAAGTAAGGTTGTAGTATTCGTAAGTCGAGTGTTTTTCGTCGGCATTTTTTTTATGGTGCCGCCCGCCATCTTGTTATTAAATTGTATGATCAAATGTCTAGTCAAGGCCTCTCAAAGAAAAACACAGAAAAAAAAGAAGTAAAATGAAAAAAAAAAATCAAATTCTTTGCTACTTCGTATTCCCGGGTGAAAGACAACGGGAAAAAACAAAAAAAAAAAGCAAGAAGATAAAAGTAATAAAAATCAATCACTTGCTAATTGTTGGGTGGATACGAATTTCGTGAATAATTGAAAATAATCGTTAGGTTATCAGGCTTGACGTCATCCTAATTATTACTATTATTAGTTATCGTTCATATTATTATCATTATTATCGAATGTACTGAAAGGAAAGAGAAACAAAAAAAAACACAAATTATATATAGATATATATGGAAAAGTATATATATCACTATTGTCATTGTATTTTCTTGCTATATTTTTGACGAATCTTATTTTCACGATTTTCATCATGGAAACTTCGAATAATTATTATTACGAATTTTGTCCAAATTATTTTTACCATTATTCGGGAATCATTAACGATATTATTATTACTTTTATTAAATATTGATCGATTATCATTGATTACACAATTATTTATTAATTATTGCCAACAATTTATACATTATTATTATTATTATTATTATTATTATTATTATTATTATTATTATTATTATTATTATTATTATTATTATTACATCTAGTATTAACGTCATTTTACTCGATAATGAAAGAAAATGAAGAAAAAAAACACTTACTCATATCCAATTACTAATTGATATATACATACTGACACACAGGTATATATTAATACATTAATAATTATATATATAAATAATATAAATATCAAAAGGGATATTGAGGTGTTGAGATTGAAGAAAAAAAAAGATGCAGGAGTCGAAGGGAAAAAAGAAGTGAAACACTGATAGTGCTGGTGTGTTGTTTGACCATTTTTGAATAGTTAGAGAGGTGATCGTGAGGGGGGGGGGCCTAATGTAATCTTTCGCCCGGGCGTCTACGAGCATCAAGCCCCCAATTATCGAATTGAGATATATGTATTTTTTTAAATTTTGAAGAAAAAAAAAAGAATAAAAATAAACCTGGGAACAGAACTATTTATAGGCTATCTATATATATTTACCGTGTCGATGTAACTGTTCCAACGCGATACGCCGTGTGCTCCACAGAGCTCCAGAGCGGACAATAACAAACGCTAGCCGAAAAAAAAAAAAAAAAAAACAAAACAATGGAGAAAATGGAAAAAATTGAAAGCAGAAAATTAAAATGTTAAGATTCAAGAATAAGTGAAAAAAAATAATAATTAAAAAAATAAAAACAAGAAATGAGGTAAAAAATGATTTACGAGTCTAAATAATACAGCGAGCATCGAGTCTCCATACTTGTTACGAATCACAAGTATTTTTGTCAACTTTTACTTTTCGAAAAGTGTCGGAAAGATCGAGACAATACAAAATAATAATTAAAATTAAAACAAAAAAAAACAAAAAGAATTTTTTTTCAAGTCGAAATATCGTATCATTAAATGCAGACGATAACGTGCTAAGCGGAATGGCAGAAACGCGTTATCCATGAAATAACAAATGAAAGGGAGACAGAGAGAAAGAAGCCAGAGGGAGAGAGAGAGATTGTGCAAAAAATAAACCAGTTCGAGAAGGAACGACGATGCGGGAGTGAGCAAATGTGTGCGTATGTGGAAGGGAAATAAAAAGTACCTATACCTCGTGATACAAGTGTCTGAAAAAAGTGCAAACGTAGGAAAAACCGTTGTTGTTAAAGAAACAGAAAAATAAAAACAAAAAAAGGAGTAAAAGTCTGCAAGCTCGTTCCACTAGATTCCGTGTTATTGTATAGTGTTATTATACTCGTTGTATTTTACGACTTTAAGCGAAGTGCATTTTTCTCGTCTATATATCCAAAAACGTTTGCCATTCTTAGCATCGCACATTATTCTCTCGTTATGCGTGCTCACTATTAACACCCTCCACGTTCGACGTTAACAAAAATAAACATAAAACAATGAAAAAAAAAGAAAATAACTTGAACTAAAGTAATCAAAAGATACCGTAACGGTTGGAAACTCGCTGCTCGTTTCACGTTCCTGATGGAAAGAGTTAATCCTCTTACACAATTCTGGGTTGAGACTCGAAAATAAAAGTTTTTTTTTTTTTTAACTTTTTTTAAAATTCGTAACGCAAAATCTCGATATAGATATACATTGACAAACTTTTTTTCGGCGCCAAAATGCTCATTTTTGTTCTATTTTCAAAGGAATAGTAATGGAAAATTGCGAATTTACATGAGATAAACAGTTTCCATCCGAAAAATCAATATACAAAAAATCGAGATAG
Organism: Campoletis raptor; assembly: GCA_948107755.1. Classification (NCBI taxonomy): domain Eukaryota; kingdom Metazoa; phylum Arthropoda; class Insecta; order Hymenoptera; family Ichneumonidae; genus Campoletis; species Campoletis raptor. The sequence continues at coordinate 29,721,631 of OX403622.1, read as the reverse complement.
ACATTCAGAGAAATGAAACACGGCGCGTCGCGAAAATTATTAAGTATCTTCATGTCAATTACTCTAGGGAACATGCACAGTACGAAAGACCATTGGTATTTAGACTCAAAAGCTTCTACCAGGTATTCGTAAATTTTTTGCTAATGCTTTTCCCAGGTCCATTCTCCTCCTCCTTCTCCTGCGCGGTTTTCGAGTACTGCACTTCCTTTCCTTCCGGTTTTTCCTTCCACTCTGTCGTCTTTCAATATAACTGACACTTATTTCACGGATATACAGTGTCGAACAATAATAAGTAAACGATGTTAAAAATTGTCTGACTAAACAAGGTCTTTACTACTTATAAACTCGCGATATTGAGAAAGACGATAGAACGGGACGTTATAGGAAGAGTTTAGGAACGATATTGCCACATTATTATCATCATAAGATATATAATGTACATGCATTGCATATTTATATGTATCGTATGTACACGTATATATCGGTTTAACCGGTTGATTATAACTAATATTAACGATTATCTATTATCGTAAGACATAACGATTGTCTATACCGTATTCTTAGAGTGTTTGTAAGTATTTTTTCATTGACTGCGGTTTGCTCATGTTGGACAATTGATCGAGTTTCACGTTGTTGAATTGAGTAGGCATGGGATTACGCTAAAACAAAATAAGAGTCAAAAAATTGATAAAAATCACCAAAAAAAAACATTGATAACAAATAAACAAACAAAAATACGAGATAAATCAATATAAAAATGAACGTCTGCTGTGTATCGTGAACAGAGGAATTTTAAGCGTTCAATGAGGACGATTATTTGCCTCACAAGCCGCTCGCGCCTCCCGTTTTTTCTTTTTTTTGGGAAAGAAAACCAAAAACGTTGGGAAATAAAGATACTGTACGAATTTATACGATGAAAGAAAATCGTAATTGAAATCTCGAGCCTACATGGACACGTTTACATAATCACACACTTCATACATATACCGACAATTTTCAATGGCGCATTGTTATGCAACGGACTGTGATTTTCGCAATCGCTTTCGAAATTTTCGAATGATCGAATTGATGGGTTCTTTCGTTGTTTTCTTTTATTTTCGCCAATGTTATCCGAGCCACAAGCTTTCCAACGACATTAAGTAGAATCGAATCGACATTTTTTTATGGACACTTTACTTAAAGACCATCGATATACAAACATCATGGATTACACTTGGGTTTGAAAATTACGATTTCTTTCTACATCTTCGTGCTGATTGGACACTTTGGAAATCTTAGATATTAGCATCTTTTCCGAAATTTTGTTTGCTCTTAATACGCAAGAAAATTTTATCGTGATAATAAACACAAACGTATTTTGGATAACTTTTAAATACCATACAAATCTTTTTATTTTCAAACATTTAATAAATACCCGAATCCGAATGCAATGGGACATTGTCTCGAAAAAAATCGAGATGTCTCTTTCTCTGCCTTCCATTATTTCGTCTATTTATAAAAATATAACGTAAAAGCTATTTTATTCATGAGCACAGAAAAAACAGACAATCATCCGCAAAATTAAATATTATCTACTTTTGGAAATTCAGTGATTTGATATGAATTTGAAAAAATAAGCTGACCACAAGAATATCAATAAAATTTAGTTTTCGTAATGAAAATATAAAAAATCTGTTGTTGAAATGGTTTCAAAAATATTTTCTTGAATAGCTTGTTAACGTATTTATTATTATTATTACGTATTCACTGCTATATGTGAGTAACATCATTTCAATATTAACATTCTTGGCAGTCATCTTTTGTTCATTTTTAAGAAAAAATAAATCATGTTGTAAATGAAATTTATTTTGCTACCTCGATCGAATTAGTTTGAACTTCAAAATTTTGTGAAATTTTGATACAATGAGTAATAAAAATAACTGTAAACGGGACACCTCATATTTTTTGGGCTCTGCCATTTGGCATTTACATTCGATGGTTTTGCACAAGTTTTGAAAACTGAGTATTTCGAAACGAGAATGAAAAGTTGGTGTAATTGAAAAGAAAACGAAAAACTGCTATGGGGGGTAAACGAAATCGTGGAAAAATACTTTTCTAACATTTGAAAGTGCCCAAACGTAAGAAAGTGTATAACCGATCGTGAATGTCATTATTGGAATTGCACACAATGTTAAGGAGAAGCTACTGGAATACAAGTCGAGGAGTGTCTAAATGAGATATATTGTTCGATGTGAATAGTGCATCCAGACTGTGGCTGTTGGAATATCCATTATTCAAATGGTATCAGAGTCAATATTTATTCTATAAATGTGTCAAATTTTGAGGTCATTGTAACAAAATTTGAATTACAGTATCAACAGCTTTATGCGTTAATGTCGTTGTCATGGAAAATTCAAAGATTATAGAAGAAAAATGTAATTTTTAAGAGTATAGAATGTGTGTTATACATTTCTATACGTATTAATTAAGCTGTTTATACTTTAATTTATATTTTTAACTCTATTCCAAACAATCTCTTGAAAAAGATAGGAATTCGATCTGCACTTAAAAAAACAGTCATTTTTTGGGTGCATAAATGAGCATCGTCAATATCCGGTGGGTCGTGGATTGTTTAAAAGTTTATTTACATCGGGAGTCATATCTGTATGGCGGGCTTATTGAAAATCGTTGGATGAGAAATGGGGGGTGATTGACTGGTCGAGGGACAAATTATGAAATATTTGAAATATTTATCGAGATTCCAAGTTGTTAACTCTAGTCTTCTGACGCCGTAATTTCATTTTATACTTCTTCAAGTGAGAAAGAAGAAGAAAAAACGATTTAAGACGTGCAAAGTGGAAAAAAAAAATTGAGAAAATCCAAGCCCCTAGTCTAGGAAGTGTGCGCGATTTAACGGTAATGGAAACTATTATCGAATTAAAATGAACTCGTGCACCTATTCATCGAAAATAAGAGCCATATATTATTATCATCATTATTATTATTCTTCTTATTATTATTATTGCCATTATTATTATTGTCATTATTATCATCATTATTGTTATTATGTTGGAAGACGAAAGAAATAAAACGAGCTATCAATGTATATGCTTGCGTTGCTTAAAAAATGATTGCGTTATCGGGACGTTTCCACTATTTGATAATTGCGTAATCTTTCAAATGGAGCATCGAGCCGAAAATCCGGTATAATGGTAGTCGAGGGATGAGACGGTGAAAAAAAATAAAGTTACTTTAATGGTCCTGATTATTAGAAAGATGAGGAAGAAGAAGAAAAAATTGAATAGAAAAAAAAATACGGTGAATCAAGCGAACTGTAACCGAACACCAAAGTTGTAAAAGTGTATTCCTCCTTAATCAGTTATGGGAATAAATTAATCGATCAAACTAATTCAATGTCCACGATTAAGTGATATAAAAAAAAGAAAAACAATTAAAAAAATATATAGTTATGGTAGTTACGTCGTATATATGGATATGTTACGTGAAACAATAGTTTTCAAGCAGGTAACGAGAGAAAACGAGGAAAAAAAAGTCTCGTAATGAGAATCAAATCCGTCGTTGTGCTTTGGTGATTAACGTTAAACAAACAAAATTTAATGACTACAAAGAAAGGTAGAAAGAGGAAAGGAACGTGAAGAAGAGTGTGAGCGTGGAAAGAGGGAGAGAAATATTGGAAAAAAAAGAACCCTGCCAGACTTTTACCGGGTCTTTCCCAGCGACTGCTAAATCTATAGTTATCTCTTGGAATATATGATGAAAGAACTATCGCGTAATGATCCTCGTAGTGTACAGATAAGAGGCAAGAGTTTTTTCTCACGACTCGCGCAGACCAATTTTCACCTATTATATGAATCACCAGTTGAGTTTGTCAGAATTCAAAAAAAAAAAAAGAAAAAAGGAATAATGAAAAAAAACTCGGCAATGATATATCTTAGATTAACCTTGGACGTAAATCGACCTTTTGAAATTAACCCTCGAACAACCCCCAGATATAACGGTTATCAATTTACGAAACTGAATCGAGCCCGATTTAATTTTTTACCGGAAACTAATAATAATAATGAAGAAAAATCGTAGATTATCGCTAGCGTACGAACGTACGAACTTTGACTACAATCAAAAAACAAACAAAAAATGATGAAAAGAATACCGTAAAATTAAATAAATAGGGCGATTAATGAAGCTCGGAGTGTCAATTTTTTCGCAAAGTATCTGCACTGTGAGCCTTCAAACAGTTGTCACGGTCTATCGCGGGTCTATTTTATCTTAAAACAAATCATGCCCTAATACCGATGCATGATAGCATTAAATATATATATATATATAGTATACACTGACAGCAACACACAGAAAATTCACACAGACGAGAGCCACGTAATTCAAATGCTTTCACACGTATGATAATTGTGTTTGTATGTGTACAAAAATTGTCCATGTATTTCAACCAAGAAAAAAAGTTCGTTACCTCGTGTAGTATTGTATTGCGTAGTTTATTAGATCGTAAAAAAAGTTGGTAAGAGTTTTCAGTGGTATTGTACGAAGACACATATGAAGAAGAGGACAATTAAAAAAAAAAAAAAAACACAAGCAAAGTTATGTGGTTTTCGATGTGCGTTGGAATAAAAAGTTAAGAAAAGGTCAAATTCCTGGCAATTTATGCCGGACCTAGGGTTCATACAAAATGAAAAATATAATGCAATGAACATTCGTTATTTGTTGTTGCGGTTACTAAAAACAATTGAAAAATGATGTTTAATCGAACCCTAACCATTTTCGGACTCGTATATAATTTTCAGCCCTTTTATCATTCCAACATACTCACGTTATGAGGAATTCCGATTTTACGATTGCTCTTGAAACAGCAAGTGTTTTTTTTTGTTTTCTTCTTTGTTCTCCAGTCCGACGTATATCTTGAAAAGCCATAAATAAAATTGTCTTCGTGCCCCTTTCCATCTAAGCTTATTCACAAACAATTAAACACTCACAGACACGGGAAGAGGGACAATAGACC